>JANBXA010000651.1:70580000-71310000 GCA_030556225.1 Cricetiscus sungorus
CACAGTTATAGTAGGTAAGGTAGTGTTGCTTGTGACAGACTATGATGTTTTATAATAAAAGTGGAATAATCTTGAAAACCCCAGCTATGAAATTTCAGCTTCTGAAGCCTCTGAACCTAAATCTCTCTGTTAAAACAAAAAGCAAAAACAAAGACAAAGACCAGCATGGTACACACACCTGTGACCCTAACACCAAGAGGCCAAGGTACAAAGGTCAAGGGCCACATAGCAAAACCTGGCACACAAGTGATATCCATAAAATGCGTTTTAAACAGCCCCAACTTAAGGCTTTCTATTTGACACAACTGAAAAGATATGGAAAAGGGAAGTGAGTCAAAAATATTTATAATATGAAAGCTCTGTTTCAGCTGGCCATCATTATCTGCCACACAACAGAAAAAGGAAATCTGGGTCAGAATGATTAATTTCAACCTTTACTTTAAAAAAAAAAAAAAAAAAAAAAAAAGTGAGGCTCCTTTGAAAGTGGGACAGACCTTCCCCAGTTCCCTGACACCTTCCCTGAAATGTCCTTGCAACATCTACAGATTCCTTGGTCCTAGCCAGCCCCATCTAGCCCCAACAGTATGATATCACAGACAGGCCTCCAAGATCTTCCCAGAGGCCCACTGAGTAGTTCCTTGCCAGCATCTTTGGTCCTCATATACCAATGGCTTCTCTAAGACTGCTTAGCCATCTGCCTGCTAGATGAGCCGCTTTGGGCCCCCTGGCCTGGCCCTAGGATAATCATGGGCCCCAGACACTGTCTCTCTGAGTAAGATGAGCATGGGCAACATGACAAAGACAGGTAGGTAGCCTAGGTCTCCATGGCCATACCCCAGAGCACCCGAGATGCCCCATGTAGAGGTCAAGCCCCACCTGATGCATGGCGGGCAAAGCTGGGCTCCTGCTTGCTGACAGGGATGCTGGGCAGGGAGGCTCTGTTGGCCCGCTTCCTCAGTAGGACTCCAGTGTTATTTCTGCATGGGCTGCTCAGCCCAGTGGGCACAGACAGGGTCCCACTGCCCCGCAAAGGAAGGAGGCCTGTGGAGAAAAAATCCTAGACTAAGGAGGTCTTCCGCCTCCATGGCTTCAAGTTTCTGTGGATATGTGTGCATCAGCAGGTGACAAGGGAGTAGACTGATTCCCTGTCCTGTCTCAGGATGGGGATGGTGGAGATGTGTGCCGCCCCTCCTTTGGAAGATTGAGAGCTCCAGAGTTGTCCAGGAGGCTTCCCCAGTGGAGACACCCACCCAGTGCACCAGTGCTCCCACCCAGTGCACCAGTGCTCCCACCCAGTGCACCAGTGCTCCCACCCAGTGCACCAGGGCTCCCACCCAGTGCATCAGTGCTCCCACCCAATGCACCAGTGCTCCCTCCCAGTGCACCAGTGCTCCCTCCCAGTGCACCAGTGCTCCCACCCAGTGCACCAGTGCTCCCACCCAGTGCACCAGGGCTCCCACCCAGTGCACCAGGGCTCCCTCCCAGTGCACCAGTGCTCCCACCCAGTGCACTAGTGCTCCCACCCAGTGCACCAGTGCTCCCTCCCAGTGCACCAGTGCTCCCACCCAGTGCACCAGTGCTCCCACCCAGTGCACCAGTGCTCCCACCCAGTGCACCAGTGCTCCCACCCAGTGCACCAGTGTTCCCACCCAGTGCACCAGTGCTCCCACCCTGTGCACCAGTGCTCCCACCCAGTGCACCAGTGCTCCCACCCAGTGCACCAGTGTTCCCACCCAGTGCACCAGTGCTCCCACCCAGTGCACCAGTGCTCCCACCCAGTGCATCAGTGTTCCCACCCAGTGCACCAGTGCTCCCACCCAGTGTACCAAGGCTCCCACCCAGTGCACCAGTGCTCCCACCCAGTGTACCAAGGCTCCCACCCAGTGCACCAGTACTCCCACCCAGTGCACCAGTGCTCCCTCCCAGTGCACCAGTGCTCCCTCCCAGTGCACCAGTGCTCCCTCCCAGTGCACCAGTGCTCCCTCCCAGTGCACCAGGGCTCCTACCCAGTGCACCAGTACCTTCTTTTGCTGAGGCTCTCCATGTGTCCAAGCCCTGGGAAGCCAGTTCCTGCTCCAGCTCAGGCTCCTTTGCCCTCCGAAGTAGCTCCAACTCCTTCATCTGCTTCAGCCGCATCTTTTCTTGGGCAGACTTGGAAATGGTGACTTGGACCTGGAACGAGATCAAGCATATGTCTATTAACCTTGGAGACACAAATAGTCTTTCTACACCTTCCTTCATTTAGTCATGAAACATATGTCTACCTCCTCTGTGCCAGCCACTGTTCCAGAGGGAACACAACAGAGTTAAGTCCTAGTCCCCTGAGAGCTTCAGGGCAGGGGTGGGGCACAGACAACAAACAGTCAACCTGTCTGTAATGCCATATGAGATATGTTAAAAGAAAAGCACAGCAATGATGTGGCTTTGACTTTGCGTAAGAAACCCCATAGATAGGTGACTCCTTTCAGGGGAAAATTTAAGTGGAGACAAACAGGAAGAGAGACAGCAGGCCACACAGTTTTGAGGAGAGAGATGTTTCCACTGAATGATGGCAAAGTTGCTGAGGCTGTGGTGCGCCCAGCATAAGTGGGAGCACCGTGAATTAGAGCAGGCCAGGAAGCAGCAGGCTACATCTCACTAATTTTAGGGCCCATGACAAGGACCCAGGCTTTTCTTCAGAAGGACATAAGAGATCATTTAAAGTCTTGAGCAGAGGTGAGACAGGATTCAGCTTCCGTTTGAGGAAGCAGTTTCTCCAAAGGCTGTATTTTCATAACAGTTTGTCTTTAAATAGCTTGATATTCTTAAGAAACTGTGAAAATGGAGCCAAGTGTGGTGGCCCATGCCTTTAATCCCAGCACTCAGGAGGCAGAGGCAGACAGATCTCTGTGAGTTCCAGGACAGCCTGGTCTACAGAGTAAGTTCCAGGACAGCCAGAGCTACAAAGTGAGACTCTGTCTCAAAAAAGGAGGGGGGAGAAGTTATAAAAATGGGATGAAAACCCCCATGTGCCCTTCACCCAGCCTGCCCCAATGATGCTACCAGCAACCACAGAACGTTTTGACTTCTGTTTCCCAACGATCATACTGACTGCTGCTCTCAAGAGCATAGAAAATCACTAGGGAATAATGGGACATCCATGCAAGAGTGGAGATTTGGGTGAACCAGGCCAAAGGGAGAACGCAGGCACACAATAGCTGTTTGCAAGTAGAGTTGGTTCTGCTAACACACAAAATATACAGAGAGAAAGAGAAGGCCAAAGCGGACCTGAGACTTTTGGCCTGAGTAGCTAGGAATTGCCATGCACTGGGTGGATACCCTGTGAGGTAAGAATTCAGAAGCAGGCATGGTAGGTTTGACCTAATTATCTATTTAAGTAGCGATGCTGGAGGTCAGAGGAGGTGTGCTAAGGACTTTTACAATCATTAGCCTGTCACGCTTTAGACACAGCTGTTGGTGCCATGGACTAGAATACACATTCTGAGATAATTAAGCAGCCCAGAGACCAGAGGACTGGGTCCTGGGGTCCTCCGTGCCAGGAAGATGGAGAAGAGTACAAAAGAAGGCAATGAGCTGTCTATCAGGAATGACAGGAACACCTCTGTCTCTAGGTAGAAAATTGAAGAGGGACATGTCACAAGCTAAGTCAAAAGCTGGTGCAAGGCAGGAGAGGGCTGAGATGTGACACTTGGGACCTCAGTGGGGCAATGGGGAGTGAGACTCCCAGACTGCAGTGTGCTCGGGAGAAACAGGAGTTGTAGGGAGTCGGGGTTATGATGCTAAAATGACAAGGCTAACAGAGAGCCATTGGGCTGCTGGGAGTGATCTGAATATCACTGATCCAAGGAAGCAGCCCCAGGCTAGCAGTGGAGCAGTGGGGGATGGAGTCAGTACAGGGGATGGTATTGAGCAAGTGGGAGCTTGGAGTTGGGAAAATATGGTAGGGACAAAACAGCTTGTAACATCCAGGCCTGTGGAATAACCATGGAGTGAGTGGCTGAGGCAGGCTGGGGAATAAAGTCATGTCTCGCAGAGACTTTTCACGGCCACCCTCGGTACGCGTCAGCAAGGCACCGTAGCACACGCTCAGGACAGGCCTTTTACATCTGTTGCAGAACTGAGCTGCTGCCGTAGTGCTCCAAAGGACAAATATGAGGATCCCAAGACAATGACTCTGTAAGTTTGACTAAATTCATCTCAATCAGGGAAGAGAAGCCACCTCCTCCCGAAGGTCACCTTCCACGTGCAAGGTATTTGTCAGCCTGTCAAGGGCAGCTTTGGCCCGATGCGCCTCTGAGTCAGCTGCCTCTGGGCTGCTGTCTTGGGGGTCAGTTCAAATTACTCAGCCTGTTTCATCCACGCCTTCTGGGCTCTTCCCAGCATCCCTCCCTTCCAGCCCGCATGCGACCTTCTTCTGTCCTTCCTGCTCCTTCCGTCTGCATTCTTCCCTGTTCCCAGCCCCCACCCTCATCCTCAGCATCTCACCCCACCCCAGTTTCTCTTGTTCTCTGCAGCCCCCCCACAACTGTCCACAGAAGGTCTTCAGTGCCTGGGGACCCTGCCTTGGCAATTCTTGGCCCCGCCTCATTCCCCAGCAGCTGTTCCCCTCCCCACCCGCTGCACAGCAGATTTTAGAAGCATGCTTGCATCCAGCCAGCTGGAGCTCAGCTTCTTCCTCCTGTCACTCCCCTGGTACCTTGGCGACAGACTCCTTCTGGTCTTCTTTGCTCACCAGGGAGTGGGCTTCTTTGGCATGGCTGGGGGAGAATGCTGTCAGAGTAGAGGCGGGCTGTGACGAAGCCAGGGGCTTTGGGGCGTCTTCGTCTTCGGCAGACTTGGCTTTGACAGCTGGGACCAAAGGCTTTGGCTCTGAGACGGCAAGGGCAAGGACAGAGTTGAGGACAGGGGCACCATGGGCTGTCAATGGGCCCCGACCCTGCGGCTGAGGGACTTGACTGAACAAGTTCTTATTCCCCTCTGGCACACACTTCCCTAAGGGGGCAGTTAGGTTTACTCTCCAGAGTAGCATTGCCAGGGGCTGTCAAGGACCATGTCACTCTCCATTCATTCATTCACTCACTCACTCACTCACTCATTCATTCAGAAAGCAAGCATTAAGTATTTTATTTAAAGAGGAGAGAAGGTGGGAAAACAGAGTCAAATAAAACACACCTGCTTATGCCACTCCAGCAGAACTAGAAGGGGCCAGAGAATTTTTGAAAACTAGACCAACCCTCCCACTTCACAGATGGGAACAACCTTCATTTCCAAATATTAATTCCATAGAATCTATTCATCACTATATTTTCCTCATCAATGGATTTAAATGTACATTGTCTTTAATGGAGACAGAATAAGGATAAGTTCCTTAATTTTCTCCTGCCCCTAAATTCATCACCTGAAAAGAGTCAGCTAGAAGTGGGGCTGCCATTTGGGGGTGCTCAGGACTGGAAAGGGCATTTTGTGTTTTTACACAGCTCTTTGGTGGCCAGTTCCTCTGACTCACTATGTCTTCATGAAGGGTCCCTCTGCTTGTGATAGGGCAGAGAAGAGCTAAGAAGTCAAAGATGGGAAAGATGCAGACATTCAGGATGGCATCTGTGAGAACGGCACTAGATTTGAGACAGTGTGGCAGTCCTTACTGTATGTTATTTGGCAATGTCACCCCAGCTGACAGCCTGAGACTAAGATCTTGTATATGTATCTAATCTCTCACCTACACCCCAAGGGACACCTAGAAAGCCTCGTGTGGGCAGGCTGGCCCCCTGAGGGCTACATTCGGGTGTCATGTGCATCACACCAGGCACCCCAGGAGCATCCCACACAACTGAACCAGGAAGATGGGAGAAGCATCCGCCATTGAGATGTCCCTGCCAGGCCTGCCTCTCAGGCCCGGCTCGGTGTCCCATCCCAGAGTGTCCTGGACAACTGCCTGGCACTCTGCCAGCTGTCTCATCTTGCTGAGCTGATTAGTCAGGGACCTGCCAGGAAGTTGGCCCCCCTCCTGCCAGTCAGCACAGCAGCCTGAGCTCAGAGTGCCCCTCATAGGCTGTGCCCTCTTTTCCTGCCCCCTAATCACTCTCTGGCCATGGCACAGCTCCCCTTCATCCCATGCCCTCTCCAAGCCAGATCACCAGCCCCAAAGGAATGACCTTCTACATCCATGATCCTCCCTTCTCCCCGGCTTCTCTTTCCCTTATCCCTTCTCCTTCTAGAAAGCTGCCCCATGGGCTGGCCTGCTCTCCTGACCTTTGAACTTGCTAAGAGCAACTGTCTGAGGTTTGCGAGATTTACTGTCGAGTTCTATCCAGTGAGGACATCTCTATCTGCTTAACACAAAGCCAGAAGCCTCTGCTTGCTGAGTCAGGACCACCCTGCCCCAGTGCAATTCTGACCAGTCTGCTTTCCAGGCTCGGAGAGCAGTACGGGAAGCTCAGTGAGCATCAAGGTGGCCTGGATCAAACTACTCAGCTCGTTTCACCTGGCTCACAAAAAGGAACAGTGTCTCCCCTCATCTGGACCACCATGAGCTACACAAGTTGGTGTGCATCCTGGGGCTCAGTAGAGCAGATGCTGGTGAGAATTGTTGCCTCCCTAGTCCCTGGTACAGGCTTGTATAGTGTGTTGACATCTTCCCCATCTGTCTGTGAAATGAGGGGTCCTCAGGTCTCTGCTGGCCTAATTCCATAACCCAGTTCACAGATGCAAAGAACAGAAACAAGATGAATGGTCATGGGAATACATACCCAGAGATGTGGGCGTCTTCTCCAGAGGCCCATTCTCGCAAGTCAGTCTTAAAGGAAGAGAGAGAAAAGAACTGTATGAGATCCAGTTAGCCAGAGATATGGGGTGAGAAGCCTGGGGTTGCTCCAAGATGGGAGACATTGAGATGGACAAAGAAATGGGGCTGGTTTCCCCATGAGAGTGGCAGGAGATGTAGCTCCTTACACAAAGACTGGGTGGTTGATTATCTGCCAGGCTAGGCTGGAGTCCAGGCACAGGGCTAGGCAGTCCATGGCAGTGCAATCATCTGTCTCCTAGGTAACAGCATCCACATGAAAACTGCTGTCTTAAACTAGATTCCTGTCTTTGACTCTACCTGAATGGAGGAGCTAGGACAATCCCCCCAGTTCCTGCCATGGCCCCTGCTTTGATCTGTGCTTCGTGGCTAAGCCATCTCTGCTCACCACTCTTTTTTAAAATGTGTATATGTTGTACATGCCTGCTTGTATCAGTGTTTCATTGTGGGGATACACGCATGGAATACACACAAGTATTGTGCATGTGTCTGGAGACTCAAGGTTGATGCTGAGTTTCTCTGTCCATCACTCTCCCCCTTATGCTTTGAGGCAGGGTCTCTCACTGAACCCGGAACTCACTGTTTCAGCTAGAGTGGCTGCCCAGCTTGCCCTGAGAACTCCATCTCCACCTCTCACACACTGGGGTCATAAGATGAACCATGATGGTCACCAGATTTCTGGTTCTAGGGATCCAGCTCTCAAGATTACACTGCAAATGCTTTACCCACTGCGCCAGAGCCCCAACCCCACAGTGGCCTTCTAAAGCCAAAGCTTGTCTAATCCTCACACCTAAGAGCTTTTGATGACACCTCGTTGCTTCAAGATAGAGGTTACAGCCCTCCAGAGGACAGTCATAGGCCCCTCAGATAGGCTGAGCCTATCTCACAAGCAGGGTGTCTTTCTCCTCCATCTTACACTGTCTCCCCTTCAAAATTCCTCCAAGAAATCACCCAGCTTGATTGAGACACTTTTCTCTTGGGCTTCCCAACATGACGAGTATCCTTCTGCCTTGCCTCCAGTCTGATTGGACTTGGGCTCAGTGATTTGCAAACAAGTCTCTCTCATCCCCAAAGACTTATTCACCCTGGTTTCCAAAGCACCTAGCAGGTAGTAGGTGCTTAATAGTGTTTAAGTAAATAAATGATTAGGTGGGTGAATGAATGAATGAATAAAGTGGCAATAGAATGGTGTTCCCATCCATTTTATAGACAGCCTTACAGAATTGTAGATGTACAGCATAAGGCAGATGTTTTCTATGTGACTAATTCATGCCACGCACTGATCTTAGCATCACAGGTTTTTGAGATGCAGCCCCTGTCCTCTAAAGTGCCAAATTAAAGAATAGAATAAGATTTAAACAAGACAAAGTAAATAAAATGACCAAAAATAAAATGAAACAAAAATCTATTTAAGTAGCCAAGGTTTGTTAGTTAAATTAATGAAACAATGAAAGGTAAGTGGGAGGTAGACAGACAGTCCATGTTGAATGGACAAAGCAAAGGTGGCCACTTCTTGTCCTTGCCAGCCATGAAAGCCAAGTGGGGAAGGAGTAGAAGGACTGTGTTGTTGTGCAGAATAGAAAAGAACCACACAGGAAGTGAGGCAGACCTACAAAGACGTGAGATGGACCCTGTGTGTAGCACAGGAGGAGGAGGAGGTGCTCCCTATGTATAACACAGGAGGAGGGTGAGGTGCTTCCTGTGTATAGCACAGGAGGAGGGTGAAGTGCTCCCTGGATGTAGTACAGGAAGGTGAAGCGTTCCCTGTGTGTAGCACAGGAGGAGGGTGAAGTGCTCCCTGTGTACAGCACAGGAGGAGGGTGAGGTGCTCCCAGTGTATAACACAGGAGGTGCTGTGTATAGCACAGGAGGAGGGAGGAGTGCTCCCTAAATGTAGTACAGGAGGAGAGGAGGATGAGGTGCTCCCTCTGTATAGCACAGGAGGAGGGTGAGGTACTCTCTATGTATAGCACAGGAAGAGGTAAGATGCTCCCTGTATATAGCACGGGAGCAGGATGAGGTGCTCCCTGTGTATAGCACAGGAAGTGAAGTGCTCCCTGTGTGTAGCACAGGAAGAGGGTCAGGTGCTCCCTGAGGTCTAACCAAAAACCAAAAAAGAGTGCAGAGAAAAGACAGTGCAGGCTGCTCCCAAAAGCCGCTGGCAGCAAGAGGTGAAGGAGAAGGTCATGAAGGGTTGCATGGGGATTGAAAACAGTGGGGCTGGACAGCGAGGGTCTGGAGATGGCAGATCAGGACCTTCGGGGTGAAGTTATAAAGCAGCTAGAAGAGCAGGGACAAGAACCAGGTGGGAGCTTCCGTATGTTCTGTTGTAAGACAGGCATGGGGAGGGGCAATCTGTGAGGGACCAAGGGCACATGAAGCCAGAGCCAGAGTGCTGAAGGTGCAGGCAAAGGGCAGCTCCTCATGGGAGGGCAGGTTGGGGAAGCACAAGGTGCCTCATGTTGCCATGACAACATGTTATGCTCCCTTTCTCCCTACTTCCTCTAATGCTGACCTTCATCTGCCATGAGAAACCAGAGGTGCCCAGTGAGAGTGTGGGTCTCCAGGGAGAGGCCAGGCCACAGCAAAGTCACCCAGAGCCCCCTGATCCTGGAGGTCATGGGCACAGGTAAAGGCTCCAGAAGATAATCAGAAATTTCCAAGCATGGGTAAATTTAAGTGACAGATGAAAAGAAACGTGTAGGAGACTGCCTGGAAGGTCAAGACATGGGTGTAAAACCAGAAAGAAGAGGAAGGAAAAAAAGTCTGAGGGCTGGCCACAGTCCATAAGATATGAGAAAGTTTTCATGAGATGTGAGGAAAGGCCAGGCAGTGGTGGTGCACACCTTTAATCCCAGCACTTGGGAGGCAGAGGCAGGTGGATCTCTGTGAGTTCGAGGCCAGCCTGGTCTACCGAGGTCCAGGACAGGTTCCAAAGCAATACAGAGAAACCCTGTCTCGAAAGGAAAAACAAAACAAATAAAGAGATGTGAGGATAGGACTTGGGCAGAGCAAGGACTCCATCATTAATGCTGCAGAGAGGAGAGGAATCTGGGTGTGAAGAGGGGTTTCCATGGTAAGGAAGGCCAGTCTGGAGCAGCAGGTGAACTACCTGTGAAAAGTGAAAATGGGAGAGCTCCCATGCAGGAGCAGGAGCGTGGACATGTTCCCACATCCCAGCAAGTCTGGAGAAAGATGGGGATGTGGTGTGTGCAGAGAAAAGACAGTGCAGGAGACAGGAGATCAAGGAAGCCAGAGAGAAATGGGAGACCTGGATCATCTGGCCGAAGAAATGTGGACAGAGGATATGACACTATATGTAGTGGTTTACCTGAGAATCGCCCCCCATAGTCTCAGCATTTGAATACTTGGTCCAGGGTAGGTGGCAATGTTTGGATAGGTTTAGGCATGCCCTTCTGGAGGAACTGTGTCACTTTGGGGCAGGCTTTGGGGTTTCAAAAGCTTCGCACTATTCCCAGTGCTTTTATTCTGCTTTCTGTTTGAGGGTCAAGATGTGAGCTCTCAGCTTCCTGTGCCACCATGCCTGATGCTTCCCCGCCATAACGAACTCTTACCCCTCTGGAGATATAAGTGCAATCAACCCTTTCTTCTATAACTTGCCTTGGTCCTGTGGTCTTTTATAAAAACAATAGAAAAGTAAACTAATATGCCACACTAGAAGAGCCAGGCTCATGGTGGATGAGCATATACTCACACTGAGATACATTCAGACATACTTAGCCACACACATACACAAACATGCTCACAGACATACACTCAGGGGTGTGTACATATGAATTCTTATTCCCTCTGACATGTCTGAGCTGGCCACTGGATGCTGAGAGACATCTAGCAGGCTCTCCTGTTTTCTTTACAATATTCAAAAAACTCAGAGCCCCTGCCCCAACTTTTTCTGGGTATGAAGACCCCCCCCTTAAGTCCAAAAGTTTTATGGAAAACCCATATGCTTACACATATGCATACACACACACATGAGCACACTCATACACATGCTGATGGTGGTGGTTTTAGTATCTATCAGTGAAGAAAATACATAATACTAAAGAGCCACCATGAACTTGACCATGCCCTAAAACAATCTGTACTTTATTCATCACTATGGCAACTACAGACATTAAGAAAGTAGAAAACAGGCCACCCACATCACTTGTCATGTATGCCTTCATGAATGAGAGAAGCCCCAACATCAGTTCCATGGCTTCCATTGGTCTGGGGTTTGTGGGTGGGGCATTTTACCCTTTCCTAACCTTAAAGCTGTGCCTACCTACTATAGTGACTCAGCAATGAGGAAGCCAAGGGGAGGTGGGGGATGCACAAGTTACAGGAGAGATGACTTCAAACAGACCTGAGATTTGAGGTTGGCCCCTTACCGAGTATGTGGGGCCCTTGGTCCCATAAGCACATCTTGGCCTGGACCCGAGGGGCTGGGCAGGGAGTTGGACCTGCAGGAAGAGGTTCCTGTGGGCAGCCGGACCTTCGGAATGGGCGGGATCACGATGCCTCCTAGAGACTTGTGCATCTTCTCATCATTGCAATGCAGGTATTGCCTGGAAATCTGTACCTGGAAGTGGAAGGGAACCTGGTCCTTGGAAGCATAACTCACTGTATGCTCAGCTCCTGGTGACCTCACACAGAGTGTCTGTCTCCTGCCAGGAACCAGCTGCCAACCCAGCCCCTCTGGAAAGGTCAGTCTTTACCAGTTCCTCCAGGTGGAGAGACTGACAAGCTCTTCTGTTGTTTAATTATTGTTAGGATTTTTTTAAAATCTTATTTCAGGAGAATCTGTGACTATCAGAGCAGGAAGGGACTCTCTAAAATACCCGATTCAAAGTTCTGCTTTTGCAGATGTACAAAATAGGGCCGGTGGGGCCCCCATGTCAACTCATTGGTATTAAACAAGAGATGACAAGAAATCCAGGCAAGTCCCGAGACATGAGTACCAGGGAAACCCTGGGGGCCAGGGAAACTCCAGGATGGGCAGTCTTGTAGCCCCTGTATCTCTCGGGCCCACCAAACTCCCGGGACAGCTGTGCAGGTCTGGAATACTATGGGGAGAAGAAATGAAATGACAACCTTGAGTCTCTCTCAATGCCATCCTGACCTTGAAGGTTGTCCTGAGACATTTGCAGAGATGCACAGAGCATGGGACAAGAGTTGGAAGAGAAAAGCAGATTGGGTAACTGCAGTAAAGACCCAGGGCTGTGGAGCCTCCTTACCTCCCGGGCACTGGCTCCCGACTCCTGGAGACCCTGTCTGTACCTAGGAGGGTCCAGGTCCTTCTCCTTGGCACTGCTGGCCTCAGGGGTGGTGGGGATGCTCTGGATGGGGGGCATGGGCCTGGCCACCCTCAGCAACCTTTGTGAGGTGGTACGCGGGATGGTACTCCTCAGAGGAACTCCTTTGGGATCTCCTCCAGGACCTAGAGAGGCTGAGCAAGGTAAGATGCAGAATGAGTTAGTATCTTGAGCATGGGGAGTGGAAGAGGATTGCCATGCTAACCTAGGGCTGTGTTCTAGGAGAAGCAGGGATATTGAGGGGAGGAGCAGGGCTCCCTCCAGCCCTAAGCCCCACACCCACCAGAAGACCAGATCAGCAAAGGGTTTTTGAGGGTCCCTTTTCATTTCCATAGAATTCAGTAGAAATGCCAATCAAAGTCAAAGAGGGCATGGGAGGAAAGACAGGAGCAGTGGTGGGCTAAGAGGCGGGACAGCTGGCCCTGGCTAGAAGCTATACGACCCTGCGTGTTCCTAACTTCAGACCTAAAATGTTCCTCCTCAGATTCATGTCTGGAGCACTTTCTCCCCAGCTGGCTGTGCTATTTGGAGCAACTGTGGAGTTTCTAGGAGATGAGGCCCCAGCTGGAGGAGAGCAGAAGTAGGTCATGTGGGAGAGAACTTGGAAGGTTACAGTCGAGACCCTAGGTCCAGCCTTGGCTTCCTGGTTTGTGAACAGCCTTGGACACATGTACCTACTACCATGAATGGAACTGCCCCTCCCCACCTTCCTCACCCTGGCTTGGAACTGTGAACCAAAGCAAACTTTTCTTCCTTTTAGAGATGTGAACATAATAAGATATCCACTAAGACTCAAGGAATAGGCCCCATAGAATGCTAGCCGAGTCCCTGGCAATTTCCAGTCATTCCGTGCGCTTACACAAAATGCCAGTGTGGTGCCAGGCAGACATGGGCTGATCAATTTCTTCCCCCTCCCCACTTCTTCTTCAGATACCGATGTGGGATAGAGCTGCCTTGACATTCCTAACATAGCCTGAAGACATGCTGCCCCTCTTCCTTTATCCTCTCTGTCCCCCATCAGTAGAATACCACTGAGCAGCCCCATCAGACCTCCAAGAGCCTGAACACCTACTAATCCTCATAGTCTCGGTGGTCTGGAGTCCTTGACTTCAGAGTGGGTGGTGGCAGGGTCACAGCTCACCTTGAGAAGATGCTGCCATGCCTTCTGAGAGCCGCCTCTTCTTGAGCTTGTCCTTAATCTGGATAGTATCCCGGGCCACACTACTGGTCTCTGATTCCAGGGAGAGGATGGCTCCCACAGGGTGGGGTCCCAAGGGCAGAGCTCCAAGGTTCCTGAGGTAGCCATTCCTGGCCTGCCAGCCTTTCAAAGGAGCATCCACTGTGAGGCTATCCTGAGCCTTATGTCCACTCAAGAGCTGTGATGGCTTCTCACTGCTTAGAAGGGCATTTGACACTGGCTGCAGAGAGGCTGAGAGAAACAGACACAATGGCTCCTCAGCCAAGACCCAAGGTGGCACCAGGCACCAGCAAACTTGTTAGTATTGCTTCCATAGAATAGCCAGCCAATGCCTGATGAACCCAGTCATCCTGTGTTTCCGTCAGTCCTGGGGACCATTTATAGATTAGTGGTGCCACGAGACACCTAACCCCAAATGAGACCCATATCATGAAGTCCTTCAGGAATAAAGGGGATCTATATGTAGTGTTATTGAAGAATGAACAAGAAATGCTACATAGGAAAAAGGCTACCTGCCCAGGGAATGTGACCCCTAGGCTCCAGAACCCAACCTTAGAGGGCTGACAACATTATCAAACATGGATCCATAGGAAAAGCTGGGCCTTCAGAACAAGTCATGCTCACACGCAGACTTGAAGCCATACAATTTCTCACTCATCCAGCATTCAATAGGCACTGTCAGTGTGCAGAGCATTGTCCAATCAGTGGAGGGACAGAGATGAGTGGAACACAGGCTTTGTGATTAAGAGACTTTCAATATGATACACTGTTGATAGGTTCAATGTAAATGTCAGATGTGTCTTAAGTTATAGTGAAAAATGTTCAATATGCTTGCTGTTGTGAGTGGTGATGTACAAGGTGATGGTGAACTTAGGGGCCCACAGGGGTCCTAAAACCTGGAAGAGCAGGGGGAATTGTGGGCATGGAGCATGCAGAGGCTTTTCCACATTGTTTCATTTCTTGACGCAAGTCCTAAGACCTGATGCTCAGAAGTTGGACTGTA
This sequence comes from Cricetiscus sungorus, assembly GCA_030556225.1. Taxonomy (NCBI): domain Eukaryota; kingdom Metazoa; phylum Chordata; class Mammalia; order Rodentia; family Cricetidae; genus Cricetiscus; species Cricetiscus sungorus. The sequence goes on from JANBXA010000651.1 coordinate 70,594,316, forward strand.
GCTACCATACAACCCAAGGACGGCCAAACTCCCTGACCAACCACAACCCTGAGAGAACACAAGAACCCCAAAGCCACGGAGGCTTCCACTCAGAGCAAAGGGGCTGAGCCCAGCCCTCAACAGTCTGCAGCTAGACACCAGAGCACGGAGTCCGGGAGAAGAAGGTGACAGATGGGTTGAGTGGAGTGGAGGCAAGCGCCTAAACAGGGCTGCCATGTCATGACTCTACCTCTTAACACTCACACCCGGTGCCTTCCTAAGCCCAAGATGCAGGCCCCTGGGGAGACTGAAATCCCTCTATGACGTCTACTAAGGAGACATTTTTTTTTTTTTTTTGTCTGTTTCTACTTTTTGTTTAAGCTTTTCGTTTGGGTGGTTCTGTTTGGTTTTGTTTTGTTTTGTTTCATCTCTACTCCTTAAAATAACTTTGAAACTAGATGTCACTCCACACATACAAGAGTTGGCATATAAATGTTATCAGATTTAAATGGTCACAAGTGCATCATTTTCAGCTTTTAATTTTTTTTCTTTTAAACAAGAGCCTGTGTAATCCAGGTTAGCTTCAAACCCATTGTGTGGCTGAGGAGAACTTGAACTCTGCTCCCCTGCTTCCTCCACCATGCTGAAGTTAACCTCTAGGAACATTTTAAACAAGGGCATAATACAAAAATGCCTGCTATATAGTTTGAGACTGTCCAAGCATCCGGATCCCATTGCATCCTCCTCCAGACTGGGTTCCAGCTCTGTGGTCAGTGGCCTTGCTGGGAAAGTTTCCAGAAGATCATCTCCCATCCCATGCCAAAGACCCCAGAGAGGCCACCAGGTGGGACCCAGTCACCAGGCCAGGTTCTTACCTTCGCCACAAGCGAGAAGACTAGAGTCGAAGCTTCCAGGTGGGGGTACTCGGAGCCCAACACCAGTCCGAGGAACACTCCCACAGTACACAGCCACTGGAGCCAGAACTTGGGCTAGGGACAGAATTCAGGATAAGGGGAACTTAGAGTCCTCTGGGGCCAAAACCAGGGTATAAAGGAGGATTATAGACCCGTACCCACTACCATTCTCTATCTCTGGGTCTCTACTAGAATAACCAAGGGTGGGTCCCGGTCCACTGACGGGGGTAACAGTCAGGAGTGACCTCAAACAAATCCCACAAACCTTACCAGCTCAGGCCTCCCTAGCTTTCTAGCATTCCCCTCTCATCAAACTCTTCCTGTCCCTCCTCCCTTGTGCCTCTCTCTCTCTCTCTCTCTCTCTCTCTCTCTCTCTCTCTCTCTCTCTCTCTCTCTCTCTCTCCCTTTCTCTCTCTCTCTCACTCACTCGCTCGCTCCTTCTGGCTTTGGTTCAAGTCCTTTAGTTATGTTTTCCTTCAGCCTCCTTCAGAGTCTCCCTCCTCCAGCAGCCAGTGAAACTGATCCCTACTGACCACTCCCTGGCTTCGGTCACGGTGCATCCATCTCAGTGCTCCCCCTGGACTACCCTCTGCTACCTATTACAGATAACCCCTTTACCAGAGAAGCCTTGGCCTTGGCAAAGCCCTAGTTCAGAGTATCTATTACCTGCCTCGCCCCCAGAAGGCTTCAAGCAGTAACCTCTAGTCTTCCCTTCACGGCCTCCCTGGCATAGCAAATGGCACCCTCACTCCTAGTGCCTGTGCCATGCAAGAATTCTGGCCTGTACACATTGGTAGCAAGGCTGACCCAGTAAAGAGATTGAAGGCCAGTGACAGACAGATGATGAAGAATAAGCAATGACACAGTAAGGGACAGAGATGAGAAGGCTTCCCAGTAGGGGAAGAACCAGATTAGAAGCCAGGAAACAAAGAGGGAGGTGGCTAGGGGACCACCTCTTTAAGAAGCCTTCATCAAACCTACTACTATTATTCTGCCAAAGAAACATAGCAATGAATGACTCCTAACAACAGGGTGCTATTCCCATAGATCAGATCTCTCATCAGAGAATCGTCTTGAAGTGCATGGGATTTAACACAGAGACCCATGACTGGACAGTTTACACAGACTGACTTTGGAACACTCAGTCCTAAATGAGAATGTCTTCATCAAATCCTGTCTTTCACGGCTCAGAGGTCCATGTGGAAGAGGAGGTAGGAAGGTGGTGAAAGCCGGAGGAAGTGGCTGCCTCCAAGGAAAGTGTCTTTCAGACACAACAGGGCTGATGCACACACAAACTCACAGAGACTGACAGCACACACAAAGCCTGTGCATATTCAAACCCAACAAAATCCCAGCCCTGAAAATTAGGAGTAGATATGAAGTTAAGTCTTAGGACACCCCTAACCAAGAAGCTATTTGCAATTAATGGCTGCTAGGAAAGGGAAAATCCGTTTTCTCCAATACAGTGACACTGGGTACATCAACCATGCTCAGGGCAGGCTCCATGCTCACGAGTACTTGGCTAACACAGAATGAACTCCATGGTTTGTAGTTGTTATTGCTATGCACTTTTTGTTTCATTTTGTTTTGTTTGGATTTTTTTGTCTTCTTCGTTTTTCATTGTTTGTGTGTTTACTTTTACTCTTTGTTTTTGTTTTGAGAAAGAAAGATCATAGAGTTGGGTGGGTAGAGAGGTGGGGAAGATCTCCAGCTGCTAACTTCTTTCCCAAGATCACCTGGAGACACACCCCTACACCTGGGCTCATCCAAGGTGAGCAATAACCCCACACCTGACAGTCATCCGGTCCCTCAGTTTCTACCAGAAACCGGAATGTCTGCACTGTTTCCTGATCCAGCCACTCACAGGCTCATATCCACAAGGTGGAATTAACCCTTCAAGGAACCAACCCACTATGTCTCAGAACAGACACAAAGCCAGCTGGAGACCCCTCCAGGCAGGAGTTTGCAGACAGTCAAGGCCACTGAAGTCAGGACATCTAGGATCAGTGTGTAGCCACCATCTCCCCAGCAGAACATGATCCCTGACTATCCAGGGAATGTTCCCAACCCATCAAGGTCACCTACCTGGTGGGACATCTTCACGGGTGTCCATGCCCTGGGTGGGGAAGGTGCCCACAAGGCTGTCTGGAGGTGGCAGTTGTCCCTGGGCCCTGAGTGCAGGCCTCAGGGGTCAAAAGGGTGCTGACCGGTGACATCCAGGGCCCTGTGAGAAAAGAGGGGGGGAGTGAGGGGGGAGGGAGGGAGGGAGGGAGGAAGGGGGAGAGAAGGAAGGAAGAATGGAAGGAAGGGAGGAAGGAAGGAAGGAAGGAAGGAAGGAAGGAAGGAAGGAAGGAAGGAAGGAAAACAAGAAACAAAACACTTTTAAACCCTCTGTAGCAATCTACCAGAGCTAAAACCTGGCTGAGGTGAAAAGATCAATGCCAGGCCCAGGATGCCCTTGTCCTCTCTCAGAAATGCCCCAGTTCCCAAGTCCCGAGGCCATGTGACCCTAGAAAGGAGCCCAATCAACCTGTCAGCCCTTGTCACTGGCACACGACACCTTCAAGCCTCAGGGAAGGTGTAATTCCATCACTCTTTCCTAGAACTTTCTATTTCCTTCCAAAGTCCTTTCCTCCGCAGCTGCCTGGGAGCCTGCACCATGTGCTCCTCAGCTCAGGCTTGGGGTGTTGGTGGGGCGTCCCCAACACTGGTGCTCCAGGCACATGGTGCAGGCTCCTAGCCACCTTGACCATTTTGTTTACCTCGCTTGGCTACTCTGAGCTTCTTTCTCTCCTCCCTCAATCCTTCAGAGTCAGCCATCAGCTCTTTGCCCCTGACTGGACTTCATTTTCTCTTTGACAGGGGTCTCATTGGAGGCTCTGCAACTCCACGTATTCCTTCTTGAAACAGGATGACAGGTGGAGGCTAGGCATAGCCAGTCCTGATTAGTGGCAATCCTGAGAATGTTTCTCTCCAGAGGCCTTCTGGGGACAGGCAAGAACATTGTGACAGCTTCCTTTTTTTGAGCAACAAACCCCAGCTCAGGAACTGAGACCCCCTGCCTTCTGCCTGGAAGCCAGCCTGCCACAGACCCTGTCCCGGCCCCGGAATCCCTGGCAATGTCTGGCTCAACAGGTTGACTGAGACTTAGCCAGCTGCCCAGACCCAGCCCTGACCCAGCCCTGGGCCCCTGCCTAGCACCTCCAGCCAGCTGGGTCCTCTGGTCCAGAATTTTTCTCAGCGACTACAAGGATGAGACAGATTTAACCACATAGTGGTGTCAGCATCCAGGAAGGCCTGAGAGACACTATGCTTCTTCCAAGCCAATGGGGAAGATCCTGGTCCACAGAGACAACACCCCACCCTTCAGTCAGAGGGATGTGAAAGAGATTCAACATGCTGGCCAGGCCACCAACTTCCTGGAAGACCCAGGACCACTCTGAGCCTAAATGAAAGCCCATGGGCTGGAGCCTGGGGCTTTGGAGGCCCAAAGGGTTGGCTCTCAACAGAGGATGCACCGTCTGTGAACAATCTGGGTAAATAAGCCACATCCAACACCATTCCTGTTCACAACCATGACAGAGATCTCCATCACCTAGAGTCTGATTACTATTACAGACCAAGACACTAGCACACAGCCCTCAAACACACACACACACACACACACACACACACACACACACACACATACACACACACACAATTATTCTAGTAAACCTACTACAAGGATGTGATTTTTGATGTTCAAACAGAACTGAGCCACCAGCCTACATAGTTCAGGTCCATCTTATAGTAAGAGCTGGGCTGCCCTTTCTCACCTTAGGTTGTCAAGGGAGTTATTGATGCCTCAGTTTACTCAAAGTGCTTCTTTCTAAACAGACAATTTGGAGTTGCCCAAGAGCACATACTGTAAGCTTTTTATGATCCTGTTACTGCAATGCCTTGTGAATAGGTCTGTCCTCACTGGCTACCTCCTGGAAGTCAGAATGTCCACATGCTGAGTCAGCCCCATTCCTCCATGTCCCTAGGAACTCACAGGAAAGAAACAGGAATATCACTCAGGCCCAAGGTATGGTGGAAAGTCAAAGATCCCTGTCCCTAAGCCGAGCAGTGGTGGTGCATGCCTTTAATCCCAGTACTGGAGGCCAGCATGCTCTACAGAGTGAGTTCCAGGACAGCCAGGCCTGTTACACAAAGAAACCCATTTCAAAAAAAAAAAAAAAAAAAAACCAGAAACAAAAACAAAAACAAAGAAACAAACAACAAAAAAAAAATCCCTGTCCCTAGGACAGAAGTCAGGATGAGGAATTCCAGCACACGCAGACAGAGCTCAGAGGCCATTCAGCCCCTGTCTCCTAGGTAGAATTCACTGAGGTCTCATGACACTGCTCTGGCCATAAAGGCCTTACCCTCTCTACCTTTTAGCTAATCCCACCACAACTTGAAGTGCTCAGTGAGCCAGCAGATTCTAATAACCAGGATTTTATTTTCACTCCTCCATGTTCTACGTTGTCCCAGGCAGCTGATTCCTTCAGACTCAGCCTCAGTTTTCCTCAAATAAACATTGTCTGTCCCCTTCCATAAAGCTGTGATGACAGGGGTTCCGTGGTGACCCATGCTGCAGAAGTGAAGCTACAGGACAGAAGGGACTCAGGTTTCAAGTAGAAAGGAACCAAAGTTAGCATTGGCTCTGGAGCGTGTCAGCCTCAAGAGCAAACTGCAGCTGCCCCTGTGCCTCTCACAGACCACAGAGCCAGGGCCAGAGCTAAGTTCACCTTGTTTCCCAGGGAATGACTGTCCCAAAGAGAACAGCAAACAGCAGGGCAGGGCAAAACAAAACACAAATGCTCACTCACACCACCTTTAAAGTTAGAACGGAGATGACCTTCTTCTCACCCTTCATAGCCAACTAATGACATGGAGGAGACAGGCAGGAAGTTCAAATTCAACTGTACACACACACACACACACACACACACACACACACACACACACACACACACACACTTTAATTTTTCTTTTCTGAAAGAGGATCTCAGTAGGTAGCCCAGACAGGCCTAGAACTCAAGATCTTCCTATCTCAGCCTCTGGAATGTTGCGATTCCCAGACATGTATCACCATACCTAGTTCAGAGGTCCCTTTGGCCTCCTCCGGGGCTCACTATGAGTCCATGTTTTATGTGAGTACTTACTGTCACCCAGGCAGGAAGAACAAAGCTTCCTATAAGAGCAGGAGAAGGGAGGGATGGGTGCCCCCTGCCACCCCATGTGGGACAAGTACTTAAGCACTGTCACACCAGTCAGCATAAGTATTCACTGCCATGCTAGGGGGAACAAAGGGACACACGGTTTCTGGGCAGGTAAGCACTGTGGGGCGACCATACTGTTGTCTGAGATGTCAACTGCAGGTGTGTGTGGTTGGGGGGGAGGACACCCTTGCTGGACCGGACTCAGGGTGTCAATGGGTCAAACAAAGAGAAACATTCCAAATCCAGGCATGGAGGGCACATGCAGCTGTGGGTCTGGGGACCCAGAGGCCCAGCCTGGGAGGCTGTGGTGAGCACGGCACAGACCCTGGGGTGGATCCCTGAAAGCACATACTCAGGAAGCAATGGTTTTGGCAGAATCAAGGAACAGAAGTTTATAGACCCAGCCCTAGCACTCTGGCTTGGATGCAGAAAATAAAAAAAGAGGATGGAGACTTGCCTGCTAGTGTGGACAGGGTATAGGCTGAATTGAAGACTTTTTCTTGCACCATACTTTTTCCCTGGGGGTGAGGAGCAGCCACCCTCTAATCACACAAACCTCAAGCTGCTTCCCAGCCGCCTTACGTGGACTGCTAACTTCACTCTCCTAGCTGTTGCTGGAGGTCTGATGCCCACTCCGTTCCACCACGTCCCAAAGACCAGGATACAAAGGTTAGTGAGACCACACCCCACCCCTGAGCACAGTATGGCTGCAGCACATTGCTGAAGGCCTCTAAACCCCAGCTTCTGCAGAAAGAGATAACCTCTGACAAACTCCCACACCTATCCAATAAGCAGAGATAGCCACTTAGTGCATGGTCTGGCCCCTAGTTAGTGATCCTTGTGGCTGGGTATTAGTGCAGATGCAATTAACAAAGGCATAGCAGCTACATGGGGAGATGGCTCAGGCACAACGCTTGCTATGGAAGTGTGAGGACCTGGATTCCAATCCCTGGGAACCCACATAAAAACACCTGAGCATGGCTGCACACACCCGTCATCCCAGAACTGGGGAGACAGAGAGAAGGATGTCTGAGGCTTGCTGGTCAACTGTCTAGACAACTAGAAAGTGCCATACTCAGTGAGAGACCCTGCCAGAAAATAACATGGTGAGTGACTGGAAACATCCAGTGTCAACAGTGCATTTGGGGACAGGGAGTGATGAGCCAGTGGGAGAGAAAGAAGCTGAAGTGGTGAGCAGACAATTCCTTGAAGTTTGCATGAGAAAGTTGTGGGGGGGGCGCTACCAGGAGAGAAGGAGCCCTTTAGGGAATCAGGTAGAGGCAGTAGATCATGCAGAGGGTGACCTTGAAATGGATATTGGGACCTCAGCTCCTTTCTCGTGTATCTTCTTGTTCCCATATGTCATGAGGCAAGCAGCTTTGCCCCCACCCTGGACATTCTGCCATGATTCCCCTTCACCACAGGCCAGTGACTGTGGACAGATACCATGAGCCAAAAACCAACCTGTCCTTCAAGTCAGGTTCCTCAAGTATTTTGTCACAGTGATGGAACACTGACTGACACAGATCCCAAGTCACCTCCACCCACACCCCTCCACGCTCACCAGGGAGACTGATACCCTCACCCCTCACACCCTGTGTGGAGGCATCCCAGGCCCAACCACCCATTCGGGACTCCTGGATCATGCTGAGACTGGCTTGCAGACCAACAAGAAGATGGTTCGGAGAAAGGCCCCACATGCAACTGGGGCCCCTCCACCATCTCGGCAGCCACCCCACTACCTGCATCTACCATCACCCCTCCATCATGAGATAAGAAGGAAGTGACAATGCCTACAGAATGAAACCTGGGGTTGGTCTCTGGCCTCCACATGCACCCACACACTTTCACACATACATGTACACACTCACAAGGGAATACAAAGGGCCAAACACAGCACCTGGTGCATAACAACAACTCAAAAATGTTAGTAGTGTTGCTAAATGAATGAATTCAAGGGAAGCATGTCATCATGGACAGTCTTGCCAAGGAAGCATAATTGAAAGAACAGTCAGGGACATGTACTACATGCCTCCAAGAATGCCATCTACCCTGGAAATAAATAAGAAAGAAGAATCTTATGATACCCTCTCTATAGGTAAGATGAGTGAGTCCCAACAAGGCCACAGCGCTGCATGGGAAGAGTCCAAGCCATTGGTTTCCATAGATGCTGACTCATTGGATTTCAGACTGTTCACTTAGGAGCCAACAGACACACCATGTGGCCTCAGCACATTAGTCAACCTCTATGAATGTCTATTTCTCAGAAAATGGAATTAAAAACACCTCTTTCACAGGGTTATTAAGAGTAATCAAGAGGCTGGAGAGCTGGTTCAGCTACTAAGAGTGCTTGCTGATCTTACACAGGGCCCAAATTCAGTTCCCAGGACCCATAGCTGGAAGCTCACAACAGCCTGTGTCTCCAGCTCTAAGGGATCTGAAACCTCCTTGGCCTCTGCAGGCACCTACATACATACATACATACACACACACACACACACACACACACACACACACACACACACACACTTAAATAAATAAAAAATAATAATAATAAATAATAATAATAATAAATCTTGAAAAAACAGAAGAGTACAATAGGTCTTGAGTGTTCAACCCTAAATGAGACACCAATCTCCATTTCCCCAAGGTTCAGGCACAGCAAAGAAGGAGAAGGAAGACTGTAGGAGCTGGAGGATGGGAGGAGTACTGTGAAACACAATGCTGTAGCTGTTACACTTACAAACTCCCTACAGCTATGGTCACCTGAATAAGATCAAGTCGGTGACACCAGTCAACATTCCAGCTAGACTCAGTGGGTCATTAAAAAGGACGTGAGGTCAGGTGGCAGTGTCACACACCTTTAATCCCAGCACTCGGGAGACAGAGGCAACAGGATCTCTGATGAGTTCAAGGCTAGCCTGGTCTACATATCAAGTTCCAGGACAGTCAGGACTGTCACACAGAGAAACCCTGCCTTGAAAAACCAAAAGAAAAAGAAAAGGACATGAAGCAGGAAAGGGAGACATGTTGGGGAAGTTGGGGGAAGAAGGGAGCAGTTCGGGGTTCAACTATCCCCTCCCCTTGTAGAGGGGCAGCGGGTATTGGCTGTCTGCTCTGGTGAAGCCTGCAGAGTGTGGCCTTAAACAACAGGTAGAATTGCACATGGTTTCCAGCTGGAAGGCCAAGGTCAAGGAGGTAGATGACTCGGGGCCTGCTGAGGACCTGCTGAGCTACAGAATGCTCTTCTTGGTGTGCTCCCGCTTAGCAGAGAAGCAGCAAGCTCTCTGATCTCTTCTTGTGGGGTACTCATCCTCTCATGAAGACTCCACTGTCTTGACCTCCTCTGAACTCAATGTCCCCCACAAAGGCCCTCCTCCAGCACTAATTTATGGGGAGGGGTGTCAGGGATTCAGTGTGAACTCCAGAGGGGACACAGCATTGGGTCATCAATGCTATGGGCAAGGCTATGGGCAGTGATGCCTATCCTGGGCATATATCCTGCCAGACATGGAGTGGTCAACAGGCTGCAAGGCCTTGGTGGGAATGGGGGAACTTCCTTCTGTAGCTCCCACCAAGGTCTCTGCAATGGTCCTCAGGGCCTCCTGCATGGTTTGGCTGTCCAAGTACCTCATTCAGTCTCTGGAGCTCAAATCACCTAGCTGTGGTCCATGGGCCTGAGCCCATGGACTTGGGAGACGATACAAAGGGATAAAACACCTATCCAGCAAAGACAGAGCAACTTGCAGCCACTAATCAGTCTGAAAGCCTGCCTGTCACAGTCCAGGACTCTCCTCAGGACCCTTAGGGAACTTCGAACTACAGCTCCATTCTTTAACCAAAGGCCAGTCACGGGGAAGTAAAGAGTTGAGCCAACATGATGGCTCAGATTGTAATAGTTCTTGCAGCACAAGGCAGACAACCTGAGTTCAAGCCCCCAGAATCAACAATGGAAGGGGAGAGATAGATCTGGCAAGTTGTCCTCTGCCCCCTGCACATGTACTGGGTCATGTTGGCTCTCACAGACATATATGATACACACACACATGTAATAAGAGTCATAAACAAAGATTTTAAAGGAGAATGCCAACTGTCTTAGCAGGGACACATTTGTCAAAGGCCAGGGTTTACCTGGGACCCTGATAGCACTTTTGTGGAGCCACTGTTTTCTAACCTAGGATGGAAGGGAAATCCCAGGTGAGAAGGAAAATGAGTGGAACCAAGAAGCAAAGGGTTTGAACCAGGCCCAGTGGAAATCACAGCTTCCAGGCAGCTACCCTGGAGCCCAGACCTGCAGCAGCAGAGAAGTGACAACACTGGCTGGTGACTGGCCCTCCAGGAATGGAAGAGCAGGTGGGGAGGAAAACATCAGCCCACAGCTGCACACAGGGTGAGACTAAGAAAGCAGAGAGTGGAGGAAAGCAGGACCTCCAGGCAAAGGGAAATGGGGAAGGAGAAAAGCTAGGTGCACATCCCCCTGGTGACCATGGAAACACTGGAAATGTGGTGTGGCCACTGCTCTGCAAAGATTGGCATACACTAAGATGAGAAACATACCAAATGCTGACATGAGTAGAGAGTGATGGGAGCCCATGCTGGCTGAGCAAGTTGTACATGGTCCTTCACCTGGACTCTGACTGGCTTTCTCTAACAAAGCTCAAGATGTATGCACACCATGGCAGCAACCCCAGTCCTGGAGTTCACAGATGCTGAAAGGTGGCTCCCCACCGAATCTGGAAGCAATCCAAATGTGCACCGTTCACACGTCACAGCAGTGAAAACAAGTAATTGCCCAATTCAGTACCAAGGATGACCACAACAATGGTTTAGTGGAGGAAGCCATTAGGAAGCCCAAAGATGGTGGCTTATGACACTGTTTGCAAAGCACTAGGAGGAAGGCAAGAGTGACCCAGGTCCTTGGGAATGCATGCATGGGTGATGGGCTTTGTAATAAAACAAAGAGAATCTAGGAGAGTGATGAGCCCTGGGAAGGAGGTGTCTTTGATAAGGCTAAGGAAAGATCCCATGGGTCTGGGATCTGTGATGTCTGCCTTAAAGAGGGCAGTGGTCCCATCAGCATTCATTTTTGTTACTGCTTATGGATCATAAACTGTATCTTTCTGTCTGCAATGATGGTGGCCCTGGGGAACAATGGGAGGGCTATTGCTGCTTCAGAGGCAGGTTTCTCTAGAGCCCTGTCCCTCTGTCCTTTATTCTCCACCTCCTTCTCCCTGCTTCAAATCTGCTGCTCCCCAGACTGAACATCAGCCAGCTGTGCTAACAGTATAGGACTCGCCTAACCCAAGACATCCTGACTCTGCGTCTGTGGCTTCAACACCTGGAGCCGGGCACCTGCATGGTCTGTGGCAACCTCACCGATGCTGGGCAGACAGATCCCTGTTAACCCTCACGCTTCTGAGAAAGACCCTGCCTTCTGAGAGTTGGGCGTAGTGGCACACACCTGTGTTCACAGCACTGTGGAGGAAGAGACGGGGACACAACAAGTTCAAGGTCATCCATCTCATAGAAATTTTGAGGCCAGCCTGGACTACATGAGACCCTGCCTCAAAAAAAGACAAAAGAAAAATAACAAATCACCCTTCCAGATCCCCTACTGATGTGGGCCTCCTTGAGACCAAGATGAGTCCAGCAAGAAATGAACTGATCTCCACTCTTACGACAGCGTCAAAATTACACGTTTCATCCTGTCCATGGCCTAGCCAAGTGCCACCCCACCCCACCCCTGTCTCCATTCTCAAAAGCAGGGTCAGGAGAGACGACACACAAGGAAACCGAGGCTCAGAAGGGCCAAGACAAAGTTCCATATTTGCAGCACATGCGCCTGGTGTTAGAATTTAAACCCAGAGCGGAATCATCCCAAACCCTCTCTGTAAGCTGGTCCAAGCTCAGTGCTGTCCCCACCCCTGCGGGCACCATCATTCTCAACACCTCTAGGGAATCTAGCCCCGAGAAAACCACCCACTGCCTAAGGTCACAAGCCTGGGGAAGGCCTTATTTACTCAGAGAGGGGCAAGGATCTCCTACAGTCACACACCTCCCCTTCCCCCTCTGCCTTGCTCCAGGTCGGGGTCTGTCCCTCCTTCCAAGGACTCCCAAAGTGCATGCCCCCATCCAAGCAGCTCAGTGAACACCATCATCTCTCACCTCTCCATCCAGAGGCCAAACCCCTGTCAGTGGTGGAATCCAGGGTCCTTAGTCTCCCTGGAGACCATGCTGCCCCTGTATCTAGGGAGGCAGGGTCAGGGCAGCACCCACCTGGCCTGCCTTGGCCCTGGCCCAGCTTAGGAACCCTAGGCCACGGATTCCTGTCCAAGCAGGCTCAAGGCCGCCACCGCGGCGACTGGCACACTCCTGCTCTCTGCCAGGTTCCTCTTGAATAAACACTGCTGCATGGCAACCGCTCTCTGAAGAAGTCCAAGTCCCTGTGTAGGGGAGAAACGGAGCTGAGACTTTTCCCCTCGGTCTCCTTTCCCCTGTGGCTCCCCCAGGTGCTGGCTGTGCCCCAGCGGCCAGCCTGTCTTCTAGGCACATGGGGAATGGGGGGAGGGGAGCAGCACAGAGCACGCTGGAGCCTGCTGTGCTCCATTGTGCAATGGCTACATCAAGAGATGTACAGCAGGGTGAGGCAGGAGCCATAGGCAGGTCCCAGGTGCCACTGCTTGCTAGCCTGCCTCCACAGACCAAGAAGGGTAGGCAGCAAACAGAGTCAGATCTGACCCTGATTCTTCTGTTGCTGTCATGTGCTCCTCTTGTGCCAACTTAACCTTACTTGGCCTCGGTTTTCCCCATCTATAAAACGGGTATAAAATAGTACTCTTTCAGTAGAATTGATGTCAGGAGGAAGCATGGGGTTTGTCTAGCCCCATGTTAATCTCTCCAGAAATATTTACGTAGCAGAAAGCCGTGGTCTCCTCCCAGCCACATTCCCCTGCCGGGCGATTGGGAAATACGAAATCTGTAATCCTGTGTGCGCTTCCTCACTGAGCCCCCACACCGGTGTGTCAACCCCTCAGATTGCTGCTCACTGCTCCTTCGCCTTGCCTTGCCCACTTCTGACCCTCAACACCACCCCCTCCAAGGCATACAGGGGAGGAGCAGAGGTCTCATACAACTTTTCAGAGAGTCACTCGCCCAAAGACTAAGGCTGTTTGTTTGTTTGTTTGTTTGGTTGGTTGGTTGGTTGGTTGGTTGGTTGTTTGGGCAGCCCCTTCAAGTTCTCAGGGAGGAGTCAGCTTGGCAGATACAAGGATACAGAGCAGGGAAATCTGAAGCAGGCTGCCTCGCCTCCGGGAAGCCTAGCAGCTGAACAGCTTTCACCCAATGCAATGCTTTCCTCCCTTGGCCCAGGGGGGCCACCCTGGGGCCTCTAAGGAGCAGCTTTCTGAAGGGAGCTCCAAGGGTGGCTTGCCAGAGAGAACCGGGAACTGGGTCTGCCTGCACAGAACGCTAGTACCGCCAGAGGGCGCCAGCGGGCCTCTAAGGGAGACATTAACTGGAGCCCAATTCCACTGCTTCGCCTGCAGATGCCCATAAACGAGGGGCTTCCTCTAGACCCGAGCTGGATTTGGGTTCTCCGTGGGAAGTAAATATGAAGAACCCCAATGTTACAGATGGGGAAACTGAGGCCTGGTAAATTATGCTATTTGTGAATGAAAGAGCTGTGAGCATCCAGAAAGGATGGGCACGGAATAGGAAGGACTCTGTGTCCTGTAGATGGGAAGCCAGATATGCACCTCCCCAAACTCACCCCACACCCCAGCCTGGATGGGAGTTCCTAGAGTTCTGACCCGACCCCATCCCTACCCCTACCAGGATCCTTCACAGCCCCAGGCAGGCCTTGAAGGAAAGCCACACAGCACCCCTGACTACTCTCTGCTCTGTTTGCTTTGTTTGCTTTCTGAAAGCATTCTCTTCTGGGAAGTGGAGCATCAAGTTTCCTTAGGGTGAGTCACTCCGTGTCCAGCAGACATGGAGAGAGCACAGGCTGCCCCTGAGCAACCGAGAAAGACCCCGAAGGTTTACTACCTGCAGACCTGCATCACCTCCATAGTACCGTCCCACATCACCTCCGCAGTAGCCCCCACTTCCCCTTTTTAAAGACAGGATCTTTCTGTGTAGCCCTAGCTGGCCGGGAACTCTATGTAGACCATGCTGTCCTAAGACTCTCTGTGTAGATAACGCTGTACTGGGACTCTCTATGTAGTCCTGGCTGCCCTGAACTTTCTATGTAGCCCTGGCTGTCCTAAAACTTTCTTTGTTACCATGCTGGCCTGGAACTTTCAGTGTAACCCTGGCTGGCCTGGACCCTATATATAGCCCTGGCTGGCCTTGAACCTGCAGAGAGACATTCATAGTCCTTCCTCTCAAATGCTAGGGTTAAAGGTGTGTGCCATCAAGCCAGGATCACAGTAACTTCTGTATGAATGAAATTAATTAATTAAAGAGCTTAAAGCTCACTGCCACATTCAAGAACTTCATCCACCTTGGAATCCTCCCAAGAAAGTCTCAGTGATCAATACCTTGTCACTTCCCAGGCTGACAGCTCTAGTCAGTGGCAGATGATTCAGCTCTGACCCTAGTTCAATGGTTCTCAACCTTCCTAATGCTGCAACCCTTGAATACAGTTTCTCACGTTATGGTGACCTCCCAACCATACAATTATTTTCATTGAAACTTCATGACTGTAATGCTGCTACTGTTATGAATCTTGACGTAAACATCTGATAAGCAGGGCATGTGATATGCAACATCCAAAGGGGTCACAACCCACAGGTTGAGTACCACTGGTAGGGCCTAATCTTTCAACAAACATGTCACCAAAGACCCTCTTAACTAGTCTGGGAATAGGGTCAGCATCCATGTCTAGGGTACAGCGTAAGACAATGGTGAATCACAGCCAGGCTCAGCCTAGGGACTATGCTCTGCCTGGCTATCTCTGGGGTACCACTGTGCAGCCTCCTTCCTTCCACCTGAAGACCCTTCCTACTGGCTTCACACAAAGGACCTTCTCTCATCCACTGGCTCCCAGCACAGCTAGCCAGCCACATGTGCTATCCTGCAAATCAGGGGGCCCGTGTCACCTCTTGTGTCTCTTGAAGCCATCACTCACTATCCAGCCTCTCATAAGAAAGTTTCAAGGCAACCAGGGCCACAGAGAGAGTTCCAGGCCAGCCAGGGCTGTATAGAGACACAAATCTGACTCCAGTGGGAGAAGGGACAGTGAAACCCAGAGAAGTCTTCTTCTCTAGACATAGTGCTGTCCCCAAGATCAGACTGTGTCTCCAACCTGCAAAACCTGGGTTGTGAAGTTCTGACCCTCTGAACTTTCCTACTACAAACCAGGATGGTCTCAGCCAGGGCTGAATAGGACATGAAGCTCATGGAACAGAGGCATAAAAATGTGTGGGTTATGTCTTCTCACACCTTTGTCTCATCATACCTATCAGGGACAACTGAGGACAGATGAAGAAGAACCTACAAGTGCAGACAAGGAGACAGGTACGATTCTACTCCAATTCTGCACTGACTTTGCTCTGTGGTTTCTGATGGAGCCTTACGTAGGCTTCCAAACTGCCATTCATGACTAAGAGCCTCAGACACTGGATGATCTCCAATGGCTGGAGAAGATGTCCGCCTTCCTCACTTCCACCTGCCACTTCTCAAGCAGAGAGAGACTGGCAAGTGACCCCACCTCCAAACTGACCTTGCTGCTTATGGTCCCCAAAATCTTGCTTTTGCCCCCTAATCACAGCACCTACCCTCAGAGCCTGGCCTATGAAGTTAACTGCTTGCCTCTATGGGGTGTGTGGAGTGTATCTGTTCTCCTTTCTCCCTACCCTCCAAATGGGATATCCATCCAGCAGTCACAGGAAAGGGTTTGAAGGAGGAGGATTCCCTCAGTTACGGGGGGGGGGGAGGTAGCATGGGATAGGATGGGGTCTATGAAATCGAATAGGAAAGAATGGGATGAACATATGGACAGGATGGTGTAGATACAATAGACATGATAGAATAAATAGATGGGGTGGGATAGGAAGGAAGAAGACAGGAGGATTGTGTTCATCAGAAAATTATGGGTGGGAAGAAGAAATGAAAAGGAAGGCTAATATGGATCCATAATTAATACATAACTGAAAGTTGACCAAAAGAAAAGAATGAAGGTGGAAGTCGAGAGATAAAGCCGTTCTGAGCCACTGGATCAAGAATGGCTGATGGTGATAGCTGGGAAACCAGCATGGGACTGACTCAGACCCCCTGAACATGAGTCTCAGCTAGAAGGCCTGGGCAGTCTAAGAAACCTCAGACAGTGGAACCAGGATGTATTCCTGGTGCATAAAATGATGTTGGGGGCACATCCCCTGTGAAGGGATACTCCCTTAACCTAGAGACAGGAGAAAAGTCCTAGTCCCTACTCCAAATGACTTGACAGATTTACATGACCCCACCTGGAGGGCATCACCCTACATGTGGAATGGGGGGGGGATGGAAAGGGGACATGAGAGGGTAGGAGAGAGGGAAAGAGGGAGGGAGGGAGAGGGAACTGGGATTGACAATAAAAATTAAAAAAAAATAAATTATAAAAAAATGGCTGGTGAAAAACTAACCATTGGCCCAAGCTCCTGGAGTACAATCAAAGTGAGGGAGGAGAGATAATATGAACTAAGGAGTCAAGACCATAATGGGGAAACCCACAGAATCAGCTGACCCCAGCTAGTGAGAGATCACTGACTCAGGTCGGACAAATGGGGAACTTTCATAAGACTGAACTAAACTCCCTTAAAATAGATGACAGTCATGTGGCTGGAACAATATATGAAGCCACTGGCAGTGGGTCCAAGATCCAACACTAATGCACAAACTGACTTAGTGGAGCCCATTCTCTATAGAGAGATACCTTGCCCAGTCTAGACACAGGGGTGTGAGGGTGGAGAGGTGCCTTGGTCCTGTCTCAACTAGATGATGGGACAGACTTAGTAGACTTCCTAGGGGAGGCCTTACCCTCTCCAAGGAGCAGATGGGGGTGGGGGAAAGTGGAGGGAGTGGGAGCAGAGGAGGGAGGGGGAACTGGGATTATAATACAGAAATTAAATTAGTAAATAAAAAGAATGGTGAAGGCCTTCATTACTGTGGAGAGGGAGATGGACTTGAGTCAAAGCTGACAGCTTTCTGAGTGGAGCCATCAACTCTATCAGTGACACTGTGACAGCCTCAGGTGCTGAGAGGAGTGTGTGGTCACTGACATGGATCCTGGCACACCTGCTTCCTGCACTGATTACCCAATCTGACCCACATGAACCCTGACTCCATCTCTGGGGTGGACTTCCCTGAGTAAGATGGCTAGCAATCAAATCAGACTTGACCCACATGGACTGGAGCCTGGGGCCAGGTGCAAAGGAAATGCCACGCCTACTTAAGATGCACTTCTCCTCAGCACCCTAGGGAAGGATGTCAGCAAATCGCAGTCATCTAAAGGGCATGCCACAAACAGGGCTCAGAAAATTCCAGACAAAGAAAGAATCCTGAAAGCAACTGGAGAGAAAAGGCTGTTGCATCTAAAGGATCATGCAATGAATGATAATGGGTTTCCCATCAGAAACTATGCAGGCCCAAAGAGGAGCTTCCAGAACACATCTCATAAGCAGTGGTGAAGACAGAGAGTGAGGACACAGAAGAGCATTAGAGCCCCATTCAGCCATCAACAGTAGCAAGCCAAGATGGCCAAAGACTCCAGGTGTTTGGAGGGGAAGAGGGCCAACTCCTTAACACACAGCTCTAACTCAGAACTCAAAAGAAAGATCCAGTCCCCTACCCCACAATGTTTAGAGACGTTCAAGAAGCCAGATAACCTTCCAGAATATTCACTACAGTCTGGGCTCTTCCCACATCAACCCTTACCCATCTACCAACCCTACCAAGAGCCTTTATGCTCTGAGATTCTGGAATGTGGGGCAAATGGAAGACTGTACCCCTGAACTCCAAGTAATTGTACGCTCTCTTCCAGCTTGTCTAGAAGCATGCTCCAGCCCAGCAGTTCCCAAGCTGAGTTTTTATAGAACAAAAGTGAAAACAAAAATGGAAGTTTGTATGGAGAAGGAATCACAGACAATGTGGACATACATGCCACTGTGTTTGTTTCCTACCTCTCAGAGCCTTTAGCATGCTCTAAGAACTGGTGAGGGGGTGTCAGCTGAACACCAATAGGGTTGGATCATGAAGCAGCCTCCAAGTCCATACAATTATGAAAACCAGTTTGTGCACGAAAAGATTTCTGAAGACCAGAGTTTTAAAGAGACCTTGTAAATCTCAGCTCTCGTACATTTCAAAGTTTTCCAGGCAATGAACTAGAGCTTGATGTCCACAGACAAATAACAAATTTATTATTCAGTTCAGATACAAATATTGTGCCCCTTAAGGCCATAGGAAAAGTCAGATCCCCAGGAAAATGTCTACATTTGTCCAGGTCTCTCTCTCTCTCTCTCTCTCTCTCTCTCTCTCTCTCTCTCTCTCTCTCTCTCTCTCTCTCTCTCTCTCTCTCTCTCTCTCTCTCTTTCTCTCTCTCTTTCCGACAGATCCAGGGACATCCTCATTGCTCCCCTCAAAGCACCACCAGAAGAAAAAGAAGTTTTCACCACAAGGAAGTTTGCTAAAGATGTCCCCACCCCACCAATCCAATTTTAAAACTATAAACAGCCACTAACACAAGTCTGTTGGAGTGCCTCCCCCAGGTGACTGACAAACACTCCCAGGTTACCAGTGTTGCTGTCTTCAGGTTCATTTCCAAGCTGCTGGTCCCCAGGGGTTCAATCCCTCAGACTCCCTAGGAAGAGGAGGTGAGTGGGGATGATAAATGCACACATCTGGGAGACGACAAGCCACACTGGCCAGAGAGACAGCAGCCCCCATGGTTTTTAGGCTCTGGCTCTGACTGATGTGAAAGGGAAAAGACTCTTGTTTCTCACTGTTTGCCAGGGTGACAGTAACCATGGATATAAATCAATTTTTGGAACCTGTCAGTTGCCAGCTGAATATAAACAGCATTCTCTCTCTTGGAGCCATGGGCAGGCAGAGATAGACACAGCAGTCCAGGTGAAAGGACAATCAAGCATGGACACAAAATAAACCTGATGTCTTTCTAACTTACCCATCCTGAGGGATTGTGTTACAAGTAAACAGATGACGACAGCAGCCAAGTCTAGAATTTGTAATGAAAAAATCCTATATGGAGGTGGGGAAGCCCAGATGATGGAGGGGAAATAAATATTGTTAAAATGAGAAAGCTAGGCATAGCTGCATACATCTGTAGGACAAGTGCCTGAGAGGCTGAGGCAGGAGAATAGCTTGGGCACAGAACAGCCTGAACAACAGAGAGAGACCCTGTCTCCAAAAGAAAAAAAAAAGCAATAATCAATAATATAATAATAGCCAGGCAGTGGTAGTGCACGCCTTTGATCCCAGCACTCAGCAGGCAGAGGCAGGCAGCTCTCTGTGAGTTTGAGGCCAGCCTGGTCTATAGAGCCAGACCCTGTCTTGAAAAATCAATCAATCAATCAATCAATCAATCAATCAATCAATAAAGCTCGAATTAAACTGCAAAGCTTTTGAAATCTGATAATCCATTTTTTAAAAAATTATCTGGTTTTGTGCATCCACTTAAGCAATGATTTTTTTTTTTAAAAAAACAATCCACTTAGGAGGTAAAGGCAGGTACATCTGTCTCTGTATTTGAAAACAGCCTCATCCACATAGCAAGTTCTAGGCTAGCCAAGGTGACATAGTGAGACCTTGTTTGAGCCTAATTAATTAATTAATTGATTGACAGGCCTGGAGCTAGATGGCACAGCCATTGAGAGCAATTCCTGCTCTTCCAAGGAACTGTAGCTCTGTTCCCAGCACCTGTTTTGGGTGGCTCACAATTGCCTATAAATCCAGCTTCAGAAGAGCCAATACCCTCTCCTGGCGGCTGTGGGCACCTGCATACCCACAGGTGTACCTGTGCATGCATGAGTGTACCATGGTACACACTCATTCAGCACACTCATATACACATGAATAAAATTAGTCTAAGGTGCACTCCTGTAATCCCAGCACTGAGAGCAGAAGCAGGAGGATCAGGATTTTGAGACCAGTTTGGACTACATGACACCTTGCCTCCAAAAGACAAAACAAAACAAGCAAAAAAACCATAAGCCCCTTGTGAACCTGAAAATGTATTGTTGAGTCTCTACAACTAAATGCCTTTTTCTCACAGACTTGTACATTTGCAAACCTGGAGACTTTTCAACACAAAACAGACAGATTTTTCTGTAATATAAGAAGTGTCTCAGCCCATTTTGACAAATACCTCTGAAGTGCAATGCTGTCCTGTGAAACCCATGGGGTCTCATATTCAGCAGAAATGGGTGCATCCAATGCAGTAGAGCCCTCCTGCAGCAGGACAGGCCGGCCTCTCTGCGGTTAAGTGCATACGGTCACAGAGAACAGTCTGAAAGAACGCATGCTGTAACACTGGGTTTGAAGAAAATGGGGTGCAGATTATTGGTGATCTTATGTCCACTTGTATTTTAAAACTTTGTAAATGCTATTTATTTGTTTGTTTGCGTGTTTGTTTTGAGGCAAGGTCTCATTATATGGCTCTGACTGGCCTTGAACTCTCTTTGTAAAGCAAACAGGCCTCAAACTCAGAGATTCACCTCCCTTTGCCTCCCAAGTGCTTAAACCACCACCTGCTTTAAGATTATTTTCTCCTCCTCCTCCTTCTTTTAGTTTTGCTTTTTGAGACAGGGTTTCTCTGTGTAACAGCTGTGACTCTGTAGAACAGGCTGGCCTCAAACTCACAGAGATCCACCTGCCTCTGTTTGCTTTTGAGACAGTCTCCCTATATAAAACCTTGGTTGTCCTGGAGCTTGCTGTGTAGACGAAGATGACCTCTAGCTCAAGATACCTGCCTGCCTGTCTTCTGAGTGCTGGAACTAAAAGTATACACCATCACACCGAGATAATTCTTCTCGCTTCTTTGTATGCTTGAAATTTCCAAAACTTTGGAAAAGAAACCAAGTGAAAACCCAAACTCTACCCCCCACGCTGCCACTGAACGAATGTGAAATCCCAGCTCTCATGAACCGGGTGCCGGGAGATTGTGTCCATTGCTGCACAGAGCAGGTGGTTACACTTAAGGAAATGAGGGGAAACGAGAGGTCTCTGATGCTTGACTGTTAGACACTGAGAGCTGTCCATGCTGCAGCTGCCAGCTGGACATTAGCTCAGGTTAGTCCAGTGGGAGTGCATCCAGATCCTGGATGAGGGAACATCTGCTTCCGCAGGGAGAGCTGGAGGTGCCGCCACCACCGGAAGACCCGGTGTCCTCCAAATGGGGTGCTTTCCTGAAAAGAAAGCTGGAAGCACCTCGGGGTTTCTGTGGTCAGTTGCAGAAGGCTGGTACCCAAAAGACGTTCACCAGCACAGCGTTCTCCGCCCACCCCACTTCCTGCTGGTACTAGCCCTCAGATAGACAAGTTGCCCGAAGCAAGAAGCAAGGCTGACACCTAGTGGCTCACTTTGATTTTGACGATTTACACTTGGACCTCCCAAAAGAAACCAGGATAACCCGGATATGCATAGATAAGCCAGGGAACTCCTTGGCTCTAGGCCTAAAAGCACTTCCACGATATTCAGGAAACTTGAGCAGCACGCAGGACTACCCTGTAAAATCCACAGCCAAGACGTTCACGGCAAGAAGGAACCCCGAGTCCTGAAAAGAGCCCCCCCCCTCCTCCCTCCCTCCCTCCCTCCCTCCCTCCCTCCCTCCCTCCCTCCCTCCCTCCCTCCCTCCCTCCCTCTCTCTCTCTCTCTCTCTCTCTCTCTCTCTCTCTCTCTCTCTCTCTCTCTCTCTCTCTGTGTGTGTGTGTGTGTGTGTGTTACTCATTTGCTTTCTCCAAAGCAGAAATCTCTCAGTAAACTGAATCCTGGCTTTCCTTTGAACACCCTTACTTCCTCAAAGACTCTCCTTCAAATGCTAGAGCGCACGGCCGGCTGGTTGAGGTCAGTGCTGTTCTGTGGCTCCTGCAACCCTCCCTCCATCTCTTGTATCATAATCAATCAATCCTCTGTGTCTCCCTACCCACCCTCACACCTAAGTAGCAAGCACCTTGGTCCCACTCCCAGGGACTGGACCCACCTATGCACAGACCATGAGAGAAGAGGTGCCCCAAGATCGTTACCAACGAGGCTCTCACCGAGGTAGACCCCAGTCCTCATGTATTTAAAAAGTCTTTCTTTCATGAGGTAGGGCTCACAAATACCACAGGCTCTGCTCATTTCTTCCATGGTAATTACCCCAGGCTGGGGGGTGGAAGTAAAAGGCATGGTTTTTCAGAGATTTTTTTTTAACGTGCTGGAGAGATGGCTCAGCGGTTAAGAGCACCGGCTGCTCTTCCAGAGGACCCGAATTCAATTCCCAGCACCCACATGTACCTCCAGTTCCAGGGGATCCAAAACCCTCATAGAGACATACATACAGACAAAACACCAATGCACATAAAATAAAGAAATACATCGTTAAAAATAATAATCACTTTCTAAATATTAATGTTATAATATTCCAAGAAATCGATTCTCATACACTTATTGGCTGGTCAAAAAACAATTCAAAGTTCCCTTAGGGTTTATAGAATTTATGTTTAACTTGGGTCAAAGGAGAGTTTTCCGCATGAAATTTCACCTGAAATCTGTTAAAGCCAAATTGAGAGACAACCTGACAGGTCTATGGAAATCTTAAGTACCATAGCCTGTACCCAGAATACTACCCTTTAGCCACAGTTACCTTCATTGTCAAATTTGCTGCATTTAGAACCACCCAGGGGACACTCTAGGCATGCCTGTGTGGATGTTTCCTAAGAGGTTTGCCTCCTTGGATGTGGATGTGAGTAGCACCTTCCCATGAGCTGGGGCCCCAGATGCCTTGGTCCTGCTGCCTTGATGGTCCACAAGTCAAAACAGACCATCTTTCCTAAAGACAAGTATCCAATTCAGCATCCTAGAAAGATGATGGCACAGCACTTACACGAGGAACACGAGAGGCCCCTGGAACCTTGCTTATTTTCAGGACATAGATCAGGAAATGCCCCAACAATCTGAAGCTCCAGGGCGGAACAAAGTAATCTGTATTGGAGCCCCCCACCCCAAGCTAATCTTGACAGTTCGCCACAGTGAAGTAGTTTTGTTATCACCTAAAAAGGTTAAACCGCAAAATGCTACATACAGTATTACCATTCATGTCAGTGGTCCCCAACCTTCCTAATGCTGTGACCCTTTAATACTGTTCTCATGTTGTGGTGACCCCAACCATAAAATTATCTTGTTGTTACTTCATAACTGTAATCTTGCTACTAGTTATGAAATCCAATGTAAATACCTGATATGCAGGATATCTAATATGTCACCCCCAAGAGGGTTGAGACCCACACATTGAGAGCTGCTGATCTATGTGGAGAAAAAGTGATCAATTGTTTCTCATTAGCACATCTATCTGCACACAGATCCACAGAGAAAATATGGAGGGTTGGCTCTGTATGCAGCTGTCCCCAGCTGGGATTCTGGAAGAAGGTCAGAGGCAGTGGACAGTGGGGCTCTGCAGTAGCCCATACCCTTCATCTCTCTCTAGAGTAGTGGTTCTCACCCCTCCTAATGCTGTGACCCTTTCATGCAATTCCTCATGTGCTGACCCCAACCATAAAATTATTTTCGTTGCTACTTAACTGTAATTTTGCTCCTGTTATGAGTTCTAATGTAAATATTTATGTTTTCAGATGGTCTTAGGCTACCCCTATGAAAAGGTTGTTAGACTTGGGGTTGAGACCCATAGATTGAGAAACACTGTTTTAGAGCCAAGCATTTTACATTACTTGCCTACTTTAACACGAGGCTGGAAAGATGGTTCTGCAGGTAAAAGCACTTGACTCCAGGCCTGACAACTGAGTTTGAATCCTGAGATCTACCCACAAGTTGTCCTCTGACCTCCATATACATGCCATGAGATGCAAGAGCTAATGAACACACACACACACACACACACACACACACACACACACACACACACACACACACACACACAGGAAAAACTGTAAAGAAGAGGTACCAGAATATGATGGTTATTGCTGTTACAGCTTTGTCTTCCTTCTCTAAATCTTTTGGTATTTTCCGAAATCTCTCCAATAATGTCATATTTTCAGAAAAATGTTTCTTCACTCTACATTTTTTTAAGATTACAATTTAATTACGTTTCACCCTTCCCTTTCCTCCCTCCAAACCATTCCTGCTCACCTTCAAATTTGTGGCCTCTATTCTCACTGTTATTGCACACACACACAACACACACACACACACACACACACACACACACACACATATACACATATATGCACATATATATGCCTAAATATAACCTCTGCAGCTGACTGTTAGGTGCTGGACCACAAACTGGCATGCTCTTTCCCGGAGAAGACCACTTCCCTCACTCCCAGCATTCCTCAGCTGTAGTTTTTTTGCATAGAGTTGAAGGCTTTGTGGGTTTTTCCCTGTCTACTTGGGCATGCCCTTTGTTCAGCTCCTGTTTGGGTGATCATGTTGGTGAGACTTTATGGATTTAGCATCTAATATTACTAGGAGACACAGTCTCACAGCAAACTCCCTAATCCTCTGGCTCTTACGATTTT
This sequence comes from Cricetiscus sungorus, assembly GCA_030556225.1. NCBI lineage: Eukaryota > Metazoa > Chordata > Mammalia > Rodentia > Cricetidae > Cricetiscus > Cricetiscus sungorus. The sequence goes on from JANBXA010000651.1 coordinate 70,619,189, forward strand.
TTCTGGCCCCTCTTTGCAATGTTCTCTAAGCCTGAAGTGCTGGAGTGTTTTGTATCCATTGGGATCAAGCTCCGCAATTCTGCATTTTGGTTGGCTGTGGTTTTCTGTATTGGTCTCCTTCTGTTGCAAAGAGACATTTTTTTTTCTTTTTTTGGATGAGGGGTGAAGACTATAGACTTATTCATCTATAAGGATGTTTGTTGATTGTTGTTGGGGATTATGCTGGTTTACTAATTTAGTGACTATAGGTTCTCATCCAATAGCCACGACTTCATTAGCACTAAATAGTTGGCTAGGTTTCCAGGAACATGCATAGTTTTCCTCTTTTTGAGTGGATTTGAAGACCAATTTAAGAGCTGTTGGTTACCACCAAGATGTGCTTGCCATTATAGTACCTTTAGGATTATCATGCCATTATTTATGATCACTGATGTAAATCATGGCCCAAGGTATAGCTGGATCACATGGGAGATTTTTAGCTTTTTGACAATTTCCACACTAACGTCTATAGTGGCTGCACCAGTTTGCAATCCACCAACAGTGAGTGGGGTTCCCTTTTCCTCACAGTCCTCCAGCATTGTTATGTTTCTAAAAATGTTCACCTTTAGAAAAGAGGGATTTTGTCTACTCAAGGGATTAAATTTCTTTAACCTACCCCTTACCCTTTCCTTCCCACACTTGGAAAACGTCTAACAATTAATCATTCTAAAAACATTCCCTTAAACAGGTCCGCACTTGGTTCAAGGTTCCCCCAGTTACTGTCCCGCTGGGTTCTTACTGCATCCTTTGCGGCAGATGGCGCTGTGGTCACTCTCTTGACTCACATCAAAGGGGCGCACAACGGGAGGAGGGGGGCTAAGGAGAGACACGGATGACAGGGGACACTGATGGTTATCACACCGTAGTGTGAACCCAGAAAGTGCACTCCAGCTTCTGTCACTTGGTTTAATCTCCTCTCATGAAGTGTATTCTGCTGACCGGCCTTTCTTATACCCAAATCTGTCACAATGTACCAATTAAACAGGCTGCCAGCTGTATAATGTGACTGCCTGATAACAGAAATTTACACCTAAAGTTAGAATGTTCATCTTTGCCATGTGTATTTTAGCACAGAGAAAGGGTTCTGCCAGACTGGGAATGAGTAAGAAGGTCAAAGTCTAGCTGAATCTACTATCTGTTCCTTGGGGGCAGCTACATGTACTGTTGGGGTACCCACAGCTATAAGTCAATTAGCCACTCACAACCCTAACCAACAGCCTTAAATGGTACCTAAGGACACCCAACACACTCAGATCTCAATGAGGTCACTGTCCTGTTAGAAGAAACGCTGGAATGGAGGGAGAGGACTTAGGACAGTCCTTAATGAAGCCAAGACACTAAAGCCTGCCACTGGGGAAAGATCACAGCTGTCCCTGGCACCAGTCTACAATGCCACACTTGTTTCAAAATCAATCATCTAATAATAAAACGGTTAGTGTGTGACTTTCCTGTGTAGAAAGAGGACATGTCACCACTCAAATTGCAATCCACTGAGGATTTTTTTCCTCATAGTGAACTTGAAGCTCATCAATCTACAAAACACCCTGTGTCTTCAGAATTGCTGTCAGGTTTTGTCAGCATAAACAATACTGCTGAGGTACCACAAAGTCAATACCACTACACTACAGTTTAAAAGAAAACTGAATTATAGATGCCTTCAAAGAGGAGACCAATCAATGGCCACTTAAAGGGCAACATAAAAACCATTGCTGCCTGGGTGGATTCAGGAGAGCTGTCAATCACAGTTCAAAGACCCTACAGCTAAGATGTAAACACAAACATGAAGAATATCAGGATGGGCCAGTTCTTTGTACTTGTGCTCCTCTTGAGTCCCACTTTTTCTTCCTTCTGAAATGCTGGAGAACATCATGCCTTGAGCTTCTTCCATTCTTATTACTGTCCAGGGAAACTCATGGATGGCTCAGGAGCAGTGTCACATCCATGTCAAGGCCAGATTGCTACCTCCATCTGAATCTCTCAAGATAACTAGTTGGTAGCATCATCTGAGAAGTACCCCGTTACAGAAAATGTGTTATAACAGCAGTGTTAGTGATACCTGAGAGGATGCTAATTTCATAGTCACGGTCCTACCAAAAAAAGTGTGAGTAATGGCGGTGGACCAGCTACCTAATACCAGTCACACCTTGCAGCAAACACAAAGTCTAACTTCAAAACAACAATCCCTCTCCAACTCCGTAAGCACTGTCCTGGCCCAAGTCACCATCAGGAATTACTTCAAACATGAGGGTTTTGTTTTGTTTCTCCTAGAAAAACTAGATTCTCAACAAGAAAAGCTCAAATGCAATAAACTCCCTCTCAGTTCAAAGTGTAAACTGTCAGCAATGGTCTACAGGGCCTGTGCTCACCCTTCTAATCTTAACTCATGCACTGTTTCTCATACTGAAGTCGAAACATGAACTGTGCTTAGGTCTTTGCTCACCTCCCAGATGATACATTTGACTCCTCTCTTACAATGTTCAGATCGCTCAACAACCAGACTACGTTTTAAATAATCTACACCTTCCCGAAACCCCTTCCCTGCTCTTGCTTTTATCCCATTTATGTACCAATTTCCCTTGCATGCGAGCGCATGTGTATGTGCGTGCGCACACACACACACACACACACACACACACACACACACACCCTCCTTGGCAGACCATGGGCTGTTATAACAAAGACCTGGGGTGACTCACTTTGGCTTAGAAACTGGAGTTGTCAGTACACCTGTGAGGATATTTTGTCAAGCTAAGCACAAAAACACATGGGAGCCTGGAGCAAAGCAAAACATTTACCTCTTCAACCAGGAAACAAAGCTAAAGAGGAAGAGAGCAGGGTGAGTTCCACAGTACCTTTTGAGAGCATAACAGGAACCTTCAACTATGAAGAACGGGGGGTGGGGGTGGGAACCCCTGGCCTTTAAAGCTTCAGCATTTAGGGATATTTATCCAAACCATAACAACCAGATGCTTGGGGTAGAGGTTCCCTTTGTTCAACAATATATACACCAGGCACCTAAATAACCACCAGCATAGTGGACAATGAATATATGTAGCATGCTGGCAACTGTCCTTCACAAGGATTATGTTAATTTCACACAAACTAATCAAGGACTCAAAAATTCCAAATAAAACCTTAACTTCTACTCAGATAAACACATTCCACATCCTAAGGCAATGATCACAAACCCACAACTTCTGGTACTGTACAACACAACTCTTGTGAACTCACTAAATACCAAAACACACAAGATGAAGGAGTATACCCCAGATTTAAAGAGTAAACATGACAACTAACTGGGATGTGCCATCACTGACTTGACATTGGTTGCAAGGCTAAAAAGTTTTTGATGAAAAATCAGCAAGACCCGAGCACACTACCAATTTTCATTGTCTCAATTGATAGAACACACAATGAAATTTTCACTAGCAAAAAAAAAAAAAAAAGGCCTGAATGTTTCTAAACTGAAAACAAAAACAGTAAAAGCTTCCCTTGATGCTGTTTCTTCATATCTAATACTAAACATAAATGCCTGTTATGTATTTATAGAACCTTGTAATAGGGACTTGCAACCCAACCAGAAATAAGCAGACATCACTGAAAGATTTAAAACAAGAGGCCTATTCCTTTCCCTGCTGCAAACTTGATTACACAGCAGGCCTTCAGTGTTCACTTGTGCATGCTAGGAGTGAAGTCATCTTAAAACACCTTCACACCACAAGCCCAAACATCCAGCTACATCTTTTCTATACATACAATGAGACACGCACTGGGTAAAGATGAGTATTTATTCACTTTACAAAGAGAATGGTATTAAATTGCCATAAACAACTCCATTTATAGACAAGTAACAACTGTACATCGCACCAGCAGCTTGCCCAAGATGCTCTTCCTGCTCCAGCTGCGCAGCCTGCTCTGCCTGACAGTCCTCCCAAGTAACGGTGTTCTTACACACTCACAGGTAGGAAAGTCACCGCACTGATCAGTCCTTCTGCAGAAGTGAGCTCTCCATCTGCCCCTTAGTGAGCACTAAGTCGGTATTAGCTCACTCTTTTAAAAACAAGACAAATTACGGGTAATTTGAAAAAGCTGTGTAGCACACCAAAATACTTTATACATACATAAAAAATCTTGAGTAAGATTCATCATTTTTAAAGATAAACAGATACCCTAGTCCTGCCAAGAGTGGGTAATGAAAAGGAAAGATGTTAAATTACTTAATTATAAAAATAGTTTCTTTGGAAAAAAAACTCCAGCAAAGGTTATCATTAATATCTAAAACCAAAGAGAAAAAATAAACAATTGTTCTCTGATCCATTAGTAATTTAAATAAAAATGGCAACTCTTCAAAAGCAGCTGAGTGACGTTTTAAAAAGTCGAAGATAAGAGCAAGTCTCATCTATACACGGATAATTCTTTACAATCTGCAGACAGGAACATCCTTAATATGGCTAAACCTTTGCTTCTTTAATTACCATTATTTTGTTTTGTTTAAAAAAATATCCCACGACACTTTAAAAATAAGTGTTATTTTGGGGAAGCACTCCAAATATCCAATCTGACCCAAATCAGATTACCAGTTAGTAAACAAACTAGGGACACTGTGATTTCATTTCTGTAAATCACAACCGTTTTTGTTTGGATTTTTTTGTTATTCCTTCATGTTGTATGAAAATGTATCAAATCAGGTAAGCCAGATTAAAAACAATCCATTAGTGCTACTTTGGCATCTGGACAAGATGAAAGATACCAACCTGAGACGAGAGCCGACTCGTTCACATGCGTCCAGTTCCTGACCCTACAGCATGGCTGTCTTCACCTAAGTCAGCTTATGATAGAACCAATCATACTAGAGTATTATAGTATAAAAATATACCATATATTGGACACTCATGTCAGTACATGGCAGAAAGTGTGTCTATTTACTGTGTAAAGTTTATTAACATTTGAATGAAACACTTATTTACACAGTTAGTCTGGGGCACTGAGGACAGAAAGGTGGTATGGCCTCTGTGAACTTGGAAGCATATGATGGCCTCTGTCTCCTGGCACAGGGCGAGCCTGCCCCGGAGGATGCGGCAGCATTGGGCAAGATTAGCCAGGGTTCACAGTGTGACTAGCTGCTTGTCTTTACTCTTCTTCACTTTCATTTTCAGGATCTAAATCAGAATCTCCATTTAATTCTTTTTCACTTGACATATCTCTGTCCTCCCCATTCTCTTCTTTATCGTCAGTGTCTTCATCTTCATTGTCTTCATCAACACCCTCATCTTTTTCACTGTCTTTCTCTTCTTCGTCTTCATCCCAATTATCCTGGCAGAAATAGAAAAGCATTTATGAAGGGCCCCCTTACAATGAAGATAACAAGCAGTCAATCAGAGATAAACACTCACATCGGAATCCTTTTCTGCAATTTCATCATCAGACTCCTCTTCAGAAGACTCTGTAAAGGAAAAGCAGAGTACAGGTTGAAACACAGGCTAGTGCTTATACTAGGCTATCTATCACCCATGTGTACTAGTCAAGGAATATTTTTCTTTATTGTCTGCGTGGTATAAGTTGGGATCTTATGTGGCCCAGGCCAGCCTGGAAATTGCAGTCTCCGTGCCTCAGTCCCCCCAAGTGCTGAGATTACAGGTATAGAGATAGATTAGATAGACAGACAGACAGACAGACAGACAGACGACGGGCAGACATCTTCTAATTCTAGCTTCTAATTTTACTACTCTGGTTTTTAACAATTATTTAAAATTCTATGTATGCATGCCTGTGCACACCCATAAGTGTAACTGAGAGCAGAAAAAATACTGAGGTACCAGGGAGTTAAAGTTAAAGGCAGTTGTAAGCAATCTAATGTAGATGTTGAGAACCAAACATGGTTTGTTTCTAAGAACAAGACACACTCTTAATCCCTGAGCCATCTCCAGCCCTAAATTTAAAACTTATATGCATATTATAAAAACTATTATGTTTATTATTTCAAAATGAGTACTAACCCCTTATAAAATCCCATCTTAAAGTGTCCAGTCATTTCTGAACCACCAAATAGACAAAGTTGGTGTGTAAAAATTCTATGCAAGAAATGATGGTTCATGCATCTATCTGAAATACACTTTCTTGGTTTGTGACCAGTAACAAAAGTACTGGTTACAGGAAAACAAAAAAAAAACTGCTGTTAAAATGTAGTTTTGAGAAATGAAACATTCAAATGTGTAAATCAACAGAGCTAGATTATTACCCTGGGAAAGAACAGACTGAGGCTCTCATAAAGGACAGTTTAAGAAAACTGACCCAAACTGATGGACCCCACACAAATGTGGCTTGAAACTCAACTCAGCCCCATATGTCACATCCAGTTCAAAAGAATGTCAGCTTTTACATTGTAGATGTGACCCAAGGGAAGCACATCTACAGTGCATCTACAGTCCACACCAGAGCACTCTACAGTGTCAAATGGCCTCTCTTCAAGTCTCCACCATCAGGAGCTCTCATGGATGTTCATAACACACTGTATACAGGGGAGGGAATATCTATTATCCCTTGAAGACTTAAAAACAGCCTCAAAACTTCAACTAGGTATCCGTCAGGGCGTTGACATTTATTTTATTACACTACTCTTGTGTGTGCCTGCATGTGTGTCACAGAACACATGTGCAAGCCAGGAGACATTTTTTGGGGGTCAGTTCTCTCCTACCACTATGTGAACCCTGGGGATAGAACTCAGGTGCTCAGGTTTGGTGGCAAGTTTCATCACCTGCTGAGTCATCTCTCTGGCCTCTAATAAGTACATTTTAGAGCAAATGTTTTTAAAGTCAGTTTTGGTAACTGAAACTCCTAATCACTAATGCCATAGTCTCTTACTTTCAGGCTCTTCTGCGACTACTGTCCTAGGCATCAGATCACACATTTGCCTCATTTGCCTTTAGTTTGTTAGGGTCTTGACTATTTCAATAGAAGAAATGTGACAAAACAAAACAGTTCATGTTCTCATTTATATACAGCAACTACGTTTAAATGCATACATATATACGCAAACTTATGTGTGATGTATAAGTCACCAAAGTAAGAAGAGGATCCCTAGAACAGCAGTGGGAACTAGAGACAACAGGCCATGTGATGACAAAGAGAGGACTAACCAGCTTGAGGGGAGGTGACATGAAGTAAGGCAGCAGGGAAGTGGAACAAGAGAAAACTACGAGGACACAGATTTGAAGATTTCATGACAAAGCCCATTATGTGGACATTTCTACAGAACCAAATTGCTGTGAAGAGACTACCCAAGCAACCTCTACTCCAACTTTTACCTTCTTCATACACCAATTTTGCCTTCTGTCCAGGGGAAAGCATTTTTTTCGTTTTTTCTGATGCTGTAACCTAGAAGAAACAATTATAAGCTTATCTCAAGTATAGCCAACATCATACTCAGCTCCCCAATATTCAGCCTGTTTACCCTCCCGCACTGGACTCCCCCAAAGAAATGGATAGCCAAAATACAACTTGAAACAAACACAAGATAAAAAAGGAAATTATTCTTGAGAGTTAGGAAACCACATACAGTGGTTAAAGTACTACTGCACCAAAATTAACTACAGATGCCCTGGACCTCACTGCTCACAGTAACTAAAAGTACAGTGGTGAAGAGGCTGGGGGCTCTAGCTCAGTTGGTGGGTGCTTACTGTACTTTATTCAGGCCTGGATTCCAGAGCGCTGGAAGATAGAGGCAGGAGTAAGATCACCCTTAGCCACAGAGTATGTTCAAGGCCAGCCTAGGGAAGGAGTGAGAGAATGAACACAGGTTGGGAAGGGTACAGTTAAGCATTCCCATTGTCACTAGGAAATACTTCCATGTTAAAGCCTGGATTTTGATTTGCCAATCCTCAGCCTGTCTTCTCCACTCTATCACACCCAAGTATGAGCTGGAAATCACTGGGTTTGCTCACTTGTGTGATGAGAAGAATGAGCTTCCCGTGCAGGTGTGAGAGCTTCTGGAAAGTTTTGACTCTGCTTTCCATGAGCTGATAGAGGGTCCCCAGCTGGTGCACCAGGTCAGGCAACTAGAAAAACAAATGACACCTCACATCACCACCATATTCTAAGGGGGGACACACAGAAACCATGTTCAACCTTTGCAGGAGCTAGTGCCTACACAAGCATCTGTCAGAAATGCTTCTAAGGGACAGGGGAACCTTTGGACATAGTATAGTAACATGACAAACTTTCAGAGAAGGCCCTTGATACCCTGGCAGGAAAAAAGAACTTCAAAAACAGCACAAATCACCACTGCCAGGAACCTTTAATCTCAGAGCTTGAAAGGTAGAGGCAGGTGGATCTCTGTGAGTTCAAGACCAGCCCAGCCTACAGAGGGAATTCTGGGACAGCCAGGGCTATAAAGAGAGACCCCTCTGGAGGTGGAAGGGGGGTTGGGAGTGGTAAGGTAGGGATGGGGTACAACTCCTCATCAGCTAGGACAGATGGCAGGGCCAACTGCTGCATACTAAAAACCAACCAGGTAAGATCAACACTGGGTAGGTAATAAAATCTGAGCTGAAGGGGATGTCCTCTGAATCTTACCCATTTGCAACATGTCACCTACACTCGCCACAGGCTCTGGAGCACCAGAAGCTTCTCCCAACCTTGAGTTTACACACACACACACACACACACACACACACACACACACACACATGAATGCATACTATTTACATACCAAAGGGGGAAGGGACCTACTATAGGGGGAAGGGACCTAGAACTTATCTGTGGGTGGTTTTATAGTTTTAGGTTATATGCTAAAACCTTTTGGGGAAAATGCTAGGCTAGTAAAATGTTAATTTTATTCTTAGTTTAAAATGTATTAACTTAGCCAGATGTGTAGGCTCATGCAGCACTTAGGAAACTGAGGCAGAACTGGGTGGACTACAGAGCCAGACTAACCCACAAAGTGAGTTCCAGGCCAGGCCAAGGTACAAAGCACTGCCTCAAAAAGAACCACATAATGGGGCTGCACACATGGTTAGCAGTTAGAGAAATCAGATTTGGTTCTCAGAACCCACAAGGGGCTCACAATCATTGTTAACTCCAGCTCCCAGAAATCCAATGTTCTCTTCTGACCTCCACAGACATGTGGAAATATGCACATATATAGACAAAATGCTTATAACATCAATACAGATCAGTTTGTTACTACTAAGCCTAATGACCTGAGTTTGATCCCCAAAACCTGCATTAGGGTAGACTCAATTGCCCTCTGACCTCCACTCATGCCATGGGCAAGGGCAACCCCAAAACACATATATACAAAATAAACATGATTTTCTTAAAATAAAAAACTCAAGCTGAGCAGTGGTGGCACACTGCTTTAAATCCCAGCACTCATTAGGCAGAGGCGGGTAGATCTCTATGAATTCTTGGCCTGCCTGATCTACAGAGTGAATTCCAGGACAACCAGGGCTACACAGAGAAATCCTGTCTTGGGGGAAAATATTATGTTTCTTATTAGACATGGTAGTACAACACCTTTAGTCCCAGTACTCAAAAAGCAAAGGCAGACAGATCTTTTTGAGTTCAAGGCTAGCCTGGTCTATCTACATGGCAAGCTCTAGTCCAGCCAGAGCTATATAGTAAAATCCTATCTCAAAAATATATATATAATGATGATGACAAAGAATAATAAACTCTCTAAAGGAAGCAAAGGATGGTTTTACTTTCTAGCTCATACCAAGGCCGGACCATTCACCCTCAGAAGACTTACCGTGGATAGGTACGATGCATGAATCGTCAGCACACACTTCAGCCACTGAACCATTAAAACAGCACTAACAAAGGAAAGAAACCCAAATGAAGGTCAGTTCACTGATTCAAAAGTGAACACAGCTAGAACGGGAAGTCTATAAAAAGGAAACCATCAAGTACATTTCCCAGGCCTTTCATTCATTCTTCTATGGAATCTGGCAGATTTCAGGAAAATATTTTTTTGCTTTTGCACATTGAACTAGCAAGTAGGACAACCCCCACCTCCCAAAGAATGAATACTTCAAGACTAAAGGCCAGGCTTTACCTCATATAACTAATTTATAATAGGACAGTATCAATCATCCAGACAGGATGGAATGATTTTCCATGTTATATATAACCACATCTGAGCCCAATCCAGTTGTTCACTATTGGGACAAAAAGCAAAGCCTTCCTTACACACTAACATTAACAGGCAAAGAGGACCAAATTCTGTAATGAGACCCTAAGGACTTCTTTAGATTTCCGCCTTTGAGAGCTCATAAGGATAAGGGAACCTACAAAAGTAAACAAGAAGGGGGGGGGGGGAGAACAAAACAAAAAACTAGAGGAGGATAGAGAGATAAAGTACAGCAGTGCCTATGTGTATAATCCCCTAGCCAGCTAGGCTAGGCAGATTTGTAAGTACTAGATTCAGTGAGAGACTAAATCTCAAAAAGTAAAGACACCCTGTGTTAGTTTCTAACTTCCAAAAATGTAGTGGCACACCTATATGTACATGTACACACACAACTAATATTATAAATTAGAAATGAAAAACTAAATATTACAGAGCCCAACAACACTATATTAAAAGTTTAGTATCTGATATATCAATTTCCAATTTAAATGTTTAAAGTATGAAAAACCCAAACCAGGTGGTAGTGCACACTTGATTGGGGTGAGAGAGATCCTGTGTCTACCTTCACTCAGAGGAGTGCTAGAATTTTGTCTGGCTTGAACCCATGCAGGTTTGAACACTTGGAGGCTGAGTAGTAAGACATGTTGTTAGAAATCAGGTAACCTATACAACTGTTACTGAAATCCTGGGACTAGCATACTGTCAATCAAAACAATTCCTTAGTTCTGTATTCTAAAATAAACCCAAACTGAAACAGTAGCTATATGCTTACATCTGTGATAGTCTGAATGAGAATGGCCCCAGTTAGTGAAACTGTTTAGGAAGGATCAGGAGATGTGGCCTTGTTATAGGAGGTGTGTTCCTGGAGTGGGCTTTCAAATTTCAAAACCCAGTGCTATTCCCAGTTAGCTCTCTCTGCCTCGTGCTATTGGATCAAGGTATGAGCTCTCAGCTCCTGCTCCAGCACCTTTCCCGTCTGCCTGCTTCCATGTTATTGACTGTCCCTCTTCTGGCACTGTGAGCCCCAAATTAAACACCTTCTAAGTTTTCTTGGTCATGGTGTTTCATCATATCAACAGGAAAGGAACTCAGGAGAATTCAAACTCAAAATGAATTGTTTTATCCTCACAAAGACACCACTGAGGAGGAACTTTTCCTTTATAGTTGATGAAACTGAGGGCCCAAGGACAGGATTTACTCAAAAGCAGACAAGCAGCAGATCTGCAACTCAACTTGCTGCATGTGTGAGAGCTTCCCATTGTTCTGCTTCCTCTATGATATCGAAGCTCCATATAAACTTCTCAATGGTAATTTAGAAGATTCATCTGTAGCTTGGCTTGGGACCTAAAAAGCATAACTATTCTTTCTATTCCTCAAATGAAGAAGTGTGGTTAAATTATGGCTTGTCTTTCTGTTACTTTGCTAAAGAACATAAGCCCCCCTTTTAGGTAATATTGAGATTTGTAATTTGTCTCTCTTTTTTTTTAAAGCACATTTGCAAAGCTACTATATATAATCATATTAACTGCATTGCATTTTATTACTTTGTCTGCTTTTTGTTGCTTTAGCTCAGTTTTCCTTTCCCTTCGGGTATAGTTTAGTAAATTTTTTACTGGTTTTTTTGTACTTTTATATTTGAGACTCATTTACTTTATGTATATGGATGCTTTGTTTGCATGTATCTATGTGCACCACATGCATGCCTGCTGTCTGCTGTCAGAAGAGGACATCAGATCCTCTGTAACTAGAGATACAGATGTTTGTGAGCAGCCACATGTGTGCTAGGAACCCAACCCAGGTCCTCTGTAAGAACAACAAATGCAGAGCCATCTCTCCAGTTTCACTGCCCCCTTTTATGTTTGTTTTCAGCTCCCTCTAATGCTTGTTTGAAGAAAGATGGAACACAATTATACACAGATAAAAAACAAAAGACTCTCAGGCTGGGTATGGTAGCACATGCCTTTAATCCCAGCAGAGCACTCGGGAGGCAGAGGCAGCAGGATCTCTGTGAGTTTGAGGTCAACCTGGTCTACAAAGAAAATTCCAGGAAAGCCAGGACTATTACAAAGAGAAACCCAGTCTCGAAAAACCAAAAAAGAAAAATAAAAAAATCAACACCACATAATTTAGGCTACAAAAAGGAAAATTACCCAAAGGCCAATAAGCTGATAAAAGCTGGAACAAATTGTAGTTTTTGTTTTTTAATGAAAACAACAATAAAATCACTTAGGAATAAAAAATAATCAACTTAAACATTGGAGGTAGGCAACACTTAACACAAGAATTCTTTTAAAATCTGAAGCTGAGGACAGAATCTAGGGTCTTGACACTGTGTCAGGCAAGCACTCAACTCTATACACTGCTATTTTTATTTCATCTATAAAACAGAAATTCAGCTCTGAGTGATCACACACACCTTTACTAAGGCAGGAAAAATGCTGGGTTCTAGGCCATTCTAAGTTACATAGTAAGGCTCTGTCTCAAACATGAAGAAACTTAAGTCATAGAAACAACTTACCTATTGGGATGTCCTTGTAGCCTCTTCGTAAGCTAAGAGAGAGAAAAAGACCCTGTTAACATTAGCAGTGCAGAGGCAAACTTTCTCCATCAGTCCCCGATGCAATAATGGCTGTACAAGTAGTCATTCACCTAGCAATACAACATACTTGAATTCATTCTCATAAAGGTAATTACAAGACAGAAATATAGCCTAGGGTTCTGCAGGCTGGGCCATAGAGATCAAATACACACTGGCAATTTCATATAAATAGGAAGGTATGGGAAGGGACATATAGTCACTAATAATGGGTACAAGATTCTTTTTGGAATGACAATTGGACAATCTATGAATATATGAAAAGCAACTACATTGTACACTTGAAAGATTAAACAGTATTTCCATTTTAAAAATTCATTAAAAATTAAAAATACAGGAAATGAAGGGAAGGAATACAATAGCACAATACATGCATAAACTTTTCTACTATTTTCTAAAATTTTCCTACCAATGATACAAAAACAGCATATACTGTTATTAAAACCAGTCTCATAAAACATCATGTTAAGCATAACTGAAGTACAACATCTATTCTGTCTAAAGACAGAGCATTCTGTCTTTAGGTCTAATATTTGATAACAGGTACCCACTCTTTTAGTGTTTCAGTGCAATTATATTTTTGTATAGTAAAAGTACATTGTAATATGTACTTTTGAAGGTGAAAGTTTCTTCCCTACTGTAACTAATGACTAAAAGCTTAACTGAATTCAGCATATGCACAGTCTTGGCACTCTACCTTCCCTAACACCCAGAATAAATACAGACTCAAGTCTCACCTGAGTTGTATGTATTCATTTAAACATCTGGTATCACTTAGTGTTTGGGTCCCGTCATCCTGCACTCCCTAGCTTAGCCTTGCTAATACAGTTAAACAGTTATGTAAGTTAAAGCAGGACAACTCTTGCAGGAACTATGCAAGGTATCTCTGGGGTCAAAGGTTGGACCACTGGGTAATTTCCCTCTCCAATGCCACATTCCAATCAGAGAAAATAAAACATGTAATAGTTTCAATACTATGTTAAGATACACACAAGACATAAAGGTGGGAAACAAACAAAAAGCAAGGATTTGGGGCTCTATATTGGGGTATTCTATTACAACCCACAAACAGCAACAGCTGTCTACAGTATTCTGTGGCTCACTTCAAATGGCTGCAGTTACCTCTTGTAACAATGGGATAACAGCATGCAAGGGCATCCTTAGCACAGTCTTCTTTATTAGGTTTATATTCCTAGTTTGAAGCACTTTCTGCAAGAAAATAAAATGACAATAAGATGAGCATTCTTCCAATAAGGACACTACTGAAAATTATGTAACTGAAAATAGAACAAGGCAATAAAGTACTGATTGAGCTGGGCAAATCAGGTTGGAAATCAGGTTAAGTTGCCTTCAGATGAATTTGACTTTTAAATTCAAGTATGTGCCATTTGAAAGATGTTCTCCAACTTCCCTCTCACTAAATTAAGACTGTCTCCAATAGAGCATTGAACAAGTTTGTTTCAAAAGAAAAAACTTTTAAATTGTCACCATTTGATAAAAATTTAAGTCAATCAAATGATAACATAATAGATGCTTCAACCAAAGCCCTTGAAAGTCAGATTCCACCCTGGGTTGTAGAAAAAAAAAAACTGAGCAGACCAGTACTGAACCTATATTCCAAACCAGAGTCAGACTACTTCATAGAAGCAGGAAAGGAAGAAATGGAAGAAGAATCCATTATGTCTGATACACTTGTCTTCTTAAACACCTTTAAATTTAAGCAAGAGAGGTCCCAAAGGCAAGCACAGGAAGGTTTCCAGACAGTTTTCTGCAAGTCCTTAGACTCCTTTCAGAATCCTCAACAGATTTTCCTTTTCTTATAAAATTGACCTTTACCCCAACGTGATTCTACCAAAGAATAATTAAACTCTCACACAAAAATTACAAGATTTTATAGACTATACTATATATTCTTATTTTACACACAATCATTGGGAAATTGAGACAGACACAGAATGTTCTAAACTAATAGTTCTTGATTAAGCTAATTCCATTTTCAAGTAAGCAATATAAAAGATTCAAAGCAAAATATGAAGTTCAGCATAGTGACACAACACCAGCTACCTGGTAGCTGAGATAGGAAGATCACAAATCTCAGGCCAACCTGATCAATTTACCAAGATTCTGTCTCAGAATTTTTAATGTTCTAAAAGGTGTAGGTAGGACCCTTGCCTAGCACACATAAAGACAGAGTATTGATTTCAGCACTGCTTTTAAGAAAACAACAACAAAAAAAAAGCTACAAATATATAATCCCCAGCCCTCAGGAAGCTGAGGCAAAAATGTCACAAATTTAAGGCCAGCCTGGACTGCACAGTAATATCCTGACTCAAGGAAACAACAAGAACAACAAAACTTAAAAATGTGGCTCAGTGAGAGTACTTGCCTAGCCCTCACAAGCCATGACTTTGATCCCTAGCAGTACAAAAACAAACAAGAAAAATCTATCCCACTGAAAGTACAATGTGCTGATTATAAATCTATGATCTAGAAATTCTCATCATCTAGAAGTTACCAGAAACATCAATATTTGGGGATAGTCACATTTTTGTCACATTTCAAATGTCCCTTCACACCAAGTGGTGGAGATTCAGGAAATATAAAGTAACCCAGCCTGTCACATCATGATTTATACCAAATTTGATCACATTTTGCTACTGCCCCGTCTGCTGCTTCCTTTGTGGCTTGTTAAATAAACCTATTTTCCTATGCAGGGAGCATGTGTGTGTATGGGGGGCGGGGAAGGGGTGCACCACAGGGACCCAGAGACAAAGACAAAGACAGACACAGAGAGACAGACAGACACTCAGACACACACACTGAGCCAGACACTGTGATATTTAATATCCCTGTAATCCCAGCACCCAAGGGGCACAAACAGTATTTATGTATTTAAGAATAAATATATATATATCAATTAAAGAAACAGAGAGTGGAGAGGATAATGCACGGAAAAGGCTGGAGGAAATAAAGAAAAGGAAGGAAACATTTAAAGGTGAAAAGCAGGAGGGTATCCGTAAAGTTAAAGTCCAACTTGGGCTTTAAAATGAGACCTTTCCAAACAAAAATAAAAACAGAAAATTTAAAAAACTAAAATAAAAAAAGGCTGGGAATGTGGCTGAGTGCTTGCTCAACATGAAGGAGGCCACAGTTTCAGTTCCTAGAACCACATAAAAACAAGTACAGTGGCCCAAGTCATTTGCCAACCACATCATGAGGCCAGCCTGGTATTTTTTTTAAAAAAAAAAAAAGGAGCTGGCCAGTGGTGGCACACACCTTTAATTTCAGCACTCAGGAGGCAGCAGCAGGTAGGTCTCTGAGTTCTGTGGCAGCCTGCTCGTAACAGCTGTGTTTGAGGAGAAGGATGCCCAATTGGGGGAGGGGTGCTCACAGGACAGTGATGATACAGGGGACACCACACAAAACTAGCAGCTATATTAAGTTTTTCTCAAGGCCATATTTAAAGAAACAGCCCTATTAACCAGTTATAACTACCAACATGACATTAGCAATGAATGGTTTTTTTTCTTAGAATTTCACTGCAATACAACTAAGTATAAATAAAATACATATAAAGTTACAGTATTTCATCAATGTGACAAGCATATTTTCCCAGGAAACAGTCAACTTCTATCAACCTCAATACAATCTCCTTCCTTTAAATTCTATCCCATCACAGCCACTGTACTGTGTATTGGCACTTGTTTTCCAGAATCAATTATACAATAGTCTCCCTTTCTGCCAGATTTAACCCTCAGAGAACACATTTGAGTCATCCATTATCTGCACTGGCAATGAACATTCACATGCAAGAATCTGCAAGAACACATTTGCTAGTCTATTGATAAGTAGGTGGGAACAGAACAGTGGGATTGGATGGGAAGTGCATTCTTCATTTTTAATACACTCAAACTGTGCTTCCATAGTGGCCTGCTCCATTTCACACTGCCAACAGTAGGGCATGGTTTTCAGCAGTTAAATACCCTCACAACACAATGTTATCTTTTAATTTTAAAAAGCGTATAGCAGATATGTAGTATCATCTGAGACTTTACCTTGCTGTACTGTGATTAATGTCATATTAAAACAAACTTTTTACATGCGGGATGGTGAGATGGCTCAGAAGGCAAAGGACTTTAGCACCAGCCTTGACAACCTAAATTCAATCCCTAGGATTCACATGGTGGAAAGAGAACCAACTCCCAAAAAGTTGTCTTTGACTTCCACATGTCCCCTGTGGCACACTCTTGTATATAAGACAAACAAACAAACCTAAAAATATCAATGAACATTTTCTATGTTCTTATTGTCCATCTGAACTCTGTGTGTTATCTGTTCAATCTTCTACTAGTTTTTAATGAAATCTTAACCGATCTTTATACATACTAGGTAAAAAAAAAAAAAACTTTGATATAAGTAAACATTTATTTTTCAGCCTACAGCCCGTTGTTTCATCATGCTGTTTTTTGTTTCATGGTCCTAACACTGTCATTTAGTTTGATTGCTGAAAGACTCTTGCTACGTCATAAACAGTATAGCTTGAAGCACAATTCTTCTGTGCACACTACTACACCTGACCGCCACTGTCCTTTTTTGAGATGGGGGTCTCTATGTAGCCCTGGCTGTCCTGGGCTATGCAGACCAGGCTGGCCTTGATCTCTGCCTCACCTCAACTGGGCAGAAGTCTCTTGTTTTAAAGGTGTCCAAGTAATTGTGTATTCCTTTACTCGTGTGTGTGTGTGTGTGTGTGTGTGTGTGTGTGTGTGTGTGTGTGTGTGTGTGTATACACTCACACGTAATAATAACAAAACAAGTTTTAAAATACTACTATTAACTTTTCTTAGGTATAGTGATGGATCATGGTCCATCTTTTTAAAAGAGTTTTTAAGTTAAGTAGATCTGTCTATGGATGAAACAAAATCCCACCATTGCTAAGCTTCACTCCACCTGCAGAAGCATGTGAACAGATAATACACACATAATGTAGGGAGTTCATGAAACTGAGAAATGGGCTCCTGGTGATCTACAGTACTGTTCTAGAACCTACTTCATCTGCTGAGGAAAGTTACAGAGTGTATTCACATAAGCATCAAAACGTCTCAAAAACTACCGAATATTTTGTACAGATTCATTAAATTCTCCTAGGTTTCCAAGTCCCATTAAACTAAAATTTACCTAAAACAAATTGTCACAAACTACTAAGTAAATTGAGGTTTTTAGACCTGCAGGCCTCCTCTCTCTACACAAGATTACTTTAACACAGAAACATTAGATAATTACATTTGCAATCAAGTGAAAAATCACAAGTCCCAGGTTGTCTATATTTGACTAAGTCATGAAGAAAGCACTTAATACATGGAAGCTATACTAACTGATTAGGGAGTACATACGTTTGTTCTATGTGTCAATTTTTCTGTGTAGATAACTATGGATTTAAGATAGCCAAACTGAGTAGTTTCATACAAGCAGTCACCAACTTACACAGACATTTCTAATGCTTCCTTAAGTTTCTAGAACTACACAATAACATAGCCCCCAACCCTCTTGAGTCTCCCCCCGAACTCCTACCCATTGCCAAGGCTCCACCTCACTGCCCCCTCTCACGGCCAGGGGAAGTAAGTTTCTGGAATCCAGAGTAAAAACTCAGGAACGCATTTTCCTACAGAAAAAAATATAAATTGTGATCTAGAATGCTGAGTGTTATAATTCAGCTGCACTTTATACAGGCTTTTGTAAACTAAAGCCTAAGGAACCCAACAATTCAAAATATCATTTCTATGAGAAAATGCATTCCAGGTTCAAGAGGATAACACACTCCCATGGTAGGTTGGTGACTGTCTGTATATTGCCACCAAATACAACATTTGATTAAATTCAAACTCAAAAAAAAAAAAATTATTATGCATTCTGTGAGTTTGCAGTCCAATAGTTTCTACTTTCTTAGTTCACTGAAAATCTGTTGCAATACTTACATTTAACATTTCAAAATCATTGCTTTCTAAGCCCTGTGTGAGAAGGACTGGAAAGCTGGTTGTCTGCAGAAGGTCGTCCTTCCTTCCTTTTCTATCTAGATCCATGGCTCCAAGACGTTCCTCGATGCTAGCCTACAGAATGGAAACATCTGCTAAATTAACCAGACAAGGATTTGGAGGCTGCAAACAAGCTCAGTCACACCTCAGCCATAGAAACACATTCCCAAACAATCTAATCACCTCAGTAGTACTGTGGAAGAAATGTGAAGAGCTACAAACCAAATTCCCACAGTCTAGCAAAAACAAACACCTCAAGAGGCCCAGAGGGGACTGGAGAAGTGGCTCAGGAGTGAAGAACACTGGCTGCTCTCCCACAGGACCCCACTTTGGTTCCCAGCACCCACATGGCTGCCCACAACTATCACTGAACACCAGTTCCAAGGGATTTGATGCCCCCTAGCCTCTTCAGGCACTGCACACACACACAGTATAGACATACGTGTAGAAAAAACACCCATACATGTAAATATATTTTTCACTTTTTTTTTTTTTTTTTTTTTTTTAAAGAAAGGCACATGCCCTGAACACAGAAATCACAAGTCCCTATCCAGGAAGATTAAAAACCGAAAGAATTTGACATTTTACTATTAATACGCAAGGAAAAGAGATATTACCATGTGTTTTCCCTAATACAACTACTTTTTGGCATCAACTAAGATTTATCAAGAATATAAAGTTGGGGTGATAAGGTAGCTCAGCAAGTAAAGGAGCCTGCCCCCTAGCCTACCAATCAGACTTTAATCCCAATCCCCAGAGCCCAAAATGTGGGAGAAGATAACCAATTATGCCAAACTGTCCTCAGCCTTCACACACATGGCAGGCAGGATACAAATGTTCTTCTATTCATGCCCAAGCCTCCCACCCAGATACACGCACTCATGCACAAAATGCATGCATAAATAAATAAATAAATGTATATTTGAGATAACAAAGCTTTTAACCCCTATAAGTGACTATGGCCATCATTTACAAGACCAACTGACATATAACCAGCCAGGATTGCTCAGACAGCCAAGAGAAAAGAGGCATCATGGGAACTCAGCAGTATGCGAAACCCAATCTAAGTCATCACAGCAAATCCTGACTTAACCTATTCAATGTGATATACCCACCTACTAAGAAATGACAAAGATCTGATTTTAGTCCAAGACTGAAAAACAGCAGTAACTGCTGAAGGCTTCAGAAGAACTAGCTCCAGCTCTACCCAATATATAACCCCCCCAGTCTCTCAAGCTTCAAACCCTAGTAAGCAGTCATTACCTCATTACTGCCCAATTTCCTCTTGCTCTCCACCTCCTTGGGCTGTGAGAGTGGAGGCGGCTTGATCGGGGCGTGATGTCCAGGAACCCCAGGCACTAGAACTTTGGCTTCTGAACTCATCACTGGTGTTCTCACCTGTCACACACAGCATCAAAGTGTGGGAAAGATGTAACTTAGTTCTTGTGCTTCCTACTAGAGAAAGCGAGCAGCTCTCTCAAAGGCTTAAGACATGCAATACAATGTACTCATTACAACAGGAATTCAAGACAAAAATGTGAACTGAATGTTGACAAATAAAACTTTAAAAATACTGGTTAAAAGTTCACGGCTTTAAGCTGAGTATTGGTGGTGCACGCCTTTAGTCCCAGTACTCGGGAAGCAGAGGAAAGTGGATCTCTGAGTTCAAGGCCAGCCTGATCTACAGAGCTAGCTCCAGGACAGGATCCAAGCCAATACAGAGAAACCTTGTCTTGAAAAATAAAAAACAAAAACAAAGTTCACAGTTTTAAAGTTTGCACTATCTCATTAAGAGTATAGACCAAGAAAAATAAAATCTACCAAATACAAAAGAGCTGTGTGATTTAAAAAAAGGCTTAAGTTATACACCTGACAACCTCCAAAACCAAATCTTCGCCAACCATGCTCAGACAGCCAAGAGAAGGTGTCATCACTGAAACTCAGCTAGACGCGAAACCATGTGGGTATCATCACAGCATGGATTGGCTTTCCTTCCTAGTTCATCACCAACAAGGCAGCTACATGTCAAGAGCAAGTTATACTCAAAACAGAGTGCCATGGTGATGGTCCTGGTGGCAATAAACACCAGCTCTACTGTGGTTTGATTTTACCCTGAAATACAACACACAGCTAAACAATGCTGTGCTCTTTCAAGTTCTGAAACTAATGAGCAACACTGAAATCTGTTATTTACATATGCATTGTCTACAGAGTTCCCTTCCAGATCACTATGCACCACACTGACAGCACAGATACAAGTTTTATAACCTTTATGTCTAAAACCACAGTCTCACATTTCTAAGAAAAGAGCTTAAAGAACAATTTAGAGAACTTAGAAGCCAGGTATAGTAGTTCAAACCCCTGGAACCCCAGCACCAAAGCTGAAGAATCATGGAGTTTCAATCTACACTAAATAGCAAAACTATCTCAGGAAACAGAATAAAATATAAATGAAGTCACTCTAACATGGCCTATATTCAATTCAATTTAGTCAAATCTATTATTCTTAATATCAAGCTTGTAATGTGCTCACCTTGGTTATAGCCGTTTCTACTGTTGGAGCCCAGCAATTGGAAATGTCTCTTTCTAAACATATGTGAGTATCTTTGGAGTTCAAAGCCTAGAAAGGTTTTTCAAAGAGAGGAAGGGGAGAGAAGCAATGTCAAACAAAGCAACCACCAATGACATGAGAAACAAATGTTTCTACACAGTATGTAAGTACGAAAGACCTCTATTAGCCACCTGTTAGCCACAATCTCCATTCAGATGAATGGCAGATGAGAAAACACATAAATCGAAGGCATCATTGCAGTGTGTTTATGGACCACTAGAATTTTTCACTTTAAGTTTTAAAAGGCCAGCAGATAGTTACAAGGTATGTAGTCCAACATTCTTATAAATAAAAGACCCACACACAAAACTAATTGAATCCTACCCTAAATTTCCCCAAGCAAGTTCTTTCTACAAACAAGCTGAGGACAGCCCTGCTTACCAATAGACTGCTCTGAGAGGGCCAGGCACCAGGACCAATGAGTGGGAAGGAGCCACATGCAACAGATTACTATGTTACCAGAAAAGCCTCTATGTAACTCCATATGCCTAACACCTATAAAACCAAAACAGCTAACAAAGGCTGTTATCTAGAAAGAGGCATTCCATATAGCCTGCAGCTGAAAACTCCTTGTTAAATCAAACTCTATGTCCGCAATCCATTTTTCAAAGTACTTATTGAAACTAATGACACCTGAACTTCCAGCACCAAGAGGACAGAGGCAGTAGAACCCTTACAAGTTCACAGCCAGTCAAGGCCACTAGGCAAGAGCCCGTGTCATGATACAGTGCTTGTCTAGCATGAATGAGGCTCTGAGTTTAATACGTGGCATTACAAGGGAGAAAAAAATAGGATATTCTTGCAATAAATTCAAGAGAAAGCTTATTTGATTCCCTGGGGGCCTTACTAAGTAAAAGTATTATAAAGCTAAGCTTAAACACATTGAACACAACTAAGAACTTGCAAGAATTTAGAAAAAAGTCTGTGGTTAAAAAAATGTCAGGACACTACCCATTGCATTTCCATTAGAAAATACAATGAGTGACACCACTAAGGGCTATTAGTAAGTAGTGCATTTTATGTAACTGGACTCAAGTCATACTCAGCTAAGGAAAAGAAAAGTATCCAGTAGGAACATGAAACTAGGACTAGTTCAAAGTGAGGTCCATACACAGGAAACATCAGATTTCAAAGAGGAAAGAAGATGTGACAGTCCACCTATTGGGTTTAGAAAAAGAATTCTCAAATTAAACCACCCACTGAAAGTTTTTTAATTAAAGGAGAATGTTGTTTATTTTTCTCTAAAGTATTCCAATTTAACCAAAATGCCCCTCTTAAAATCTGAATTGCTTTCTACAAAGTAGTGACTACTTACCACTCGCTCGATGATAGGCTGAAACCAGTTGCCATACACAAGCAATAAGGATGTTTTGTCTAAGCAAAATCCAGCTGCTAGAATAGGGATGGGTTTTGGTGTTGACTTCTTGCCTTTTCCGGGTGTTGCTATCTGAATTGTGCAATTTGAAGTCAAAGGCTTTTTGCAGTGTCTAGGAATAAAGAAAAAGTAAGATTAGAGAATTTGAAATTGTCATCAAGTCACAAGACATAACCCTCCCATCATCTCCACAAACCATTTCAAGTGGACAGAAAGACATGTCTTTCAAGACTTTAAATGTCCCTACCAAATCCAGTCCTGAAACTCTAATGCATCTCCGCCCCATACTGTTGGGACAGTAAAAGGAGGCAGACTGCATACTCTCAAATGATCTCACTGACCTCAACTTCAGGCTTCATACATGTATCCTTTTCCAGTAGTCCCATCTCCATTACTCTCAACCCTCAAAGCCTCACCACAACCTCTGGTACCCAACTTGAGGGATGATCACACCGTGTCTTCTCCATGGACACTGCCCTATCTGGCTCATCCGTGCAGTCCTAAATGACAGCTGTTTTCTCACCACACTGTTTATATTAGGGACTTATGTGTACTTAGTTCTCCACTTTCATCCCCAGAACCTTTGAATTGTCTGCACTATTTCCCCATTCTGTTGCCACCTTCTGGAACAAGGGCGCCACATTTGTTTAAGAGTTCACTGGCTTGGGCTGGAGAGATGGCTCAGAGGTTAAGAGCACTGACTGCTTTTCTAGAGGTCCTGAGTTCAATTCCCAACAACCACATGGTGGCTCACAACCATTTATATTGAGATCTGGTGCGCCCTCTTCTGGGTTTCAGGCATACATGCAAGCAGAACACTATATACATGATAAATAAATAAAATCTTAAAAAGAATTCACTGGCTCATGGCCAACTCTATTCCTGATGCACTGTTTTCTGAGGTTCCCACATACAATATTGCTGCTGACATGCAGATTCTTCTGAAACTCTGAACTCTTAACTAAGGACCAGGCCTTTTGTTGCATCTTAATCCCACATTTCCTCATACCATATTAATCTTGCTACCCACTTATTTCCAGTGAGCTCATACTGTTTATCATCTCAATTTTTATTGAGTTCTTCACATACTCATGTAGATAAGCAATCAGGAGTTCTTTCATTATGCTGCCTTTTCAACACCTCCCTAGTATCCTGACTTCACAACCATTTCTACACCCAGAACTTCATCTGTTTTGCCTTTTACCTCTCTTTAATCTATTTTCAACAGCTTTGACATAGTCATAGTAACTATCATGAATATCCTCTGCTTAAAACTTGGTGGTGGTGGTGGTTGGGGGGCAGGGGGGAGAGACGACACGTGGAAGGCTGGCTTAGTGCAATGGTTCCCAGCCCTCCTACTAAAGTTAGTTCCTCACGCTGTGGTGACCACCCCCAATCATGAAATTATTCTCATTACTTACTTTGTAACTATAATTTTGATACTGTCAAGAATCCATAACATAAATTCTCTAACAGAACTAAATGGTAAGAGACTCAAAATTCTTGGAATGTTTTTTACTTCCTGGTAAACTGGAGATCAACCCTTGGCATCCTAACCAAGCACATGACACAGCCATATCCCTTGCCCTCAAGAATGTTCCTAATTCTCCACCTACTGCTCAGTATCAGAAACCAGCACAGCGACACGTACACTAAGTTACATACACACAGGCAAAGGCAAATAAACAACCACAGAAGACAATCCAAGGCACCACCCAAATCCATAAGCAATCTCTCCCTGATCAACTAACTTTCTCTTGAAACTTTTATTACTGTTACCAATATTCAGTAGATACACTTCATAAAAAGTCACACTCCTAACCACAGAGAAATAACATGGCCCATGACCTCAAAAACCTGAGTTCTTCACATACTCATGTAGATAAGCAATCAGGAGTTCTTTCATAATAATGGAAAGAGCAGGAATATAATGCAAAGAATGAGGTTGATTACAACACAAAAGAACACAGGAACAAGCATTTCTGACTTAGAAACTTCTTACTTACCCATTTAATATATGTTCAAAAAGATGGACTTGACCGTCTCTGCACACAACAGCTAACTTGACAGGCTAAAAGAAAAATGTGGTGGATTCTAGTCAATTATATACTCCAACTTTAATTTCACCCCTAAAAACTGACCTCATCCCACCTCCTCAGTAACTAGAATTTTTAAGACAAAAAAACAAAAATAAACACAAAAAACAACAGCAACAGATTTAAAAATCATTATGTGGAGCAGGGAAGTTCAGGCACATGCAGCACTTTTTAACCTCCGCACTCAAGAGGCAGGTGGATCTCTGTGAGCACAAGGCCAGCCTGGTCTACAGAGTAAGTTCCAGGACAGCCAGGACTGTTTCACAAAGAAAGTCTCAAAAAATCAGGAAAGAAGAAAAAAAAAAAAAAAATTAGGGGACAGCTACATAGTTCAACCAACAGGTAAAGACACATCCTAAAAGGCTAGCAACTTCAGTTTGGCCACCCAGAATCTGTATAAAGATGGAGAGAACTGAGAGTACAAAATTGTTCTCTGGCAACACTTCCATAAATACACTCTTCTTTTGTTTTGTTTTGGAGGGTGGCTAACACAAGGTCTCAGATCGGCAGTGGTGGTGCACCCCTTTAATCACAGCACCTGGGAGGCAGAGACATGTCTATAGAATGCTTTCCAGGACAGAAACCTCCCTCAAGAAGAATAAACAAAAAACAAGGGTCTCTCTCTATATTGCCCTAATCATCCTAGAATTATATAGACCAGACTGTATTGAACTCACTGAGATTCACCTGCCTGTGTCTCTTGAATGCTGGGGCCAGGCGCTGGTGGCACATGCCTTTAGTCTCAGCACTCAGGAGGCACAGACAGGAGGATCTCTATGAGTTCAAGGCCAGCCTGGTCTACAGAGCTAGTTCAGGGACAGGTTCCAAAGCAACAGAGAAACCCTATCTCAAAAAAACAAAACAAAACAAAGTGCTACCACATACACCACATACAACAGTATCTCTGACAAAATGTTGTTTATGTCAAGATTGTAAATAAACAATGTTTAGGTCAAGAATCTCCAAGGTAAATGTGCTCTTTATGACAAAGAGAATGTCTGCACGGCTCTGGAATGTCCCAGTCATAGCAGCCAGGGTTGATGAAAACACCACAATACTTCCAGCCTCCTCAAGTCTGTCAATTTCCACCTTCTTGAGGTCTAGAGGCTGTCTGCTTCCTGTGCTAAGGACCAAACTTAAGTTCTGCAACTTCTTGAGCAAAGGTTTTCTTAGTATTAGCACTTCCAAAATCTCACCATTTGTACTCTACATTATGTCTAGTTGGAAAATTCAAAGAAAGGCTAATAATGAAATACAGTCAGTGCAGCATCGCAAGAACATAGAAAGCTTTCAGGATTAGAGCTTGGGGAGGAAAGATGCTCCTGAAGAAATAAATGCTAGCTCACCCTAAGGGTCAGGCTCATCAGTTCCCGAGAAAGGCCATGCCACAACACCACTTTCCCACAAACCCTAACAGATATTCTCACCTAACCCAAACTATTGGTAACAGAAACAGAAGCAGAACAGAGTGTTGACTAAGATCAGAAGCAAGAATTTGTTTGGGGGTTTTATGTTTAATTAATAATTACTACCTTTAAAGAACCTGTGAGGAGCTAGGGAGAAGGCTCAGTTAAATGCTTGCCACACAAGTATAAGGACCTGAGTCCAGTCCTAGCACCTACATAAAAGCCAGGCATGGTGGTGTGAGCATTGTCATCCCAGCCTAGGGAGACAGAGGCAAGGAAGATTCCTGTAGCTCATTGTCAGGCCAGCCAGCTAACCTAATTACCCATCTTACATTTTGCTGTTACT
Source organism: Cricetiscus sungorus (assembly GCA_030556225.1). NCBI lineage: Eukaryota > Metazoa > Chordata > Mammalia > Rodentia > Cricetidae > Cricetiscus > Cricetiscus sungorus. The sequence goes on from JANBXA010000651.1 coordinate 70,645,816, forward strand.
CTGAATACCCACAACGGAATTATTAAAATAACATTCAGCCAGACCATGAGGTGAAGCTACAGATAGCTTAATTGGTATAGTGCAATAGCCCTCCCTCCCATAAACCAGACATGTGGCATACACCTGTAACCCTGGCACTGGGAAGTAGAGGCAGGAGGATGAGGTGTTTAAGATCATTGTTGTTGTCTACACGGTAAATTGAAAGGCAACCTGAGGTATATGAGACCCTATCTCAAGAAAAACAAAAATACAAAGAAATTTAAAAACTGATGATGATCATCATGATGATGACAATGACAACTAATTAAGCGTGCTAGAACATGCCTATAATCAGAGAATGGGAGACCATGAGTTCAAGGCCAGCCTGAGATACATAGCAGCAACTATCAGGCTAAACAGAAAGACTGTGTCTTGGGGCTGGAGAAATGGCTCAGAGGATAAGAACAAGAAGACTTGAGATTTGACATAAAAAGCCAGGCATGATCACACGCACACATGTAACCCAGCACTGAAGGGGGAAGAAAGGGAATAAAAGGATCCCAGTGGCTTGCTCACCACCACCCTAGCTCCAAGCTTTGTGAGACTCTGTCTCAAAAAGATTAAGGAAGAGTGAGAGCAGAATACCCAATGTCCACATGTACATGGGCAAGAATAGTCTCATAGACATACAAGCACTTAAACCACAGATAGACAGAGACACACACACACACATAACACACAAATACTGTGTCCCCCCCCCAAAAAAAAAAAAAAAACCCACAGAAAGAAAAATTATGTGTGTTATGTATGTAGGGGGGAAGAGGGGGACACGACAAAGCTTTTGTTTTCCTCAATCACTCTCAAGATTCATTTACTAATGCATGATCTTTTGTTGAATCTACCTCCAAGTGCTAGGATTGCAGGCAGCTACCACACTGCACAGCTTTGACATGGGTTCTTGGGATCCTACATAGTCAACACTTTTATCCACTAAGCTATCTCTTTAGTCCCATAACTTACACATCAAGCCACTTACCTCTTCTTTGTTCTCTGACAAAGTCAAGTCAATATAGACAGGTTCATCTGTGACTGTAAAAGACATCACTGCACTCTTCTCTTTGTTTTCTGACCGGACCTGCCTAGATAACAAACAGGCCATTAGGTATGATGACAGATGTAGGTTTATGCACCAATCTGTGCCTATTGCCGACACAAACCAGAAGAAAGAAGGTATCAGGTTCTCTGCAACTGAAGCACTGACCTGGTAGCTCTGCAGCCCCACAGATCTGTATGTTATGCATCTAAGTGTCATCCTGTGTGTCTGTATGTGCGTGTACAAGAGCTTGCATCATACCCACCTTTTTAAAGTTTTAATTCATTTATATTTACTTATTTGTTTACGTTTTTTCCAAGACAGAGTTACTTTGCATAGCCCTGAATGTTCTGGAACTCACTCTAGACCATGAATACCTCTGCCTCCAGAGTGCTTCGATTAAAGGCTTACACTACCAACACCCAGCCATACTCTACTCTTTTAGAAGTATTTTCTAGAGGCCGAACTCTGATCTTATGTTTGGATAGCAAGCACTTATAATCTACACTATCTCCCCAGACTCAATCTATACACTTTAAGTTCTATAGCAATAAAGCTAGGTACAAATTAAATGATAAAGAATAAGCAATGTGTGGCTTTAAAGTATGCTTTGGGGCTGGAGTGATGGCTCAGTGGTTAATAACACTTCTTGCTCTTCCAGAGAAGTGGGGTTTAATTTGAAGCACCCACATCATGGCTCACAACTGTCTATAGGCACAGTGCAAGACCTGACACCCTCTTCTGGCCTCTGAATGCATTGGGTACACAGACCTACATGGGAAAAAAAATACACATACACATAAATTACAAAATTTAAGGTGAAAAATATGCCTCAAATTTAATTATAACTACTGAGAATTTATTTCCTATTAAACAATTTTATATTTGAGTCTAGAAAATAATTAAGTTAGCTTAATATGCAGTAAATGCAAACAATTTTATTTTGAAATATATTTCAAAAAATGTTGGAATTATATAAAGAGGCACTTAAATTCTTAAGATCCATTTTAACTTGAACTTATTCTAATACAATAAAGTAAACCAAACTTAACATCTATATTGACCCCATGAACTGTGGGATTCTTACAAAGCAAGGTTGTCTCCCCAGTCCCAAATGGCTACGTACCAGACATTAAGTAACCGGTCGTGTACTGCTCCAGATAAGAAATAGAGACCTGTAATCCCATCAAAAGGCTGGCTCTCATTAGGTCTGATGGTAATGAACCTAAGTGATGAAACAGGTGTCGAGTGGCCTGTGAAGTGCTAGAAAAAGTTAAATCTCATTTAGGAGAGGGTGGACTCAAAACGTGCAAAGTAAAAGTCACTACATATCTTAAGGAAGCTCAATCATTCATTTTACAACAGTGCCTACAGCTGAAACTCATTCTAAGCAAAAGACTACTTGTGCTATAATCCTTTCCCTTCTTTAAAAAAAAAAAAAAAAAAAAAAAACTATCAACAAGTCTGGAGTCAGAGGCAGGTGGAGCTCTGAGTTCAAGACCACCTTGTACGTGAGTTCCAGGACTACACAGCAAAACAGTCTCAAAAAACACCAAACATTAAAAACAAAAGTAAAATGTCTTTTCTATTACCCTACCCCACAACCAGTTTCTCTCACTTCTGAATTAAGACTTGCTTAATTTTGTTCTTTTTCCTCTTGTTGGCTTGCCTCCCTCCCAACTCCCCACCAGTTTTTTGTTTTTTTTTTTTTTGAGACTGACAGGGTCTTGTCATATAAGCCATGTTATCCTAGAACTATGCAGCCCAGGCTGATCTCAACCTTGAACTCCTCCTGCCTCAGCCTCTCAGGTATGGGGTCACATGCATGCACCACCATTTTGGAGTTAGCACTACCATTTTTTAAAGGGTGCTCAGACACAGCCAAGGAATTGCAGGTCCTCATGATACTCTCAGAGAGTCGAAACCACAATTTTAAGGCATCATCACAGCACCGTAAGTTCAATACCCCCAGTTAGTTTAAAACTCCTGATAGCAAATCCCTACCATGTATACTATAGACAAAATGCTAGTTACACACTAAAAATACAACTATAATCATTGTATAATGAAGGTTTAATTCAAATTCCACTTATTTCACTCATTTTCAAATGGATGCGAGCATTACTGAATTCAAGATTTGAAAAATGTTTTTTATTAATTCTATTACTTATTTTTTAAAATCATTTTGTGTGTATGGGTATTTTGCCTGCATGTCTGTGTACCAGGTGCACAGATACAAGTGGATTTAAGATCCCCTAGTCCGGCAACATGGATGCTGAGAACTGAACCTAGGTCGGCCTCTGGAAGAGCAGCAAATGCTCTCAATCTCTAAGCCAATCATTCTCTCGTCCTAATTCTATTTAAACAAATGACTTGGCAACCGTTAAGTGGTTTGTTTGGGGTTTTTTTTTGTTTTGTTTTGTTTTGTTTTTTTCCTCCTGAAAAGATCTCTTGTAGCCCAGGCTGGCCTTGCTACACAAGGCACATGAGTACAGGCATACATTACCATGTACAGTTTACCCAGGGCTAGGGACTGAACTCTACCAACTGAGCTGAATGCAGCCCTGTTAATTCTGTTGAATCTATTTTCAAATAAAGAACTTGGGTTTTTGTTAGTTTTGTTGGGACTGAATCTTATTTTGTTATCTAAGCCTTGCATAGTGCGTACATATCCCGTGTGGTGTTGGGAATGAGCCCAAAGCTTTATTTTACTAATTGAGCTAAGATCCATATTCTTAAAACAATATTCTATGACTCCAACTTCTACATACTTGCTCTATAGAACTGTCACTCTTACAATGTAATTAACTCACTCTGTAGACTTCTTTGGTCTCCAAAACCCATAGTTTGATTGTTCGACCAGCTGAAAGTAACATCTTTCCATCTGGGCTGATACACAGGGAACTGACGCTGCTATTGTCTCCTTTCCATTTGCTGAATTGTGGAGAGAACCAAACATTACAATGAACACAGGAAACTTTATTAAAGCAGAAAATAACAAGTCAGACATTTAAAAATGCTAAGTAAGGCCCTATGCCAACTGCCTTCCCTAAAATCTTACATAGTTGCTAAGCCCAACACAGCACTAAAGTAAAGCATCCCTGAAGACAGGTCTCCCTTTGGTAAACACAGGATAAAATGTCCTGACATGCCAGGGAATGGGGTAGATAAAATGCTGAAAGAGCATAATATAAGGAGCCACTTTGTATTCTGGGACCCAGGAGGCGGAGTGTCAATGCCCAGGCCACTCTGCTAGTTGGGCTTCCACAAGTCGATCCTATCCCCATAGAGATTCCTGTTGTCTGACAAGCCAGTCTTTAATTCCCTTGGCAATGTATGGTTTTTCTGCAGCCCCCAAAGTTATCCCTATCCTAGATCTTTACTGATGAAGTCCTAGAAGCATGAGTCTAACTTCCTGCACATATCCTGTAATGTGATAAGCAATGGGGAACCTGACTGTTCATGTATCAAACTTAATACATTACAAAGGAATAATACTTAGAATGCAGTAATACCTATCCTTTGTAGCAATAAGAATTCAAAATGAAAACAAAGAATATAAACAGGCAATTAAGACAAATACTACTGATAAACAGAAAACACCTGGACTCACTAGTAACCACGGAACAAAGTACAAAAACCCTTTTTCATTACTAACTTCTAAATGTTTCCCAATTTCTTATCAATTTCCATCATTTTAAGGCTTCTTACAGACATTATTATGTATGCACCAAGTTGAAACATATTAAAAAGACATGGTGCTAAGAATGAAGCTCAGTAAGTAAACTGCTTGCCCCTTGAGCATCTAAACCTGAATTTAATCCCCAATACCCACATTAAAAACAACTACAATATAAATTAATTAATTAAAATGAACAACACTGAATAGTATGAGCCAAGAGGACCCTTGGGGCTTGCTGATCAGCTAGTCTAGCCAAACTAACAAGTTCCAAGTTTAATGACTGTCTCAAAGAAACACAATAAAAAAAAAAGATGAGACAGCACCTGACAAAGACAGACAGACAGACACACTCCACACACTGCTGTGAGAAACCTGAGAAGCTTCCTGAATCTATCCCCACTTGTACAGGGTAATACTAATGCCCCCACCCCGGTTGACAACTAAACCCAAAGAAACTGAGAACTTTGCGGTAAAAACTGCCAAGGCTCAACCTACTAGAGACACACCACAGCAGATCAGTCTTCACAAGTAAGCTTAAAAAGCATTGGAGTACAAATTTAATCCCAGCACTCAAGAAGCAGAGACAGGGGAACTATCTTGAGTTCAAGGCCAACCTGGTTTGGACAGAGCTCCAGGACACCCATGGCAGCTACACAAAGAAACACCTCTCTCTCCCTCCCCCACACACAAACTGGGGGGGGGTTGGGGGCGATGGGGTGTCAAGAGCATTGGTTGCTCTTCAGGAGGGAGGATCCAGGTTCAATTCCTAGCACCCACAAGACAGTTCACAACCAAGGAGACCTGATGCCCTCTTCTAGCCTCCAAAGGCACTTCACACATGTGGTACAGATATATATATATACCCATACAAAATAAAATGAACAAAAACATGTTTCTTAAAAAGCAAAGTGTGCTGTACAGTGGTGGCACAAGCCTTTAATCCCAGCACCACAGACTAATCTAGTAGTATATTATTTTCCTAACAAGAGTCCTTTCTCATCAAACAAAATTGTAAACCTTATACATACATCCATAACACTGAGCTCCTTCCTTAACCAGGCATTGATGGTGCATGCCTTTAATCCCAGCACTCGGGAGGCAGAGGCAGGAGGATCTCTGTGAGTTAGAGACCAGCCTGGTCTACAAGAGCTAGTTCCAGGACAGTCTCCAAAGCTACATAGAGAAACCAACCCCTCTCCCCACCACCCAAAAAAACAAACAAACAAGCAAACAAAAACAAAACAAAACAAAACAAAAAAAAACAAAGGGTTAGGATAGAGCCTTTTCCTGAGGAGTGACAGGCTGCAGAATGCTAATCCATATCAAGTGACACCTTAAAGGTCTTCAGATTCCTGTAGACTCCCAAGTCTGAAGGACCAAACACAAACACACCCCTAGGTTTTCCAGCCTGCTTTTAAACAATTTCATTTCAAATAGCATTCTTATTGGCTTCTTATGCCAAGAATCTTCAGCGATTTGAGGAATGTCTGCAACATGTTAAAAGGAACTACACCCAACAATTCAAAGCATGCCACCCCCAAAGAGATACTACCAAAACAAAAGAAAATGTTGAAATCCTACAGTACCATTTAAGGAAATGTAACAAAAAAAAAAAAAAAAAAAAAAGGAAAAACAAAAACATAAAATGAGAAGAGGAAAAGGCCTGATTTATAAAACCAGGACATTGCCACCAAGCATCAAATGTATTCCCTTAAATACACAGGGAAGTGGGCATGTGGTGCACACCTGTCGTTACAACAACCAGGAGCTAAAGGAGCACCACCAGGAGTTCAGAAAATCTGAAGCCAGAATGGACTGCAGAAGACCATGCCAAGTGTTCATATTCTCTCATTCTCTCTCGCTCTCATGCATGCATGCACCTATCAGAGCCTACAAGATACTGCAGCAGTGAAAAGTGCAAACCAGCACACCTAACAGCCTAAATTCAATCCTAGGACCCAGGAGAGAATTAGTTCCCCCAAAAAGTTGTCTTCTAGCCTTTACACACATGCCATAATGCATGTACACAATACACAAAGAATAACCAGGCAGATAAATAAATGTAATTTTTAAAGGAACTTTTAAAAGAAAAGACAATAATCTCAGGAGTTGAAGAGACAGCTGAGTTAAGAATAAGTACTATCCTAGCAGAATGTGAGTTCAGGTCTTGGGATCCAGCTTTTGAGCTTGCAAAAGCTCAAAACTCTGGGGATACATGCATTCATGTACACATATTAACACACATACACATAATTAAAGATGAATTAATTTTTAAAAAGAAAAAAAACCTGAGAAAGTTATTTCTAATCTAAAGCTCTTTTCACACAAATTATCAACTGTGAGGACAGAATTAAGGACAGTGGTTAGCAAGCAAAATCCCAGTGTACACACATGTAGTTTTTCTCAGGAAGCAACCAATTAGCATGTCCACCAATAGGGGGGAAGAGGGAAATGGGATTAGGGGAGGCTTAACTATCTAACAGGAGAAAACTTTCTGCAGCTGATAAAAGAGTAGCTGGTAGTGCTCAGCTGACTGAAGATGTTGGAACTCCTCTGAGACAAACCTAAAGCTGACTAAAGGACACTTCTAAATGTAACTGAGTCAAGTTACACTACTGTAAGGAAATAGGTACACACGAGACCAAGCAAAACTTTAGCAAAGAAACATATACCTAAAACCCAGAAAGCCTCAACTCAAGTTCTTAAAAAAAAAAAAAAAAAAAAAAAAAAAAAAAAGTGGTGTAAGAACCCTGTGGGTAAAGCTGGAAACTCAATTATCTTGTGAGACAGCACAGTTTAGTAGTAAAGAGGTCAGGCTTTCATCTAACCTATTTCTTAGGTACAGCAGGGACACATCCAGGCTCAAATACAATGGTATATCTAACATACTCAACAGTTTTTGTATGAATGACCATACCTCTCACCCAGAATACATGTACACTGCAAGTCCAACCCCAGACCACTACTGAGACCCTCCACAGATGTTTCTGGACAGTCACCTACATGGTAAGTGTGACTGCCAATAAGTTCACTACAAACACTGATTCTTGCACCTGCACCTCCAGCCCCAAACCTTCTTCTGATTTTAAACCCTCATTGAGGCTGTGTATACTGGGTCTTGTCTTTCACTTCATGTTTTATGAAAAGTTCCCAAATGATTTCTCTCTTTGGACCATAATTTCTCTAACTAAAGGTTGTTTCCATCCACTATCACCTCTAATTTACTCACACCCAAGTTAATCTCTAGCCACATCTCTACCTTTCTTTGCCCATTCCTAAAATAGCTGTTTCATCTTTCCCCATCCAAACCTACCTATCCATCTATCTACTCCAGAAGGTCCAACCTTAACCACTATAGTTCCATCAGCCCTTTCCAATTCTACCTTGCTGACAAGTAACCTCAAGCCACCTGCATTTCTTGTACATTTCTTTATTCTAAATCATTTAGTTGTTTCCCCTCCACCCTTCTCCTTAAGCTTCTATTTCACTTCATGTAGTAAAACTTTAAGTGCCCAATTAGACTGAGAGATCCTCGAGAACCATCTATATAACCTTATGAATGTACACATTTCCTACTGGGTCACAAAAGATTCTGGGTCAACCTCCACTTCCGGACATTGCTGGTACTCACCACTTTACTTTGCATGTCTGTGTACTCCACTCCACAATATACTTATCATCTGAACAACTATATATGCAATCATTGTCTTGATGCCACTGTATGCAATTGACTCTGTTTTCATGCCCACCACTCTAGAGATTTAAAAAAGAAAGAGACAAAGTCTTACATAATAGTATGAATCCTGAAATTAACACACATTTACCTCAAAACCTTAGTCCTTATTCTAACTAAAGTCTTAACCTACATCTTATCCATCTTGGTATTCTAACATCAAAAATGAGGTAAACCAGCTAGACCTTGAAATGTTAATTTCCCCCTTTTCTCTGTAGGAAAAATGCATGTCTACATCCTCAAAGGGAACTAGACCAAATGCCATTGCTTTGGACAGAAATGCCAGCACAAGGTCTGAGCAGTACTGGAAAGAACAAGTGAACTCAAATCATGGTGACCAAACATCAACTTCTTTTTAAGACAGGGGCTTGTAATACAGATGAGGATTGCCTTAAACTTTTGGTGACCCTCCTGCCTCTGCCTCCCAAATATGAATCTTAGACATGCACCAAGTCTAGCTGAAAGAAATTTTTAAGGTATTTAGTTGAAGATATCACAAAAAAAAACCCTGCCGACCTGGGTGATGCTGGCCTCCAACCATAGCACTGGAAGCTGAGGGTGTTGAAGGCCAGCCTGAGCTTCCCAGCAATGTGCTATGGGGTGGGAATGGGGGTGGAGGCACTTTTCTTCAGGTAAATCCATTATATGAACAGTGCTTTTATCTTTGTTGTTTTCCAACAACAGATGTGGAGCTCACACAAAGAACCGTCCTCTACTTGATATATGTCAATATTTTATCTTTATGCAGGCAATTTTGGGGATAATGTATGGGTGTTCACGCTGGGGACATTGTAGTTATGTATGTGCATATACATGTAGGAATGCTACCAAGAGGACAACTTCAGGTGAATACCCCAAAAACTGTTGTTATTTTGAGACAAGGTCTTCCCCTAGCCTGGAGCCTGCCAAGTAAGCTAAGCTGACTGGCCATCCAGCCCCAGAGCACTGTCTGCCTTTTTCTTCCCAGTGTTGGTATTAAAAACACACTCCACTCCACCACACCCAGCCCTTTTACATTTAATGTGGGTTCTAGAGACTGAATTCAGGTCCTGAGTCTCCAAGGCAAGCCCCTTACTAGTTAAGCTATCTCCCAGCCCAATGTAGACAATTTCTAAAGGCAATTTTAAAGCAGATGAATTTTTCAGATTGTATTTTTCTGTTTTGTTTTTGAGACAGGGTTTCTCTGTATAATAGCTCTGGCTGTCCTGTAACTCTCTTTTTATACCAAACTGGCCTTTGACTCAGAGAACCACCTGCCTCTGCCTCCCAAGACCTGGGATTAAAGGTGTATGCCACCACTGCCTGGCTTGGCTGTATTTTTTTTTTTTTAATGTATGTGTGTATTTGTCTGCCTATTTGTCTGTTTGTGAACATAGACCCTTGGAGGCTAGAAGAAAACCAAGCATTTCTCATCCACCAAACATTAGGGGTTTTCTTGTTGCTGTTTGAATGTACTGCTAAGGGTGCCAATAGGTATTATCCTTCCACTAGTGATGACAACAAATGAGGAGGACTTCCAGAAAACTTTCTTAATTCTGAAACTCTGACTCCTTAACTACATTATAAATTCAAGGGACTACAGGATGAAGAGGGTGTCACTCTTTTGTAATAGAAAAAAATGGAAACCTCCAAATGGTAAATAACATTTATGTACTAAAGATACTATCCAACTTAATGAAAACTTATGATTGTCATTAGAAAGATTACGGTTAGTTTTAGACAAGATGAAAACTGCTTATAACTCAATGAAAACAAATAACCAGATAGAAGTCATCTATTTAAAATGGAAAACCTACTGTCTTCTTCTTTCACACAATAACTGTTTCTCTATACAGAAGTCCACCCAGTGAATTTAAAAGCACACTGCAGAAGACATAGCCTGAAACCAAGTACACCAAGGAAGTGACTGTCTTCTAGCACCTAACCCACACTTGTATAGTTTGAGATACTGGGCTGAGATTCTGCAATACAATTCTGCCTTGCCAGCTGGATCCACTGCCAATGTGTTTTGTGAGGAGACACAGCTAGAGGGAAAAACAGGGACTTATTCCTCCTGTTCTCCTTTACATCACCCCAACAGTTGGTTTTTTCACCCTTGGTAGTGTAAATTGAAGGCAACAGGCAGTCTGAAGACACCAGCATCACCCCTCCCTTCAGAGAGAAGCACCTGCCTCTGAATTATGTACTCCAAGCCCACAGTAGTGCTTGCAAAGTCAACTCCTAAGGCCTCAGCTTCAGCAACAACTCCAAGTGCCTCCTTTGTTCCTGAAGTTGCTACTGATACTGACTTGAAAGTCCCTCTGATCCCTTCTGACTTTACCTTTAGTCAACAGTTCTCTGTTGTATATTACCTACTACAGCTCTTAATACTCTGTAATTATTCTAATGCAATTGAGATGAGAAACTGCTTCTACACAGAGAAAGCTCATCAATATCTTGAAGTATTTCTAGAGAAAGCTCATCAATATCTTGAAGTATTTCTAATCTTTTTGTCACATCTTTTATATAAAATGTGTAAACATACTTACTATTAATTTACTGTGCAATTCTCCTTTTACTGAGCTATACAATAAAATGCTACCAACTGCTGTGCCGAGAGCCAACAAGTCAACCTGGTCACTGGTTCCTATAACTTCTGATTTCCTTTTTTTCCTTTGATGACTTTCCTGAAAAAAAAAAAAAAAAAGTAAAAATAAGACTTAGTATTCCAAATACATAAACACACACCAAAACATCACTAATACATAAACACCAGTGTCCTTTAGCCATCAAAGTTTCCTGGCCCACCTCCCACCCCTTTAAAAAGTTCAGACAGCAAACTGTACCACTTCCTATGCTCTTAACACTCTCCTAATAGACATGATAACCTCAACACTCTTTCTACTTCTCAAACACCAACAAGTCTGCCTAGCAGGTCCCAGGGAAACCTCCCCTCCCCATCCACAAGGGTTTATGAATCCATAAATCCAGGCCAAACTCTACCAATGGGATAACCAACTCTTCCATTTTTCTCCCAATTGTTTCTCAAGCTCTAGCTTCATTTTCAAGAAGAAAAAAATATTTTTTATATCTATAATATCAGCTTGGATCTGCGTTAACAAAATAACTTTGACTAGTCATGGCATCCAGTGGCTGATGGAAGATTGGTCTGGTGCTCTCATGCTGCTTCTACTGACTGTGAAAGCTCAGGCATCCATCTAGTGGGGAAGGCACTAACAGACTGTTTCAGTACGAATGCTCAATCAGTAAAGTGAAGGCAAATATTCGAAAATCCCAAACTTCTCAGTTCTGCAACACTTTACAAACTCTACTGCCTCAGCACACTGTCCTCTGTGTAGGCACACCTCTAGTCTCCATTAAGAGTTTGAACCCAGCCTGGACTTTTTGAGACTGTCTAAAAGAAAGAAAGGAGCTTAGCAGGCACAGGTGGCACACTCCTTTAATCCTAGCACTAGGGAGGCAGAGGTAGGTAGATCTCTGAGTTGGAGGCCACGAAAAAAAATTAAACATTATCAAATCCCTATCAGAATCTACTTCTGGTAGATGCAAAGGCTGGTGGAAAAAGTCACTTTGGAAGATTTTGTACAACTTCAAGGATCACTCATTGGTCTAAAGCTTAACAATAATATACTTAATAAAATACAATGGCTTTAAAATATTAGTAGTGTGTACATATGTTTATAAATGCCCAGAGGCAGGGAGAGGTATTAGATCCCTTGGAGCTCTAGTTAAAGGCATTTGTTAAGCAACCCAATGTGGGTGCTAAGATCCAAACTCAGACCCTCTGACTGGGACATAAGTGTTTATTCAGCACCCCCAAAATCTAGTGTTGTAAGTACAATTGCACACAAAACAGTTCTCAATCCCAGAGGTTGGTGCTACTGATTCTAGCCCTACACTTACACCATACTCTCTAAACTTTACACACACACTTTTAATCCAGAAACATCTTCTCTTAAGATCTCATACTGTGACATAGGCCAGTAAATTCTGAGCTGTCCATTTCTGTTAGTCATAGCTGTTTCCTCTAAAGAGCTAAGCATACATCACATGAATACTGACTACACATAATAAAGCTTAAGGAGTGAGGAGGGTTGGCTGAAAATTGATTCAAGTACCTATAACTGGAAAATCAGAATGGAGGCACTAGGAGTGAAAACTAACAAAAAGAATGATTTCCTGAGTAAAGAGGTTTCAAATCCGAGCAAAGTGCTAACACCAGAAGCCTAGCTGATGGATGTTTATAAAGCATCTGATCAAGGGCATCAAGACTGAGATTGTCACACATGTGTGACTTCTAAAAGCAGCAAGTTATAGACAGGTGAAGACAAGGATTTAAAATGCATGACCAGATAGATGGCCAGTTGCCTCATTCTGGTCAGCATTTAAGCAATGGCTTTTCAGACTAAGACTACAGAATCAGAGTTTGCATACAACACAGAGACAGTCTTACTATTTTCTTACCTTTCCATTCTATCCACTAATGGATCAAACTTGGTCTTAAAAAATGACCTCTAGACACTGAAAATTATGTTATTTTTAGTAAGTAGTTTAAATCCATTTTAATGGTCCTTACTCTGACATATATATTTCATAGATAAAAATGTTTAAAAGTATATATTTACAAAGTCACAAACACATCAAAACAAATGTTCTTCTGTTTCTGCCACTAGATCTAATCTGCAACCTTTACCTTCTTTTGACACTTAAATACTTGAGGGCCTCTTGACAGAACACAGCTGAACTGGGCTGAATCTCCAAGAGATGGCTATGACGACAGCTCAAATTCTTCCTAGAAACATCACCAGTGTCTCAGCTCCATTCCCACCTAGTGCCTGCAGTGCCATGTCCTTCAGTCATGTTTCCACCAAGTAGCACTTACTGTGGTAGCCAACACCAGACATGGCATGCCTAACTGCCAGGGTTCCACAACCAGAGGATGAAGAAAGAAACATCTTGGAGATGGGTGGGGGAGCAATCAGCCATCAATTCCTAGGTGGCTTGATTGTGTGGAGAAATGCTAAAACTATCATGCCATAAACTTAAAGGCCTTATGATCATTCAAGGAAAAGCAATCTAGCTTCTTCAAACATTTATGAACCATTACTATAACCCACTGTCCAAGAAATGAACAGAGCATGAATTTATCATTCTCTGCTGATAGGAGTATCACCATACATTGTCCTTGTGGCAGGACACTCTTACGAACTTATTTACATTGAGGATACAGCACATAATGAGCACTACCTATGGGCCAGGTCTTACAACAATTATATGCATTGCCTCATTTAATGCTAAAGGCTCTGGAAACATGATAGTGTTATCTCTACTTCCACAATGAAGACTAAGTCCCATCCTGGGAACATGGACTTCATGATAATATATTTTTTGCATCTCTAAAGACTCAAAAATCTAAAATAAAATGGGTTTGGTGCGATGAAATCATCTCAGTACTTAAAACAGCAGGGCACAGAATAAAGGGAGTCTAAAGCAAGAGGTTGAGCATCTACCACAAACTTTGATCCACATCCTACCATAACCCCCACCCCATCACAAAGCCAGACTCACTCTAATTTTCCAAGTAAAACTGATACAGTAGTAGGTCAGTCAGTAGATAACATACCTAAGATGGAAACTGATGATCTCTGCAGTCATCCTTGATCTCAATTCCTTTACTAAAGTGCAAGGTTAATAGTGTAAGGGCACTGGACTAGGAGACAGGGTACAGCATCCTAGTACACTGCTTATTAGTGATCAAGGCTCTGGTTAATTCTTTGTGTAGCCCTGTCCTGGAACTCACTTTATAAACATTTAGGGGCAGGGTTTGCTGGGGACTGAACACAGGACTCTGGATATGCTAATCACAGGTTCTTCTGTACTTTGAATCTCTCCAGTACACCACACTGGCTTCATAACCAGGACTCAACTAAGATGTCCTGTCTGTCATAAAAAGTTATTTTAATTTAAGGAGCTTTGTTGAAAAAAAAAATTAAAGTTGGGTTTGTTTAAAAAACACTTTTATTCCTCCTGTATCACAGTGGATGAATATATAAAAAGTCCAAACCATGATTTTTGAAACTTAGGTTTTGTTGTGGGGCATTCAGGATTGGAAGTCAACAGGAAAGCCAAGTGAATAAAGTTTCAGCCAACTAGTATTAACTCTCTGTTGCAGATGACCAAGAACTGGGTTTTCAAGACCTGAGTTCCAGGACTAGTTCCTTTCAAGCTTTATTGAAATTGCTTACTTTTATGTACCATATAGGACTAGCAATACAAATACAAGATATTAATTAATACAAATGATAATTAGCATTGCCCTTAAAACACCTGATACTAAGTGATTTTGCATTATTAAATACACTACCTTTCACAACTACTCTATGAAGTAGGTATGACTGATGGGGGAACAAAAGGCACAATTATTACAGGGGCTGGACTCAAGCTTTATGGCCTGTGTACATGAGCTTACCTAGCCACTGTTCTGTCTGTATTTCTGAGTGTTAATGCTCTCATCCCTTTTACAGCACTGTTAAAATTACAAAGAAAACTTCATAAAGGAAAAAAGTACTCCAATTCTGATAACAGTCATATACCTTTTTCACAAGTCCATGATTATGTTTTGATTTATAGGGCCTGATAAATGCTCTTTGTCACCAAGGGAAATTGAAAAAGGAGCATAAAAATCTGCTAAATCGCTAAACACACTCACTCAAAATATAGCAAAAGTTAGATACAAGCCCAACAACTTTCAAACTAAAGATTTAAGGTTAAATTGTGTTTGGTGATCGGAAGTAAACTATTCCAAACACTAATTTTGTAACTTTTACACCAGTGATAGAAAAGCGTCACATCAGGATACTTTCCAGTTCCACATCACACAGAAGTTGATTCCTTCTTCCTACCCACTGCCCAGCTGCAGTTACCACGTGCGGGATAGGGTTAGAGATGTAACCGAGTGACTCAACAGTGAACAGCATTTACCTGACTACGAAAAGGATTCCCTACCTCGGCAGTTTCCCAACGACGGGAAAAAAAAAAATCACTGGGGCGTGCATCACACGCATTAAACCACGCGGTTCTACTACTACTTCATTACTTACACTTTGCCTCTGCATCCTATGCAGACCTCAGGATAAGAGGGGAAAGGTGGAACTGAGCATAAGTTAAACAGCCTAGAATGAAAGGAAGCTAGGAAAGTAAAGAGTGTGCGTGTGTGACGATCCCAAAATCTAGAGGCAGAAGAGAACACGTGTTGAACACGCATCCGAGTAAAGGGGCTCCCGTCCCGGAAGGAAAACAAGACTTGCGCATTCCAACTGCCCAAAGCAAAACCAATACCGCGGGTCTGGGACGCGGAAGAGCGAGACTGTCCCACGGTACTCAGAGAAAGATTCTGATGAGGACACGATGAGGGGCCAGGCCTGGAAGTGTGAAGCCGCCCGGGGTGGGGGGGGCGAGGGCTCCGGTGAACATGGCGGCCTAGCGAAAGCCGGGCGCAGACCTCATGGAGATCGCGGGATCGGACCGCACCCTCTCACTGCCCCCTCGGGACAGGCCGCACTCTCGGCCGCGGCATGGTGCTAAGGAGCGCCGCCGTCCCGCTCCGCGCTTCCGCGCCCCGAGCGCCCCAGGCCACGCGCGACACGGTGCCACGCGCCACTCAGCCCGGGACGCCGCAGCCCAGCCAGGCGCCCTCCCCGCCGACGTCCCGCTCACTCTACCTTGGCCTGCAGCCGCGCTGGCGCCCAGGCCAGGCAGGTGCAGGTACCGCTGAGGTGCGCGGAAGGCACGTACTCCTGGTGCAGCCGGTTGTTAGCTGTCTCCCACACTCGCAAGTGACCGTCATTAGAGGCTAAAGCGAAGTAGGCCTGACCGTCCGGCGAGAAGGCGCAGGGGACCCCCGCCGGGGCCAAGGGGTCGCAGCTACCGCCGCCACCGGCCGCCATTGCTGCTCTGGCTCCGCGGCAGCCACGTGTTCGCCCATGCGCAGGCGCACCGGGGCGGGGCGGGGCCCGAAGGGAGGAAGTGGGGCGGAGGGAACGCTGGGAGCCCAGGGAGTGGCTGATCGTGACGCAGAAGAGCTTTGAGCGGGGCCCACCCAGTGGACGGTGGCTCGGTGGGGCCTATCTTAGCTTGCTCTGAGAAGGAAGCAAGAGTGGGGAAGTGACTGCATACATAGTGCAGGACAAGGCTCTTCTTTTAAAAATATGTCCTGTGATATGACTAGACGAAATGTTTACATGAAATACTTACATCTCCAAGACTGTTAACAACTGTTTCCATCTTCCTTTAGTCTCTTCAAGGATGTAGAAGCATACATTAATTATCCAATCATAGTACTATCAAAGTAGTAGTTGGGGCTTGGAGAAGAAAGATGCCTATTTTGGCTATGTTAACATACAGATGCTATCCGGGCTTTAGTAGTGCACGCCTTTAATCCCCTTAATCGGGAGGCAGAGGCAGGCGGATTTCTGTGAGTTCAAGGCCAGCCTGGTCTACAAGAGAGAGTTCCAGGACAAGCTTCCAAAGCCACAGAGAAACCCTGTCTCGTAAAAACAAAAAAACAACAAAAAAACAAAAAAAAAAAAAAAAAAACCATACAGATGGTGATGGTATTGAGAACGAAGGGAGGTCGAGTTGAAATGTCAACAAAGGAGTGGTGTGTGGTGGCACACACTTTCAACCCCAACGCTAAAAATGTAGGGGCAGTCGGGGATCTCTCTGAGTTTGAGACCACCCTGATCTACAAAGAGAGCTCCAGGACAGCCAGGGTACACAGAAAAAAACCTGTTTTGAAAGCATCCCGCAAAAAAAAGAATGTGGCTAAAAAAGAGAAGATAGAGCCAAGCTAAGCGGTCAATACGGAGATTGAGAAGAGGTAGCAGTGAGAAGGAGTAAAAGCCCAAGAGTAAGATCCACTAAAAACATAGCAATTTCAGAAGCAAGGCATTATAAAACCATGTCAGAGGGTGTAAGATAATGCCTGAGAACCAGTGGGCTTTGCAAGACCCAAGGACATCTGTTATAATAGAGGAGGTAGGTGTCATGAGGAAAGACCTAAGACAGTTACCGGCAAGAGCTATTGTAGGTGTTTGTGTGGTAAGGTAAAAGAAACCATCAGTATTATCCATTTCTCAGATAGGAAAACTGGGGCATATGTCTGGGAAATAGAGGACAGCTGTATTTCTTTTCACCTTACCTTATGAGGGTGTTGCAGGGGTCACCCAGATGGCCCTTCCATCCCCAACCTTATTAATCCTTAGGCCCATTTTCCTTCCTGGCTTCTACCCTGCACGAACCTCTCAGACCACTGTTCTTCATTCTTTATTTAAATCTATCTTTGTAAACTTTAACTCCCTCTCTCTTTCTCATCACACATCTTTGGTAGAACTGCAACCTGGCAGAGTCTAACTCTCCACCCACAAACACATGAAAGGAGCTAGAGAAAAGTCATGCTCTGCTGTGACTTCTACTCTCTTTAAGTTCACAGTTACTAACTTCACTTGAGAAGTCAGTATTTCCAAGTTATGAAATGGCTGTTCCCTAGTACAACTGTTCCCATAATTCTGAGATACTTAACACACAACTTCTGTTATCTTGAACCTCCTTCTCCACCCTTGTTCTCTCCATCCATCTTCTCTTCAAGTGACCCTGCTTACTATTTCCTAGGGAAACAGAAGCAGTCATCAAGGAATTACCACAAGCTCCCAGGACTACCAGCCCTCCACTGTC
This sequence comes from Cricetiscus sungorus, assembly GCA_030556225.1. Classification (NCBI taxonomy): domain Eukaryota; kingdom Metazoa; phylum Chordata; class Mammalia; order Rodentia; family Cricetidae; genus Cricetiscus; species Cricetiscus sungorus. Next base: position 70,664,035 of record JANBXA010000651.1, read on the forward strand.
CTGGGACTAAAGATTAAGTTCCCCTATTCCCAAGGCCAGCCTCTATTTCAGTTCTAAGTCATATAGCCTCTTGTGTGCTCAACTCAAGGATGTCACTTAATTGAGAAAGTCTTTCCTTACCTTACTAGCATCAATCTTTACCTCTTAATTTCTTCATTGTCAACATAAACATTCTATTATTTCTCAGTTTTTAAAAATTGCTAGGCAGTGACAGCACACTCCTTTAAGCCCAGCACTGGGGAAGCAGAGGCAGGTGGATCTCTGTGAGTTTGAGGCCAGCCTGTTCTACAAAGCCAGTTCCAGGATAGCCAGGGCTGTTACACAGAGAACCCCTGTCTCAAAAAAAAAAAAAAAAAAAAAAAAGATAATGGAGAATTCTCTCCCAAAGGGCTGGGGATGTAGCTCAGTGTACAGCAAGTCTAGCATTACCAAGGCCCTGCTTCAATCCTTGGCACTGCAAATAATATTTTATACTAAAGTTTTGCCCTAGAGCCTTTTGAGGGAGCCTGGTCATATTAAAGCCTTGGACTCCTGGTATCCAGGCTGTGAGCAAACACATTTCTGTTGTTACACTGCCATGTTTACGGTAGTCTGTGGCAGCAGCTCTAAGAAACCAAGATTTCTGAGAGATTTCTCAAAGTCAACACACTTAAATCAGTTCCACCTTTGGAAATGTTTACAATGTGAGAAATGCATGTCTTTTTGGTTTTGTTTTTTGTTTGTTTTTTGAGGCAGGGGCTTTGGAACCTGTCTTAGAACTCACTCTGTAGACCAGGCTAGCCTTGAACTCACAGAGATTTTCCTGCTTCTGCCTCCCAGGTTCTGTGATAAGGTCAAGTGCAACCACTGCCTGCCCCAAAAATGTATGTCTTAAAATTTGGTAAATTACAGCCAGGCACTGGTGGTGCACACCTTCAATGCCAGCACTAGAGGGACAGAGGCAGTCAGATCTCTGTGAGTTCAAGCCATCATGGTCTTCAGAGATAGTTCCAAGAGAGGCTCCACAGCAATATAGAGAAACCTTGTCTCTGAAAAACAGATTGGTAAATTACAACAACCTCTAAGAAATAAAAGGGAGCTAGAGATGGCTCAGTGGGTAAGACCACTTGCTGTTCTCGAAGGGGACCTGGGTTCAGTTCCAGTACCCACACGCCTCTCAGCAGCCTATTAACTCCATTTCAAGATGATCTGATGATCTGATGCCCTCTCTGTACTTCAAAGGAACCTGCATGAATGTAGTGCATTTAGATTCATAACTCACACACATAAAGTAAAAATAAAGAGAGGGCCAGGCATAGTGATTCAAACCTTTAAAACAATGAAATAAGAAAAGGTACTACATCACTGAAACCAAACCAGAATCCTTCCTTCTTCCTGTTCTTCCTTCCTCCCTTTTTCCCTTTCTTTTAAAAATTATTGTTATTATTATTGTTGTTATTATTATTATATCTGTGTGGGTGTTTTGCCTGCACAGTTGTGTGCACCACTTGTGTATCAGGGAAACCAGAAGGGGGTGTTAGATCCTTGGAACTGGGATTAGAGACAGTTGTGAGGCACCATGAGGGTGCTGGGGACTGAACTCAGGTCCTCTAGAAGATCAATGAAGATCCTCTTAATTTAAATTTTTATGTATCATTGCATTTTTAGTGCATCTGAGTGTTTTACTTGCATGAATGTGTGTATACCATGTGTGCACAATGCCAGTGGAGGCCTGGAGAGGGTGGCAGACACCCTGGAACTGGATGGCTGTCAACCACCATGGGAACTGAACTTGGGTTGTCTAGAAGAGCAGTCAAGGCTCATAATTACTGAGTCATCTCTCCAGACCCCTTTCCTTCCTTCATTTCTTTTTTATTCTTTTTTCCCCATAGAAGTGAATCTATGGCTTTGATAGACAAGCAGAGAACTATAACCTCAGACCTCAATTTTTTAACCTTGTGTGTGTGTGTGTGTGTGTGTGTGTGTGTGTGTGTGTGTGTGTGTGTGTCTTTTTGTTTTTGTTCTTTAAATAGAGGCTGTATGGGTAAAGAGTAAAGTCACTTGCCAACAAGCTTGAGGACATGAGTTTGGTCCCAGGACTCACATGATAGAAAATGAGAATCAACTCCTGCAAGTTGTCCTCTGACCTCCACATACAAGTCTCTCCCTCTCCTCTGTCTCTCTCTGTAATTTAAACAACTTTTGGAGGGGGTGGGTCCTCAAGACAGGGTTTCTCTGTGTAACATCCCTGGCTGTCCTGGAACTCACTTTATGTACCAGGCTGGTCTTGAACTCACAAAGATCCATCTGCCTCTGCTTCTGCCTCTGCCTCTGCCTCTGCCTCTGCCTCTGCCTCTGCCTCTGCCTCTGCCTCTGCCTCTGCCTCTGCCTCTGCCTCTGCCTCTGCCTCTGCCTCTAGAGTTCTGGGATTAAAAGCATTTGCCACCATCACTCTGCTCAATTTAAACAACTTTTAAGAAATGTTTTTTCAGAAGCAGCAAAGGACATGAAATTCTAAACTGGAAGTACTTGGGAAACAAAGCCCACCTCACCTTAAAATGGTCTTGAATCAACATTTTTTCCAAAACACATGGTCACCAAGCACATGAGATTTTCAACATCACTAATTATCAGGGGAATGCAAATTAAAACCACAGTGTCACCTCACATCTGCTTGGGTGGTTATTATTGGAAAAATAGGAAACACATATTGGCAAGGACATGCAGAATAAGGAAGGCTTGCATGCTGCTGCTAGGAATGTGAACTTATACAGCCCCTGTGGAAAACAGTGTGGAAAGAAGAACAACAACAGTATAGAGGTTCCTCAAAAAAAGTTAAAAACAGAAGTATCATATGATCTATCAATCCCATATGGGCAGATAGGAGAAAGAAGTGAATTTAGGCTATCAAAGACATTGTCAGCAGTCCTGTGTTCACTGAAAATTATCCACTATAGGCAAAATACAAAAATAATCTAAATGTCCACTGAGGAATGAATGACTCAGGAACTGTGTACACACTGAGAGTGACATTTAGCCTTTAGCAAGAACAAGTGTCATGTTGTCTGCCACAACTGATGAATCTGGAGAGCTTATATCAAGTATGGATGTCAATCACAGGACAAGCACTGCAAGGTTTCACCTGTATAACATCTAAAATGGTCTATTGTGTAGAAACTGAGTCAAATTGTGGTTAGAGAGGCAAGGGGAGGAAAACTGAAAAAAAGAAAATAAGGACTGGAGAGGTGACTCTACAACTTTAACAACTGAAAGAGGAATAGCTGCTCTTCCTGAGTATCCAGGTACAATTTCTAACACCCACATGGTGGCCCACAGTTATCTATAACTCCATCTCCAGAGGATCAGATGCCTCTTCTGGCCTCCATGGGCACCAGACACGAAAGTGGTTCATAGATGCTCCTGCAGGCAAAACATCTATGCACATAGAAAAACTAAAATATATATAAAAAATGCCCTACAAATAATGAATACAGTGGATGAAAATACATCGCTGTGATCAACTCATAAGGAGATTCAGAGAAAAAGAAAAAAACAGAAAAATTACCAGGAATCAGATGGAATCTGTTTTATGAGAAAATGAAAGCTAGAAGATAATTAAAGTGTGTCAAAACCCCAAGGAAAAATAGAATTTGAACCCAGAAAATCTAGCTATCAAGACCGAGAGCCCAATTATCTGAGCATTGATAAGATTGTGCTGGTAAAATACATGCATAGTTGAGAGTTAGGAGCAGAAAATGGGGTGAAACAGTTAAATCTCAACTGTATCGTGGAAGTCAATAATAAATGATTCACATTATTGAAAAATCCATAGCTACTTATAAAAGAATATTATTGAGTAATATATTAACTTTGGAAAACTTAAATGTAAACAACAGGAGTTTATTATTCAAGAAAACCTGCATGACAGCCTTTAAGGGACTTCTGCATCCCTAAGTCCAGCTGTGCAGATCCTATGCTCTTAGAACTTGTCCAAAGAACGGTGTCCTGCAGAGAGTAATGTCTCCAGCACATTGCATGCTCTTCACAAATGACATCAAATCCAAATCTTTCTGCCTCTTTGGCCTTCTGAAGCTCACTGCTCTCCATGTCCTTGTACAGCACAGGTAAAGTGAAAACTACTTCTCTTCCTAGTTGTGATGATAATGATTACAGAAATTTGAAGAAGAAAATAGGAAATGCTTTCTAAAATCTACATTTTACATTTACCCAGACGTGTCCATTTAAGGAATGTGAGAACATAAATTTTGGGATCCTCTCCTCTGGTCTATGAGCAGAGGAACTGTTGTAGTTAAGTGACTTTGGAGAGCTCTTGTTCTCCTGTCTCTGAGCATTGGTTTGTTTTCCTATTTCACAATGCAGGCAAGTCACCCAGAGGAAAGAAATACTACTGCTCTGTTTTGCAGCTTTCCCCCATCCATTCCTAGTACTCATGCTAGGGTCTCAGGAATATAATGTAGACTAATAATGGAGTCTGCTCTCGTAACTTAAAAGCAGACTGAAACCTAGGAGAGGACACTGGCACCAAACAATCTCATCTGTGGGGATGAGGAAAAGCCCAAGGCGAACAGAAAGTAGTCTGGAATGGAGGAACATCAAGGAAGTACTCTCTGAGGAAATGTGCGGAAGACATTTCAAAGGACACTGTTTCTGCTCATAGAACTTCTTGTATGGTTCTTCTTTTTAAAAATGTACTTATAAGGACAAATAAAAGTAGAAGTAATGCAATCCACCAATGTTTACTAGATGATTCTATGTTCAAAGAAGAATATGATAAACACAAAAGAAATGTAGGCAAGGGCTAGAGAGACGACTCAGAGGATCAACGTGCTTGCTGCTCTTCTAGAGAACCCCAATTCAGTTCCAGCAGCTACATGGTGGTGGCTCACAACTGTCTGTAACTCCAGTTTCAGGGGGTCTGATGCTGTTTTCTGGCCTCTGAATGCACCAGGAACACATGAGGTAGACATACAAGCATACATATACATAAGTACTCATATACATAAGCCTCTCTCTCTCTCTCTCTCTCTCTCTCTCTCTCTCTCTCTCTCTCTCTCTCTCTCTCTCTCTCTCTCTCTCTCTCTCTCTGAAATCTAGTCATCAGTCTCTGGGGTGGGCACCTTTATCTACTGAACCGTGTCGATGCCCACCTCTCTTTTAAACGTGGGTTCTGGAAATCAAACTCAGAGACCTCAGTTCTTACACAACAAGCATTTTACATACTGAGCTATCGCCCCAGTCTGCGGTCAGTCTTTAGGAAATGTGTTTGGTACAATCAAAAAGGACTATTGAATTTAGTTGACGTAGTTGGAAATTTCATATTCTATTTCTCAGTTGTCTTGTCAGGGACCTTGCTGAAGTCATTTAATCTTCCTCTTGAACTGTAAATTTTCGGTATATGAGCATGGTACTGCCTGATTCTCAATAAACATATGCCTAATGATCAAGCAGAAAGGCAATGATATTTAACTTTGGGTTCAGTTTTAAGAAGCATCTATTTAGTTTGGGGGAGGGTCGACTAAAACAATTGTGTTGTTTGATTTTTAGTTTTTGAATAATTCTGTTGTATAAGAACACAAATGAATAGTGTCACTTTTTACTTAGTTTGTCGCTCTGGTCTTTGGCAGTTCTACATCTCGCTACGTAGACCAGGCTGGCCTCGAACTCCAGAGATCCATCCACCTGTCTTTGCCTCCTTGAGTGGTGGGGATTAAAGGCATGTGTCATATACCTGGCTTTTGTTGGTTTCAATAAATAAATAAATAAAGATAAACGGAAGGGGGCACCTGGATTTGAACCAGGGACCTCTTGATCTGCAGTCAAATGCTCTACCACTGAGCTATACCCCCGCTGGCCACTGCTGTTCTCCTCCGCATCTGTGGACACTCTGGCTCTAGGGCTGAAGACGGACAGGCAGTTCCCTCCCATTTGAAAAGGACTTGCGCGTTATCAGCAAGGTGTGCGGGTCACCAAGCAGTGTGATCTACAACGTCTGACCAACGAATCTCAGGGCTAGTCTACTTTTGCCTCTTGGCGGTGATAGGTGACGTCCCGTTCACCATCACTAGTGGCTTAAACCTGGTAGAAGACTTTCCAGATTCCACAATCTCTACATTTCGTCTTTCCTGGTCCTCCTTTCCCCGGGCAGCTGGCGGACGTTGCTGTGCCGAAATCTCTGTATTATCGCCACCCGGGAGATGAAGCAAGAATTGTAGAACCAGAGACAGTGACAGTGCCATAGCCCGGAGGTCAACCAGCCTCAGGCTCCGCCCACCGGGTCTGCTAGACACAGGAGCAGTGACGCACCTCTGCCTGCGACGCCAGCGAGTCCGCAACCAGCGCAGCCCGAAACAAGGCGAAGGGGCTGGGACTGTGATTGCGTCATAACTGTGCGGCAGCACCTGCCCTGTTGCTTTTCGTTGTGGAGGCTGCGGCGCTTTCCTTGGTCGGTCGAAGCTCGTAGTCGATTCATTCCTGTTGTACCTTCCTTGTCTTAGTGTCCTGAGATGTGGCTCGGTTCGGGTGTTGCGAATCCTGGAGATGCGCCGCATGGCGAGCGCGTGCGCGGGTCGTCCTCATCTCCTGCTCCGGTGTCCAGAGTGTGGGGACTCGGTGTCTCCCGTCTGTGGAAAACCTCAGGCTGTGGACTTCGCAAAGTCATCCCTCGTGATCGGGAGGAATGGAGTAGGTGGAGTGGAGAGCAGAGCCACTGTGACGACTTCGAGGATCGCTCATGTTTCCTCTTCTTGCTTCCCTTCCAGAGAGGGACCCTTTCGGGTCGGGGAGCTTATTTTAGCTCAGAAGGGGAAAAGACAAACGCAATTTAAAGAGTTATTTTGTTTGTGCTACGTCTGACACTTTAATAGTAACTAGGGACAATCCCGTTCATCGAAACCGTGGGCAAGTTCCTCGGCTAGGTCCTGATGGGTTCTCCGGTAAGAGTTTTCTGCTGCAGGGGCCCCCTTTGGGGGGGACTATTGATGAAAACAGGGGATTAGGGAACAGGGATTAGGTGGGTGTGGGCTCCAGGAAGGGACAAAGACGGGTGCAGTACCACAGTCTGATGAGTGACCTCATCATATCGCCAAACGCTGGAGTTTCTCAACATGTTGGTTTTTAAAACATGTTCAGGTGTTGATAATTTTGGAAAGACACTGAGTTTAAATTTGATAGCCCCCACTCCCTTGTTTAAAGTGGAGATTATGCCAGTTTTGTATCCGAGTGATGTGGTCTCTAGACAGAGACGTAGTCGTTTGTTCCCCTCAGCTCTTATATGAGTTCAGTCAGAGTGTGGAGGTCAAAGAACAAGGTGGCAACCTTGTGGGATCCTGGAATCAAATTCAGTTTATCAGGCTTGTCCACAATGTATCTACTGGCCAAGCCATCTTGCAGGCCCCATGGCGGTATTTTAATAATAATACTTAATAAGGTATGTTACTGGAAGTATATATTATCACATATATTTGTATTAGAGTTACAATTATGACTCAGCTGTAGAGGGCTTGCTTAGAATGCATCAAAAACCCTGCATTCTGTTCTGTTCTTTTTCTTGGGAGATGAATGTAAATGGTTATGCACTCCAGATGGGACACCAACCGACCAAAGAAACTATTCCATTCAAGTCTAGTTTGGTGAGCCAATGAGATTATTAGGGTTAAGTACTGATGCGTGTGTCAAAGAGCCTCTTTCTGGAAAAGCCCAATCCAAGCATTGCTATTACCTTCCAAAAGCCACATCAATGGAGTCCCAGTCCCAGTTAACCTTTCACCTCTTATATGCTATGCCTATCCTAACAGCCACGTGACATCCAAGTTGGGACTTGGGCAAGTTGGGTTCTGGTGGATGAAGCTCACCCCAACCCCACTTCAAGGATCGAATGTTAATAGGCCCATTCGTGGAATATTTTGAGGTCTCATTGGGAAATAACATATATTGATTTCAAGACTACAAAGGTCTTATTTGCCTAGAGGATGGAGTTCTACTATTAGCCCGACATGGTGGTGCATGCCTTTAGCACCTAGTAAAGACAAGAAAGTGCTATGAGTTTGGGCCAGCCTGGCCTACATAGCAAGGTTCCAAACTCTCTAATATTACAATTCTAAATTAAAAGTTTAACCATTTCTTTTTCTTACCTCCCCCCCCCCCAACAAGGTTTCTCTGTGTAGCCCTGACTGTCCTTGCCCTGTAGACCTCTGCCTCTGCCTCCCAAGTGCTGGGATTAAACATCACCACCTATTCAATTTCTTGATAAAGTTCCTTTTTTGCTTACATTAAAATGTTCTCATCATTTCAAGAAAAAGGTGTCTAATAACTTCATAACTGATTTTTCTGGCCTCTCATGTATTCCCTTGCCATATCATTCTTCATAAAATGCCCTTTCTGTGGCCTCAGTAACATGCCCTAACTACTTACCAGGCCTAGTTCAATGTCCCAGGCTGACTTTTAAGTCTCTGTCTTCTGTCCTAAAGTGCTTATCCTCCTTGTGCTATGCTTAATGCTGTTCTACTGTCTACTGCTGGGAGGTAGTAGAGTTCAAGGCCAGCCTGAACTAGTAGAGCTAGTTTCAGGACAGCCAGGGTTACACAAAGAAACCCTGTCTCAACCATGATTTTTTTTTTTTAACTCTCCACTCTAGTCTTTAATTAAAAAAAAAAAAAAGCTGTTCTTATCATGATTATTTTCCTCCTTAATTCTCTACTCTTCACTTTAAGCTAGGGTTTTCTGCTACCTCTAGGGCCTTTATCTGTAATTTGTAGTTGGTTCTGAAGTGCTACTGTATTTGCTAATTGTGGTGGTTTGAAAGAAAATGGCCTCCAAGCCTGGTGTTGGTGGCACACACCTTTAATTCCAGCACTCTAGAGGCAGAGGCAGGAGGATCTCTGTGAGTTGGAGGCCAGCCTGGTCTACAGAGGGAGTTCCAGGACAGCCTCCAAAGCTACCCAGAGAAACCCAGTCTCGAAAACAAACAAACAAACAAACAAAAAACAGAAAGAAAAAAAAGAAGAAGAAAATGGCCTCCAAAGAGTGTGGCACTCTTAGGAGGTATAGATTTTTTAAGTAGGTGTGACCTTGTTAAAGTGTGTCACTGTGGGGTTGGGCTTTGAGGGTGTCTATGCTTAAGATACTTCCTGTTTCCTGCAGGTCAAAATGTAGGACTCTCAACTCCTGTTCCAACACCGTATTTGCCTGTACGCCACCATGTTGTACCATGATAATTGACTAAACTTCTGAAAATGTAAGCCATTCCAATTAAATGCTTTTCCTTTATAAGAGTGACATGGTTGTGGTGTCTTTTCACAGCAATAGAAACCCTAAGACACTAATTGATTTTTGAATTTTTATTTCCTTTTTGATTCTTTTCCTGATAGTAGTGTAAGGTAATAATGGGTCTTAGCATGTATTTATGAGTCACTCACATTGTATTCCATTATAGGATATAATTAATCTACTGATGGTGGACATCAGCCCAGGGGACACTGTTTTAGAAACAGACTCCCGGCTGTGGTGAAACGAGCTTATTTTTATCCAAAGCAGGTAAGATTAGAGCAACTAAAGGAAGTCATAAGCTGGGGGAGACATGATCTCCAGAGCCCACTGGTCAGCCACTGGGGGAGACATGATCTCCAGAGCCCACTGGTCAGCCAATGTAGTAGAAGCAGTGAACTGTGGGTTCAGTGAAGAGATCTTGTCTTAAAAAGATAGGTGGAGAGAAGTAGAGGAAGATACCCAGTGTCAACTGCTGGTCTTCACCCACATGGGTATACTTTCCAAGAACATACACAAATACAAAACACATGGAAGGCTGAACCTCATCCATAATTTAAAAAAATGAAAAGTTCCTCTGTACTATTTCACTTTTCTAGAAGCATCACACAGGTCATTGAACTTTTGGATGGGATTCAAACCTGTGAATCTCTCTTGTGAGCAGATAAGTCAGGTCAGTGAGAGATTGGTTGATGTGCCTTACACAACAGAGAAATGAAATTCTGCCTACAAAAGTCAGACCAAAAATCAACACAGATTTACAATTATATTCTCAAAAGGAAATTGGAGTTGGAAATGAAGTATTTCAAGAGGAGAACCATAGTGAGCTTCAGTTTTATTTTATGCTTGTGTTTTTGATAGAAAGTACTATAGATTCTTAAGTATGTTGTCCAACACATTCACATAATAATACACTTACATAACTATCAGATAGTCTTCAGGGATTATTGGGTATTTTGTTTTGCTTTGGTTGGTACAGAAACTGAAATGTAGTGTTTTTCTATTCTGTTAAATTAATTGTAAAATGTAAGTCCTAAAATGCTGCTGGAGTTATTCCAGGAAGCAAGTTTAGTTCCTTGTCTGTGTACATTATTTAGGCTGTGGAAAGTGTTTCAGATATATTGATTTATGAAACAGGCTTATCCATTTGGTTATAAGCTTATCTGTAAGGTTACTTACTGTGTGTGATCACTGGCAAATGTTTCTGTATTCTGACTAGCAACATAGCTCAAAACAAATGCAAAAAAAAAGAAGAGCTCACAGGAAAAGGACAGTGTTTAATATTCCAATACTTTTTTTGAACAAATTATAAAACACTTATACAATATAGTGTTACATTTTGTTGTGTTACAGAAGAATCCCATTCTGATTTTCTATACAGACCATGTTCCTATATTGCTAGATCTGTTCACTGGCAAACTGGTCACTCATGTTAGTAATGTTTTCAGAACATATTAAATGTTTCTTCCTTTTAACTAATGCAGTGTTATGGCCTGAATTGTTTTCTCTTTTAAACTAGCTTTTCTTGCCAGGTTGAGGAAGGTCAAACCACAGATGAGCTGAGTACCTGAGATGACAGCAATCAATTTGAAGGCAGAAAAGTATCAAATTAGAACTTTATATTATCAATCACTGTCATAAATTGGTACTTTTAGTTAGTACTATGATTTGTATAACTTTTACATATGCTTGAAGAATAACAAAAGCTAAAGAACATTGTACAACTGGGTAACTGTCCCATTTTGACATTGTCTTGCGTTTGACATTTTGTAGCTAATGATTCCAGGTTGCTTTAGTTGAGCCATGTCATTCTTCACTTCCTGTAAACCACTCCATAGCTTTGTCTTTCTTCATAAAATTAGTTTTCTTTTCTTTGTTTGATTGATGGTCATTGGCTACTGAAATAAAATATGCATTTTAAGGTAAATTGTATGTATTTAAGACAACATTTTATATATTTTAAATACTTTTAGACTTTTTTATTTTGAGATAGAGTCTCGATCTGGGAGTGGTATTATGCTATTAATGATTTGTAAAGAGGAGGCAGGAGGATCAAACTACAAGAAGCTGTATCTCAAGGGGGGGGGCGATAGAACAACAACAAAAAGATTGAAATAGGATTTCATCATGTAGCCTAGCCTAGCCTTGAACTTTTGATATTCCTGCCTCAGCCTGCTAAGTGCCTGAGTTAGCACATATTTTATTACTTTTACTTATTTACCTTTTTTCTAAGTTTTCAAGACAAGTTTTTCTGTGTAGCCCCCACTGTCCTGAACTCACTCTGTAGACCAGTCTGGCCTCGAACTCAGAGATTGGAACTGCCTTTGACTCCCAAGTACTGGGATTAAAGGCCCTAGTATATACTTTTATTGTGTGTATGGAACTTTAAAGTAATAATGAGCCAAGTAGTGGTGACACCAACTTTTAATCCCAGCACTAGGAAGGCAGAGGCAGGTGAATCTTTGTGAGTTCAAGGCCAACCTGATCTACAGAGCAAGTTTCAGGAAAACTAGGGTTGTTACACAGAGAAACCCTGTCTAGTAAAAAAAGGAAAAAAAAAAAAAAAAAAAAAACCTGGATGCAGGGATGGACATCTGTAATCCCAACACTCCTATAACAACATGGGAGGTGGCGACAGCAGATTCACCTGTGAGCTTGAAGCTGGTCAGCTGGCCTGAAGTGCTTGGTACAGCAGCAAAAACAAATGAATGAGATTCCCTCAATAGGTAGAAGGCAACCTCCAAAAGCCACACAAACATAAAAGTAGGGCTGTAGGAAATAGTAGGGAAGAGCTGATGACAATGATGTAACCTTATTTTTTCGTTTTGGTTTTTCAAGACAGGGTTTCTCTGTGGCTTTAAAGCCTGTCCTGGAACTCGCTCTGTAGACCAGGCTTGCCTGGAACTCACAGAGATCCACCTGCCTCTGCCTCCCAAATGCTGAGGTTAAAGGTGTGTACCACCACTACCCCGCAGAGAATGATATAATCTTAAACATTATAATAAAGATGCAATGTTGCTTTTGGATCTGGGTATTGACACAAGGACCTTGAACCTTGCACATCTTTTCTTATTTTTTTCAGATAGGGTTTTTTGTGTAGCTTTATAGACCAGGCTGGCCTCGAACTCACAGAGATCTGCTCTGCTTCCCAGTGCTGGGATCGCGTGCACACCGCTGGGCATCGTGTGCTGCTTTTTTTAAAGTACAACACTTATCCTATTTCATTTCAAACTAAGTGTACTTAGTTTCTGCTTAGCATATTGTGTCCAATGGATAATGAATTGAACAAAATCTATCATTGTACATCCATCTTAATTTTGAATTGATGAATAAACAGATTAGCATTTGTTTGCAGATAGCTCATCAAGGCCCAGTTTAAGGCCTTTCTCCAACTTTTCTCATTATGTTTGCAATCTAGTTATGAGCCAGATGCCATCCCCAGCTCTGTGTCAGAATCTCACTCCCTATGTAGCTCAGACTAGCCTTGAACTCATGATCTTCATGCCTTGGCATCCAAGTACTAGGATTATAATCATGCTAGGACAAATGCTAACTAATGTTAACTTTCTCCTTCTCTTTCATTTTTTGAGACAGGGTCTTGTGTAGCTCAGGTTGGCCTCAAACTGGCTATGTATCCAATAATGACCTTGAACTCCTAATCCTTTCCACAAATGCTGAGGTTTTTGGTGTGTGTCACCATGCCTAGCTATATGATAGTTTGTTTCTATGTCTGATCCTCATGTATCATGCTCAAATCTTAAGAGATCTGGTTCTGAACTATCTTCAGTTGCTTTCTTGAGGCCTTACTATACCTTTCCTATCCAGTAAATGGTAAGTTTGATGGTATCTTTAAGTGTACACTGGATCATGCATTGTTTCATCTATTGACTTAATTATAGTAATACATATGTGACTAAGAATTAAAGAAGACAGGTATAAAAAAAAACAGTGAGAAAAGACCCAGATTAGCTAGTGATTCCATATAAGATAAACTGTATTTCCAAATTCCTGTCTGCTGTTCTCACTCTGTCCTTTATGTTTTCCAGTTCCTGGGAAAACAGGACTCATTCAATGTCCTGTTCATATGTTACTTGTTCTGAAAATCTTTAACCAACTTTCTCATTCAACAGAGAGAAATCTGTTGTCTATTATTTGTTCCTTGAAAATAGGATTCTCTGTAGTTTTGACTGGCTTAGAACCTACAGTGATTCTCCTTCAGCCTCCAGAGTTAGGGTTTATAGTTCTGTATATCTTATGCTCCTAAATGTTGGTCATATAGCATAGTCCTGATCACATTATTAATCCACGTGCCCTGCCCTGTTTATTTTTTGGTGCTGGGCTTGAACCCAGTGTTCAGTACCTGCCAAAATATGCTTGTCCATTGAGCCTTTGTCATATCTTTGTTAAGTGCAAAGATTTTTAACATAGGTGTCCAGAACAGTGAATGACAATATAACAAAAAATGAAGTTCAAAAGTGGACTTCTTTTTAATAAAATTATTAGGTTATCTAACATACAGAATAGTCTGTGCCTGTCCAAGCCAAAGAAAAGGCTTGGTGGATTTTTTCCCCTTTTGTCTTTATTGTAAAACCAGGTTTGCAGATAATCCATGTCCACTTGGACTAGCCTAGATGCTTTGGGTCTTAAAGCAGCATAAAGGTAACAGTGACAGTTTGCTACAAAATATGGTGCGCAGGGTTTGGACATATAACCTAATGGAAGAACATGAGTATAGTATATATAATATATAAGGCCCTAGGTTCAAACACCAACACCCAAAACAAAACAAGCAAAAACAGGAATGTGGGGCTGTAGAGATGGCTCAGTGGTTACAAACACTAGGCCACTCTTCCAGAGGATCTCGGTTCAATTCCCAGCACCTACATGGTTGCTTACAAACACATTAACTCCAGTCCTAAGGGATCTTATGTCTTCTTCCAGCCTCCCTGGGCATTGTACTCATATGGTTAGGAGATATACATGCAGGCAAAATACTTATGCACATACAATAAAATTTTTTAAATTGCAGTTAGATAAAGCTGAACCCCATATTTCTGTTGCTGTTGCTTTAGTTGTTAATAGTGTGACTTTTCTGAGTTTGTTTTTTAACAGTAAAATGAATATTAAAAAACCATTTCAAAAAAAAGAAAACCATTTTGAAACTTCTTGAATTGGATTTTTAAATGTGATTAGTATAAAAGGTTAATATAATATTGGTAGTACTAATATGTCTGAAATTTTAAAGAATGCCTCACATATCTCCTTGAAAGTATTTTGACAGTGTTTCCCTCTACCTTGTCAAACTGACATTTTGTTTTTAAATGTCACAAGCATTTCTGTGTTAAAATTGCTTTTTGGTAATGTTACTTAAAAATCAAACAAACAACTTTAGCCATGGTATTGGGGCAGGGGGATCTCTGTGAGTTTGATGCCAGTCTGGTCTATGTAGTGAGTTTGGGCCACCCAGTGTTACACAATGAAACCATGTCTTAAAAAAGAAAAAAGAAAAAAGAAAAAAAAAAGAAAGAAAAGAAAAAGAGAGAAAAGCAAGTTAGGAGGATGGAAGAAAGTTGCTTTGTTTGAAAGGTGCACTGATCACTATAATAAATTGTAGCATAAAAACCTGGCACCAATATCAACTCCTTGTGTTTTTCTCTTGAAGAATTTTTTTGGTTTTCAAGACAGGGTTTCTATGGGTATTCTTAGCTGTCTTGAAACTCACTCTGTAGACCAGGTTGGCCTTGAACTCAAATCTACCTGGCTCTGACTCCCAAGTGGTTGGATTAAAGGTTTGTGCCACTACTGCCTAGTCTGGAATGAGTTTTTCATGACTATAAACTATCAAGAGACTCCAACCTTACGTCTGTAGGGGAAATATTTTGTTAGCAAAGGCCACTACATGGCACGAGCAGCTGCTAAGGCAGGAGAGACTGACCTTATTGTAGGTAATGCTAGGACTCCCTCACTGTATTGTTAACTTCATCCCTAGTTAGTTCACTCTGTTAATCCCAGAAAATGAGTGCAGACTTCTTTAGTATTCAAATGTATATGTGATCAATATTTTATAACTATCCATCTGTCTGTCTAATAGAGGTCTTTATTGTTTGTAGTGATTTTTTTATTGTTATTAAGTTTTATGTGTATAGATATTTTGCCTTCTTGTATGTCTGTGTACCACATGTGTGTGGTGCCTTCCTACATGTATGTCTGTGTATCACAGGTGTGGTATCTGTAAAGGCCAGAAAAAAAGGGATCAGGTACCCTGGGATTGGTGTTACGGGCAGTTATGAGCCATCATGTGGGTGCAGGGTATCAAATGGGGTCCTTTTAACTACTAAGACATCTCTCCAGTGCCCATACCCCTTTTTCTTATATTTTGAGACAGGGTTTCTCTCTCTGTATAACCCTAGCTATCCTAGAACTTGCTCTGTAGACCAGGCTGGCCTGGAACTCACATAGTTCCCCTGCTTCTGCCTTCCAAGTGTTGGGATTAAAGTCATGCACTACCACTGCCTGGCCACCTCCCCTTTTTAATGGGAAATCGCTGTAGCCTAAAGTGGCTTCCAACTTTCAAATCCTCCTACCTCAACCTCCAGAAATATTTTTTCTTTACATCTCTTGCCCCCTGACATTATCAAAGGCTTTTAGAGTTAACCTCAAGGTTAACCTTAAAATGCACAGCCTGATATTGATAGGTAGTATACACTTTTTATTTTCTTCCCTTGAGTCTGGGTTTCTCTGTGTAGCTTTGTAGACCAGACTGGCCTTGAATTCAGAGATCCACCTATCTCTGCCTCCCAAGTGCTGGGATTAAAGACGTGCACAACTTCCACAGCCGCCCAGCTTGGTGGTGTACACTTTTACTCCCAGCATTCAATTAGAGGCCAGCCTGGTCTACAGAAATAGTTCTAGGACAGACAGAGTTACACAGAGAAATTCTGTCTAGAAAACAAAACACAAAACAAAAGATCCTATATTGGGAATTTCATCAATAAACAAGGTGAAAGCACAATTCCTTCTATCACTCCCTACACTATTTTTGACTATAATGTCTCAAAGACTTCTTTAAATTTCTAAAAGTTACATTTGTTCTCTTTCTCTCCCTTTCTCTGAGAACTGAACTCAGATCATCAGTTAGCAGGCTTTACCCACTGATACATCCCCTGCCCCGAGCCTTTTCAGTACAGTGACTGGCAAAGTGCCTTACTTCCTGCATGCATTCCAGTTTCCTATTAGGATATCAAGATCTGGGGTATAGAGTATACTCCAGTGAGAGCTACAGGGACTGGTCTAAAGAAAATATGGCAGTTTCTCTTCTGCTTTCTGTAGATATCTGTTCAAATTATTAGAATTTGCTCCCAACTCATTCCTCACGCATTTCAGAAGGTTCTTGCTATTTCTACCTTTGCTGTAGCAATCTTCTTAAATGCTTCTGCCACAGTTTATTTTCAATGCTAAAAGCAGGATTTCATCGAAGGCCCATAGAGCATACTAGATAGGAATTCAGGTTCCAGTCACAGACTGTGATTTTCAAATATTACTCTACCATCCTTGGGCAAATTAACAGAAGCCTTGGTTTTTTGTTTTCCAAGTGGAGATAACAATACTTAACCTTCAGTGGTATTGAAGGTTAAGTGCATTATGAATGTAAAGGGTTTTCTGTATTAGCTGGGACATGTAAGTATCCAATAAGCCTTACCTATTCTAAGGATCAAAAAATGTAAAAATAAAAGAAGCCTTGGAAATAGGAGAGGGATGATAAATGGCAATTCTTACCTCAGCCCTACTTACTGTCAATGATAGTAGTATGAAAATGACAATAAAGAGTGTGCTTGGAGATGTTGAAGAGCAAGAAACTATACTGTCAGTAAAATTTGTTAAGTAAATCCTGTGTCCAAAGAAAGGAACAGGAATTAAGGTTCAACCTCTTCTTTCAAAATAGAGTTTAGTTTCCTCTTCAATAAAGCTTCAGTGGTCATTGACCTTCTCATAGAAATATGGTAAAAATAAACCAGTAAAATTCTAAAATTGTGTGTGTCTGGTTTTGTTTCTTCATGATATTTAGAAGGGACTACAAGAAATCTTTCAAATGAGAGAACTCTGTAAGAAGTAAACAGTATCCTATTATATCCAGTACTGTTTCAAATCTAGAAAAGAAATTTCAGAGAAATGCTATGTATAAAAATAATTTTAAAGTTATGATATAGTTGTATTTCTGGTTAATTCAATTATTTTCTAGTTAGTGTATCATTGTTCTAAGTAAACATTTTGATCTCAACAAAAGTGAAATATGCAAATAAATTATATAACACATCACAATAAGACTAAATGACATGGGAAAATTATTTATATTAAACAATAAAAAGCTAGCCTGGCTATAATATGGTCTAACTTTGTTAGAAATAGAAAAGTATATAGAAGAAACCAATAGTTGGATGGTGATTACAAGTAAATTTATTTTCTTCTTCAAATCATTTTTAAATAAAACATACATTTCATAGAAACCCTTCCAACCCTAATACTTGGAGCTCACAGTGTACTGAGTTTCAGCTTAAGATATGTTAAAATACTTTTAGTGTTTATAGGGTACCACAAAACAGTTATAGACAGAGAATAAAAAGTGGTAACTCAAAGAGGGAAAACTTTAAATACTAATTTAACTCAGTTATGAAACGTATGTATCCCTGCCTAAAAGGTGTGAATGGATAAATATACAATAGTTTAATTCTACTTTACCATTAAATCATACCTTGTGAATAGCTATTAGCTTGAGAAGATTCACCTATCATGTCCATTGATAATGAATTGTGTAATTCCTGAGAATTTTTTTCCATTAGCTCTACTGTGTCACTGGACGATGATGACGATGAAGACAGTCCCAATCTCACATATCTTCCTTTTTTACCACACAGTAAACAATCTACTGGTGTGGCACTAGGACCCCGGGGCAGATGAACTTCATCTCTGTTGTAGTTCCTAACAGCTCCACTGTGATGCACAGAGCGCTCTCGTTGCCAGATGTAATGGGTTGGTGCAATGGCCATAACCTATAGTGAAATGGTTACTTTGTGAATTTAATAAAATTTTTAAATTGAGTAAAGTGCAGAAATTGTACTTCATGAGCAACTTTTTCTAAAGCTGAGATTAAAAAAGAAAAAAAAAAGAAAGGGGAAAAAGACAGTTGTGGAGCTGGACAGTGGTGGCACACATCTTTAATCCCAGCACTCAGGAGGCAGAGGCAGGCAGATCTCTGTGAGTTCAAGGCCAGTCTGGTCTGCCGAGCAAGTTCCAGGACAGTCAAAGAAACTGACAAGTTTAAAATATCTACAGCAGCATTTCTGTAGAGTGATTGCTTGGATCTTTAATATTATAATTGACAAAGTATCAAGCAGATAATAAAAGAAGAAACTTTTAAAGTTGCTATTTATTTATTTAGTCATTCTTTTGAAGCAGGGTCTCTGTGTAGGTAGGGTCTTTCAAATTTAGAGATGTGGCAGTCTTTGCCTCCTGAGTACCAGGGAAAGGTATGTGCTACCACACCCTGCCAGGGTATTTATTTTTAAAATTATGAATATTTCTAAGTTTATAAAATATAATTCATCTAAAACATTACATAATTCTTAATTTTTGAGTGTTAGGTTAAAAAAAATAGGCTCCTACCTATGTTTGTTAGGCTAATTTTTAAATAATTGCAGTTATATCAAGGGATGTGGTAAAAAAACAAAACATGTAAGTTATTTGTTCCTCTGTTTCCTTATTTGTTACACAGTGATAAGAGTATATTTTAGAAGGTGGTGAGGAAAGGATGCATTTTATAAACACTTAAGACCTCACTATCAGGTGTTGTCATAAGGTTTGTTAAGTAAAGCATAGACTTTAGTTGTGGACTTTCCATTATGTCCTGGCTCTACCACTTGCTGACTATATGCAAGTTACTTAACCTTTCTGAGGTCCAGTTACTTCACTGATAAAACGGGAGTGCTGACTACCCCAAAAATTGTCAGCATATTATCCTGACCTCATGAAATTCAAAACATCAATGAGTTTTCAAAACTTTTAGCTTCAGTTATCAATGATCCATAGTGAGAATTATAATAATCCTAAAATGGGAGCCAGACAAAGCCATACTAGTTGCCTAAACTAGTGATTTTCTAAAATCTCAAAGCTATATTGGGGCCCTAAAAAGGACAAGGGAAGGCAACAGCTTGTTTTTGTTTTTTTTGTTTGTTTGGTTGGTTGGTTTGGTTTGGTTCTTTGGTTTTTTGAGACAGGGTTTCTCTGTGTAGCTTTGGAGATTATCCTCGAACTAGCTCTTGTAGACAAGGCTGGTCTCAAACTCACAGAGATCCTCCTGCCTCTGCCTACCGAGTGCTGGGTTTAAAGGTATGCACCACAATGCCCAGCTAAGGAGCTCAGTGTTATGGGTGTATGTATAAAGTTTAAATCTTGTTTGATGAGAAAGGACTCTTGTTAGGAAAATAACATACTACTAGGTTAGTCTGCTCAGCAAATGGTGGTAGTGTGACTTTAACATGCAAGTGCTATACCACTGAGCCACATCACAAATATCTATACAAGTTTCTTAAATCTTATATGTGTGTTTATATACACATATATAGATGAGATATAATAAATCTATAAACTAATAAATATGCATATAGAGATATACACACATATATGTATGTACACATGAAGATGATGGGGAGAAGAGAGACTATGATTCATATAACTCAGGGTGACTTTGAACTCAGTATATGGTAAGGATGACCTTATCCTTGAATTTCTGGTCTTCCTGTCCACCTCCTAAGTGCTGGCTTTAGAGGTGTATAACATCATGCCCTGTTTATGTGGTGCTAGGGATAAAACCCAGGGCATTGGGTATGCTAGATAGGCACTCTACCAATTGAGCTACACATTTCTACCTCTTAAGTATACTTTAAGATTCAATTTGTTCTTAGTTCTTACTTCTTTAGAACCTTGAGTAAATTAGCTAACTTTCTAGGTCCTGGAGTATCTTTCATATACAACTGTCAATGTTAAGTCAGATTTCATGAAAGAGGGTTCTCTGAAACATGGTTAGCAGTTGACCTACTAAAACAATTTCCTCCTTTTAAAAAAAACTTTATCATTGGGGATATTTTGTTTGGGTGCCTTTGGTTAAAATGAAGATTGGGTAGTGTTTTGATCCCAAGAAGGGCTGTCAGTAAGTGTGAAAAGCACTGGCCCCACAGTTACATTGCCTGTATTTCAGCACTGACACTCTGCAGTACTGACTGTGTGTCCTTAGAAGTTACGCCTCCTCATCTGGTATTACCTTGCTGAGAGGTAATTGTGTGGGGTGATTACCATGCCTGACAGGCTCCCAAAGACTTCAAGGGTTGTTTTCACCTTGAATCTTTATAGCATTTAATATAATTTTATTTTATACTGGGTGACAAGGCCATTTTCATGCAAGTATGTAATGTACTTAAAGCATATTTTCCCCCATCACTCTACACCTTGCTACCCTCACCTTTTTTGTTTGTTCCTTGCCTTCCCTATTATTTCTCTTTATACTTTTGCTGCTTGTACTTTCTTTGTAAATTTTATTTTATTTATTATAATTTTTATTTGAGACAGTGTGGAGACCAGGCTTGGCCTCAAAGTCACAGAGATCCGCCTGCCTCTGCCTCCCACATGCTGGCATTAAAGTTGTGCACCACTGTGCCCAGCCATACTTTCATGTCAGATATATATATATATATATATATATATATATATATATATATATATATATATGGTTTGGTGCATCTCTATAAAGATCTAAGGTACACAAAAGAGAGAGAAATGTGGTATTTGCGTTTTTTGAGGTCTTCAGAGTTGTAAAACAAGAAAGGAAAATAAAAAAAAAGTGTGAAAAGTATCCTTATTTTTGATGATGTGATTTCATACATAATGTCCACAATCCCAAGATTCCAACAGAAAACCCTTAAATCTGATAAACACTTTCATCGAAGTGGCAGTATAAATAAAACAAGCATACAAAAATCACTAGTCTTCCTATATACCAATAACGAAATGTTGAGCAAGAAACCAGAAAGACAATCTTATTTAACTTCCTCAAAAAAAAAAAAAGACAAACAAATAAAAAATTAAACCTTGGAATAAAATAAACTTAGCCAAGGAAATACAAGACCTCTACAATGAAAATGTATCTCTATGCTTCAAGCATCATTTATATGTGCTGATTCTCCATAGCTATTACCCAGTTATCACCCTAAATTCCTATGTTTAAATGTCAAATTCTTTTAGCTTTCCAATAAACCAGTTTGATTATCTTTCCTTTTTTTTTTTTACATTATAGAACCCCACATTCTTCCATATAGATCTGAAACCCATAACTTCCTTTCCTACATATGCTATACAGCCAACTTATTACTAAGTCCTGACAACTGTAATTTTGTAACATTTCTAACACTGGCATCACTTCCAGAGCACTGCTAACTAGTTCCTAACCATAACAAGTTTAGCTCTTCCCAGCACATTCCAAGAGGGTCTTTTGCATACCATCATTGATTTATTCTGCCCAATACTATTGCTCCCTAAATTACTAATCTGAAATTAAGTAGTAGCTAACAGAAGTTAGCTGTGATACTGTAGCAACTACACCAGAGTACATAAAGCAGCATAAACAAAAGCTTCCCCTCCAATCAACTGCCACCCTCTGATACATGAAAGGCACTGGGATGGAATCTCTCTCAGTGGATAGGCACCCTCTCTAATCTGTGAACCAGTCTAGAAATTAAGCCATCTTCAATGTAAATTAATTTTACTTCGAAGGAACTACATCTAAAAAGGAGTCAAGATCAGAATTGGTAGGGAACTAGTCTTCATTCTTTCTGGAAAAGCCATTTATACACACATTTGTATTTGTGTGTGTGTGTGTGTGTGTGTGTGTGTGTGTGTGTGTGTGTGTAGTATTTTTATTTGCATATTGATGGGAGATGTTATTCTGTATGTATGTTTCTCATACTGGTTAATGAATAAAGCCCTGTTGGCCAATGGGAAAGCAAGATAGGCGGGGCTAGGAGACAAGGAGGAAAGAAGAAGTAGGAAGGAGGAGTCAACATGGAGAGCCCGGAGAGATAGAACCCCAGCCGCTCTGGCCAGTAAGATGAGCCATGTGGAAATACTTAGAATAGTAGAAATGGGTTAATCATTAAGACAGAGCTAGCCGATAGTAACTTGCCAACAGCTTGTATCAAATACAGAGTCTCTGCGTGTTATTTGGGGCTGGCGCGGTGGCGGGACCAGGCGGGCTGGCGGAAAACATACATGCTACAGCATATAATTCAAGTATGTGAGAGAGATGAACACAAAATCGTGTGGGGGGTGTTGGAGAGATGGCTCAACGTAGAGGATCTAATGTTCTCTTCTGATTTGGGCACCAGGCACACATGTGGGGGTACACACATGCAAATAAAACACCCATATGCATAAAATAAGTCTAAAAAATAAAATTAAACAAACAAAAATAATTCACTAAATTGGATGCAAAGGCAAAATTGAACTGAAGTGAGAAAAAGCACACAGAGTAATAAAATGCAATGCAGTTAATATGATTATAGATAATAGCTTTGCAAATGTGGTTTTAAAAAGAAAAGGGGGCTGGGTATGGTGGTACACACCTTTAATCCCAGCACTGAGGAGGCAGATCTCTGTGAGGTCAAGTACATTTACATAGCAAGTTCCTGGACAACCACAACCAGGGCTATGTAGAGAGAACCTACCTCAAAACAAAACAAAACAAAACAAAACAAAACAAAACAAAACAAAAAAAAAAAAGGAGAAAGAAAAAAAAATCATAACTTAACCACACTTTTTCATCTGAGAAATAGGAAAATAGGAAGGATAGTTATGCTTCTTAGTTCCCAAGGTACAGATGAATTTACCACTGAGACTTTTTATGGCAACTATATGCCATAGAGAAAACAGAACAATAGGAAGTCATTACATATACCCTCTAGATCTTTATGTTAAAGTCTTTTAGGAAATATTTTAACTTTTACATATATCTGCAGATGCCCATGCCTGCAGGCACCAAAAGAGTGTGTCAGATCCCTAGGAGTTAAGAGTTACAAGTGGCTGTGAGCTGCCAGATATGGGTGCCAGGAACTGAACTCTGATCCTCTGCATGACTAGGAAATGGTTCTAACTGCTTAGCTATCTCTCCAGTCCCTCTAAGTCAATGTCTTACAAATGAACAAGATCACTTACTAATAGTTCAAAGGACCGAGCTCTGTGGCATCTTAATAAGCCCGTGAGATGAAAGGGAACTGACAAAATCAGTGGAAAAACCTTCAACCTCAATATTCAGAAACCACAGGATGTATCAGAGAAACAAGTGTGCCAAATACTGCTGCTAAACTGGGGGCTAAAACTGACCTATGCTTTTGGTAGCATAAAGCTACCATAAGGGTTGACAAAGTTCTGCTGAACTATAGAGGAAAGGCTTTATACAATAGTTTCAAAGAGAATGGAAGAGAACAGAATAGAAGCAGAGTAGTATATACTTGGAAAAAATTACAGGGTCCAACTAATTTTAGAGGTCTCATGTATGCAATCTCTCCCATTAAATTTTTTCTCTGTATTATTTTGGAGCCTGTCCTGGAACTTACTCTGTAGAATAAGCTGGCCTTGAACTCCCAGAGATCTGCCAGCCTCTGCCTCCAGAATGCTGAGATTAAAGGCATGCCTCACCAACACCTGGCGTTCTTCTGTTATCTCTAAATCCTTGCATGTGTACTAAGACTGGGCAGTGGTGGTGTATGCCTTTACTCTCAGCCTGGTCTACAAATCGAGTTCCAGGACAGTCAGGACTGTTACACAAAGAAACCCTGTCTCCACAAAACCAAAATCAAACCAACAACAACAACAACAAAACCTTATTTATAAATAGAACAATTTATCTTAATAAAATATAACAGTAAGAAAACAATATGCTGAGCATGGTGATGTATACCTTTAGTCCCATCTCCTAGGAGACAAAGGCAGAGTGATCTCTGTGAGCTAGCTTAGTCTACATAGAGAGTTCCAGGATGATTAGGGATATATGTACAGTGTCTCAAATGAAATTTAAGAAAAAAATTTTAAATAAAAAATGTTTTCTTTGTGAAAAGAGGTATGGAGTTTAAATGTATTTAAATTTACTTAAATTATATACCATGCTGTTGGCCTCAATGTTAGAAACTTGAAAATCCATATATTTTAGTGGAAACTATTATTAAAATTAGTTTTCTAATTTTATGATAGTATTAAATAAGATGCTTTAGTATGTCCACAAACCCTATGCTAGCATACTGGTGATCATTCAGACAGGAGGGAGACACTGCAATAAAAATAGTACAGAAGTAGTCTGCTCTGAAAGTAAAAAGTATTTTTAAATCCTTACCTCTTCACAGCACCGCCTGCTCACAATAGCCCTATAGTCAATTCTGTCCCAGAGTTGGTCCCTTAACTTTAAGAAATTAGGAAACAATTTTCTCCAGTTTTTCCCCAAAGCCCATGGAAAAATTTCATACTTGGCTTCTTCTTCATCTTCTTCAACTGTATTAGCCAGGTACCTAACAAAGAGGATCAACAACCCAAGAAAGAAATGGGTAAGAACAAGAACAACAGATTTTTAAAAAAGATATACAAATGATGTAACACATAAAGGATATTCATATCTAAAATACATAATAAAATGATTGCACTGTGAGCCACTCTTCCTGTCTTTCTTTGGGCTATCTTCAGAGAGCTCCTTCATACACATTTAAGTCAGTAGTTTGCCAAATATTTGAGAAGAACCAGACATACAACAAGCAGAAAAACAAAAACCATGATAAAGAGCATAACTAACCAATCAAAACCAACCTGAAACTGATGTATGAGCCAGGCAGTAGTGGTGCATGCCTTTAATCCCAGTAATCGGGAGGCAGAGGCAGGCAGATCTTTGAGTTCGAGGCCAGCCTGGTGTACAGGGCGAGTTTCAGGACAGGCTCCAAAGCTACACAGATAAACCCTATCTCGAAAAACAAAACAAAAACTCCCCCAAACAAACATAAAAACAGCTACAACTATTCTATATGCTCAAAAAGGAGATATGTAGAAACTATGCTTCTGAAGATGGAAACTACAATGTGTAGGATGAAAAACATTGAACTAGATTAATGGGAGATTGGGTACTGGAGAAGAGATTTGTCAATTGAAAGTACAGTAATAGAATCTATCCAAACTGGAACATAAATACAAAAATTAAAAATCAGAAATAGAACATTAAATGTATGAGAACTTTAGGAAGTGAATTCAAAGTGAACTTGGAATCTGAAAAGTGGCAGGTAATAAAAAATATTGATGAAATAGATTAATTTTTTTCAGAGTGTGAAGAAAATGGGACTAGAGTTATAATATAGCTCTTACCATGTTCACACAGCATGCAGGAGGCCCTGGGCTTGGTCCCAGTACTGCATAAATAGGTATGTGGCATACACCTATAACCTTGGGAGGTAGAGGCAAGAAGATCAGGAGTTCAAGGACATCCTTAGCTATATAGAAAGCTTTGGTCCAACCTGGACTACAGGAGGCCCTTTATAAAAGTTTGACGAAAACTATAAATCTACAGGCAGTTTATGATGGCATGTCTTTAATCTCAGCACTTGGAAGGCAGAGGCAGGCAGAGATCTCTAAGTGCAAGGCCAGCCTAGTCTACAACACAAATTCCAAAAACATTGTCTTGAAAAAGCAAAAAGAAAATGACAACAACTACCCCACAGAACCACCAACAATAATAAAATCCCCAAATCAAACCTAAACAAACAAAAAAACCTACAAATCTACAAAAAAGTTCAATGAATAAGAAACAAGAATTCACAAGAAAATTATACCCTGGTACATCCTAGCTAAATTGTTCAAAAGCAATGATAAAATCTTAAAAAGCAATCAGACAAAAAAAAAAAGACACATTAAGCTAGTGTGTTGTACAAATATGTAATCCTAATACTAGAAAAATTGAGGCAGAATAATCAGGAATTCAAAGATAGCCTCAGCTACATAGTAACTCTGAATCCAGCCTGGGCTACATGAGACCCTGTTCCAAAAAAAAGAGAGCGGGAAGGAAGGAAGGAAGGAAGGAAGGAAGGAAGGAAGGAAGGAAGGAAGGAAGGAAGGAAGGAGAGACGATAGATACATAGATATATATATATATATATAGATAGATAGATACATAGATAGATAGATAGATAGATATATACATAGATAGATAGATAGATAGATAGATAGATAGATAGATAGATAGATAGGAAAGGAAGGAAGGAAGGAAGGAAGGAAGGAAGGAAGGAAGGAAGGAAGGAAGAATACAGGAATAAAGTTAAGAATGGGGCACATTTCCAATCAGAAGCAATGCAGGCTCCATAGGTTACTTTAATAACAAAACACATAAGGAAGCAAAACACCATGAACAGAAGCAAATCTCAAATCAAGATAGATAATAAAAACAACTGTTTAGGAGCTGAAGTGGTTCTTACAGAGGACCTGGCTTCAGTTCCCAGCATCTGTAATCTCAGCTTTAAAAGGCAAAGGCAGGGAGGAGGATCAGTACAAGATCACAAAGGGAGTTTGGAGCCAGCCTAGACAACAATACCTTGTCTCAGGAGATTTTAAAAAATAAGAAAAGTGGCTCAAGCCTTTAATCCCAGTACTGCAGTGGGGTGGGGGTGGGGTGCAGGGGGAAAGGCAGGCGGATCTCTGTGAGTTCAAAACCAGAGCTAGTTCCAGGACAGCCTCCAAAACCACAGAGAAACCCTGCCTCGGAAAAAAAAAGAAAAAGAAAAAAAATAAGAAATACCAAGTTATCCTACAGAAAATATATGATCAGACATAGGATGGAAATTATAATTCACACTGTTTAAAATATAATACAATCTGCAGTGAAATCTTAAAGATTACCTCCCAGTAGAAGTTAAATGGCTGTAGCCACAAAACAAGTGAAACAAATTCAATTTCAGGTTTCTACCTGGATTGGCACTAAAGCCATTTTTGGTTTAATTGTCAGGTGAAGAAAACATAGCAAATGTGAGATATTGAGTAAAAATATAATACTGAAACATGTAAATGGTAATTTAGTATTGTGAAAGCTGAATCTGGCTCTTGGAAATGTCATACATGAATTTGCACCTCAGCAACTCTGTTCCTTTTTTTTTTCTGTTTTAGCCCAGGCTGCCCTGAAACTCACGATCTTCCTGCCTTAGCTTCCTAAATGTTGGGAGTATAGGTGTGTACAACACTGGCCTCCTAACTAACTTCTGTGATCTTGCAAAGTGCTTTAATTTCTAAATATTATTTCCATGTCTGTAAATCAGGAATAAGAAATGCATTTCATTTAACCCCAGCACTTGGGAGGCAGAGGCAGATGGATCTCTGAGTTCGAGGCTGGCCTGATTTACAAAGTGAGCCCTAGGACAGCCAGGGAAATCTTGTCTGGAAAAACAAAAACAAACAACAACAAAAGAAACACATTTCTTAAGAAAACTAGATGTATAAATGTATAAGATGTGGCAAGTGACACATAATATACAGTATTAGCTGTTCCCATTAAATTCTTCCAATTTAGCAATCATCACCAAATGTTAAATTCACCTTTTTTCCTATGTTCTGGACAAATGTCCCTCTAATGCGTAGTAGGGCTCCTCTGATCTGATTTCTTTAAAAACCCTGATTCTAAGTTGACTTTGAGTAAAAACTTATTTCTCAGTGCTGACTGCTATATTCAATTTCTTCTTTTTAAAATGTGTTTGAGTGTTTTGTTGCCTGAGCACCATGAGTGTACCTACAGCTGAGAGGCCAAAGGAGGGCATCAGATTCCCTGGAACTGGAGTTACAGGTAGTTGTTCTGGGAAGTAAACCCTGGTTCTCTAGAAGAGCAATTATCTTAAACCACTGAACCAATCTCTCCAGCCCCCAGCACTGCCGTGTTTTTGTATACAGTTCCTAGTTTAACACTTAAAATTATGTACATACATTCTAGCTGCATGGTTGTATCCACATATAGGGTAGAAAAAAATACATATCATTTGTCTTTCTTTGGAGTGGGGGAAGGGTTGCTAATAATTGAAGCCAAGGCTTCATGCAAACCAGGGAAACTCCACTTCCTCCAACACAACTTCCAAAATGTATTCTCCTTTTTTTAATCTGTTTGTTTTGAGACAGGCTTCTCTGTGTAACAGCCCCGGATGTTCTGAACCAAAGTGCATTCTTAAATTTAACCTTTCTCCTTTATTCTAAAGCAGTACTGAGGACTGATGCCAGGTTTGTGCATGCCAGGCAAGTATTCAACCACTAATTTCTACCCAAACTAAATTATGACCTATAAATTGGAAGATCACATCATTAAAACAACAGATAACAAAGCTATCAATAATTACTGTGACATCAACAGAAAATCTGGAGAATAAACAATATCCAGTGTTTGATAAGACCATCAGTGAACACAGAATTATTAAATATGAATAATCCCTACCTTTTAGATACAGATGTACAAATAACATATCCAAACCTGGCAGTGGTGGTGCACGCCTTTACCAGCACTTGGGAGGCAGAGGCAGGTGGATCCCTGTGAGTTCACCTAGTCTACAGAGTGAGTTCCAGTACAGCAAGGGCTGTTGCACAAAGAAACCCTGTCTCAAA
Organism: Cricetiscus sungorus; assembly: GCA_030556225.1. Classification (NCBI taxonomy): domain Eukaryota; kingdom Metazoa; phylum Chordata; class Mammalia; order Rodentia; family Cricetidae; genus Cricetiscus; species Cricetiscus sungorus. The sequence continues at coordinate 70,692,997 of JANBXA010000651.1, forward strand.
AAGTCAAAACAAACAAACAGGAGAAGGAAGAGGAGGAGGAGGAGGAGGAGGAGGAGGAGGAGGAGGAGGAGGAGGAGGAGGAGGAGGAGGAGGAGGAGGAGGAGGAGGAGGAGGAGGAGGAGGAGAAGGAGGAGGAGGAGGAGATATCCAAAACAATTTTCACATAACATACTACCTGGCATTATCTTCTTTAAAAAAATATATAAATAGCTGAGTGTGGTGGTACACATCTTTAATCTCAGCATTCAGGGGACAGAGGCAGATAGATCTCAGTGATTTCAAAGTCAGCCTGAACTACATATAGTGAGTTCCAGGACAGCCAGAGCTGCATAAAGAGACCCTGTCTCAAAAAACAAAAAACAAAAACAAAAAAACCCCCCAGTGTTTGAGCTGGGCAGTAGTAGTGAAACCCTTTAATACCAGCATTTGGGAGGCAGAAGCTGGTGGATTTCTGTGAGTTTAGGCCAGCCTGGTCTACAAAGCTAGTCCCAGGCTGTTACACAAAGAAACCCTGTCTCTAAATTAATTAATTAATTAATACAAACAAACCAAAACCCCCAAAACAACAGCAACAGCAACAAACCAGTGAGGGTGGGGAAGGAAGAGAAGGAGAATTGGGGAAATGTATATGAGAGCAATGTGAAAAATGTAAAAGATAATACAACCTGAAGTGGGATACTGAACAGTAAATCTCTGGCATGTAATTTAAGACTAGGGCAACTAGTCTTTATGTTTAAGAACATAAAACTATCCTATTAAATTAAAATACATGTAATTTTCATATACAAGAAGGCCTATTAACAATATCCATAAAAATGTAATGTTTCTGCTTTAAATTACAAATCACATATATTGTAAATAACCAATAAAATTTATTTAATAGAAAGCATACTTACAGAGCAATAAAGAAATTTATCCTGGTATGCTCATTTATAGTAAATTTAGCTCTCTTGAAATAAACAAAGGTCATAGCCAAAAGATACTATAAGGAAAAGTTAAAAATTAATATTAATATTAATGGTTTATTTTCAGTAATACAACTGTTATATAATAGTTGACTTTAAACCTTAAGCATTATTAATCTTTATATAATCACCAGAGTACTTATTTTTTGTCTCCTGTAATTAATGCATTTGAAAAATGAGAGAGTTGCTGATAATTTGTTATATTTAGATAGGTGGATTTCTAAGTTTTATTATAGCTGATGCATTCTAATATTAAAACTCTATTTTTCCTAACTTAAACTTCGAACTTATAGAGAAATTGAAATATTTCAACGAGTATTCTTTTACTTAGATTCACCAATAGTTATTTTTAAAAATAATGTTTAAGAATGGCTTCTAAATAACTTCAGAAATTAGGATAGCAAAGCTTAGCTTTCATTGAGAAAACGCATTTTAAATGTATTATTACAAAGACACACAATTATACTATTAGAACGTATTCCAAGATCTAATGGTTCAAATTTGAAACAAGTTAAAATATAAATAATTTTCTCTCTCATACTTATTCATTATTTAGTAAGAGCACTGCACAAGAAGACGATTCTAAGTGTTCCTTCCCTTTCCAAGTAAAGGATTTTCGAAATAATGTCAAATATTCTGGATTAGTTACTTTTCAAACACTGCCCCCTGCTGTCCATTAGCATTAGAGCACTTAAACGGTACTGTTTGCCACAACTCTGAAAGAAACAGCATTTGGGCATATCATTACTGTTTATTTGAAAACTGACACTGCAATTGTTTTAAAGATTTCATTTTTTGGAGACACATTCTATTTTTATACTTATTTTTATATATTTATTTATAAAATAAATAAATATGTGTCATGTGATCTCCAAGTGTGGAGATCAGAGAACAACAAATTATGGAAGTCCATTCCATTCTCTCTTCTACCATGTGACTCTGGGGATCAACACAGTCACCAGGCTTAGTATCAGGCACCTTTAGCAGCTGATGTAGTATGTATGTATCCTGCCAGCCTCATATTATCAAATGTTTATGATAAAATGTTAGCATGCCTCAGATTTACCTCAAAATAATTTACATTCCTGGAAAGAAGGGTTAGAAGGAACAAGAATGATGTTGATGATGACTGTACTTTTAAGAGCCACATGGAAGCTTTGTCTTTAAGTTGTGTGTGCTTTAGTTTTTCTAAACTAGTATCCAAAGACTGCAAAGATGCCCCAGCCATTAATTAACAGGGCTGTCTATTCTTCCAGAGGACCCAGAATTTGATTCCTAGCACCCACATGGGGGCTCACAACTGTCTATAACTCCAGGTCTTGGGATTTGACATCCTTTTCTGATCTTCAAAGACACCAGGCATAGAAGTGGTGCACAGACATTCATAAAAGCCAAACACCCAAAACACAGAATTGAAGTTTAAAAAACTTTTCAAAATTATTTTTTATTTTAAGAATTATTTTAGTTTTTAGTGTGTGTGTGTGTGTGTGTGTGTGTGTGTGTGTGCACATGCGCACTCATGCACCCTCCAGGAGATGGAATTACAGGTAGGTGTAAGCAGCCAGATGTGTATGGAAGGAACCAGACCTGGATCCTCTGGAAAAGTAACTGCTAAGCCATTTTTCCAGTCCCACAAGTCGTTTGTTCTATAGAATAATCTTCAATTTTCATTTATCTAGTGTTTCTCAAAGTATGATAGAGGTGACGGTCTATGGTTGTTATCCATCCGTGAGGAAGCCAACATGGAGTAAGAGGTTATATATGCCATTAGAAATTACATTATTAAAAAAAAAAAAAAAAGCTGGTGGGCGGTGGTGGCGCATGCCTTTAATCCCAGCACTCAGGGGATAGAGGTGGATCTCTGTGAGTTCAAGACCAGCCTGGTCTACAAAAGCGAGTTCCAGGATAGCCTCCAAAGCCACAGAGAAACCATGTCTCAAACACACACACACACACACACACACACACACACACACACACACACACACAGTAATTTAATGCCTGTTGAATTATAGTAATAAAATTGATTAGAAGGATAATTGGAATTTTTGGTGTGAATTACTTATAAAACATTCAAACTTAGAAGAGACTGCCTTAATGGAGTGAATCTCAAGACCTTTTCTCCATACCAACTAAGGGTAATAATTCCACCCAAAATGTACTGAACCTAGCTGACCCTAGTGATATATGTCTATACTCCTAACTCTTAGGAGGCTGAGGTAAGGGGATTATTTATTTATAGAGTTTGAGGTCAGGCTGAGCCAGAATAAGAATGTGTCATTACCCTCCACCCCTACCTCCTACCCCTGCCACCAAGGTATTCAGTCTGTATTCTTGATCCTGAATGGATTTGGTAAAAATTAAGTGTAAGAATTCTGCTTTGGGAGCCAGTGAGATGGCTCAATGGGTAAAAGCTGTCATGGTGGAAGAGAGAAACAACTCAGTAAATTGTCTTCTGACCTTCACATACTGGCAATGACATACATATTGTAACACACACACACACACACACACACACACACACACACACACACACACACACACACACACACACACGATAAATATGACGAAAGAATTCTTCTCTGAAGGAAAAATGTAGGCTAACTGTTTTTCTAACCTAATGAAGGAGAAAATTCTTATTGGGAATCATAAAAATTTTAATGCTCTAGTAACAGAACAATGACGGTTTATGATTATACTGTTTCTAGTTTACCTTGTCTGCAATTTTACAGCAGCAGTCCATCCATAAGAAATCTTGAATTAAATCATCATCTACAAGAAAAGATAACTATGACTTATCTTTTTAAAAATGTTTCTTTCTGGAAAATGATTTCTTTATTGTGACATTTTAAAGTGGTATTGAGAAATTAAAAAAATAGTTGCTAAGGTCTAGTTGTCAGTTTATTTAATATTTATTTAGTATATTTATTATTGCAAGGGCTATCCATTTCCAATCTGACTTCCTTTATTATGTTTATATTCAACTTTAAAGGTGATTTTCTGAGTATCCAACAGCATGTTGGGTAACTCCAGCTCTTCCTTCTTTTGCTGAGTCATTGATTGATTGATTGATTGATTGATTGATTGATTGAGACAGGGTTTCTCTGTAGCTTTGGAGTCTGCCCTGGAACTCGCTCTGTAGACCAGGCTGGCCTCGAAGTGACAGAGATCTGCCTGCCTCTGCCTCCCAAGTACTGGGATTAAAGGCATGTGCCACCACCACATTGTGCTGAGTCAATTTTAAGAGGCAGAAATGGAACCTGATGCACAGTAATTAATTTTCTAAGAAATAGTACCTTAATACTGTTCTAAATGTATTATTTTTTCTATTACCTTCTCCTTTTTCCATTTTGAGTATTATTCAATTGGGTATTTTTCATTCTGGATACTTTCTCCTACTTCCTCTCTATTCTACTTTTTCAAATAAAACATAAATATGTCTATATAAATAACTTCAAGTTTTACTTGGGTTTATAAGTAACATTTAATTGTGAGAAAACTGATTATTAGGATAAAAAAATCAACAAAATCTTGAAGAATTAGATCTACCCCAGAGTGATGGTACAAGTCTTTAATCCCTGCATTTTGGAAGCAGAGGCAGGCAGATCTCTGAGAGTTCAAGACTGGTCTGTTCTACTCCACAGCAGCCAGTGTTACACAGTAAGACCCAATCTCAAAACAAAATACAACATCCAAAAAGTAAATGAAAAAAAAAAACTTGTTTTGATTTGAAAGCATTAAAATGGATAATCTCAAAATGTGTTAAAAACTATGACCTAGGAAAATCCTCTTGATTTTAGTAACAAAAAGATCTTTTTATTCATTTTTCATGTTATGAATTTCATAAATGGAATTAATATTTGGAAAAGTCTAAGAATAACTTGGTTTTCTGAGAATTAATTTGTTATTATGTTTCTATTTCATAAACTACCTAAAATGGTAGAATCAGGTATTTTCTCATGACCAGTGAAGAATATATCTTTTAGTTTGATGATCTTACCAAGTTTGCTTGCATACATATAGCCTTACTCTATAAACAAGGAAGTCTGTTACCCACAACTATTAGACTATGGTATCAGGAAATATACACACTATCCCTTAGTCTAAGGTCTACCTTGCTACTATGACTGCAAAAGCAGGCTCCTTTTCTTGGCTACATTGTTAAAAAACAAACAAACAACAACAACAACAACAAAAACCAGAAACAAAAACAAAAAAACTGACAAGAGATTTACATTCTGATTCTTAAATACTTTATACTATTAAAATGTCTTACACCTACCAAATAATTTAAAGAAAGCAGTCATTTCCTGACGCTGTATAATTAGACAGGGTCCTTTGGGCCGCTTAGATTTGTTATTATGTGCATTTTTTTCAGATGCTTGCCAACTATCTTTAAGAATAGGACGCTTCAGATTAATAGGTTTTCTAGTTTGATGTGATCTATTTGAACCTGATTTTACATGAACAGTGACAGTAGGTGGTGTCTCACAACACATCTGATTATGCCGCATTTTGGCTTCCCAAGATTCCTATAAAAATAAAAATATAAAATTATTGATCATATTCATTCATTTCTATATAAAAACTACCTGAATACTACCAGATGCAGTCATATTAAAGGATGATTTTTGCTATTAAAGTGTTATTTGTTAACACAGAGTCATATTACAAACTGTTCTTGTTCTTACAGTGCTCAAAAATGCTATACCTCCTCTGAGTAATAGTATATACTCCCTCTTGTTCCATTTTGCCTTGGTTATTCTGGGACTCAAAATCAAATCTGAAACTTGTTTATTTTCTTTTTTGTGGTGTTCCTTTTTTCTGGTAAGTTTTCCTTCTTCACAAAGTTTTCATAGTCAATAAGCAATTAGTGCTTTGTAGGATTTTCACATATATTTATTTATATGTGAAAATATTTACCCAATATTTCACACAAATAAATGACACATGTGCTTTGTAGGCGGGTCTCACTTTGTTGAGACAGGGGTCTCACTATGTAGTTCTTGGGGGGCCTGGAAATCACCAGGTAGACCAGGCTAGAACAACTCCATGACCCTAATGAGAACTTCTGAATCCATGACTCATAGTGACCCACACTCCCCTTGGCATTCAATGAGTCATGTGCAGATTCTCCTTCCTCTTCTCAGAAACTTCCCTGCTGAAGGTGAGGCTACACTCAGACTAGCTGGATACTAACAATACTGTCCAATCTGGGAGTCACATACATAGTTTTCTATTTTTAAGTCATATTTAAAAATAAAACATGAGGGCTGGGCTATAGCTCAGTGTGTGTGTGTGTGTGTGGGGGGGAACTACTTGCCTAGCATACACAAGAGTGAGGCTTGATCCTCAGTGCTGAAAACAAAGTTAATTTTAATAAATCCAATGCAAAAGATCAAACATGTTATTTTAACATCTTATCAATATAAAATTAACAAAACATTTTACATCCTAAATTTTTAAAGTCTGGTACATTTTGATACTTTATACATATCTCAATTTTATGCTAGTTACTAAATAATTAATTCAAGGTGTAGTTCTATAAAAATCAAGTAGTGTATGAGAGAATACTTTACACTCCATTTTATATTTAAGTAAAAAATTAAAGTTTTCTGTTGTACCCAGACAAATTCAAGTGTTTATGGTCACATGTAGCTGGTGACTACAGTATTAACCAGTGTAGGGTTAGATTATAAAGAACTAGGCAGAGAGGGCTGGAGAGATGGCTCAACAGTTAAGAGCTAACAAGAACTGTTTCTGAGAGAACCCAGGTTCTCAGCACTCATAGTGGCTCACAAGCATCTAATTCCAGTTCCAGGGAATTTGGTGCCTTCCTCTGGCCCTTGAGGGTGCCAGGAATGCATGCGGTGTACACACATGCAGGCAAAATATTTGAGTGAGTGTGTGTGTGTGTGTGTGAGACACACACACACAGAGAAAGAGAGAGAGAGAGAGAGAGAGAGAGAGAGAGAGAGAGAGAGAGAGAGACTCTCTAAGCAGAGGATAATTAGGAATACAGACAAGTGCTTGTAGCCACAGCTATGTCTTTAGTCTGAGACAAGCCTGGACAATATACAGAGACTCAGTCTCAAAGGGAAACTAACAGACCCGTCTAGCCAACACCAAAAATTAGACAGAAAAATTATAATTAGTTCTACAATTATTTCTTGTCTTTTGTTTGCTTCCTCTATCTGTTTTCTGGGAAAACCAAACAAACAAACAAAAAAACTAAGTAGTCATGAAGCTTCTCAAATGGAGTGGGGAAGGGCTAGGTTCAGTGGTAGAACATACCAGAACACAGAATATTGTGGCACATTTTCCACGAACTAAGTTTGACTCAATAGTTACTTTCAAATAATGTTTTATATTGAAGCCATGGGTAAATAAGAAAATGCAAACTTTGAGTATTAGACTATTTCATCTAAGACTTGGGAAAACAGAAAAAGGGAACGTCTGAACTTCCCAAACAGAGATTCACTGAAATTAATAGACTTTAGGGAAGCTGTGGAGTAAGAACTTAAGGACAGAAGCTGCCTATGTCAAATTTCACTTTGCAGGATCTCTTGGATTTAGCTCTTTGTTTAGAGGAAAAGAATAAATGGCAAATTAAAATATGGGACCTTTCTCAAGAGAAAGAGCGAAAGGGGGATTAAGAACAACTGTGTCCATGGGTATTGTGCAGTCATTTTCTCCAAACAGATACATCCCATCCTAGAGGGAAGCTGCTTAAGACTCGAAATTCACGAGCCCGATTTCAGGGAGAGGAAGTCGACTGCCTGTGCAGCTTTCCCAGACATCACGCAAGCCGGGTGGGCTCTTCAGTAATGCAGCCTGTAAGCATCCATGCTTCTGTAAGTAACCCCAATGAGCACTCACCGGTTCACCAAACTGGACCTGGGTGGGACCCCTACGTTTGTGCCATTGATTTCCCATCTGGGGTAAGTGGATACTGGTTTGCACCAGTCAAGGGGAGTCCTGCAATTCACCTGCATGCATTCAACCCAACATTTGAAATATTATAGTAAAATTTATAAAGACGATGTCTAGGTTTGTGAGGTTTGGGGTTTTGTCTGTTTTCGAAAATACACCTGAATTTTGCAGGCATCTGAAGAGAGTTCTCTCTGGATGTAGTATAAAGGGCATCTGGCGACAGAATCATAAAACAGAAATAGTGTTTATGAAAACAGAACAGCCTGGTGACTGGGGACAGGTACATTTGGAGAAACCAGCTAAGGGTGTCGCGATGAGACTCGCCGCTCAGAATTTAATACTCCGGTGTGACTCGGGGTTGGGGCGTGGGACCCGGAACAAAGCGGCCGGACTCGCATCCCCTTCAGCTCGCCCCGTGCACCCCGCGCCACCTGCCAGGCGGCCGGGTCGCTCCAGCGGCTCCCTACCCTCAGCCCGCCGGGATTCCCTCCTCTCGCCCGCCCCGCGCCTCCAGTCCCGTCCCCTCCTCCGCGATGCCACCCACCCGCGTCCTGGCCCTAGGAGCTGGCGGGGCGCTCGAGGCCGCGAGACCGCGGGCTGCGGCGCTGGGGGCTGCGGCGCCCTCGCCTCCTCACGTAGGACTGCCGGAGCGTGAGGAGGGCACAGGCGCGGCCGACACTCGGGTCTCGTCACCACGCCCGCCGGCCCCGTGAGGGCGAAGGTACCTGCTCAGCCCGGCGACGGGCGAGCGGCCCGCAGCCTCCGCTTCAGCCAGCTGCCTCAGGCGGTTGCGCGCCGGTCGCTCGCAGGCAGCAACACCCGCTTTCCAGCCGCCAGCTGCCGGCCCGGAGCGCGCGGTCGCCGGAGCCAATCAGAGCGCGGGAACGGCACGGGGCGGGGCTGGCGCTGTGGCCCCGCCCCCGCGCGGACCTTGGTCTTCTGCCGTTATTGGGCTCCAGCTCTATGGACCTCCCCGGTGGGGTCGCGCTTTCCCGCGAACGTGTCTGTGTGGAACCGTTGGGGTGCCCCGGACGGGGTCGAGGACACAGTGCTGCCCTACAGGCCCGGGGCTGCCTGCCGTCCCCCCATCTCCCTGCCTCTGTACGCGCCTCGCACATGGGTGCTTCTGAGAGAACGCTGCCATCCAGAACCGCGTGTGCACAATTAAGAGCCCGCCTAAATGGCTCAAAGGGTGTGAAAAACGTGGCTTTTAGTGAGGAGAGGGTCGTGTTATCCTATTCACAGCTAAATCCTCTTCATCCCGTGCCTTCTTGAGTGGCTTTGCCAACCCCATCTCTCTCATAAGGAATCTTTTTTTTTTTTTTCCTGTTGATTTACCACATCCGTTTTTTCCATGCTAAGTCTTTTGTGTCTTGCTGTCTGCATATTACAGAAAGGAAGGACCATGTTTAAATCATTCGGGTGGCTGATGATGCTTTTATGGGTCTCTGGTACAGTTACAGCATTTAGGAGCATCTTAGCTTTGGCTGCGGTACTTCCCAGCAATTAGTTTCTTGGTCAGCAACCTGAACATCGATGGCAGCTTACACGAAGTCACCTACAAGTTAAGGGGCACTCTGGGAACTACGTTTTCCTTGGGGAGGGAGTTGCTGTTTTTTCCCCCTGAAACAGGGTTTATCCGTAGAACTTTGGTGGAGATCCTGGAACTCGCTTTGTAGACTAGGCTGGCCTCGAACTCAAGAGATGCACCTGCCTCTGCATCCAGAGCACTGGGATTAAAGGCTTTGTGCCACCACACCCTGTTTTTTTATATTTTTTTTTTCTTTATCCATGGCCTTTGGGTGCATATGTGTCAAGAAAATGTTTAGGGAAGTGACAGCTCCTGGTTTCATCCCTCTCTGCCTTTTCCTTAAGATCCTTACCTGTTGTCGCTTTTCTTAAAGTGTCCGGGATAGCTAATTTACAGCCATTAGTATAAAACGTGATTTTCTAAGCCATACATATTGAGCACATGAATTGCTAGTCGTATGTTTTAAATAGTTGTGGACAGACATGAGAAATAACTAGAGCACAAAACACAATGAGCCCTTTCCATGAGTAGTATAGAAAGTACACACATACACACTTGTGTGTGTGTGTGTGGCAAGGTTTTGTGTAGTCAAGGCCAGCCTCCATTTGATCCATACGTAGCAAAAGATAACTGAACTAACTTCACCTCTCAAGTGTGCCACTATGTCCGACAGTGTTTCTATTAAATTTATATTTAGGTCAATTTGTAAAACAACAAAAAGATATTTAAGTAATTTGTGCTGTTTTGGTTTAAAAGAACCAGTGAGAACTTCGTGAATGTGCCTATTCCTACGTTTTTGTTTTTACTTCCTAGTAAACCATTTTTGTGTGTAATGTGGATGAGTTAGTCAACTCTGCTTTCAATTCAGCATTTTTTTCTTTTTAAACCAGCAGTATAAATGAAGGCAGATATGTGTCCTCAATATGTTGAAGGGAACATGAATATAAGATGACACCTCCTGTGTCATCCTAGGACAAACCTCATATGATGAACAGGTTTTGAGAAAGCATTCTGTTTCCTTCTTGTCCCTTGTATCTCAGACCTGGATTTGACTCAGTATTTAAAGAAGTCTCTGAGGATTGGAGAGATGATTAAAGACAATGGCTGTTCTTCCAGAAGATCCAGGTCCAATTCCCAGTTTAGACATGGCAGTTTACAACTCTCTTTAATTCCAGTCCCAGGGATCCAGCACCTTCTTCTGGACTCTGTGGACACCTGGTACACACATGTAGTACACATGCACGCACGCACGCTCGCACACACGCAAGAAAAAGAAGCCTACGCATTAACCATTTCCCTCTTCTTATCCATCCTGTTCTCCAATCTCTGAACTATGTCTTTGCTACTCACTGGAAAATAAGAGATTGCCTACAATCTGTCCATTTCTTGCACTGTCTGAAATAGAACCAGACTATCCCCATTGTGCTTTAAAAAAAAAAAAAATGCATACACGATCACAATCTTTTGTCAGACTAAACTTTATTGTTTCCTGGAACATGTCTGAAACAATTCCACTTTTTTTTTTTTTTTCAGGGGTGAGGAGTTGTTTTGTTTTTGAGACAGAGTTTCTGTGTATGAAACTGTCCCTGAACTCACTCTGTAGACTGTGGTGCTTTTTTGTTTGTGACCTAACAAAGCTTACCTGAAGATCAGAGTGTAAGGCTAGCCACACTAGTTAGCCATAGAGGCCAGACAGCAGTGGCACATACCTTTAATATCAGCATTCGGGAAACAGAGGCAGACAGATCAGTTAGTTTAAGGCTACCCTGGGCCACATGAAATTCATCCGTCTAGAACAGAAACAGAGCTCACACAAAGGTGATCCTGGCGCTAAGTGATACGCCTTTAATGCCAGCATTAAAGAGGTGGAGACAGGAAGGCATAATAAGGCTGGGTAGAGAGACATATAAGGTGGGAGGAGACAGGAGCTCCTGGCAGTCTATGCAGTCAGTATGCACATTCATTCTGAGGATTCATAGAGACAGGAGTGTCCATTTGGTCTGAGAGGTAAGAGCTGGCTGCTTCATTTCGCTGATCTCTCAGCTTTTCCCTAATATCTGACTCCAGTTTTTATTTTTTTATTTTTGTGCCTTCCTTTGGCCTGCAGGCACACATGCAAGCAAAACTGTATACATGATAAATAAAATCTTATAATCATTCTTATTTCATATGCTTTGTGTTTTGCTTCATATATGTAAACGTGAAGGTGTCGGATCCCCTGTAACTGGAGTTACAGGCAGTGATGAGAGACCATGTGAATGCTGAGAATTGAACCCAGGTCCTCTAGAACAGCCAGTGCTTTTAACTGCTAGACCATGTCTCTACAGCCCTCTGTGTAACACAGAGATCAGCCCAACTCTGCCTCCTAAGCACTGGAATTAAAGGTGTGCACCACCTCTGTCTTGCTCACTCTGGGGTTTTATTAAGACCAAAGAGATTAAAGGCATTTGGTGCCATCACCCAGCTCACTTTTTAAAACCAGGCATATCACATGAGCTCTTAACCATTTAAATTTCCTACTAATGCCCAAGTTTCAAGGTCCTGCTTAAATAAGTGAGTCTGAGTGTTTGCCACAAGCAAGGAATTGGAACAGTGCCATGGGTGTTGTGTGTCTTTTGAGTGTCAAGCATGATGTAGGGCGTACGGAGCTTTGCCTGTCTCCTGGATCTCACATCTGTCTCTAGAGAGCTCAATGACAGTGTAAGTAGCTGAATGGAGACTGCTGAGCAACTCTTGAATCCTTGCAGCATTTTTGGCAGTTCTCACCTTTGTAATTTTGTTAACCAGGTTTTAAAAAAAGAACTTTTGTGTTCATATACAATTTTACATGAAGAAAATCTTATTTTAAAATACAATGTGTATAAAGAACATATGTATAAAGAACTGTAGGTTAACATATGTGACATGAATGTAAGTAGGCATCACCCACCAAACACTTGCGCAACACCTTTGGAGACCAGATGAGAGCACTGGAGCCTACAGAACTGGAATGACAGGTGCAAGGCTCCTAAACCAAACTTGGGTCCTCTTCAAGAGCAGTTAAGTGTTCTTAACCCACTGAGCCTTCTCTCCAGCTCCACATTCCAATTTATCCGACACTGTTCAGATCCTGTAGCTCCTCCCATTGCAGCACCTAACAGATGAGTAGGTAACTTTGTGCCCATTCCCTTTTTACTCATGGTTTTCCTTTTGGCATCCTCAGGTGCCAAGGACAGCAACCACATTCATGAAAGACCCATCTCTTCACTTACTGGGAGACAAACTGCGCCAAATTCTGTGGGAATTCTGTATTGAAACCAAGCATTCATCCTGGACTAACTTGGTCATTTAACCCAAAGCAAAAAATAATAAAACACCTGCATTTCTGTATTTCTTCCACAGTACCACTTTGTTCCTTACTGAAAATATTTTGTTGTTGGATTTTCTCCATATTTTCTTCTTTGTTTTTCAAGACATGGTTTCTCTGTGTAACAAATATCTTAGGATATCCGAGAACTCACTTTGCAGACCAAGCTGGCCTCAAACTCAGAGATCCACCTGCCTCTGCCTCCTGAGTGCTGGGATTAAAGGGGCATGCCACCACTGCCCAGATTCTTCATATTTTCTTGAACCTATGACACAAGGCAAATGAAGCAACAACTTTTCTGCTTTCAAGTCTTGATTGCTTGTCTAAAATGTTCATACTGATTAGATGAATGTACAAAAATACAGCATTATATATAATTTTTCTTAAAATACAAGAAGTGGCTCACTATGAGGAAGACTAAGATAATGAAAGATTGGAGACTCTAGAAATCGAGGCAAGAAAGTATCTGAGGATGTTTGACTTTGAATATGTAATTTTCCCAACGTGCCTGAGATGAACCAGCTTCAGAACCTTCCTTCAAGTATCAGACTTCTTATACTTACACATTTCTACAATGTTAAGTGCTGGTACACAAACCTACCCTTTTAAGACAGTGATCATGCACACCCACAGCCAAAGCCCCCTCTGTGACTCTCTCAGGGAGAGAAGTTGTCTGGTAGCTAGCAACTTAGTTATGGTCTAGCCACGACTTGGCTCTCTTGAGCCCTCTGTCACATGCTATGTTGACCTAAATCACCTGGTGTGAAACTTCCTGCCACCTGTTTAAAAAAATTTTTTTTAAATCATGTTTTTAAAAAAAAAAAAAAGGGGGGGGGTCCCTTTTGTTTAGTTGTATGGGGTGGGGCAGTTCTCTGAGGGTGCTTCTAACCCTTCTCAGGGTGGCTCCTTTCCTCCCTCTTTCTCATCCTGAAGATTTAAGGGAAGTTTCTTTCCCTTTCAGGCCATGTATGTAGTTTTTAATAGAATATAACCTTTCTTCTAAGATTCTCTCTCCCTCCTTAATTAAGCAAGATCATGACCTCAAGGTCCTTTCTCCTAATAAACCTCTTTTTTTGCCCTTACATTTTAAAAACAGGGGTTCTCTGTGTAGTTCTGGCTGTCCTGGAACTCTCTCTGTAGGCCAGGCTGACCTCAAACTCAAGTCTACCTGCCTCTGCCTCCTGAGTGATAAACCTCACTTCTAAAAGGTTAATAAGTATGTGTCAGTTTCCTTCCAAAAACAATTACTTTATTCCTTATATTTAACTACTAAGACCACAGTTTTTAAAACGAACCATTCATTTTGGCAGTAAAGACTTAAAACCCCCCAAGACAACTCCAGCATTTTGTTTTGAGACACAAGAATTAAAGGAAATTGGAATTGTGTTGTAAATTTCTTCAAAGGATGAAAGTGCCAAAGGTATTATGAGCAATCATTTTTGGAATCTGTGATTTATTAAATGCCACATATTGGAATGTGTCTGAAGTGCCAAGTATCCTTACAGAAATAATAAAAAGAATAATTTAAACATTTTCTTTTTATGTGTGTATATAGGTTTTGTCTGCATGTCTATGTACCCACCACTGCCTGTGCCTGTGCCTGTGCTCAGGGAGGACATAAAGCAGCAGATCTCCTTGGCCTGGCACTACAGACAACTATGAGCAACCTTGTGAGCACTGAGAACTGATCCCAGGACCTCTGCAACTGCTTTTAATTTTTCATCTAGTGATTGGACACTGTAAAAGAATTTTTCTCAGAAAGATCTTAATATATAGACCTGGCTTCAAATTCATACGTCTACATCACAACTCTTGGGACTTACGACACCGTGTATTCTATTTTTTGTCTTTGTGATTCTGCCAGTAAACTAGCATAATAATCTGTGATAGTTGCATATGTTCAACTGTGATTTCTGTTTAGGAGCACATAAGAGCTTGTCTGTGAGAAGCTGTAGTTTTAAAGAGATCTGAATAATTTTTCTACATAGTAAAATGTCTACCTTTTAATAACCAATACTAATTTGCTACTTTTCCTTAGCTTTAATTTAAATGAATGTTTATAAAAATCTAGTCCATAAAATACAGATTCATGTGGATTAACTAATATTGAGATTAAGGCTTATTTTCTTGAGCTACCTTAAATATAGACTACTGAGATAACATCTAAAATCTTATTAACAACTGTTTGATTTATACCCCAGTTATCAAATAATATTAGAATAGGCATGTGTAATCTAATAGAACATGGCTACAACTATGTCAATGTGTGTTTACATGTCTCACTGTAAAACAAAACAGAATAATCATTCACACTTTGTATCAATTAGACAACTTTTACTAAATGAGAAAACTACATTTAAAATGTGCTTTAAAACAAAATGGAATTAGAAAAAAAAAGATGAATGCGTTTTAAAGAACTTATGCACTGTGCTGAAAATCAAATGTTTCTTGCAGTAATACAATGTGCCAATCCATAAAATGTTAACAGAGTTCTCAATTTAACATTTTCAAAAACAATATAAGGTTTCACACCTATGGTAACACATAAGAAGGGCATTATAAATATTGTGTCTATCCCTGTAAAGCTTACAAATTTGACAATGTTCAATAAAGACTTTAGAATCACATCCAATAGTGTCACATCCAAAGAACCACAGATCTGTGCCTGTTGTTAAGTCCTCCTAAAATCTGTGTTGACCTTGCTACTCCTTGACATTTGTTAATGCTAATCCTTAGGGAAAAAAAGAGAGAGAGAGAGAGAGAGAGAGAGAGAGAGAGAGAGAGAGAGAGAGAGAGAGAGAGAGAGAGAGAGAACAGGAAAAGAAATGCTGCAATAAACTCTTGATCATGTACAGAAATTATTGCTACTATACTTCACTACAAAAGCATGTCTATACATATTATGAACTTTGATTATGAAAACTCAGAGTAAAATCTTTAGTGACAAAGCCTTACAGTCAAAAACAACATTCACATGGCAATTATTAGACAGTGAAGCACCCGATACTTAGAGCTGACAAATGTCCCACTGACCAGTATTCATTTAAATACATCCTTCACATGGAGAGGGAAAGAAGAGCGCCAGCTTTCCAAGGCTTGTCAAAACAAAACAAAACAAAACAAAAACAAAGAAAAAAACCCAAAAGGATTCTGTGGATCTAAAAACAAACAACAATAATAAAAACCCCAAAAAACAAAACCAATGCAGGTGAGGGTAATACCAGAAAGTTAAGCATGCCAAAAAGTGTTTCGTGCGAATTAAAACCTAAAGCCAAGGTACCACATAATCACATTACCAACTAGTTTTGGGTAATACTATATGAGCCTTATCTTAAATGAAATGCTACTGCACAATAGAGCATCAATAAATTAAAAATTAGAGTGCACAAATCCAAATCAGTGGCAATTTTGTAAAAAGCGAAATATTCATTATCAGCTGCAAAGGTTGCCCAGTCAAACTGTTTGATTAAAATCATTGTATCAGATAGTTTGCATATTCTTAAAACATATCAATCTCTAAAATTCCTTTTTTCTATTTTGAGGCATAAGTTTTCTTAGTATCAAACAGTTACATAAGTAGATAAGTGAAGAAAACTAATAGTTGGTGAATGTCTTTAAAGCTCTTCCCATATTTCACTTTTTAAAATGTTTAGGGAAAAACAGGAAAAGTAGTTGCCATTATTCTAGCAAAAACAAACAAAACAAGCCCAAAATAAACAACCAAGCAACACTAAAACCACATCACACAGATGGAGCGCCATGCTTTCATCGGGTGACTACCACAGCTAGTTTAACTGGGAAGCTTGTCATCTTTAAAAACTGTGATACCAGAAGATATAACTTCAATGGATACTTTTGAATTTGGATTTAACTTTGTTGAATATTATAACAGAGTATACTTATTACAATACAGTGTAGCACATCTTTCTATTAGAAAAAAATTTAAGATCCTTTACCCGTCTCCTTAAGTTAAAGGTGTGACATCATAAAGGGTGTCGAATGGCTGGATGGTTTTACAGTGCACACTTTATATTATGAAGTATGTCCTTAACAGATCTGATGGTTTCTTTACATAATTCCTTTCTTCACCTTTTCTTCGGTGGATTAGCTGTTCGAGGTGGTGTGACAGGACGTCCAGAATTCAGTCCACCATACTGGTACTTAGCTTTCTTTTCAGATGGTTTCAATATCTTGAAATAAATAATTGATTAACAACATTCTTTCAATAAATGGCATCAACTCTTAAAGTCCAATGAAAACAGAAGTTCAGAACATTGCACAAACATTTTTTAGCTTTCAGGACTGGGTAAGTTTGCCAGAGCAGCTCAGTGTGTGCTTGGCATGAAAAAAGCCTGGGCTCTGCCTCCAGCACCGCTTTTCTAAGGAGGACACTTACTAGTTATCATTCCCTTTGGTCTATGAACAAAGGCTTGGATGCACAGCCTCAGTAACTGCCAAGTCCTTAAATTTAAGTTAAAAAATTTTCTTCTCATTTATAAACACTGGTCCGAGTCAAAAACCTCAGGTTCTCACCTTACTCGCCCTGAGTCTGTGGCCTCAAATTCATGGCAATCCTTCTGCCCTAGCATTTTGAGTGCTGAGGTTACAGGCATAAGCCACCATACACAACTTTGACTTTATTTTTCCTATACAGGTAGATCTTACTTTAAAATTTTTATGGAGCAGGGTGGTGGTATACACCTTTAATCCCAGTACTTGGGAGGCAGCTGCAGGTTGATCTCTGAGAGTCCGAGGCCAGCCTGATCTACAAAAAGAGTTTCAAGATAGCCAGAGCTACAAACAGAAACCCCAAAAACCAAAACCAACACAAACAAACAAAAACATGGTTATTTTCCATTTCATAAAATTTAATTGTTTACAGTGTACATGTCTTTAGTAATCTTAGTATGCTGTATATTTACTACAACTATCTGATTTTAGTAGTTTTTGTCCAATTCTAAAAGAAACTTTGTTCTTAGTCACTTTGTATTCTGGTTCTCCATCTCCCCATAAGCATTAGCAATCACTTTACCTACATTATGTCTTTATAGACTTGCCTATTCTGGGTCATTTCATATAAATGGCATCAAATATCACTGTCTTTTGTGAATGGCTTTTCCATTTAGGGTCTCAAAGTTCTTCCATGTTATACTACCTATCAGTATCTTTAGCCCTTTTTACAAATGCTAAATGATAATCTATTATATGGATAGAGAGCACATTTCATTTACATATTCTTCAGTTGAGCTCTGGAGATGTTTTTACTTTTAGCTATTATAAATAATGCTACAAGATTTTGTGTGGACCTGATTCTCCTCATCTGATAACACTATGTCTAACCTTTTAATGAATTACCAAGGTGTGTTCCTAGGGCAGTTGTAGCAATCTGCATTTCTACCATTAATGTATTATGTTTTAAAGTGTTCCATGTCCTTGCAAACATTTTGTTTCTTTAAGAAAGGGCCTCACTATCTTATCCTGGTTGGCCTCAGACTTGCCATGTAGCCCAGGTAGGCCCTGGACTCAAGACAACTGCCTGTCCCGGTTTCCTGTGTACTAGGATTAAAGATATATGCAACCATGCCCCGCATAAAACCTGTTATTTTCTTATACTCATTACAGGGACATAGCATAAACAGAGTGTTACCTGTTAGAAATAAAAAATGTCATCATTTTACAAGGCCAATTGTGGAAAAGATATAGTATTTCTTAAAACCACTTTGCACACTAGAGTATCCCAATAAAAGAAATACATTAATCAAACTTCAACCGTTGAAGGAGAAGACCTGGTTAGAACCCTTAAAATGTAGTGAAGACACCAACCATTTAGCTTTCAGTTATAGTGGACAGATAGGTTTAATACAACAAAGACTATCAGCTATGGAATCTGTCGTGGTTTGAATGAAATCAGGCCCCATAATCTGATAGGCAGTGGCACTACTAGGAGGTGTGGCTTTGTTGGAGGGGGGGTGGCTCTGTTAGAGGAAGCATGTCACTATAGGGGTGGGCTTTCAGGTTTCCCTATGCTCAGGATCCACTGTGCCTGTTGATTTCCTGTTGCCTGCAAGATGTATGACTCTCTGCTAATCCAGCACCATGATGATGATGGACTGTAAGCAAGCAACTCCAATTAAATGTTTTCATTTATAACAGTTGCTATGATCATGATATATCTTCACAGCAATAGAAACACCCTAAGACAGAAACCTTACTACACTTAGAAACAGAGTAAGTTTCAATCAGTTCAATCCAAGAACTGAACTAATATTAAAGTATTCAGGAAGAGGGTTCTGGACTGAACATGCATGGATACTTTTGGTCCTTCTATAAACACTGTATTAAGCATCATAAACAATTGAGAAACTAAGACATACAGAAGGAAGGATATATATGGTTTATATGTGAACATAATGTCATTCTATACAAGGAATTTATGCATCCTCACATGTTGGTAACATACATGTCAATATCAGGGAATCACCTTTTTCAGCCAGTGAGTAACAACAGTTTGTACAAGCAGCATGAGAAAGCAAGAGCCTTTTAAGTGTGCATATTTTTTATTGGAAATTTTCCTTCTTAGGCAAACGTTTCATCTAAGTTTATAATTCTCCCTTCCCTAATACCTATCTCATGCACTAATCTTGCAAAAGAAATAAAACCCTAATTCATTAGTTTATCCGCTAATGAATATATATATATATATGAGAGAAAGGTCAGCCAATGTTTTTTACTTTTTTTTTTTGAAGTCCATTAACTGGCTACTATGCTGTCCAACAAACTCCTGTCCTGGCACTTCTGTTTTTATTGCTTTTATTCCTGAAATCATAAGCACATGCCACTGCTCCACATGGAGTGGAACCCAAACTAAGGTACTCATGTTTATACGACAAGCAATTTACTTAGTCACCTTCCCAGCTTGCCACTCACATTCTTTTAGTAGTTATACACTATCCAGTCTGTCATAGAAAAATCAACAACTTAAACACCTGGAATAAGAATGACATAGCTAAGTTTTTCTAAAACCTATTGGTTTTACAGACCCAAAGCTAGGAAGAAGTTCATGACCAAAACCAGAAATTTTTAATGAGTCTGAATGGTAATCTCTCTCTCTTTTGGGGGGCCAGGAATGGGGGGGGGTTCCCCTCCACTGTTATGACACATTTGGAGATGGAACCAAAGGCCTTGCATGTGGTAAGAAGGCATTTTACCATACACTGAACTGTATCTCTATCCCTGAATGGTAATGCATTCTGAATTAAATTGAGTCTCAATATACTCTGCTCAGAGAGAGATTATTATTATTACTTTTTTTTTTTTTTAATTACTCTGACAATAGTTTTAATGACTGTTCAGTCACTAAAAGACTACAAGCCAGGCAGCTTATTTATCCTGATTCAGGAAGGAGAGGCAGGAATACTACAAGGTCAGGGTCTGCCTGGGCTATAGAAGAAGACCCTGTCTCAAAAAAGACAGACAGACATTTATATTTCTGTCTTACCTGAAATGAACACATCAAAGTCTCATCCACACTCATCATACCACCAGCATTGTCAAACTCGCCACAGTAATTTGGGGCAGAAAATAAGGTTACCAATTGTCGTTTAGCAAAAAATTCATATCCATCTTCAACAACCTGTCAAAGGAAATAAAAACACTAATTAGTAGGTAATTTTTAAACCAAATAATGAAGCAAAGGCCAAACAACAGGAAATCTTCTCAGGTGTCAAGACCCTGGCTTTATTCACAAATATACAAATATAGTAAGACAACAAAACAAAATGAACACACACACACACGCACACACACACACACTTTTTTAAACCCACAAAACCAAACCAACAACAAAAAAGGAGGCTGAAGGTGCTAAAGCAATGGCTTAGTGGTTAAGAGCGCTTGTTGCTCTTTCAGATGACTTGAATTTAGTTCCAAACACCAATACATTAGTTCACAAACATCTACGTCACTAGTTCCAGAGGATCTGACATTCTTTTCTGACCTTTGTTAGGCATTAGGCATGCTTGTGGTGCAAGCACACACATGCAGGCAAAACATTCTCACACAGAAAATAAAATACACACTTTAAAAAAACAAAATTAAGAGAGACAAATACTTTCAGAGTGCCTTCCGGTCATTGTATTACAAACCAATTATGTTTTACAGATCATGAGCACTGAGTATGCATAACTGAGAACAGTGAATACTCTTTTTGTTACAGAATAATGATTGATCACAGCTAAAATAATTAACAATGTATTATTAAACAGTTTGCAATCACATCTTATAATTGACTCAAAAAAAAAAAAATACCCACACATTTGGGGAATAAACTGTGAGATCTAGACGCTGGCCTCCTCATCCACTCTTTTCCCTATATAAATGACATTATCTTTTAAATTTTTAATTAATTATTCTATTTTTATGTGTACGGGTGTTCTGCCTACATGAATGCTTGCCCACCATTTGCATTCCTGGTGCTGCTGAAGGCCAGAAGGTGTCTGATCCTCTAGAACTGGAGTCTCAGACAGTTTTGAGCTGCCATGTGGGTGGGTAGATGAGAATCAATCAATCTATCTACCTATCTATGAAAGTGTGTGAAAGTAACAATAAAATATTCAAGAGTCTTAACACTACATACCTGATGAGCTCGACAAATCAAGTCTAAATCATGACGATTCAGAAATTTACTGACTACATCAGCTCCAAAAGTAAAAGAAACACCACGATCATTTTCTCCCCAGCCTTGTACATCCTTATCTGGGTCAGACCACAGTAAATCACAAAGCAAACCTTTAGAAAACAGGAAAAAACAAAAAAAAACCAAAAAAACAAAAAAACAAAAAACAAAAACAAAAAAAACAAAAAACAATGAAATAGAAGCACAAAATAAAGTATATATGTATATTTATTTATTTCTCCTGCCTTATGCTTTTTCACCATTCTTTGTTAAAGCAATCATACAAATATGACCTCTCCTGGCCTCCTAAGACAGCACATTCTGATGATTTCTGCATACACAAAATAGTGTGTGGCACACTCAAGTATAATATCTGGAAATCTGTTTAGTTTCTATCACTACCTGAACATCAGCTTATTCATTTCTTATAAGTACACTACTAAGCACCAGCTTGTGTTATTTTATTTATCATTAAGCCATGAACACATTAACACTTTAAATTTTTTTTTTAATTTATCTATTTATTATGTATACAGTCGGGATGCTCCAGTGGTGCAATTAGATAGTGCTCGGTACTTAGTATGTATACAGTATTCGTCTACATATATACTGCAGGCCAGAAGAGGGCACCAGATCTCATTACAGAGGTTGTGAGCCACCATGTGGCTGTTGGGAATTGAACTGGACCTCTGAAGACCAACTAGTGTTCTTAACTACTAAGCTATCTCTCCAGCCCCCTATATTAACATATTTAAGTAAAACATTATATCTACCAAGCAGGGCTAGTCTTTCTCTGTAGTTTTTTCCCTTCAGAATTGTCCTGATCATTTTAGATTCTTTGTAATCTGCTTTTCTAATTTCTACAGTATTAAAAAAAAAAAAAAATATGGTGAAGAACAAAATCAAATCAGATCCTTAATTTGAGAAATGTCTGTTTAAACCTAGGAAAACAAACACCAAAATAAACATTTTCAAAATCTCAAAAACTTTCCATTAAAATATCCCCCAAACAGAAACTTAGTATCAAATAAATATTAACTGGTTTCAGGGATGACACTAAAGTTTCTGAATGACTTTCACTAAATATAATGAAAGCAACTGTCAACATTTTACATAAAGCAATTAACTATGAACTGTATATACTTACCTGTATCGGGGACATCAGTGGGTCTCATAATTCTCCGAATCTGTTCCATAGACTGTAGATCTGGGGACAGTCCTATAAATAAAAACAGAAAAACCTGATAATCTGGCAGAACACTGTAATAGTGTTGTCTTTTCTATCCTTCTACCAAGAAAATAAACTGTTACACCTAAAGAGACTCAAGGAGGAACTCCACTATTTCTTTTCAAATGCCCTTGCCCTTCATAAGGACATGTTCGGTTGCAACCCTTCCTACTGCTTTTGTACCTTCATGGCCACCAAATCTTAAAGCATGTTTACTTTCAAGTTAAAACACCTCTCTTGGTCCCCTGAGAACTCTCCCCATATCCTGCCTCAACATGCTCATTATCTGCAAAAATGTGTAGTAAACTACTAATCAGGAGGATAAACAAGAAAAAGCACAAGAACAGAATCTGTAATCGTTAAAATAGAACATAAATAAGCTATTATTTCTCTAGTAATTCAATTATCATAAGGAATGAACTTAAATACATATTCCAAAACTATACTAATGTTGAAGAACTATAATTCCTTAAATAAATGTCTATAGAAAACAATATTTCAACTAACACAGTGATGTTGTCAGAATAAACCACTCACTATCTCAGACTTAACTACCTGTCTTTTCAGCATTTTCCACTGTAGCATTTTCCAAGATACTATCATGGGTGATACTGAGCAACCAAATTTTCACATTATTTCATTAATTTTTTTTTCCCTATAGGAAAATCCAATATTTATTAAATTTTTCTACAAATGTCTGTACGTATGTGTGCACACACATTTTATGTGCAGAAGCCAGATATCAACCTTGGATGTTGCCTCAGGAGTAATAAGCATGTTTGTTTTGAGACAGATTCTCACTATGAAGCCCTGGCTGAAATGGAACTTGATACATCAAGATGGCCTTGAACTCACAGAGATACACCTGCCTCTGAGCATGTCTTGCCTCTAGCTTGTTTAAGGAAAATATCTCACTACCCCGGAGCTCATTAATTAAACTAGATTGACTTTTTCACATTGGCTCTAAGGATTGAATTTAGGTCATCAGGCTTTAATGGTAAGCATTACAAATATACTACCTTCCCTAACTTTTGAAAAACTTTTTTGGTGTGTGATATCATAGGAAGTTTTATTGCATATTCTCAGGTGAGTTCTGATGTATATGAACTTACAAAATCTTCATCTACAGTGGACTACATTATTTATGATTACACATTGGGGCTCTTCAGAAAGTCCTCAGCCATTAGTCATGGCGATTTACAATCCTCATAGCACAAATCAGGAACACAGCTCCTTTGTGTGAGACATCCAAAGGCACTGAGGTAAAACTGGGTGCTGAGGCTGAAGAACTGAAAACTTTGATATGAATTCTAATCTCTATTATTATCATGTCCCCATTTCCTAACATGTACTTGTGCTGACATACTACACAAAACCCAGAAGTCACACAAATATTAAATTACGCTGTATTAGAGTTTGACAAAAGGTACCTTTTGTTCAAAAATTTGAGGCATGGGCTAGATCCCCAGCACCACAAACAAACAAACAAACAAACAAACAAACAAACAAACAAACAAACGATACAACCAGCCAACCAGGTCTAAATTGAGGCAAATTGAAAATAGTTTTAATATTCATCTGGTTATTCCCCCCTACTCCCACTCCCAGATAGCATATATGGCCCAGGACGGCCTTGAGACCCTTCTGCCTCAGCCTCTGGATACTGAGATTATAGGTGTGTACCACTCTTAGCCAATACTTTTATATGAGGAATTATAAATTATAAGGAGCAGTGTTAAATTTCCATTATTAATAATCACAAATTTCTAATTACTGAAGGAGGTCTTAGGCATGCTTAAAGTGTCTGTTTATTCTCAGCATAATTTTGCTTTAGTGAAACAGTCTCCCTATGCAGCTCTGACCCTTCCTAGCCTGGAACCTCCTATGTCAGGCTGGCTTTTAGCCGCTGTGCACCTACTGCCACACTCATATTTCCCACAGCATTTTAATTCTTTTAGGTCTCTTCTAAACGGCAAATTTATTACTCTACCTCCATGACAACAGAAGATTTTCTCATCCACAATGGCAGCTATAGGCAGACAGTTAAAACAATCAGTGAATGTCTTCCACAATTTAATATTAAATCTTCGTTTGCCTATAAAAATAAAAAGCAAAGAGAATTAAAGAACCAATAACTGCTCTCACTAGTTATCTCAAAGACAGAATATGATGATTGCTATGTTCAGTATCATGTGCTGGAGATGCAGCTCATGTTTTAGTACTTGTCCAGCATGCAGGTTTATCACTATACTTAATTATTTTTACTTAATGTTTTTAAAAGGACAAGAAAATAAACATTCAATAACATCTGTAAAGTTGTAAAGACTTCTAAGACTATACTGTTTATGAAACAACTACATCAATCGACTTTGTTTTTATAAAATCACTATTATACACTAGTTTTGAAACTGTCTAGTAGGGTACTAGCTAATTTCTCCCCATTCAATACATTTACCCAGCCAAGTAAGTATACAAAAGTGAAAGTAGTACCTCTGGGGCTGGTCCATGTTAACCTAATGCATTGAGTAACGAGGTATAAACCTACTGCCAGGAAAGGAACTCTTCCAATCACCTAAGTATTCACTTTAGAGCAAATTACAACTTGGCACAATAACAAGTGAAAAGATGCAAGGCTATAATTTTCCCATAGCCCAGCTACCAAAGACAGCTTCAACTAAGAGTTACCTGATTTTCTTGATTTGGCATTAAGTTCAACTACCAAGCCAGAGAAGGGATGAAAGTCACAGCTATTAATTTCCTGTTTTTATATCCAAGCCTACCTTTTAACAAACAAGTGTAACTTATAGACTTGTTTATAAGCTGTTTTCCCACACACCGTTCCATTTGATGTCATTTCTACCCTAAAGAACATTCATTATCTCACTTTATCTTCTAAGAACATGCCAATATACCTCAACTTCTATTGTAGTTTAGAAAGATGGCTAGAGTTTGATGTGTTTCTTTTTCTTTTTATATGTGGAATTACAGATGGTTTTTATGGGTGCTCGGAACTGAACCTGGGTACTCTGAAAGAGCAACAAGCACTATTAAACATCAAACCACCTCTCCAGCCTCCATTTATTTGTTTGTTTGTTTGTTTGTTTATTTAGTATTTTGTGTAAAATGGTGTTTTGCCCACATGCACGTCTAAGTAAGGGCACTCGATCCCCTGGAACAGGAGGGTTACAGACAGCTGTGAGCCGCCATGTGGGTGCTGGGAATTGAATTGAGGTCCTCTGGAAGAGCAGCCAGTGCTCTTGACCACTGAGCCACCTCTCCAGGCCCGGTGTATTCCAACTTACTTGTACAAGTCTGGCTTAATTCAGATCACAAAAATACAAAAGTCAAATTTGGAATCATTACAATTACAACTACATTACAATTACAAAAAATATTCTATGTTTTTGTCTGTTTAAGAGTAACTTGCCCTGAATATCACCACATTCCAGTGTCAGAAGTGACTGCCTGGCATACATTTACAGAGATTTGGTATATGAACAAATAATGAATTTTGACTTTATTTTTATTTGATTTATGTTACGTATGTGTGCCTGCTTGCTTCTGTGTATGAACCACATGTATGAAGTGACTGCCAAAGCCATAGAGAGAATGGGATTCCCTAAAACTGGAGTTAAAGACTGTGTTTGTAAGTCTCCTGATGTGAGTGCTGGGAACCAAACCAAGTCCTCCAGAAGGGTAGCCAAGACTCCTAACTGTGAGACTTTTAGATATAAAGAACCAACTGAAAGCCATCCTTTGACCTCCAAATGCATGTCATGATACAATGCATGAAGTGTGCCTGTGCACATGCTTGCACACACACATGAACTAATGCCACTGTCTGTAGTGACCTGTGCTTGTTTTACTCGGGTATCTTACTGGGTAAACTAATTAAAAGGACCTTCTTTAGCTAACTAAGCTGCAGCCAATCTGAAACATGACTAAGGAGATCCCAAGAAAACAATTTAATGTGTTTCCTAGCTTTACATTCTTCTTTCCAGGCCTCTGTCTGTCTAAGACCATGTTAAAAAAGAAAACATCACAGCTCCCCTGAATTGAAGAAATTCATCTGAACTGTAAAAGTATGTGGAAACTAATCACTCTCTTAAATTTTAAATCCACTTACACTCATCGTAGAATCCATAAATGCGATTGATGCTGGCACACTCATGGTTTCCTCTTAGGAGAAAGAAGTTTTCGGGGTATTTGATCTTATAAGCCAACAACAAACAAATGGTTTCCAAAGACTGCTTTCCTCTGTCCACATAATCGCCTAAGAAAAGATAGTTGGCTTCTGGTGGAAAACCTCCATATTCAAATAATCTCAGTAAATCTGTATACTGTCCATGAATATCTCCTAAAAAGAAGTCAGGCAAGAAAAATGGGTTAGTTTTAAGAAGCTTCTATGACAATGAGGAATTTTGTAAACTTCTTTCCCCTTAAAGCATAGGTCACTATCTAGACTTTCTGCTAGCAAACAGAATACCACTTCTAAGTCACTGGGACTTGTCATGCTTGCAACTCACACCTTCTCCCACGGTTGCTGATAAAGCTGCTGTATTACAAAGATAGGGGAGACTTTGGCCAGCAGCTCATTTGGTTGTAATAAATGCGAATTCCTACACTATAGACTGAGATGAAAAACTAATATTGTTGTACATCACAAAAATTTCAGGCAACAATAATTGACACAGTTACATTAGCTAGTAGCTAACTGAAATTATACCAAATATCAAGAACAAAAATACAAACAAACAACTTCTATTATCTTCAAGTTATTGCTATATTAAGTAACATTCAAAGGGGTAATTGTATGAAATAGACAATCACTGATTTAAAATGTTTTAACTTAGAAGGTTCTGATTTTACAGTGGCGCAAAGCACTGTGTAGTTAGTAGACTATAACTTGAACGCTGAGCTTTTTCCAAGCTAGTAAAATGTGGTACCACACTTGGGAGATGCTAGGTGGCAGCAGCAAGCTATAACTACCCAGAAGACACATTGGTCATGACCATAAAGGACTGATGCTTTACAGTGTAATGTATCAGACTACAGAGTTCAGCTTCGTGTTTCAAATGTATTTTGGCTGTATGTAATTTTCAAACTAATGTTTACTGGGCTATAACCCCACCATAAATGCAGGAGGATCTGTACTTCAAATAATTTTTATATCATTTACAAATAATTAATTTACTCTATTTATAATCTTAAAAGAATGAATATTTCCAGAAAAAATTTAAACTACTGCTTTTGATGACCAAAAGTGACTGGACTCTGCATGGGCCGGAAATCGAACCCGGGCCTCCCGCGTGGCAGGCGAGAATTCTACCACTGAACCACCCATGCCATGGCCAACGTGCTCCCCTGACTGCTGTCACAGACTGTGCTCGCTCGCCCACAGTACCACCAGATGGGATACTGTACAAAGCACCACACATGGATTTAATAAAACCCCACAGAGAATGAGAATACAAAACATTTAAGAAGCACACTAAATCTGTAGGACCCTGAAACTATGCATAATGATTCTGCAATACGCCCTGAAGCAAGGCCCTCCAAGTTGGGACAAGTGGGCCAACACTGGGGTGACTCAAGGCCTGGATGCCAGGGAACCCTTCAATAAGCAGTTCCAATTCAAGGAGAACATGGTCACCCACTACTCCTGACTCAACCACAGATAATCAACACCCCTGCAGTCCCTGGTAACTACTCCCCAAACCCAAGCACCAATCAGGAGCCGTTGCCCAGAACTGCTTCTTTGGCACTATCCTTGAAGTCTGAATCCTGAGGCCTTCAGGTTGCTGAGGCTGGGAGATACCCCAGTCCCTACTTAATCCTGCAACTCAAGCTTGGAACATCACAGAACTCTGGAGTGCTAATGGCAATCAGTGTCTCTCCCCACCTTGTTCCCAACAAAAAAGACCAGCAACCCCTAAAAAGGGATGAGGTCCTCCTCTAAACCAGGTGCCCTGAGCACCAGGACCTTCTTCTAACAGGCTGATAGCCAACTCAATGGAGCCTTGGGACGGGAGGAGTTGCAGCCTGGGAAAAGGGAGGTATTGCCCCATTAGTGAATATCTGAGAAGTTTAAAAAAGCACAACGAACATTTTCAAGTTACGTGGCTTCAAGGTAGATTACTTACAAACAACCAGAATAAAGGATATTCTTGCATATAGTAAACTACTGAAGCTGTCCTAAATATATAAAAATGTTTTCAAAAACACACAACCATTATAAAGAATACCTGCATTACCAAATGAAAAGCCAGCATGCTGTAGTATTTATGCCCCTTCCTGTTTTATGTGAACTACAGAAAAATGCTACTTTCTATGAATTTTTCTTGTTATAACAAGATAATTCAATTTTAAAGTCCTAAGTTTTTGTCTTGGGCTAAAACCAATATAAGACTTAAAAGAACACACACGGGGCCAGGCAACGGTGGCACTTGCCTTTGTACTAGAGAGACAGAGGCAAGCGGATCTCTGAGTTTGAGACCAGCCTGGTCCACAAAGCTACACAGAGAAGCCCTGCCTCAAAAAACAGAAACAAGCAAACAAAAACCACATACAATTTATAAACTAGTATCTTGAGAATTACTACAAGCTACAAGTCCATGGACACTATCATGCTGGCACTCAAGATTCTATAACTCTTTTTCTCAGCAGAGTTTTTGAACGCCAATTTTCCCACATCCTTAAAAACACTAAATTTCAATCTGTCATTTTTGTTTGCAATCTGATGAGTTATGGATTTGTTTCACTGATTTTAGCTATTTTCTGGCCACTTTTCTTAACACATGATAGACAGCAGCCTTTTGACCTTCTGTAATGTAACAAATGTTTCTGTTACGTCTAACCTGTCATTATTATGAATCCCAACCCTTAGTAAAAATCTATTAATTGTTTTAATTCAAATTTGGAAGTTTTCTCTAAATCACCTTCAATATAATACAGGAGAAAATGTACTTTAGAAAACTCATTCCCTGCTGGGCATGATGGCACACATTTATTTCCCAAGCTCTGGAAAAAGAAACCTCATCTCTAATTTTGCCCATTTACATACCACAAATCTTCAGTGGAGCTTCCAATTCCAAAAGGATGGGCTGGCTGAGGAAGATTTCCCGAGACTTGATACACAGTCCTCGAACTTCTGCTTCAGTCATCTGTACAATCTTTCCCGGGCGACATCCTCTTACTGATAAAACAATGAGAAAAACGATCAGTTTTCCAGAATTATTATCCATAAAATAATAATGCTTTCAAAAGAGCTATACCCATATTTTGAAGACTAGGAAAGTCACACACAGAACTGGGTTGTATGGCTAACAGTGAATTTATGTTATCAACTATGGCATTAATTTCCAATGTTGCTGATTTCTGAGGATACTCCCCAAATCTGGACCATTAAACGAAGTTCTCTAGTGGCCAGTAGCATACTTAAACAATTTCATGGCTAGCACCCCAAGGTCTGGCCTACTCTCATCAAATCAAGTCTTGCACTAAGCACAAAGCCAAACATCATCACTAAGAACCAGAGGCATGAAGAAAGGGAGATGAGGCGATTCCACTTCCAACAGTGCCTTTAAGTACCAGCAGCACCAAGGCTTGCCAAACTGTACTCTAGCTGCTGATTAGAATAAACACCAAAACATACCATATTGTATATCTCTAATTCCCATCTATAAAAATTAAACACACATTTCTTCCTAACAACTCCACAATTCTTTTGTCAGATTTGCACAGGCTAGAAAAGTCAGGCACTCATACGTTTAAAATTGTACATTCTAAGATAACATTAACACTAAAATACCAAGGAAGAGGTAAGAACATACAATGCATAAACATTCTTTGGCAAATATACCAGTTAATAAGATTATCTTAAAAGCATAATGATCTAATTTCAATTCCCAGAACCCATGTCAAATAAAAAGCAGGATGAAGTAATAATCCCAGCTCTGGGGAAGCAGAAACAGGAGGTAGATAGATCTCTGGTGCTCCCTAACCAGCCAGCCTAACCTGCTTAGAAAAACACCAAGTGTGGTCCACACCTGTAGGTGGAGTACTTATGTAAAGCTGTGTTAGGTTTGTATAAGAAAAGCAGTTTAGCTGGTTGTTGCTTTAAATATCAAGGATGAACTCTGGGCCAACAAGAGACTGCCTCAAAAGAAAAAGATAAAATGGCCAGTGATTAAAGATACCCAAAGCTGTCCTCTGGCCTCCACACATGCATGCATGTATGTGCACACTACAAACTAACCTTGAAATTCAAAGTACCATTCTGGAAAACAAGCTTTAATGCAGCAACAAATTTTAATCTTGGCACTGGTTTGTTGTTTGGCTGTTTAAGATAGGAAGGATCTCATGTAGTCTGGCCTTCAACTCCTGATTTTCTTGGCTCTACTTCCCAAGCGCTGGGGTTACAAGCATCCACCACACCTGGCTTTGACATTAGGGTTTTATTTGCTTGCATTTATTTATCTTTATCATTGTCTCATTGTGTAGCTCCGGCTGACCTTGAATTCACAGATACTTACCTGCCTCTGCCTCCCAAGTGCTAGGATTAAAGGCATGGGCTACTATGCTTGGTTTGTTGTAAGTTGGGAGACTTTTTGTTTAAAAGGGGAAAGGTAAATGCAGACCTTAAAATGCTTGTTCAGAAGTCATCAATTCAGCAAATACTTGAAAGTCTACTGTGTATAAGTTGCTACATAACAGCAGTAAAAATCAATGAAAACATTTCTGGTTGTCACAAAAACATTAAAATCCGACAGGATGGCTTGTACCAGAGGTGAAAGGGCCCTAAATTCAAAGCAGCCTGAACAACAGTAAGACACACACCCTCCCACCACCCCTAAACATCAATGAGGTTTACAATTTGTGATTACAATTTATGAGCAATATAGCACCAAGTTCCAAAACTAGCTGAAATTTAACAGCAATTACGATGTCAGCTGAGTGTTGGTCATCTCAGTGTGTCAGTTTAAAGTGGATATTTTCTTTTTCTGTTATCAGTAAATTATGTGTTTAATTTTGTGTGTGTGCTCATCTGTGAGTCATGCAGAGGCCAGAAAAGGATACTTGGTATTCTGCTCTAGTGCTATTTCATTCCCAGGACTTCTCACTGAACACAGTTGGGCTGGTAGCCACTGAGCCCTCTCTGCCCAGGTGGCCACACTTGGCTTTTAACATTGGTGCTGACAGACTGAACTTGGGTCTTCACATTTGGACATGCCATTTCCCCACCTGTAGGTTTAATTTAGAATCTCCAAGTAATTATGTGATTTTTGACTAACATGTTTACAAAGTTGAAAATGCTTTAACAAAACTAAAAATTATATCAAACAAAAATATGTTGCAGTGGTAATCACTGAAGTTACTTTCTGACCAACAGTTTCTTAGGGTTAACAGGTTTTTTTCTTCCCACCTAGTAGCACATAAAGGTGCATTTCAGACGAAATCCTATCTTGGGAGCTAATGAAATACTACTATCAAAACTCAATGTTTATCCAGAGCTCTCAAAACTTAACTGGTCAAATGTTAGAAAACTAGGGCAGTCCTCAGACCAACCCAATCCTTTCATTGCAAAACCATGCCATGAAAACTAGCTCTACAAGCACTCCACACTTCTCAGTCATCCTGGGGGGGGGGGGGAATTATAGTCAAGAAATCAGCTGTTCTGTTACAAGCAGCAACTACACTACTCTATAGTATTGCCAGGACTCCAGGTATAAGGTCACATCACATTATAAAGTCTGCAGACTTCATCAGGCTCAGAACATTATCATCATTTTTCATTTAGTCATTCTGGTAGCCCAGAAATTCCAACTTATCTTCATTGTACAATAAGAGATTAAACAACTTAAGATCACAGTACTCAGGTTTAACACAACCACAGGAACCAGAAGCAATCACCAAACAACCATACACACACATACATATACATACCCACCCACACACACAAATTTCCTGGTAAAAACTTTCAGTCTGAAATAAAGTCAAACTAAGTAAGACCCCAATATAGTAAACATCTACTATGCATATTCTGTGCCATTGTATTTTGGGAGAATGTAATTTGCCTTTTGATTTTACTATGGATTCAAATTAAGAGATTGTCTTGGGTCTCCGATTGAGATTGTGAAAGACTTTAAATGCATTTTGCATCATGAGACCACTACAAGTTATGGGAGCCAGGGAGTGGAGTGTGATGGCTTGAAGGAGAACAGCCCCCACTGACTCATATTTGCATCGGTCTCAAGTTGATAAATTTTTGGGAAGGATTAAATGTGTCACTGGGGGTGGGCTTTGAGGTTTCAAAAGCAAAAACCAGGCCTAGTCTTTCTTTGTCTACTTCCCATGGATCAGGGTGCAAAAGTTCTCAGCTACTGCTCCATTGCCAAGTTTGTCTGCTTCCCACTGTGATGATAATATACTAACCCTCTAAAACTGTAAGCAATCCCTTAATTAAATGTTTTCTTTTATAAAAGTTGCCTTGGGGCTGGGCTGGTGGTGGCACAAGCCTTTAATCCTAGCATTTGGGAGGCAGAGGCAGGAGGATCTCTGTTGAGTTTGAGACCAGCCTGGTCTACAAAATGAGTTCCTGGACTGTTAAACAGAGAAACCCTTTCTCTAAAAAAATCAGAGAGTTGCTCTGGTCATGATGTCTCTTCACAGCAATAAAATAATGACTAAGACATAATCCTTGTTTATTTTCTCTTCCTTCCTTGTTGAATTGGATAGAACTTTCAGGAGTAGAATTGATGTTGTTTCTCTCCCATCATGTTCCTGAACTTGTTTGCAGGAAATGGCACCCAACAACCTCTACCCCCAATGAAGTCTGATAACTCTATGTTCCTTATCTTTCTTCAGAAAAGACCTGTTTCCATTTTACCGAGAATTTCTGCTGTAGGAGGTAAGGGGATTAAAAAAAAAAAAAAAACTTTCTATCAAGATAACCACTAACTTTCCCCTTTTGTACTGTTAATGTGATTTATTTTAACTAAAGCTCTGTAGAGTAACCCTGAACTCCTAAAACAAGCCCATCAGTTCATGGCATTCATTACACATGGCAAGATTCAAGCTGCAAATATTTTGCTGAGTTTTTAAGATCATAATTACTAATACACATTAATGGGCATGTGTCACAATGACACATATTTTTTAAGACTTTGGGAACTATGTTCATATAGAGCTTCTTGTCAGGTTTTGGTATTAAGTTTTATAAGACAAGTTGAGAAATGCTCTTCTACTTTATATTTTTGTTCATGTCTGTGTGTACGAGCCTGCATGAGTGCACATATATGGGGACTAGCCCAGTTGAGACTAGAAAAGGGTTAGGTTCCTTGTAGCTGGAGTTACAGGTAGTTGTAAGCCACTGTGCTGGGAATAGAACCTGGGTCTGCAAGGGGATCGAGGCTCAAAACTGCTGAACCATCTCTTCAGCCCTTATCTTTTTTATTTATCTGTAAGGTTATAAATAGGTGTTAATGTCTTTGTATTTTTAGACCACTACTAAAACAATCTGAGCCTAGAATTTTCTGAGGTGTTTCAATATAAATTCATTTTTTTTTTTTGGATAAAATTTCCTACTTTTCTGTCAGTTGAGCTAAAATTTTCATCTAAACAAACGGTTACATTTATTAGCATGAAGTTACTCATGTTTTATTTTCCTTCAACAATAGTCATACTTTTCTCTGAACTATTTACATAGAGGACAGGCATCAAGTCCCTTCACCCTTTAACGTAATAGTATATAACAATATCCCTTTCAAGGTCAGTACATCTCCAGATTTAGGATTAAACATTAATACAAACATTTAAAAGACAATAATCAGCTGTTCCAATCATGTCTTCTAAAGCATGTTTTCCTCTAGCATAATTATAAATCACATGTTTACTCAGCTCTTTACTAGTACCCTTAATACTGCCATTCCCTTTAGCTTTACTGATACTATTTTAAAAACTTCATTAGTTGTTCTAGCTGCATACACTTTTAATCTTTTCATCAAGAGTATAGTTGCTTTCTGCTACTGTTTCCTTCTACTTAATAAAATGCTTATTCCATTGCCTGAACCAGCCACTTTTGTGTGTAGAGGCCAGAGGATAACTTTGGGTGACATTGTCCAGGTGTTGTCCACTGTCCTCTGGCCTGAACTTACCAAGTAGGCTAAACTAATACGACCGGTGATTCCCCAAGCCTATCTCTGTATCCCCAGTGGTGGGATCACAGACCCATACCAAATCTATCTTGCTTCTTATATTTTCTGTGTATCCAAGTCAGATCTTCACAAAAGTTTTCTGACTAAGTTATCTCCACAGGCCAATTAGTGTGGTATCTTTGGTCCTTAACTTCCCACTATTTGAGTGCTTTCTGTTTGTTCTACCAGTAACTAAAGCTATAGCAATACCTATGGGGATAAGGTTTCCTCTAGGTCTTTTTAGGTTTAGCGACTTTACCTTTTTGTTTTGGACATATTTCTGTTGCATTTTTCATGAAAGCACTAATATCCTTCATAATCTCTGGTAACACTGAAGCTTATAGCTTCACCTAGCATAATCAACCCAGGTTTCACTTGGTTAATATGTACATGACACAGCATTTCCCCACTTTTGTATTTGCCTGTTTTTCTTTTTATTTAATCAAAGTTTTATGTTTGTGTATGGATGTTTTCCCTCATGCATGTCTTTGTACCACTTTGTGCCTGGCTCCTAAAGGCCCAAAGTTGGACCCCTGGGACCACAGTTACAGATGATTATTATCCACTCCATGGTGCTGAGAATTGAACCTGAGTCCTCTGGAGGACCAGCCAGGGCTTTTAAATGGACCCACCTCCCAGCCCCTTACCTGTATTCCTGAATTCAAAATATGTTCTTTATATACAGTATGTAAATTCCCGAGTTTTCTCCACCCATCTTTTTCCAAACCCTAACTTGTTGAAATAGGGCTCACTATGTATGTTTGACTGCCTTAAAACTTACTATGTAGACCAGGCTGACCTTCAACCTTGGTGGTTCTCTGCCTTCCCATGTGCTGGGATTGTCTTCATTTCAATGTTTGTTTCTTTTACATTCACTATGATTCCTGACAAAACCGGGTGAGATTTTTATCACTCTGTTACTTGTTTTCAGTTTGACCCATCTGTTCTTTATGT
Organism: Cricetiscus sungorus; assembly: GCA_030556225.1. Taxonomy (NCBI): domain Eukaryota; kingdom Metazoa; phylum Chordata; class Mammalia; order Rodentia; family Cricetidae; genus Cricetiscus; species Cricetiscus sungorus. Next base: position 70,728,822 of record JANBXA010000651.1, read on the forward strand.
CTCTACTTTTCTTTTTTTTGCATTTCTTTGGGGACAGGGGAGGTAACCACACACATACTTTTCACCTAGTGGTCACCTAGTGTATGTAACACTTTGATGAAATCCTCCTGCAGGGGCTGGAGAGATAGCCCCAGAGGTTAAGAGACTGGCTTTTCTTCCAAGGTCCTAAGTTCAATTCCCAGCAACCACATGGTGGCTTACAACCATCTATAATGAGAGCTGGTGCCCTCTTCTGGCCTGCAGGCAGAGCACTGTATCATTCATACATACATACATACATACAAGAAATCCTGCAGAAGAAAAGCATGTTGGATTCTGGGACTTTTGTCTTAGGCGGTTGCAGACTGCATTGGGGTGCTGGGAAACAAAGGTGTGAAGAGTAGCCCTGTTATTAACCCTGAGCCATCTCAATTTCCTCATCTCCTTTATTTTTGCGTTTACTGGTGAAGGGTATCCTCAGTTGATTTGGAATTCTAGACAAGCATTTTCTTTTGCTGTTTTAAAAAAGCCATCTTGTTTGGTTTGGCCTTTAGCAGTTTAGGTAATTATTGCAGTTACTTGACAGGAATGACTTTTACCCTCTGGTGTGGTGATATTTGTTTGTGATCTAACAAATAAAGCCACACTAGTAAGCCATAGAGGCCAGGCAGTGGTGATACAGATGGATCTGTTAATTCAAGACCAAACAGAGCTCACACAAAAATGATCTCAGCACTTGGGATCACATGCCTTTAATACTAGCACTAGGAAGGAATATAAATCAGGAGACAGGATCGCCCCTTCGGTCTGAGCATTGGTAGAGGTGAGAACTCTCTAGTGACTGGCTGTTTTGCTTCTCTGATCTTCAGCTTTCAACCCAATATCTGTCTCTGGGTTTTAATTATTAAGAACAATTAGAACTCGGGCTACACTCTAGTAGTAGCCTCTAGTAGTACCCCCCCCCCAATTTGGTTGGTTGATTTTGGTTTTTTTTTTTGAGTCAGGGTCACATTATGTAGTCCTGGCTGGCCTCAAACTCAGAATCTAGAAGTGAAGACATTTTCAAGTGGTTCAACTGTCAGCTAAGTGAGGCAAGCTACTTTACCAATGGTTAAGTCAATTATATTTGATTGGAATAACCGTTAAAAATATCTTGAGACAATAATTTTAAAAATAGTCTGATTAAGGACATGGGGATGATATCAACAACTTAAAAAATGAGAGGGAAATTATTTTGAGTGGTTGTTTTAGATTTTTGGAGACAGGGTTTTTCTGTGTAACAGCCCTTGGCAGTCCTGGAAGTTAAACTCAAAAGAGATCCACCTGCCTCTGTCTCTGGAGTGCTGGGATTACAGGTGTGAGTGTTGTATCAAAAGTGTGTGCCACCACCAGATTTACAATTCTTTTGTAATTTGTCTTTTAACATGTTAGTTATTATGTTACTAACTAAATACAGAGCTAGCCAGAAGCTCTTAGCTGCACAGTAAATGGGTTTTGATGTGGAAATTGCTTTTGCACTTAAGGTCTGAAGGAAGCTATAGCCAATCGGGAAATAATCTGCTGTAGGTTTATGAGGATAAAAACTTGCTCATTTTAACTTTTGATAACATGAGAAATAAAAACACTATTGCCAAAATGACTTTATGTTTTCAAACTGTGCTTGTGGCGGGGAGTTCTTACAATTTTAAGTTGAACTTATTAAGTAGTATTAAGTGCTGAGTAGTGAGGTCACAGGTACACCTGTAACTGTAGTACTCTGTAGTCTGAGGCAGGGGGATCTTCCTTCAGTGAGCATGGATTTCATATCAAGTCCCCGTCTAAAACTATTCTGTACTCAGTAATGATGATTAAGAATAATTTTCATGGGTTGAAGAGCTTAGCAGTTATGACTATGTGCTGTTCTTGTAGATATGTTTGGTTCCTAACACCCAGTTTCCTGTAGCTGCAGTGGTAAGGGTCCCATACCTCTGGTCCCCATGGTACCTGCACTCATGTGCTCAGATATACATGGACGCACACATACACATAATTTAAAATTTTTAAATAATAATTTTCATTCAGAAAAATTTAATCATTAAATAAAATCAAAGTTAAAATCTATTAATGACATTATCACAGAACTAACAATGCTGAGTTCACAAAAACAAACGAAGTTGGTTATTGATCCTCTTGGTTTGATAACATGGTAGATTAAGGCATTTTTTTCTGCAAAAATCTGTATCATAGACATCTTACAATTTCATAAGCTTTATAAAATTGTCCAGCTAAGGCTTTTTCCTCCTCCCTGTTTTATGTGTATTTTTACCACCACCAATTGTAACTTTTAGCAGATTCTCCTATAGGTTATACTGAATTATTTTTTTCTCAGCTTGTTTAAAAACAATCTTGCCTGAATTTCCACACTGGCAAGCTAACTTTGAGTCAGTTTGAACCCTAGCTCCTCCAATAGCTTAGTGCCAACTAGCCAAGGATAAGAAAAACCACTCAAGGCTGGGCATGGTGGTGCATGCTTTTGGGAGACAGAGGCAGGCCAGTCTCTTGGAGTTCAGGGTCAGCCTGGTCTACAAAGTGAATTATGGGACAGCCAGAGCTGTTACACAGAGAAATTGTCACAAACAAACAAATCAAAAATACCCAAAACACAAGAAACAAAATAAAAATCCCAACATGTATAATTATGTTCTAAGTAATGAATACACTCAATTAAAATAATATGCTTAGCTAGGTTGGTAATGTCACACTTCTTTACTCCCAGCACTGGGTAGGAGAAGGTAGCTCTCTGTGAGAGCCTGTTCTACAAAGCAAGTTCCGGGACAGGCTCCAAAACTAAAGATAAATCCTGTCTTGAACCTGGTGGTACATGCCTTTAATCCCAGCACATGAGTGACAAACTATTGCTACCAAACTTATATAATTAACATATACTCTCAAAAACAAACAAACACCTGGCATTTCAAAGAAAACAATACTTTGTAGCCAATGATAAAACCCAAGATTTCAATATGAAAATTTATACACTGGAAACTGTATCTATTCTAATAGCACATCCAGTCTTAAGGTCTCTTCTGATGAGATCTCCATGGTTAACAAATTCTTGGATCTGTTGACATTTAATCAGCTATGTAATTCCAAATGACCAATGTCTATCACCAAGTCACACATAGGACTTCTCTCTCCTACCTTCATGGATTCTTTTTTTTTTTCCCCTAGAGAAAATAAGCCCCAAAATGGTTATTTATAGTTACAACAGAAGTGGTAGCCAGAGGCTATAATTTGTACCTGATCAAAACTAAATTCTAGGATACTCAAGAGTCTAAACATCCCACTAAACTATTTCTTGCCTGCTAACACTGAAATCAATTCTGAAACCTTAGTTTCAGAATTACTCAATGGAAAGTTAGTCATATAAAAATACTTTGATGTTTCTATTTAGTGGTATGAGTTTGTTATTATGGCCAATGAGAATGAACAGTCTGTTTAATAAATGGAGAGTATGAGGCATACACATACTTGTAGTCCTAGCTACTTGTGAAACTAAGTCAGAAGATTCAAAGTTCAGGGATACAGGTCAAGCTCAAGGCCAGGATGGGTACTTTTGTAGCAAAAATTGTTAAATAGAAATTAAAAGGGCTGGAGAGATCTCTCACTGGAAGCACATTTGCCTAGCATGCAAGCATAAGGTCCCTAGTGCTTCATGGGGAGGGGGGGGGGGATAAGAGGAAAATCTGAAATCTTGCTGGATGTAATTTACCATTTTCTTCACAAATAGAAATTCAAATACATTTCTCAATCTCAACAAATTCTTATCCTAAATTTGGAAACTTTATAGAAAACTTCCAGGGCTAGAAGTTTAAGTAGAAAAATTTTAAATATGTTTGGGCTGTTTTTTCTCAAAATAGCTTCCTTTACTTGCTGGAACTAATTAACAAGGTGATCTAAGACTTCTAGAATAATCAAGAGAAGGCAGTATACCTCCAATGAGGAGGGCTCCTCAACTTTCCAGCCTGCTCTTATTTTGAGTGGACCCTGCCTCATGTACACATACAGCATGATGTTCTCAATGGATACAGAGGTGGTGGTGGGAGCAGCTAGCACTGCAGCCTATCTTTTAAACTGCTGGTCTTGAACTTTAAGCAATTTAACCAGTAAAGAAGCTTCAAACAGTCTGCAAGTTTTTCAAAATGGTAAACAGAGTTACTATGTGCCAGGGCAATTCCATTCCTAGCAGTACACCCTAGGGAAGGAACTGAAAGCCTAAGTCCATGCAAAAACCTGAACACAGAAGTTGAGAGCAGTACTATCTACAATGGTCAAAAGGGATAAAAGCGAAAAAGCCATCAACCAGTGAGTAATTTTGAAAATCGATACAAAGACACAACGGAATATATTCAGCAATAAAAGGAATGAAGTACTAATACATTTTACAACACCGATGAAACTTAAAAAATTAAGAGGCCCAGGAGGCTTTAATCCCAGCAGCATCTGAGTTTGAGGCCAGCCAAGGCTACATAGTGACAACTTGCCTCAAAAAAAATTTAAAAGAAGAAACTAGACACAAAAGACCACATCATGTACACTTTCATTTACATAAAATGTGCACAAACTGGCAAATCTTTGGAGACAGAAGGCAGATTAATGGTTGCCTAGAGTAGAGGGAGACAGATGAAAGAAAAAGGGAACAGGGCTTTTTTGGGATATGTGTATGAAGATGCTCTAAAATTGACTGTGATGGCTGCAAAACACAGTGGGCACACTAAAATCCACTAACACAACAGCAAAAGCAAGCCCTGTGGTATTTGAATCGAATCTCATAAAGCTGTCATTAAAAGGGAAGGTTTAGGCTGTAGAGATGGCTTATTAGTCAAAAGCACAAAACTCATGTTCAATTCCCAGCACCCACAAGGTGACTCACAACCATCTATAGTTCCAGTTCTAGGGGATCTTCTGGCCTTCAAGGATATCATTTGATTCTTCTCCCCAAAGCATTACAGTTCTACTTATCCCTTTTAATCTCTTCTAAAATAAACTTTTATAATGTGACATAAAGCCCCTAAGAGATTCCCACTTCCACTTCAAATACCTAGAGAACAACTACTCTAAGCAAAAACCTTTACTGATAGGGGAGGGCCTAGGCTCTGCTCCAAATGATATGACAGGCTTTAAAGACTCCCCATGGAAGGCCTCCCTCCCTGGGGAGCAGAAAGAGGATGGGATGGAGATTGGTGGGGGGGGGGGACTGGGGAGGATGGGAGGGTGTGGGAACTGGGATTGACATGTAAAGCAAGCTTGTTTTAAATTTAAATTAAAAAAAATCCTACAAAAAAAACCCTTTACTGAGTTTTCTAGCTTACCTATATAAACTAATTTTAATTTAAATAATCAATCATGTTAAATCACAAGAATATTGTGAATCTTCTATAGGGTCACTATAGGTGACAAAACAGTAAAAGTTCTTCTTAGTTGTAAACAAAACTTAAAACAAAATAATGGAAAAGCATGCACTGTCCAAATAATGCAACAATATTTTTGTTTTGTATTAAATAGACTAATTTTTTAAAATATCCTTAATACTCTGTGAAATCATAACAAACGAACTCATATGTACTTACTAAAAACATATATGCCTAACTGGCAATCAGATATAGTTTCTATATTTTTTAAAGGAACATAGTATGACATAGAGTAAGCACTGTAAAATGGGAGTAGATCCTAGTCAAATTTTTTCCCTTAATACAGAAACAGTTTTACAAAGGCAAGGCTTTTTTGGTTTGACTTTGTTGTGTTGTATATTGGTGGCCTAGAATTTGCTATCTAGACCGGACTGGCCTCAAACTCAGAAAGATCTGCCTGCTTTTGCCTACTGAGTGCTGGGATTCAAGACATATGCCAGCCACATCTTTTGCCCAGAAAAAAAGCAAACTTTAATGGACAGATAACATTGCATATTCTTAGGTACAACACGATTTTTAAGTATATATACACTGGAATGGTTGAACATATTGAATTCACAGAACATACGTTCTCTTCACATTTTTCAATATGACTACTAACCTTGCTATAATACAAGTCTCTTTTGACATGTATTCTAACTATAATTATGTATCTTTTACTGGTCCAATTTTAATGTTTGTTTTCATTTAGGACACATACACACAAAAACATAACCACAGTTACTCTGCTAGGCAACTCTGCAACACTGGAATGAATTAAATTAGCACGTAATATCTCTGAAAATCAAAGTAAACAGAAAAAAAAATTAAGACTAAAATCACTCACTAGAAAATCCAAGCCTTTGACAATTATTTGAACAGGTCTAGATTTGGGGAGGAAGGAAAGACACGTAATATTTCAGAGTAACAGGGAGATGTCAAGGTAAAAAAATTACAATTGCATAAAGGTACAAGAATTAAAACACACACACACACACACACACACACACACACACACACACACACACACGTAAACTGTATGTTCAACATCGGAAGAACAAGAAGGCTAGCAAACGCTGAAGTCACTTGTTTATACTAGCTCCTTGAGTGGAGGATTGTGTCTTATCTTTGGATTCCTGGTGCCTGGCACAGAGGAGTCAATAGACACTATATTAGAAGAAAAGAACAATGTATCTTAACAAGAATCCTTACCCAAAAGAGGGGTTGGGAGTGGGGGTGACTGAAGCTAGAACCAAATCTTAGGATGCTTCCCCCTTTTCTCTACAACTCTCACTTTACTAGTTAAAGTTTTAAGTATCTGAAACCATACTTAAAGGTACATTTAATTTAAAGGGTTCTACATCAGTTTAAAATACATGAATTTGCTATAATATATTTATGAAAAAAATTTAAATATGGATAAACTAAGATACAATCAAATTTAAACTTATTTTAAAGTATATGAAAACAGCAGTAGGCTTAAATTCACCTCAGAAGACTAACAGCATATAACTATATTTCCCTTATAGAGTCAGTCATGGACTATAACCACAACTCTTGTTCTAAACAAATTTCTCACAGATCCAGAAAGATGTTCCCATCAGTTAAAGACCACAAAGTCCCGAGTAGTAAACACAGCAAGCACCAGGGGGCCTCCCAGGAATAACGTGATACTAAAGGAAAAGGTAAGTAAGAATTCCTGGTAAAAACTTCTGCTTTTTTCTCAGCCTCCAGGAAGGCTTTAATATCTGGAGCAAATATAGAGATCTTTACACAAGGGACAGATACGGTGTACTTCAGCTGAAAAAAGTCACCCCTTCCCATACAATCCTCTTTGCTAAATTTCCAAACATAAGCGCAAACTGCTTCGCTGTAGTAAACAAAAGCAGCACACACGCATTCATTAGGTGTCCGACAAAGAGGGCTCTTAATCATTCAAAAAAGACAATTCTTTTTTACACACTCCCCAAACAATTCGTGACGACGCGAATTTTTGAGTAAAAGGATTCTTTTGAACAAGACCCGCCTTTAACTTTGAATAGTATCCCGCAACGGATCAATACATTTAATTACTGATCTCTCCCATCTAGTCTACTCGTTCCTCATATTCCCACCAACACAAAACTAATCTATAAAAAGCATGAGAGCCCGAAACTTCAAATGCTACGAAGACTGTAAATGCCTTTTAAGCCCAAAAGAGGCTGTTACAACAGGCATTTACTAAGTTTGTGCAGAAATTAAACTCGGCTCAAACATGTTATGATTTTAAGCCCCCCTTCAGCCCCAGGTATTCAGGTGTTTCGTATTTCTAACGGACATCTCCAACCCGATCCAAGATTCTTACTATTTTTTTGTACGCCAGATAATAAATGTTAAACTATCCATCCTATCCTCTCCTTAAGCACTTTTGAGCATCCAGTAAAAAATGCAAGCGATCCGATAGCCGCACTTGGGAAGGGCTTCTCTTTTGGTAAAACTCACTACCGGAACGACAATCGGCGGCAGCCAAGGGCAACGCACAAAGAGAACAGAGAAGCAGCACACATTCCACGGACACACAATACCCAGTGGCAGGCATCGTCGCCCCTTCTTTGGAAGGGCTAGCGGAGGCCAGCACGGAGGCTCAGCGGAGCCCCGCCGCCCCGGGGAAGGCTGTGCCGCCCATGGGCCCCGGGCCGAGGCACGGCCTCTCCGCTGGCTCGCCCGCCATCCCGCGCTCCGGAGCCTCCGGGGCCACCTAGCCCGCCCGCCCTGTTCCCCGGCTCGGCTCGAGCGGGAAGGGCCCCGCGGCCCGGCGCCGCACTCACCCTCCAGCAGGCGGGTGATGAGGCTGTCCACGTTCAGCTCCCCGTCCGCCATCTTGTCGGCACCAGACTCTCCTCCCCGCAGCGGGAACAAGGGCTTCTCGGCGGCGGCGGCGGCTCGGCGTTCTCACCTACGAGTCACGCGGCGTCTCGACCCCGGCCGGCTCCAACTTCCCCAGGGCGCGGGCCCTCCCCCCTCCCCCTCCCCGCCGAGCAGCGACAGCGCGCGCACACGCCCGGAGAAACCCACTAGAAATAAATAAATAAACAAGCAGGGCCCCACGAACCAGGCAGCGTCCGACCCCAGCCGCCGCCGCCTCCGCCACCTCCTCCTCCTGCTGCTCGGCACCGCCCAGCTCCGCAATGCTCGCCGGCGCCGCGGGTAGCCCCGCCCTCAGCGTCCCTCCCTCCCCTCCGCCCTGCCCGGTCGCCGAGCCGCGCACAGCCGTGCGCACGCGCGCCACGTCCCCCTCCCGCGGCTCCGGCTCCGGCTCTCCGCCCTCGCCTCCGCCGCAGCTAACGCGCAGGTGCGGCTCCCTCCCGCTCCAGGTCCACGGCGCCGAACCGTGGCGACAGCGCAGGCGCAGGGCGGAGCCAGCCTTGCTTGCGCAGAGTGAACGCGGGGCCCGCGTAGGCACGAATGACCTTCCTCCTCTGCTATCTAGGGTCCGGAGTTTCCGCGGAGTTAGCGATTGCGCTCCTCCCTCCTTGCTTTTCTTTTCTTGGCTTCATTCACTGCCTTTACAATTTCTCCTGTTTCCACTAATCAGGAAACGACTGTGTGCTGCAGTTACCCTTGTCGGAAGCAGAACGAGACTACTCTGCTAAAAAATACTGACGTTGCAAGTGAAGTGTTCGTTACCGTTTTACCAGTGTGGCTGATTCTCCAGGTGTCTCAGGGTGAAACAAGCATCAAAGTGGGCTCCATTCAGCGTCATAAGATAAAATACACATTCCCGGTTTCTGCTTCCGTAGCCCGTTGATCATATCTTGTATCTCCATTCTCTCTAGACACCACTTTTCTGTAGTGCTTTTCTATTCATTTCTCTATTATATGGCTTAACCTTCTTATCTTGTAATAGTTGAAACATTTTTCTGCTGCACTTGGTTCCTAGAAGATAAAATCGCATTTGCTGGGCATGAGATGCTTATAATCCCTGCACTTGGGACTTGAAGGCAGAAGATTACGAAACTCAAGGTCATCATCAACTTCTTAACAGGACGACGGGTAGCTTGTTCTGCAGTAGTTCCTGTCTCAAGAAGCCAACCAACCACACCACATAGATCTTCGTGTCTGCACCACCCACCAAGTATCCGGTTTATACAAAACAGGGAGAAATAGAAACTCGGGAACTGGAAAGGTTCGTTGCTCACCTTTCCTTCCAACACCTAAAATTGTCATCAAGGGAAAGTAGGAAGAGTAGCCACGGAAAAGATTTAGGTAAGGATTTGAGGAGGTCAGGTCCAAACTTACCTTTTCCCAAACCTGTGCCCCTCGCATCCTCCCATCCCTTCCCCACTCAGACTTCATGAAGCTGGCAGCACAAGGCCGCCTGTACTTTCCTTGCTCACATACCACTAATAGCTAATACTGAGATCATATGTCCTGGCACTAATTTAGATGTCATGCAACATCATCTCATGTAATCCTTACCGCAAAGCCCTAGGTGACAGGTACCATTATTACCTCTACTTGTGGGTAAGACTGTCTGAGACACTAAACGGGTCAGTTGCCTCACTCCAAACAAACATCAGAGCTGGGATTCAAACCCAGGAATCTAGCGCTACATGAACTAAATTGCAGTATTCTTTCTCAAATGTACATATGCTTTGACACAAGGTGTATGTGTGTGTGTTGTTTTAGTAAAAAACATTATCTAATCAAGTGCTTTACGTGTCCAGATGAATGCTAGAATTTCCTAAATCCCTCCTTAATTATTTCTCTTTTGCTAATGTAGATTATACAAACTTTGAAGTAATCTGTGAAAACTAGCAGTTTGCTTTGGGGATTTTTAGAGGAAGAGAGATGGCTTATCTCCACTATATTTTATTCAAGTCCACTTTATTTTTGCCCAACTTTGTTCCAGAAGAAGGGATTTAAGTTAACTTAAATAAATGTTTGCAGTTGGGGCAAATTAAAAACAAATACAGGGTCTGGAGAGATGATTCAGAGGTTAAAAGCACTGGCTGCTATTGCAAAGGACTTGGGGTCAATTCTTAGCACCTACATGGTGACTCACAACCACCTGTCACTTCAGTTCTGAATGGAAGAAGAAGAAGGAGAAGGAGAAGGAGAAGGAGAAGGAGAAGGAGAAGGAGAAGGAGAAGGAGGAGAAGGAGAAGGAGAAGGAGAAGAAGAAGAAGAAGAAGATTAAAAAGAGTCTAGGTATAGTGAAGAAGATTTGTTGTAGATAAAGGGAAAGCATAGTCAGAAGCAGAACTTCTGGGAGAGTCCAGAGTGGACATGACACTGAACATAGTGAGGAGAGGGCAGAAGGCAAGAGAGAGGGGACAGGGGGGAACCAAGTGCAGCATCCAAGAGGGCAGAAGGGGAAAAGGGGGGCATGGGGGGCAGGCAGGCAATCAACCAAACACAGGAAAAAGGTGCAGGGTTTCCACTCCCACCAAATTTTCTCAGTAAGAAATAATGGGTCTTAGTAAAAAATTGTGTGTGTGTGTGTGTGTGTGTGTGTGTATAATTTTTTGGTACTTTTGGTCTTGAGACAAGGTCTCACTCTGCAGCCCTTGCCAGCTATGTAGACTAGGATGTCCTTAAACTTAGAGATCTGTCTGCCTCTTCCTCCCTAGTACTAGGGTTAAATGTGCATGTTATCACACATTGCTGGGAGAGCTTTCATCACTAGTGGTCCACTGTGGAATGTCCCTCCAAAAGAAATGTAAGGACCCCAGGAGTGTGCTACTCATGCCTTTAATCCCAGCATTTGGGTGTCAGAGGCATGCACATCTCTAAGTTTGAGGCCAGCCTAGATCAACTTCCAGGACAGCTGGGACTACACAGGGAAACCCTCTATTGGGGAAAAGAAAATGTAAGACTTTAACCAGGAATGGCAGTTCACACCTTTAATCCCTGCACTTGAGATGCAGAGGCAGGCAGATCTCTGAGCCTGGTCTACAGAATTCTAGGACAGTAGGATTATACAGAGGAAGTCTGTCAAAAAATAAAACAACAGCAACAACAAAAACAAAACAAACAAACAACAAACAAACAAACAAAAAGTAAGAATTCAGAATTCTTCAGATTTTTGAAGTCAACGAATTTGTACTATGTTTTAACTTTTCATCAGTTAAGGACAGATTTGCCACAGGAAGTAGGTAAATAAAGAAAAAATTGTATTTACTGAAAGAAATGTGAAAAATAAATAAACCATTTTCCTGTCTTATTTCTGAGTCATGGTTGTTGAACATTTACTAGTATACTATCAGCTCAGGGAGATGTCTGGGCTACTTACATTAATATCTTTAATTCCAGAAATGTCTTGAAGGAAAACACCAGGGTTGGGTCATCATAGTTTGGGATCTTAATAAAATTGTGATTATAGTTTTACTAACTAATATTGCCAGGACATTCAAATGTCCATTAAGTAAAAGCAACCTAATACTCAGAGAAACCAAACCATCATTCTATTGAGACCAGAGCAATGTCCCTGTGGGTTGTCCTCAAAAAAGACACTTTGGAACACAATAAATAGTAGCCTTGTTTATATATGTATACATATATACATAAAAATATATATAAATATACATAAAATATATAAATATATATTTATATATATAAATATACTTGTATATAGTTACTTGTTTATGTAAACTTATGTATTTGTTTATATATGTAATCTTACATGTTTACATATATTTACATATGTATTTACTTGTTTATATATACTTACATATTTATATATATTTACTTGTTTATATATGCTTACATATATATTATATATTCCAAATATTAAGTATAACCAAGGTGGCATGTATTGATGATTACTTTTTATTATCAACTTGACTGAATTTAGAATCATTTGGGACACATTTCTAGGCATGTCTGTAAATGTGAGGGACTCACCCTGATTGTAGATAGCACCATCCTATCACCTAGGGCTCCTAACATAGTAAAAAGGGAAGGGGGAAGCCAGCTGAGTATCAGTATTCATCCTGCTCCCTGACTGTGGATGTAATGTGATCAGGCTCCTTGTACCCCTACCTTCATACCTTCCCCACCACAGTGAACTGTATCTTAAACTGTGAATCAGAACAAGTCCTTCCTCCCTCATGTTGCTTTTGCTACGGAAACTTATACAGATGCTTTTCTTGCATGCCTCTCAATATTGGCCAATAGCTAACATATTATGAGAGTAAGCAAATATAGGTAGCAAAGCATGAAAGTCATGATGTACAGAGCCTTGCTGTCTTGGCTTAATCCAGTATCTATTTATTTACTTACATACTTATGTAGGCAGGATCTCACACAGTCAAGACTGACTTTGAACTGCTGGTCATCTTCCTGCTACCTCATGAGAACTAAGATAACAGGTTATGTGTTGCTACCCTGGCTGTCTTTTCATCAATAGTATTTCTCTCAATCAAGTCTTCAATAGGTCTTGAGTATCTGAGCTTGGTTTTTATTGGGTGTCCTGGAAAACATATTTAAAAAAACAAACATACAAATCTCAAAAACTTCTGTAGTCAGTTCAACTTAAGAAAACTGAAATATCAGACAAAACTCAGACTGCACTGGTTAGGAAGTTACCCCTTTCAATACAGATCCTAGTATAAGTGGCCTAGGGCCAAGATTTTTTTTCTTAAGATTTAGTTTCAATTTCATTTCAATGCACATATGGCAAAGCTATCAGCTTCTCAAGAAGTTAAGGTGGCTTGGATGAGAATGACTCCCGAAGGCTTGTGTGTTTGAGTACTTGCTTCTTGGTTGACTGTTTTGGGAAGGATTAGGAGGTGTGGCCTCATTGGAGGAGGTTGGGGGTGGGCTTTGAGGCTTCAGAAGAATCATGCTATTTGCCATCCAAGTTTCTCTCTGCTGTGCCTCCTGGTTGTCTTAAGATGTGAGCTCTTAGCTATGGCTTCAATGCCATGCCTGCCTGCCACCGTGTTCTCCACCATGATGATCATGGACTCCAACCCTCTGAAACTGTGAGCCCCAAATTAAAGTCTTTCTTTTATAAGTAGGCTTGGTCATGGTGTCTTATCACAGCAATAGAAAAGTAACTAAAGCCAGGTGTGGTGTGTGACGCATGCCTTTAATCCCAGCACTAGGAAGGCAGAGGCAGGGGGATCTACATAGTAAGTTCCAAGATAGCCGGAAGTATTTAATGAGACCTTGTCTCAAAAAACAAACAAATGGCCTGTCGGTGGTGGCACACACCTTTAATCCCAGCATTATTGAGGCAGAGGTAGGCAGATATTTGTGAGTTTGAGGCCAGCCTGGGGTACAAAGCAAGTTCCAGGACAAGCTGCAAAGCTACACAGAGAAACCCTGTCTCAAAAAACAAAACCAACCAACCAAACAAACAAACAAACCACCCCACAAAAATTGGGGGAAAAAAAAAAAAAGGAAACTAGGCATAAGAGTTCTCCTCAGTCATTTTAGACACTCCCCATTTTTATATTTATATATACATATGTAGTTTTATTATACACACACTATCCTCCCTTAGTCCAAAATAATTGAAGCAAATATAAGCAAATGCCTCTTCCCTGGCCTTGGGCAAAGACTTCTCCTTTATCCTGGCCCCCAGCAGGGACACACACACACACACACACACACACACACACACACACACACACACACACACACACACACACACAAAGAGAGAGAGAGAGTTAGGGAGTTGATATTCAGTGGAGCATTTTATCTTTAATCTGGATCTTTCAAGATAAACTGAATAGAAAACAAATCCCTAGTGACTGAAGAGGTTAACTAACCATGGAGAACTGTTAACTAGAGGGCAATTAAAGTTGAAAGAACAGTCACTATTTAATGGTTGAAGAGTTGAGTGTGTGGCCATTTCTTTTATCTTGAAAAGAGATTACAGGGTTATTTAGGTTAGCTTTAGTTTGTTACAACAAATGTTTCTCTTTCAGTGTTCTCACAGCTTGCTCCTTCAAACAGGACACCGAGAGTTCACTAAAAGCTACTTGCTGGTGAGGGAAAATATACTAAGTGAAAGTTTGTTTCAAATGAAACACTTGGAATGTTTTGTCACTAGTACATGTTGGTCTCAGAACCAAAACTGTTTCACTCGCCTTTTCAGTTGGATGTTTACCTGAATGGTTTCATAAAATTCTCATTCAATTAAGTCTGGTAAATAAATCTCTGATCTCTTTCTCTCTTCTCTCCTTCCTTCTTCCCTGCCTTCACTGCCACTCTTTCTCTCTTTAGTAACAGGGATTGAACATAGAACATCACGCACATTGAGCAAGTGCTCAGTTGAGCTATATCCCTAACCCAAGATGAGTTTTCTAAAATGTTACAAAGTTCGTAGATCTTCTGTACAAATACATGAAAATTAACAATATATATCTCCTAAAACTAAAACCAATGTATCTGTGACTGTGATAAATACTTGCTGCAGTTCAAATTATCACCAATAGAGACCTTTTTAGGTAGAAAATACTGATTAACTATAGTATTTATGAATTTTTATTTACACCTTAATTTAAGGTATGTCCAATTCATGTGTTCTTTTTTAAAAAGTTGCATGATTATGGAATATGAGAATCTGTGCTGCATGTACACGTGTAAAGAACAATTTGATTCTTTCTACCTTTGTATGGGTTCCATGGATTGGAGCAGCAAGCACCTTTTTACTAAGTGAGCCATTTCATTGCCCAACACATAAATCATTTATTATTATTATTATTATTATTATTATAGTTATTATTATTATTATTAGTTATTATTATTCAAGACAGGATTTCTCTGTGTAACAGTGTTGGTTGTCCTGGAACTCACTTTGTAGATCAGACTGGCCTCGAACTCACAGAGATCCACCTGCCTCTGTCTTCCAAATGCAACAGACCAGTTAAGAAACTGTGTTTGATTTTGCACTAAAGGAGGTACTTTGGCAAAGTCATCGACGATGTGGGAACATGACCACAGGATAAATTGAATTGCAGGGAAGGAATCAGATTAAAGATGGAAGGCCAGAGTAGCTGAATGACCTTAGCCAAATCCTTCTTCTGACTCTGGGTGTTATTAGCTACAAAAGATTGCCATTACTAGAATACTCTTCATAGTATCTTCTACCCTGACAAGTCTTTGATCCTAAGACACATGGATGAAGCCTACACATATGATATAATAGTGTACAAACCGTCCCCAATTTAGGAACTGGCTCAACTCCAAAAGGTCAATTGTTCTGGAACAGGGACTATATTTTCCCACAGAGACTGCGGTACAAATAGTGAATTTTCATATCAGTCTACAAAACCTATCTGATCCTTATGCAACTATAGGAAAATGTCTATAGCACTGTGGATTTCAACTAACATCAATGAAAAACATTCCCCGAGGATTCTAATTTAGCATGGTAGAAAACATATCTCAGGGGTGCTGTGGAACAATCTTTTTGTACACTGTGAATATTTGTTGCTTTCATTGCCCAATAGCCAGCCAGGCAGAGGATGGGTGGAACTCTCAGACAAAAAGAAAGCTTAGGAATGAAGAAGGGTAGAGTCACCAGCCAGATGTAGAGGAAGCAGATGAACATGCCATGCTGAAAAAAGGGTACTACTATGTGGTAGAAAATAGATTTTAAAAATATGTGATAATGAGTTAATAACAAGCCTATACTATTGAATGAGGCTTTATAATTAATAATAAGTCTCTGTGTAGTTATTTGGGGGAACTGGCAGTCCTGACAAAGAAATCCACCTACACTGAGGTTTCTACTGCCCTGAGTAATAAGCATGAAGAAAATTCTCTTCTAACTCTCAGATGGTCCTGGCCCAAAGCTTAACCTCATAGATTGGAAAGGGACCGATGCTCTGATAACTCTGAGCCTATATGCAGGGTGGGCTCAGCATAGCCAAAGTGTCTGGGGGTTTGGTTTTGAAGAAGATGGTTTCTTACCCAAAGGATAGGGATGGAAGGACAAAAGGAAAAGAGGACGTGAAAAGAGGACAGACAGTCTTGTGCTAGGAACTTAAAAAAAAAAAAAAAAAAAAAAGGACACAACTACTTTTAACTAGAAGTTGAGATCTATAAAGGTTAATCTTGTTGACTTAATCTCGAAGCTGGAACCCACATCTGGATCTTGCTGTTTCTATTCCTGTCACTGTCAGATTTTTACTTGAGAGATACTATGCCTCTCTCCTTCCTACTCTGATATCTTAGAACCTTGCGTCTCTTGCCCACACTCATTCTTTATTTGATTTTCCAGGGCAGCCAGAACAGCAACCGCCACACTCCCATTGTGTCCCCATGTGTTTAACAGCACCAGCAGCCCAGAGGATGACATCTTACTTGCTCACAGGAGGTTGCTCTTCCACTGTAAGCTTACACAAACCACCTAGAGAATTGGATGAGCCACCCTAAACTCTAGTGCCTAGGTCAGCCATCAATAGCAATGTTCTGTGTTCCAGTGCCCACACCATAGACATCACTCTTTTGTCAGAGAGGCCTATGACTGGAGATGCCATGTGCTGTTGTTTTACGTTTTATTTTTATTTATTTTGGTTTTTCAAGACAGGGTTTCTCTGTGTAGCTTTGGAGTCTGTCCTGGAACTCGTTCTGTAGATCAGGCTGCCCTTGAACTCATAGAGATACGCCTGCCTCTGCCTCCTGAGTGCTGGGATTAAAGTCGTGTGCCACTACTGCCCAGCTGTTTTATGTTTTAAAACACGGCCTCATGTAGTTCAAATTGTCCTTAAATTTGCTATTCAGCCAAGGATAATGTGAACTTCTAGCCTCTTGCCTCTACCTTTAGATTACTAGGATTGCAGGTGTGCACCACCACACCCAGTTTTATGGAGTGCTGGGAACTGTGAGAGGCAAAAACTCAACCTATTGAGACACATCCTGAAAAACTTTACAGTAAGCTTTATAAAGCTCTTCCCTAGCTATGGGAAAAAAAGCTAAGAAGCTTTAACTTGCCTCTAACTGCTTAGGGCTAATAAAGTAGCAGCTAAGGGAGAGGAAGAGGCAAGAGGTATAGGGGCCTGGGGCAGTGGAAGCAGCCAGCTGTGTTGATAGACTGAGGCTCACAGCAGGAAGGAATGCAGGTAATTCAGACAGTGTGAGGGAGTCTTCTAGGGAACTATGGGAAATGATTCCTAACCCCTACTAGGGGAAGGGCAGGGAGTTGCCTGCCCTTTCCTATAGCTCCCTAGTCAGATCAACATTATCAACATTCCTGTGCAAGAAATCTTTTATCTTGCAGGGCATGGTGGCACTTACCTTTAATTCCAGCACTCAGGAGGTAGAGGCAGAGAAGGGATCTTTGTGAATTCTAGGACAGCCAGGGCTGCATACTGAGTCCCTGTCTCAAAACAAACAAACAAACAACTAAACAAGGAAGGAAGGGAGGAAGGAAGGAAGGAAGGAAGGAAGGAAGGAAGGAAGGAAGGAAGGGGACCTTCTTCTTAGCCTGGTGTAGTAGAGCACGCTTTTAATCCTAGCACTTGGGAAGCAAAAGCAGGCAGATTTCTCTGAGTTGGAGGTCAGCCTGGTTTACAGAGTGCGTTCCAGGACAGCCAGCATTATTACACAGAGAAACCCTGTCTTGCTGTCTTGGAAAATGAAAGGAAGAAAGGAGGAAAGGAAGAAAGAAACAAAGAAAGGAAGGAAGAAAGAAAGAGGGGAGGGAGAGAGGAAGGGAGGAAAAGAAGAAGGCAGAAAGGAAGGAGAAAGAAAGAGGGGAGGGAGAGAGGAAGGGAGGAAAAGAAGAAGGCAGAAAGGAAGGAGAAAGAAAGAAAGGGAGAAAGGAAGAAAGGAAGGAAGAAGGAAGGAAGAAAGGAAGGAAGAAAGGAAGGAAGGAAGAAAGAAAGAAAGAAAGAAAGAAAAAAGAAGGAAAAAGAACCCTGCTTCATCTTATGAAAGGATCACGACTGCTTCTGGAGGTGTGGGTCAATTCCTAAACTTGTTTAGAATTCCAGAGAGGTCATGCAAGCCTTTAGAGCACCAATGCTGAAAAAAAAGATTTGACCTGGGTTTTGAAGCATTGGGCAATTACATGAGTGACTTGCAGTTAAAGTGGCTGATGTGTTTGTTGTAGGATCACTTTGGGGAACCAGCTATGGTGATCTACATCTATAACCCCAGCATTTGGTAGGCAAAACCAGGTGGATCTTGAGTTCAAGGCTAGCAGGCTTACCGGGTAGGTTCAAAGTCAGACTGCAAAGTGAGACCCTGTCTCAAAACAAAGAATTGCTTAGGGAATTTTTCCCAGAACAATCAATATTATATTTTGAAACATTGCCCCTGGAAATTCCCTCACTGCACTATCCACTCCCTCCCCCACTTTTCCCTGAGGCAGATCTCAAAAACCAAACAAAAGGAAACACAGCCGAATTTGTTAAAGAGACTTATTCTGGTAAGGAGATGGAGACAGGGGGGTTCTTCATTGGTCCAGGGGAGGCTGGATCCCCCAGAGCACACTGTGTTGTATATGGTGGGATAATTAAGAAGGCAGCCCTGAAGAACCTGGAATGTGAGGCAGAATAGAGGGAACCCAGTGCTATTTACATAAGAAATGATCTGTGCTTCGTTTATTTAATGTGTTATTGTCAGGTATCTCTTCTGTGCTATGGACAGAGCCAAACCCAGGTCCTTTCCCTCATCAGGCTTCTGTGCTGCAAGAGAGGGAGACAGCATTGATTTATCTTCTTTAGCACTAGCACTGTTCCAACCTGCTTTTCCTCTCGAATCCTCTGACTCCCACTTCACCAGAATAGCACGATTGCACCATTTAGTAGCTCACATCCTTCAGCCATTGCACTGTCTTCAGGATAACATCTAAATACTTAGCTGGGTGTAGGATGCCTTGCTCAATCCAAGGTGTGTCTTTTGCCTTTCCTGCATCTTTGTCCTCCCTGATCTGGCCTCGTCCTCTGTTTTCTATCCCTGCCAAACCCACAGTTTTATGCTTAATGCTCCCAAGGTACTTTGAACCTACTATAACTTCTTTTCCTGTGAATCCTGTAAAAAGTAAACAAGACAGTTGGTGTGGATTTCAGGGCACAAGCTCTGGAGCTAAGTGACCTCCAGCCGAATCCCAGCACTGTCCCTTAATAAGGGGGCAGGTGATGAGGAGCTAAACAACCTATGATGCTTCCCTATGCTGGAATGCTCACTTTGAGCAAGTTATTTTATTACCATATTTCACGGATAATCATCGTAGTGCCCACCTCTCGGTGTTATATAGGCTATGCATTAAGAGTGAATCCCTTCCAAAACACTTAAACCATAACCTGGACATATTAAGCCCTAAAGGAATCACTGTCTATAAATTTTATGTTATCTCCCTGAGTCCAAATTTAAGGAAGAATGAGACTAGAGCTCTAGCGCTCTCTCAAGATAGCGTGAGCTTTCTAGTGTGTGCCTCTTTCTCTTTCTCTCCCTTCTCCTCTTCTTTTTTGAAAAATATCCCTTCCCTTCGACAGGCATGCTGGTACTTACCAGCCATCCTAGTGCTGGGGAGGCTGAGGTAGGAGAATTGTGAGTTAGAGGCTAACCTGGGCTACATACTGAGACTCTATCTTAAACAAACAAATACAATTCATTTTCTTTTGATAGTAGGCACTTTTATTGAATGAAGGCATAGATGAATTTTCTATTGAAGACTTTCTTTTCCTGTTTAGCTGTTACTTTAATCTTTTATTTCAATATCTGGGCAAACAAGAAATCTGCCCAAATTCTGTAAACTGTTTCTTTTCATCTATATTATTTCTTTCTTTTTTTGTTTTTTGTTTTGTTTTTGTTTTTGTTTTTTTTTTGTTTTTGTTTGTTTTTTTTTTTTTGGTTTTTGAGACAAAGTTTCTCTGTGTAGCCCTGGCTGTCCTGGAATTCACTCGGTAGAATAGGCTGCCCTGGAACTCACAGAGATCCACTTGTCTCTGCCTCTGGAGTGCTGGGATGAAAGGCATGGGCCACCATTGCCCGACTCTACATTATTTCTTTAGAATAACCATTATAGTGTGTGTTTGCATTGTTGAGATGGGGGCCAGACTGACCTGGAATTCTTGATCCTCCTGCCCCCGTCTCATGGATGTTAAGATTACAGGCATAGGCTGGCATACCTAGCTAGGAATCATTATTTAAATAATTTCATAGCGCCTTTGGACATATTCATGGATTGCTCCCAGGGATCTTCACCCAGTAACAACTTCCATGGTCACCTCTAGGAAACTACTTTTAAAATGGTGTTTTGTGTAGCTGAATACTTTACAACCATGAAATGGTGTATTTCTCCACCATCTAGCCATTATTGGCATTTTAATAATTTCTATTTACTTTTGCTAGTTTAACAGGTATATAGTGACAGGGTGATGGTGTGTTAACTCTCTATTTTAATGAGCTTTACTGTGTTTATAATTTATGAACTTCTTCACTTCTGATTATGTGAGGAAGATAACTGGGTATTGTTTAAATCTATATATTTGTAGCAGTTTCCACATTTTGGAGGGTGTGTTACTTTTATTATCGCAGTGACAGGATGTCTAGTAAAAGCAATTAAGGAAGGTTGGATTTTGCTCACAGGCAGGGTACAATCCACCATGATAGAGAAGTCATGGTGCTCAACTTACCGTCTCCCTTTTATTAATGGGGGGGGGGGGAGAAGCTTATGGAATTGTAGGTCATTTACAGTAGGTCTTCTTACCTTAATTACTTTAATCTAGATAACCCCCTCTCAGGAATGCCCAGAGGCCTGTCTCCTAGGTGACCATAGGTACTGTCAAATTGACAACCAATGTTCAACCACAGATGGGCAGCTCCTATTGTTTATGTTTAGCATATGTACTTCCCTTCATTCTGTGTTTTCCTTATACAGTGAAATGTAAGAAGTTGGAGAGATTTTAATGTCAGGCCCCTCATTCACTTGGTTACTGTTTGAGGTGCTGGGGGTTGAATCCAGAGTCCTAGGCCTACTTTTTTTTACCATGGAGCTTCATCTCCAGCCCTTGTTTTTTTGTTTTGTTTTGATTTGGGATTCACTATGCAGATCAGGTTGGCCTTGAACCCAAAATATAGCCTAGGCTAGCCTGCTATTGGCAAGTCTCCTGTCTCTGCCTCCAGAGTGATGGGATCACATGTGTACACCACCATATCTGGCTCTTTATTCTTTATGTAGATGAGAAAGTTAAGAGTCTGAGAAAATGCCCCAAAAATCATCATTTTTAATAGTAGATAAAAATCTTTTCTTGTACCTGGATTGAGTAGAATATATTTTAGCCTTTTGCTTTTAGGAATCTTGAATTTCCTATGTAGAATAGAATTTGCCCGAATCACAAAAATGTATAATATGTTTAGTTAGGAAATGAGAAAAAAAAAAAAAACCCTACATGTTTAGTATAGTTTAAAATATTCTTCAAACCAAGAATTGTTTTTCTCTGTGTGTTTGGGTTGTATGAGTGGGTGTGTAGGTTATGTGGGACTGGATGGGTGACAGGTCTTGTCTTTTCTCCTCACAGGTCTCTTCTTGTAGGGGTTGGTGACATAGCTCAACCACAAAATGTGAGCTTCATAAGCATAAGGTCTTGACTTCGGATCTCCATCATCTACATGAAAACTTAGGCACAGTGATGTGTATCTGTAACTCCAGTGCTGGGATAAGGGGCCAGAGGTTAGATGGAGCCCTTGGAGTTCATTTCTGTCTAACCTAACCAAATGGATGAGCTTTAGATTCAGTGAGAGAGCCTGTCTCAAAAATATAGTGGAGAGCCACTCAAGAAGATTGCTGAAGTCAGTCTTTGACCTTCACACCCATGTGCACATGTGAACCTGTGCATGAATACATACAAATATCACACACAACTACACATACACAATTTTTCAAAAGATTTATTTATTATGCATACTGTGTTCTGGCATGTAGGCAGGCCAGAAGAGGACACCAAAACTCATTATAGATGGTTTTGATCCCCTATGTGGCTGTTGGGAATCGAACTCAGGACCTCGGGAAGAGTAGCCAGTGCTCTTAACCTCTGAACCATTTCTCTAGCCCCACATACACAATTATTAAGTCTCTTTTATGGTTGGTATTGTAGCTCAGTCATACATTACTTGCTTAGCATGTACAAGGCCCTGGATTCTAGCTCTAGCACTATACACATGTGCACACATACATGTTCACAGACACATCCTTCTACACAGCAGTGCTTCTGCTCTGATACAATTTGTAATGTTGACTATCTCCAAATTTTCCATAAGAACAAAATATTAGAAGTAAATGCCCAATGCTTAGGAATGAAGTTAATTTATGGTGTTTCCAAATAGCAGACACCATGAGTTTATTAAATGTCATGTTCTAGGAGAATATCTAATGTGGTTATGCATACATTAATGCTATTAAGTGAGAAAAGTAGACTATGTTTAAAGAAGACCCAAAGAAATGGGGTTGTGTGATGCATTGGAAAACACGGTATCAAGAAGCCCATCTAGAGATGGGTGTGGTGGCACTTGCCTTTAATTCCAGTATTTGGAAGCAGTGGCAGGTGGATCTCTGTGAGTTCAAGGCTAGCCTGGTCTATATAAGGAGTTCTAACACAGCAGTTGGGAGGTGGAGGCAGGAGAATCACAAAGACCATTCTCGCCTACATAGTAAGTTGGGAGTTATCCTGGGTTGTTTTAAAAACAAAAGTAAATAAATAAAAGAAAAATCAGTCCATCTCAAATTTCATCTATAGATTTAACATACTTCTTTTAAATATATTTTAAAGTTTAATTACTTTAAAAGGGTTTATTGTATTTTAATTATGTGTATGTGTCTCCATGTGGCTGTGTATATGTGGGAGTGGCAGGTTCCTTACCAGTCCAGAAGAAATTGTCAGATGTCCTAGAGCTAGAGGGACCGATGGCTGTGAGCTGCCTAATATAGCTGCTGGGAACCAAACTTGAGTCCTTGACAAGAACAGTATGTGCTTTTAGCCAGTAAGCCACCTCTCCAATCTCAATTCAATATACATCTAATGAAATTCCTGCTACCTTTTTGTTGTTGTTTGAAAGGTGGTCAAAACTGACAAGCTGACACTGAAATGTATGTGAAAATGCAAAAGATCTAAAATATACAGGACAATCTTAAAGAGAAAGACCAAAGCAAGCAGACTATACTCTCAGATGAAAAGAGTTACTACAAGATGAAGACTTGCACTAGCATGGGAATAGACAAATTGGTGGGAGAGAGTTTAGAGTCTAGAGACAGTATCACACATATACAATGGAGGAAAAGCTGAACGGTCATTTATGGCACAGGAAATCAAACCTAGGGCCTCATACATGCTAAGCACCACTCTACTACTGGGCCATGTCCCCAGTTCTGGAGAGTCTTTTAAATCAATAATTCTGTATTGGAGATTTTGTATTTCTTTATATGTACATTTTTTCGTATTTTTATTTTTATATCACGTGAATTGGTGTTTTGCCTGCATGTACGTCTGTGTGAGGGTGTCAGATCCTCGGGAGCTGGAGTTATAGACAGTTGTCAGCTTCCATGTGGGTGCTGGGAATTGAGTCTAGATCTTCTGGAAGAGAAGCCAGTGTTCTGAAGAGCTGAGTCATCTCTCCAGCCCCTGATAATCAATCCTTCCTTCCCTCCTTCCTTCTTTCCCTCCTTCCTTCCTTCCTTCCTTCCTTCCTTCCTTCCTTCCTTCCTTCCTCCCTCCCTCTCTCCCTTCCTTCCTTCCGATCTCTAAGGTTCTCACTCTGCAGCTCAGGCTGTCCTCTAACCCACAGTGATTCTCCTGCTTAGCCTCCCAAGGGCTAGAATTACAAGCATGAGCCACCACTCCTGGCTTCAATCAATAATATTCTAACATTATCTAATCTTCTTATAAAAAGAGCTTTGATCTCTACTTCATAGCCCATGAAAATTCACTTTGAGTGAATTAGAGTCCTAAATGACAAAAAGTACAGCTTGTGGTAAATAAGTCAGAGAATATACTCATAACTTTAGGGCAATCAAAGAATCCTAAACATAAAAAACAAACAAACAAACAAACAAAAAAACTAACCATGAAAGGAAAGACTGATAAATAGTATTCCA
The DNA here is from genome assembly GCA_030556225.1 of Cricetiscus sungorus. Lineage (NCBI taxonomy): Eukaryota > Metazoa > Chordata > Mammalia > Rodentia > Cricetidae > Cricetiscus > Cricetiscus sungorus. The sequence goes on from JANBXA010000651.1 coordinate 70,753,266, forward strand.
TGTAAAATAAGAACTTTATATTCTATTTATTTATTTATTTTGGTTTTTTTGAGACAGTCTACACACACTCACACACACACACACACACACACACACACACACACACACACACGCACGCACGCACATATGTATATGTATATATGCTGCCCTGGAATTCACTATGCAGACCAGGCTGGTTTCAATTATGTGGAGGTCTGCCTGCTTCAGCCTCCCAAGTGCTGGGATTGAAGGCATGCACCACCATGCTCAGCTTTTATTTTTTTTTAATATAATTACATCGTTTTCCCCTTCCCGTTCCTCCCTTCAACCCTTTCTATGTACCATATCTTTCTCTGTCTTAAATTATGGTCTCTTTTTCTTTAATTGATATATATATATGCATATATATATAATATTTGTATATATATTGTATAGTAATTACATTATTTTACAAATTATATTACTATACAAATATATGACTTGCTCAATCTTTATAATGTTACTTGTATGTATATGATTTTTGGTTTGTTCACTGGTATTGGATAACCATGTGGAGAGCTCATCCCTGGGGAAGACATATATGTATGTACATGCACACAACACACACACACACACACACACACACCAACTCAATTCCTAAAAGCCCAATTTAATAGAAAGACAGATATTTCATAGAAGATTCTAAACATTCATCAAGTATCTAAGAAGGTACACAATACACATTAGGGAATGTACTGAAAACCACAATGTGGCTACCATTAAAAGACAGATACTATCAAGTGCTCATGAAGATACAGGTCCACTAGAAATCAGCACATTGACAGTGAGAATGTAAAATGGTATGGTTACTTCAGAATATTGGTATGACTTTGAAAGCCAGATTTGAATCTATCCTGTGGTGTAGCAGTTCTAGTCCTAAAATGTTAAAAAAGAAATGAGTGCACAGACCACTAAAAGCCATGTCCTAAAATGTTCACTTTTAAGTTTATTTGTATCCTTAAATGAAACAAAACTCATAAAACCAATGAAAAGTGTTAAAAGTCAGACAAGGATTTACCTCTGGGGCACATTGCATAAGAAGGGGCAAGTGAGAGCTTGGTGTAATGCTGGGGTGCTTTATGTTGCTGTGAGTGGTAATTAAGCAAGGATATACTTATGTGCTTATATAAAAGTACATTATGAATAGTGAGCTACATGTACAATACCTCAATAAACAGTATTACAGGGCATTTAAGTTTTCTTCTTTTTGCTCTATTTTCTATATGTGACCTTTCCCCTGAGCTATAATAAAAAACAAAACAAAACAAAAACCAACAAAAAAAAAAACCCAAAATGAAAGCACTATCAATTATAATAAAAGGAATAAAACAGTATAAAGGCTCGTGTGTGTGTGTGTGTGTGTGTGTGTGTGTGTGTGTGTGTGTATGTGTGTGTGTGTGTGTGTGTGTGTGTGTGTGTGTGTGTGTGTGTGTTTAACTAGAGCTAAATCTCAGGTACTTATCTCCGTTTATTGGCCTGATCTCTGAACCCAGCTAAAAATAGTTCAGAGTCCTGCCAGCTGGGAGCTGAGCTATGTTTAGCAGAAAGTGAACTGGAGAAGAATGGCATAGCGCTGAGCACAGGCTTTCTGTGTGTGGGGATTGTTCTCAGCAGTGCTCAGGAACCCAGGCCGTTCTATCCTGGTCTGCAGTGGAGTGTAGGAGCTCAGTTGAGGAGGTGGGAAGGGGAGAGAGGGACACAAAGGATCTCAGAGAACTGAACCCTGGCAAGTCCCCTAATATACCAGCCATTCTTTCCTTTTCTCCTCCCCTGGTTAGACTAGCCAGGTTTTGTTTTTGTAAAGAATAGACCAAGTTTTCAACAAGTCAATTTTTGTTCTGTTTCTTATATTTTAGTTTGTGAGCCTAGCCTTTAATGGCGGAGCCATCTTTCCAGCCCCGTTTTGTTTCTGTATATATGTATACGTGTGTGTATTTGAGCACATATGTAAAGGCCAAAGGCCAGCTCAGATTTGTTCCTCAACTACTGTCTACTTAATTTTTTTTTTACTATGTTATTGTGTGTGTGTGTGTGTGTGTGTGTGTGTGTGTGTGTGTGTGTGTGTGTTTGTGTGTGTAAGTGCCATGGTACATGGTTTGGGGGTGTGTGTCAAAGAATAGCATTGAGGGTTGGGTTTTTTTCCTCCTTCCAACATGTGAGTTCCAAGGATTAACTCAGGTCTTTGGATTTGAGGGCAGCCCCTTCTTTCCTTCCTTCCTTCCTTTCTTCCTTCCTTCTTTCCTTTCTTCCTTCCTTTCTTCTTTCCTTCCTTCCTCTCTTCCTTCCTTCCTTCCTTCCTTCTTTCCTTCCTTCCTTCCTTCCTTCCTTCCTTCCTTCCTTCCTTCCTTCCTTCCTTCCTTCCTTCCTTTCTCCTTCCCTCCCTTTCTCTCTTCCTTCCTTTCTCTCCAGGTTTTTTTTTTTTTTTTTTTTTTCCTGTAGTTCTCCAAGGAAGCTACCCTGTCCAAGCATGGAGCTCCAGTAATCTGTCTGCCTCCATTTCCCCAGAAACTTGGGTTACAATTGTGTGCCCAACCAGCCTTTATGTCTGGATTCTAGGGACTGGGTTCTGGGGTTGATGGGATTGAACCCAAATCCTTGTGCTTGCAAGACAAGCACTTCATCAACTGAGCCATCTCCCTAACCTCTCAACAACTAGATTTTAAATGTTATGCTGACATCTGGGGAAAACAGGTGCAGAAATATTTTCATTTCGAGGACAAAAGTTTCCCTGGTGGTTTTGTTGCTGACTCAGCCTAGTCTAGGAATTTGCTCTACTTATCTTCTTCTTTCTTTGGTTGGGGTAATTATCCATGTCACAGCGATGCTTTGAGGCTTAATGACTGTTCAGAAATGGCTTTGAAGTACCAGATGAAGAGGCGTGGAAGGGCTCTACTGTAGGTTCTCCCTTCAAAGTCCAGCACGGTGAGAAAGCTGTGTGTGGCTCTCCACTCAGCTGTGGTAGCATAGTACCTCCCTGGTTCCTTCTGACTTACAATTGCTGACCCTCAGTCAAAGGGAGGACTCTACTTTTAAATTCTGTTCACTTTTTAAAGGGCAGAATGAATATAAGGTGATATGTGATTAAAACATTTGGAGGAGGGGTTGGAGATTTAGCTCGGTGGTAGAGTTCTTGCCTAGCAAATATAAAGCCCTGGGTTCAGTCCTCAGCTCTGGGTTGGGGGGGGGGAGGGAGAGACAAAACATTTGGAGAATGATTCTTAACCAGTTGGTATGTTGTTGAGGTCGATAAGGAACTTCCATCTTGGGCTTGGGGAGATAGTTCAGTCAGTGAAATGTTTGCCTTGCAAGCATGAGGACTTGAGTTCTCTCCTCAGAACCCACAGGCAGAAGCTAGCATGGTGGCCTGTGCTTTTGTAATCTCACCTCTGGGGACACATAGACAGAAGTATCCCTGGGCCTTAATGGCCAGGTAGCCTCACCCACCAGTTCTTGGCCAGTGAGAAACCCTGTATCCAAAAACAAGGTAGGCTAGGTGTAGTGGTGAATGCCTTTAGTCCCAGCACTTAGGAAGCAGAAGCAGGCAGATATTTATGAGTTCAATAACGAGTTTGTGAGTCTACATAGCAAGTTCCAGGCCAGAAAGAACTATATAGTGAGACTCTTGTCTCAAAAAAAACAGAAACAAAACAAACCAGCTAAAATAAAACCAGTAACAACAACACAACAACAAAACCAAAACAACAACAAGGTTGATAGAGCCTGAGGAACAAGACTTGAGTTTGACCTCTGGTCTCCACAGGTGCACACACACAGACACACACACACACACACACACACACACACACACACACACACACACACACACACACACACTTTTGCTCAGAAGTAGGATGATGTAACTCATCTTCCAAGGCAGGGCAAAAACATGTCAAATATTGAGATCAAAGGTGACCTCAAAGCTTTAAGTCAAACTCTGTGGATGCTGCTAGAGACCTGGCTGGGAAATGGCTTAGGGGAAATATACCATCTTTTCAAGCCTTAAGAATCAGAGCACTGACATATTAATAAAAAGCAACCTGGGAGATGGTAAGAGTCTGTCAAAGGTGTGCTCTCTTAATGGTGTAACCAAAGAACTTGGTTGTGCTTGACTTTGAAAAATTCCAATTTGTGAGTGAGCGAAAGTGTGGCCACAGAGCAAAAGCATGAAAGATGATGGTGGTGGTAATCGAGATGACAGCGAGCAAGAGAGTGCTGTGCTAATAGTTTATACATTTTACACATTATTTGATCCCACAATAATTCTAGAGGGAAAACCTACCATGTTTCCATTTTATAAGCAAACTGAGGTTTAGAGAAGTTTAGCAACTGCTTCAGGGCTATACAGCTTGGTAGCTATCTGTGGTTTTCAGAACATAAACGCACAGAAATTTATATTCCCAATCCAAAGGTAGAGGTTCTGGTTCCAAGATAGGATGGAGAAAAGAAATGTATGTACATTTACATGTGGTTTGTCTTTGGTGCAGGGTCTCACACTAAGGCTTGGGCTTACTATATAGCCCAGATTAGTCTAGAACTCTTGGCATTCCTATTGCATTGGCCTCTCTGGTGCTAGGAATATATGTTTGTGCCACCATGCCTAGCTTAAAAATAATACTTCAGGCAAATCAATGATGAATGATATTTAAGGAGACTATCCTTTGGGAAATAGTGGTGGAGACTTAACATGAAGGCTGAGAATAATACTTTGCCATGGTATCTCCAGCGTTGGCCTTCCCTGTCCAGCTGAAAAGAATGTCATTTGCCCAGTTGAAACTATACTTCATATTGTTTGGTTCCTCTCTATTGGACATGGCTATTGCCTTCTTGAGTCGGACTATCTGTGATCACTGACTTGAGACCCTCACAAGATTCAACCTTGGGAGTCTCCATGAGTTCCTCACCAGGGTCTTTCTCTCCCTAGGTTACATAGGTAAAGCTGACTACAGGTTGGACCCTTCAGTAGCGCAGCTCCCCTTTTGTCACTAAGGAGGTCTCTTCAGTGGTGTAACCAATTGGAAGTTGCTTGACAGGTAACCTGTGTGCATATGAGGTCACTCTGATAAACTCATTCATTTATCAATCTGGATGTGGATAGAATCTTGTTTTTGGTCTGCTGGTGTCATCTCTATTTGAGGTTGAATAACTGTTCCTTTATTTCTCCCCAGGAAATGTCTGGCAACAGTCCCTATGCTAATCAAAGGATACATCTACATCAGCCTTCTGTTGCTAAGGAAAATACCTCTGTAATGCTAGCTTTGATTTGTTCAGCTTGCATATTTAAAATGTCAGCTTCTTCATGTGAATTCAGTTCCTCTGCTCCACCCGCCATTTTTTTTATTTTTTTATTTTTTTTTATTTTATTTTTTTTTTTTTTTAGCATGGTTCTGGCTATGCAGCCTAGGCTAGCCTTAAACAGGCTATCCCTTCTTCATTAGCCTCTGTGGTATTAGGAATACAGGTAGATTCTACCTTACTGGCCTTGACTGGTTTCCTAACTACATTGTCCCAGTTTAGTATAGGATTGCTTGCCTATGATCCCTGTTCTTCTGGAGGCTGACGCAAAAGGATTGTTGAGTTTCAGTCTACTTGGTGATTCTGTCTAGAAATAAAAAGAAAAGTAAGGATTGAGTAAAATTAAGGACTGAGGTATAGCTCTGTGGTACAGTGCTTACATACCATGTTCTTCTACGTGCTGAATTCAATTCCCAGTACTTGCCCATAACCACAAATCCTACCAGGAAGAGCCTAGGCTGACCAATAGATATGAATAATGAATAAATGATACTTATTAGTCATACCATTATAATTCTAATCAATGCTAATCACTTTTTCAGAGCCAGCTCTATCTTAAATGAACTGAGAACAATGGAGTTATTAACCTCAGAGCAACATACTTTCAAGAAAGAATGTGCATGGGCATATATGTGTGTGTGTGAGGGTACATTATATGTGTATATATGTGTCAGAGGGTACATGTACAATATATGTGCATGGATGTATGGGAATCAGAAGTTAACCTTGGGTATTGTTCCTCAGGAGTCATCCTTTTTTGTTCTTTTCAAAACACCATTTCTTTGTATAGCCCTGGCTATCCTGGAACTCTGTAATCAGGCTGACCTCAGACACAAAAATCCACCAGCCTCTGCCTCCTGAGTGCTGGGATTAAAGGCATGTACCATCATTGCCTGGCCCACCTTGTATTTTGAGACAGGGTTTTTCACTGAGACCTGGAGCTCACTGATTTGGCTAGGCTGGCTGTCCAGTGAGTTCCAGCAGTCATCTCTGACTCTCTGGGCTGGGATGACAAGTGTGTACCACCATGCTTTTCTTCTTATATGGATGCTATGAATGTCACTCAAGTTCTCATATTTGTATAGCAAAGATTTGCAGCCTGAGCTATCTGGTTGTAGCTCCCCCTTTTCTTTCATCCACCCCTTTCCATTTTCTTTTTCCTTTTTTTCCCTCAAAATCTTATAGCCGTGGCCTTGAACTCATGACAATGCTCCAGCCTTTCAGCCTTTTAAGTGTTGAGCAACAATGCCTAGATTCAACACATATTTTAAGACCTGATTTATCTTTAATTAATTAATTTGTAAACACACCAGAATGCAAGAAACATAAAAATTCAGAATCCCTACATTTCCATTTCTACACAGGGAAAAGTTTGTTTAGCTTATTAAAACAATTCATCCTGGCCACTCCCCTGTGTCCTGCCTTTCCACCCTTTGCTTTTCTACCAACACCTGTGACCTCTGAGACACTGAGGCACATGGCAATACAGTTTAAATATTCTTGCCCTTTTGCTTTTTCGAATGTCATTTGTCATGGTTGGCTTGAGTCATAGCCTAGTAAATTTGGGAAAGATACACAATGAACTTGGCTAGGGCCAAAGTCATATGGTACACCCTTCCTTCCTTATCAGATCTTTTAAAAACAGGGCAAATAAAACCAAGTGGCATAAAGCAATCACAATGGCCATGGTCTCTAAATGAGGAAGTCATGGGGGTATTTGCCACACACTTATTTCACATAATGGGAAGTGTTCTTATTGGTCTCCTTCTTCCTGCACTTCTCTAGCCTGCCCCTACTGTCTGCCTTTGTCCCTGATCTTTGCTGTTCCTATCCTGTTCTCTTATCTTTTTCTTTTTCTTTTTTGGATTGGCTCCTGTCATTCAAGTGTCATCTAAAATGCCACCCTTCAGAGAGGCTGTCATTGATGACCTCATCTAATCACTCTCAGCATATCATCTAATTGTATACTCTGCATAGCACTTACCAACTTCTGATTTATTTATTGAGAACATTTTTGAAAATTTATTTGAGACAGTGTTTCATATAGTCCGGGCTGCCCAAAACTATGTATGTAGTTGAGAATGACCTGCCTTTACCTCTCAAGTGCAAGGGTCATAGCTGGGATCAAACCACCAAGCCTGGTTTAGGAGGTGCTGGGAACCAAACCCAGGGCCCCATGTATGTTACATAGGTCTTTACCAATGAACTAGATTCCCAGACTATTTTCATTAATAGTCTTTCCAAGCTAGAGTAAAACCCCAACAGAGCAGAAATCTCTTACTTTTATTTATTTATTCATTTATCTGTTTATTTTTGATACAGGGTGTCTCTGTATAACTCTGGCTGTCCTGGAACTCACTTGTAAAGCAGACTGGCCTCAGACTCAGAGATCTGCCTGCCTCTGTCTCCTAAGTGCTAGGATTAAAGGCATGCAACCACCAATGCCCGGCTGACAAGAAATCTTTTATTATACCATATTTTCCCTGTTCAGACTCCCCCACATTATGCCTAACACAGGGAAGATGCTTTATGGGTGTATGAGGTTGAGAGAGGGAGGCAGAGAAGAAAAAAGAAAAAGGAAGATCATGGGGATGATATTTTTGACTTGAGATGTTAGAAAAAGTTATGTCTTTACTTAATGGTAAAATATTTTTCTACCTTCCTTGGATTATCATCAGAGCTTTGAAAGCTGTGATGAGTCAAAAGCAGACACGTTAAGGCAGAGGGCCTTAACTAGATGCGTGTGATCATTCACCCAGTTTCATAAGTTATTGCTGTGTGAAATCAGGCAAAAATAACTTAAGAGCTTGAATTCAAGTCGCCAAATTTAAAGTAGAGTAAAAAACAGTTATATTGAAGATTTTTCTTTTTAAAATGAGATAACACACACACACCAAAAAAAAAAAAAAAACCTTGTTGGCAGCATGAGGTAACAATAAGATATCTTCTAAAAAGCCTGGAAATAGAAATAAGATTATCTTCTGAGAGTTAAATCAGTAAAGGGAGAGGGCAGAGGCACTAAATAAACCAACTAAGGGAATAAACTGAGATGAATCACCAAGGCAGTCACTGAACACTGAGCATGTCTGTAACCTCAGCTCCAGTGACCTGGAGGAGGGTAATTCAGATTATAAGATCTAGAATGTTCTTATTAACTGCTGGAAAGTTGGCCAATGCCATGAAGAAGACTGGAAGATTATAAGTGGTAGACGGGAGTGGAGTTGTCACCAAAGCCTGGGAGACCTCACTCTGAGAAAAGCTTGGAGTTGGTGGAAGCTTTGCCTAACTGTCAAGAAGGCTGGTACCTTGACAGTCAGATCTGTGTTAACGTGCTTCGATTTCTCACTCAGACTTCATTCTCAGACTTCATGTTCTCACTCAGACAGCATGGGGACTCAGTATAGGGACATACATACCTTAGGACTCAGCCTGTCTACAAGAATAAAGCATCCTCAAACACTGACTTGAGACCCTGTTAGTTGGTTGTATTTTGTGTTACAATGGACTGGGCTCAAGTTCCAGCTATGTAATAGTCTCTTTGAACTGGATTTGTAGTGTTTAGCCCTGGTTGTAAAGTTCCAGGGACTTGTGCCTTGCAGGGGTCCCATGTCACATGTCAAAGGGTAGACTAGAATTTACACACCGTATATATAACAAGTAGACTCTGGAGAGATACCTCCACTAGGGGCTGGAGGAATCGCGGTCCTTCTTGAGAGTAAATAAACCATCATGGAATCCGCATGATGTTGAGTTGGGGGGAAAATGAGAGGTCAGGAGTGATTCTAGCTGAACTCACCCTCAAGAAAAAGCTCACAATGACCTGGTAGAGGAGATGTGAGTACAGCAGCTGTGGAGTCAGCTTTTGCTGTAAAGGGCAGAAAATTATAAACAGAGTAGGTGAGCCGAGCAGTGATGGCACACACCTTTAGCCCCAATACTCAGGAGGGTGTTTCCACTGATTTAGAAGTGGAAAATGAGAGCTATAGACAAGCAAATGGTTCCTGACTCAGTAACCCTGAGCTTGTCTGATTTACAGGCAGGGCTCACTGTCATTCACTGTCAGGAAGCTGCCCTATAAGCTACTGACCAGAACAGGGTTTCTTCAACTTTTCCCACTCATGAATTTTTTTTTTCACCCAAGTAACTTTTACATATCTCTGGATACATATAGGCTATTCTAATTCAGTTTCTGTTGTGATAAAACTGACCAAAACCAACTTGGGACAGGAAAGAGTATGTTTGGCTTACAGGTTACAGTCTATCACAGAGGGAAGTCAAGGGAGGAACTCAAGGCAGGAACCTGGAGGCAGGAACTGAAGCAAATACCTTGGAGGGGTGCTGCTTACTGGCTTGTTCTCCATAGCTTGCTCAGCCTGCATTCTTCTACAGTCTAGAATCACCTGCCCACAGTGGGCATGGCCCTCCCATTCCAATCACTAATCAAGAAAAATGTCTTACACACATACCCAGTGTTGTCATTTTTAAAAAGCAGCAGGAGAAAAACTCCACGTGACAGAGGTCAAGAGGAGGGCTTTTTTTTTATTAGGGGAAAGGAGATGGCGGAGACCAGCATTCAGCGACAGGAGCAGTGGGAGAGAGAAAAGAGAATCAGAAAGAAAGAAAGAGAGAGAGAGAGAGAGAGAGAGAGAGAGAGAGAGAGAGAGAGAGAGAGAGAGAGAGAGAGAGAGAAAGGAGGAGGAGGAAGAGGAGGAGGGGGAGGAGGAGGAGGAGGAGGAGGAGGAGGAGGAGGAGGAGGAGGAGGAGGAGGAGGAGGAGGGGAGGTAGGCAGGCCCTTCTAAAAGAGAACATAGTGAATATACACAAATGGTGCTCTTAGTGACTGCAGTTGAGGGCTATCCTGTCAAAACTCCAAGGGCAGGCCAGTACAGATGCCTGAATATTAACACCTAGGGGCCCCTGCAATGGAGGCAGTTCCTCAAATGAAGTTCCCTCTTCCCAAGTGACTCTAGTTTGTGTGAAGATGACAAAAACTAACCACCATAAAAGTATATAAAATAGTTATGCAATTAAGCAATTACTGATAACAGATTACAAACAAATTTGTTTCAAAACAGTTCTTTGGTATGCATAATTTTACCATTTATTGAAGATTAGAGCAAATTTACATACTATTTTTGCATACTGATATTCTTGTTTTATGTTTTCAAAAAAGTATTTACCTGCTAGTAGATTTTAGCACATACCTTTAATCCCAGCACTCAGGAGGCAGAGTTAGGTGGATCTCTGTGAGTTCAAGCCCAGCCTAATCTGCAGAGTGAGTTATGACATCCAGGGCTATACAGAGAAACTTTGTTTCAAAAGAAATTACTTTATTTTTTGGGGAGAGACATATTGTGTATGAGCCGCAGTGCACTGTGAAGGCTGGAGATGAAGTGGAATTAGTTATATCTTTCTACAGTGAGTCCTGGGGATTGAACTTAGTTGGTTAGGTTTGGCAGCAAGTGCCTTTGCCCACGAGCATCTTGCTGGCCCTTCTTGTTTATATCTTGTTTAAAGGATATTTAAATCCTTTCTTTTAATTGTTTATTTAACTTTATTTTATTTGCATTGGTATAGAAAGTGTCAGATCTCCTGAAACTGGAGTTACAGATGTTGTTAGCTGCCATGTGGGTGCTGGGAACTGAACTTGGGTCCTCTGGAAGAGCAACAAGTGCTGTTAACCTCTGAGTCATCTCTCCAGAATGATAATTAAATCTTGACTGAATATTTGCTATTAGTGAATCCAGAACATCTTCAATGTTTCTCAGAGTTGACTGACATCTTGATTTTATAATAGTTAAAGGTGAGAATGCCAACTAGTACATAACACAGAAACATGACACAGAATGCTACAAATACCTTTTTAGGCCACTTTGGAAATTGTTGGAAATTTTATTTTAATATCAAGCCAAAATTAATTTAGTGATTTTTTTTAAAAAAAGTAAAACACCAAGTTAGCAGCCTAAACAGAAATTTTAAACATCAAACATCATATGATAATTACTCCAAGATATACTTATTCAATATTTGCAATGTTGAAGAGTGATGATAGGAGAATATTGTTTTTCTTTCTATAGTAAGCCATTTCTCTATAACCTGTATGGTAAAATCACTATAAAACTAAATTACAACAGTCTTGAACCTGAACTGTGGCGATTCAGGCTGGTGTTGTATATATTAATGCATGTGTAGTACAAAGTACAAGTGTTGAAAGTTTAGAACCAGAGCTATAGCGAAGTCATTTGGTGACACACAGGAGAACGCTGTCATAAACACCTATTTCAGTCACTTTATAATTTGGTCAGATTGATAAAGCCATTCCCTACCTAATGAGGATAGATTAAATGCAAACCCATTACCTCCCCTTCCCTGGTAATAAAATTAAATGTGGACTTTTTGTTTGTTTGCTTTGACACAGGCTCTCACTGTGTAGCTCTGGCTGGCCTGGAATTCACTGTAGACAAAGCTAGCAGTTAGCTTCCAGACAGCCTTCAGCCTCTGCTTCCAGAGCACTGGGATTAAAGCTGTAAGCACTACACCTGGCTCAAATGTGGAATTTTAAGTAGATTGCTAGCATCAGGAAAACAGAAGTGTCTGCAAAAGACTAGAACTCATGCTATCATCCAGAATAGAAGTACTATATCCCACACAGCCTTGCTGATGAACACTGTATCTAAGATGAGATGGTGATGGACCAAGGAAGAGTCCCCAGTTAGAACTGGAAACAGTTTAGAGTGTATAGATAGACCCTTGAGAAACTGACCAAGTATGTACTCTATGACCGTATCACCCCAAACATGCCCTTATCTCTTCAGAAATACATCCAATGAAATGTGTTGAATAGTTTTATGTCAATTTGATAAGAGCTAAATTCATCTAGGAGGAGGGAACCTCAATTAAAAAAAATACCTGCATAAGATTGGCCTGTGGGCAAGCCTGTAAGCTATTTTCTTAGTTAGAGATTGATGGTGAAGGGCCCAGCCCATTGTGGATGGGGCCATCCCTGGGCTGGTGGTCCTGGGTTCTATAAGAAAGCAGGTTGAGCAAACCCTCATGAGTAGGTCAACAAGCAGCACCCATCCATGGCCTTGATCAGCTCCTGCCTCTAGGATCCTGTCCTGTTTGAATTCCTCTTCTGGCTTTCTTCACTGATAGACTACCACTTAGAAATGTAAGCCAAATAAACCCATTCCTCCCCAACTTGATTTTTGGTCATGGTATTTCACCACAGCAACAGAAACCCTAAGTCATGAGGAATTTGAATCCTTGCACTAAACATAACCTTGTGGGGTACTAATCAACATCTTGTGATGTCCCTATAGTAGCATAGAGCACAGATAGAGGTACACTCATATGGTCTGAATTCTGTTGACTCCTTATTGGTGGTAGTGTTCAAGACAGGGTTTCTCTGTGTAACAGCTCTGGGTGTCCTGGAAATCACTCTGTAGACCAGGTTGGCCTTGAACTCACAGAGATCCGCCTGTCTGTGTGTGCTGGAAAAAAAAAAAAAAAAAAAAAAAAAAAAAGGCATTTACCACCACTTGCACTCATTACGTAGCAGAAAATTACTATGAACTCCTGGTCCTCTTGCCTCCAAAACCCATCAAATGCTATGATAAAGACCTTCTTCTGGTACACCTAGGCTTTTCCTTCTCTGCCCTCACCTCCTGCTGTTTCTTCCTCAAACTGTCTCACTATGTAGTTCTGACTGACCTTGAACTCATGATTTTTCTGCCTTGGCTTCCAGAATGTTAGAATTATAAACACATACTACTATGGTCTATTAAAGACCATGTTCTTTAGCTTTATTTCCTAACATCTAATACAGTGTCTGATTATTAGTAAATGTTCAATGCTATTACTATATCTAGCAGAAGTATGAGTCTAAATTCCAGGATAAGAGAAATACACTGTAGAATGAAAAATCCTTCTCAGCTCTTCTAGGGCATGGTGGACAAAATCATATAAAAAGCAAAGGCAAGCTTGGCTTTTTTTTTTTTTTTTTTTTTTTTTGTGAAACTCCCCCTCACTGGATATTTCTTCCATTATTGCCATCAGCACCAATGCTTTTGTGTTTGTCTCTTGTTTGTTTTTTTTTTTTGTTTGAACAAAGTATTAGAATGAACTCATTCCCAATTAAATTTCCCAATTTAATTACAGAAGAAGTAAAAATTAGGTAGACAAAGGACTTTTCACTTGAATATTTCAGAAATGTGTTGCTTTTGAAGTCTGAAGTATCATGGGGAGATAAAAACAGCATCTTGTTTGAAGTTATAAGTATGATGGTGATCTCATCCTGGGAGAAGATGGAGTGGAATTCTATCTATCTTATGATCATTGTAGCTCATCGACTGCAATAGCTGTTGGGAAACATCTCTTTGCTATATCTGAATCATTTGGCTCTTTTCTTTGAAAAGAAAAATAAAGTCATGAACCTTTAATTTCCATAGCCCAGAGAGTTGTGCTATTTATAAACCAGCCACAGGACAAGAAAAGCCACAAAGAATTAAATGTTGTATTCTCTTAAGAAATGTTTTCTTTCAGTATTGCATAAATATTCCTGTGCATTTTGGTACTTTTTGAAATCAGGCAACCCTGTGACATTTCAAAGTGAAATAACTACACACAGTTTTTATATTGAGGCAAGGATAGTTTTTTGTTTTTTGTTTTTTAAGAATAAATATAATCAACCACACAGGACACATTATTCGTTGTCCTCTGACCTTTACGATTTAATTTCATATTCTGAAAACATTTGCTTCTAAATTTAGTGTTGAAACTGAACGGAATGTTATGGTTGCTTCTCAGGCTGTGGATTACAGTCGAGTTCAAATAACAGATGTTAAAACACTTATATTTTATATCTGCTTGGTCATGTGGAAAGTTTAATAAAAGCCCCATTTTAAGATACACCAAGAAGATTTCAATCCAAGACCCTGGAGAGTTCCACATAAACCTGTAAAGTTCAGTTGCCTGGTGGAGGTGCCCAGGACAGGTATGTCGACTCATGGAGATGGTGGACAAGAGGCAGTGACTGGGGAAATCTTTAAAGAGCCCACCACACCCCCATTTCTCCCATCCTGAGCCCCAACCATCACTTTAAGAGACCAAGAGATGGCCAGTCTAGATTTGGAGTTTAAACCAGTTGTTTTCAATCCGTATAGTCCCTTTTCATAAAACGAAAACCAAAACCCTTCCCTTCACTACACCAGAGCAGAAGGGGCCTTCTGGGGTCTACATGTTGAATCATGGGGATCAAGGGTACTTAAAGGAACCTGGGGGGGGTGTGGAATGAAGCATGGGACTCTCTGCCCTGATGTGCTACCACTAAAACTTAGTTTACTGCCCTGCTCTAGTGTGAGGGCCAGAGACACATGTATGGCAGTGTAGGCTGTATCCTGTGCGGGGGACAGAAGCAAGGGGATCACTAGGGACTTAAACTCAGTTCTCTAGGCTGAAGCTGCCTCCCTGAGGAGGAGAGGGTGTTTCTGGAATTTTATCTGCCCAGATAAGGTGGGGTTGTCTGAACCTGTCCATGGAGCCTAGGTCCAAAGATATATTATTTCTGGGAAGACTTTGGATGGCTCTCCCTCTCATCTTCTAGGTTCTTGTGCCCTGGAGGCTTGCAGTGTTCCTGCCTGGCTGAGAGTCCCAGGAGGAGTAACATTACCAGGTAGTCAGGTCCTCTGTGGACCCAGGTAAGGAAGGCTGTGAGTGGTCTCCTTGGCACGCCGGGAAAGTGTGAGTACTGGACACTCTACTGTGGAAACTTGAGCAGAACCTGGGCACAGAATGTGTTTGCCTCTCAAACCTCCAATGCTTCTTTCTCCTTTCTCCCCTCTGACCCGTGCTGTCACTCAAAGAAGACCCCTAGAGACTTCCCTCTTAGGGGAATTTGCATCTTAAATTAATGTATTATTATGTATGTATTATGTGTATGTGTGCATACATGCATATATGTGTATATGTGTGTGGGAGTTAAATACACATTTGTAGGCCAGGGATCAACATCTCATATCTTCTTCAATTGCTTTTTACCCTATTTTTGGAGATAAGGCATCTTATCGAACCTGGAGGTTGAAACAGGGGGGTCTCTGGGGCTCAATGGCTGGCAGGGCTATCTGTCATTTTACTCAGGTTTTGAACCCCAGCTTTCCTGTTGGCCTCCTCTCAGTCCACGTCTACAGGAAAGGGGAAGCTTTCTTAGGCTGTGTGCAAGATGCCTCTCGCCTCCAGCTTCTTTCTCTTATTTCCCACTTTCTATCTCTTCTAGTTTACACTGCTGCATTTCTCCTCAAATCCAGCCATAGTCTTCCTGTTCCTGGAAGGTGTAGCCCACAATCTGGGAGCTGGACTGCCCCCCTCTGCTTGCCACACTCCAGCAGCTGTTCTCGACTGGGCTCCCTCCCTGCCATTACTCACAACCTCAGCTGGGATAAGCCTCTCTGATGGCTCTCAGGCACAGCTGGGACTGCTTGTTGGAGGGTTCCTGGCATCTAGAACAAGGTGAATCCTTGCTGCATTGTTCCCCTAAAGCAGCGCTATGTGAAACACTGGGTTGCACAATCTCTGCTACTCTGTTGGGCAAGAAAGCAGCTAAACAGATACGCACCTTTTATCCCATCACTCACGAGGCAGAGGCAGGTGGAGCTCCAAGGCCGGCTTGGTCTACAGAGTGAGTTCCAGGAGGACACTTTTATCCTTGAAGCCTTTGAGAAACCCTATCTCAAATGCTGCCCCTCCCACCCCCACCCCACAAAGAAAGAAGCTAAAGAATTAGCAAGGAGAGAGGGGAAACAAAAGAGGGATCTATGCTCCTTTTAGGGCAAAGATCAAAATGGAGAGAAAGCAAGGATCTAGGACCCAGTAAAGACCACGCCTAGCCTGAAGAAATGGACTTTGGCTGGGCGGTGGCGGCACATGCCTTTAATCCCAACACTCAGAGGGCAGAAGTAGGCAGGTCTCTGTGAGTTCCAGGCCAGAGTGGTCTACAGACTAAGTTCCAAGGCTACACGGAGAAACCCTGTCTCTAAAAACAAAACCAAAACAAACAAACAAAAATGCACTTTGTTTAGATTTTTGCTTTTTGAGACAGTGTCTCACTGTCTGGCTAACCGGAAACTCGATATATAAACCAAACTGACCTTGATCTTGTGGCATTGCCCCTGCCTCTGCTTCTGCCCCCATGCCCAGTTGAAAGAGGCTGTTTTGAAGGACAATCCCTACACTCCCACTCTATTCTCCTAGCCTCCCTTTCTCAGTTTTCAGTTTTCGTTGCCAAAATAAAAACTGATTAGATGGGTGTCAACCTTACATATTGAACAATTGGGTAATTGTTTAGGTTAGGTAAAAAAAAATTAAGACCTGCAATTTTGTCTGAAAGGTTTTTTTTTGTTTGTTTGTTTTAAAGCAGTACTTTCCAAGGTGTTCACTGCCTCCTAAGACTTCTCCACTACTCTCTAAGGTGTTTTGCTCACATTGAATGAATAACTTGTCATGGTAGAAACTGACAGTATACAAAGGATGTTCCAGCTCAGAACCCCATTGTGTTACGTTCATGATTTCTTCTGTCAAACTGGATCTTCTGCTTCCTCTGCCAACTGAAATCCAACACATTAGGTCATAGCACTACCGGGGGAAGAGTTTCCACACTTTATCTTTCCCATTTCCTCTCTGCTGAGTATTTCATGCACCTAGTGAGATTGTAATTACAAGAACAAGGGATGGAGGGAGGCAGCTTGCTAGCACCAAGAGGCTGAGCTAGGTTTCTCTTGCTTTGCAGACTTCCCTGCTGACAGCCAGAAGGTATTAGTCATGTGATTGTTGAGAATGTGCAATCATCCGAGACTAAAATGACCTCACCAAAGTAAACGAGAGAGCACAACATACCCGTAATACAGGATTTGCAAGGGAGAATGAACTATGTCTTAGCTTTTTGTCACTCTTGCCCCACCCCTGCCCGCCACCAATGAGGTTAGTATTCTCTAGTGATGACTAGAGGAACTTTTCTAGCTCTTCCTGGAACAGGTTAGTATTGTGGCTACTGGGGCTTTGTGGATGTGAAATCAATGCTACCATTTTTCTTTTCAGTATAGTTAGAACTCTGTAGAGGCTTTGTGTTCTTACCACTGGCTTTCAGTGTGTGATGCTCCCCGTTTGACATGTCCTTTGCCTTGGTCCTCTCCCTTCTGCCCCTGTCAACCTAGTCATTTCTCACTAATCATTTATCGGCCATTTCAAATGACTTTTCCTAAGTGAGTTTTTCTTATTTACCTCCATTGCCCCCTTGACTTTTGTTTCTGTTTTACACACACACACACACACACACACACACACACACACACACACACACACACACTTTGAGACAGGCTGAACAGGAATCACTCTGTGGCCTCGGTTGGCCTTGAACACGCCATCCAGTCTCAGTCTCCTGAGTGTTGGGATTACAGGAGTGGGGTACCACTCCTACTCTCCCTTAATTAGTCCTTGCTGTAGCATATTTTAACTGTGTAAAGATGTGTTGCATTTGTTTATGCTGCAGAATATTATTTTGACTGTGTAAAGGTGCATTTGGTTAATGATGTAAAGATGTGTTGAATCTGTTTCACCTTGCCTGACTTAAGGCACTTGCTTGGTCTAAGCTGAACGGTCAATAACTAGGCAGAGAAAGGGTAGGTGGGGCTGGCAGGCAGAGAGAATAAATAGGAGGAGGAATCTAGGCTCAGAAAGATCAGGATGAGTGAGAGGAGGAGGAGGAGGAGCAAGGGAGACACCAGCCAGTAGACATGAGAATCAATGAGAGCAAGATATACAGAAAGAGAAAGGTAAAAAAATCCAGAGGCAAAAGGCAGATAAAGAGAAACAGGTTAATTTAAGTTAAAAGAGCTGGCCAGAAATGAGCTTAGCTAAGGACGAGCATTCAAAACTAATAAGAATTCTCTTGATTTCAGAGGTAGTGACCCAAAAGAAAAAGCCTAAGTGCAAGTCTTTTATTCATTCACTTTCCAGTTTGAAACATAAGTAAAGGTGTATCAAATTTAGATGATATACTATGTAATGTTAAATGCATATGGGTTTGGAGAGTGACTGGGGCTGCAGTTCAATGGTATTGGCATGTGTGAGCTGCTAGGTTTGATCCCCAACATTGGGAAAAAAAAAGTTTAAAATTCTTGCATCTCTTTGATGAACGAAGACTTTTGTCAAAAATATATGGACTCATCCTAATAATGCTCTTTGTTTTCTCTCTTTCTCAACTTTTTCTTTTGAGATGGGATTGCATGATATAAACCACGCTGGTCTGTAATCTACAGTCATCTTGCCACAGACTCCACAGAGTAGTAGGGCTACAGGTGTGTACCACCAGATCTGGCTACATACTTTTTGTCTTAAACTTGCTATTGGTAGTAATAATAGCTACACTAGCTTTTAAGAGGGTACTTGCCAACTCAAATCCCACCCTATTGTATTTCTATTTCCTGTCATTCTTGTACTTTGGATTTTGTAAGCCTCTTATATAAAATATATAGCATGCTGGGAGGTGGGGCTACACAGAGAGACTTTGTCTCAAAAAACAAAAACAAAACAAAAAGAAAAAATATAGAGTGAGAGAAAAAGAGCTAACTTTTTTTTTTTGAGACAGTTTTATGTTGACTAGATTGGCCTTTATAGAATCTATCTATCTATCTATCTATCTATCTATCTATCTATCTATCTATCTATCTGGAAGATAACCTTGAACTCTGCCCCTTTATTCTTTATCTCCCTAGAGCATGACAAGCATGTCATGTATGCCATGTAAATTCTCTCTCTTTCTCTCCCTCCCCTCTCTGCCCCTCCCCTCTGGTTAGAGATGGAATCCAGGGCTTTATGCATGCCAGACAAAGTGCTCCACCCCTGGGCTTTCCCAACACATCCTCTCCCATTTTTTTTTTTTTTTTTCTTCATTGTGGACCACAGGGTTCCTTTTTCCTGAAAAGGTCTGGGGTGCTGCTCATGGGGGAGGATTGACTGCAGCTGTTTTCTGTCTTGTTCTTGAAATTCTTTTAACCTGGGGAAAGGGAAAGATTCCTGAGGGCATTTATAATTATCCTCTGCATCACCAGGAAAGAAGAATAGCTAAGAGGAAGCATGAGGGAAAACACTTTATTTTATAACAATTCTCACGGACCACTATGGCAGTTTGCTAGCCAAGTCTCTGGTTCTCTAAATGATGAGTCAACATGGGGTGTGCAACTGGATCCAGAAAAATGGAATGTGTAGTTTCTGCTCCCGGGCTGGGGGTGGCGAGTCAGGGGAGGGTTCTTCTGGGCTGCTGTGCTGGGATGGACTTCACGAGGAGGCCATTCTCCCAGGACTTGTCCTTTACTGCCAAACCTTCCTTAACTTGTTCTGCCATGTAGAAACCAACCGTGAGTAAGCACAGAAAGCCAGAAAAGAAGGGCCTGCGAACATAGCTGTGTGGTAGAGCACATGTATGAAGTCCTGGGTTTAACCTCCATTTACAGGGGGTGGGGGGCTGAATGAATGAATGAATGAATGAATGAATAAATAAATAAAGAGCGAAGAACCAGGTGTGGTATGATTGCTAGTGCTTACAATAATCCCATTACTGGGGTGGGAGGAGGCTGAGGTAGAAGGATTTCTGGGAGTTCAAGACTAGCCTGACCTACCTAGCAAGTACCCACCCAGCCGGGCCTGCATAGTAAATCCTTTGTAATTCCCTCAAAGGGGGATAGCATTAAATCTTGTGACAAGACTCAGTTATTGTACTGTATAGTAATCCAGAATATACTTGTATGATTTTTTTTAAGACAGGTTTTTCTATGTAGCCCTTGCTGTCCTGGAACTTACTCTGTAGAGGCTGGTTTTGAACTCAGAGCACTGCCTTCCTTTGCCTCCTGAATACTGGGATTAAAAGGACATATCACTACTGCCTAGCCTACTTGTATGATTTTTAAGAGTATTATGTACATAACAAGCTATAATTTTACTATTCTTAGAATTCGATCCTTGTGGTCTCCGATTTTTGAATCTCCTGTCCCAGTGAAAAATATAACAGTTAACTAGGTTTTGAATTCTAGCTATTCTCTTGTACTGGCAGCTTAATCTAGAACACATTTCTTAGTTCTGTCTCCCAGTCACTTTCCTCATACTCCAAGTGAGCCTAAATACACACATTGCATTATCTAGAGAATACAGTAAATCGACAGAGAGAAAGCTTTTGGCCTGAAATCTGCATTAAAAAAAAAAAAATCTAAAATAAAGATAAAACCCAATAAGCTTTGTACTTCTTATTTTATTTATTTATTTATTATTGTAAACAAGGTGTTTCTCTTACTCAGGAAAAGGGTTTGGTGTGGTCCTAGGCACTAGTTAAAAATTCATATCTTTCCTTCAGGGATTTAATGTAAGTATGGTGGGAATCTTTGTGACCTTTGAAGTTGCCCTGAGGGTGCCTGAGAGATGACTCAGCAAGTAAAGGCACGCACGTATTGCCAAGATTGATGACCTGAGTTTGCTCCCTGGGGCCCACCTGGTGAGAAGGGAGAATAAATAGACTCCAGCATCTTGGCCTCTGACCTTCATGCGCACGCTATGATCGCTTGCACACATGCACGCACACAAACGCATAATAAAATACAGTTGCCTGAGGGTTTGAGGAATATGACTTATACCCTGTGTGTGAGGTGCAGCACCTACAGACTCACGGGGAGTGAGAACTCAGCTTCAGGAGGCGTGCCCCCCTAGTAAGGATTCGTGATCTCCCCGCCAGTTCTTGTCTCCTCCAATCCAGTTAGTGAGCTGTCAGGTGCTGTGCTTGCTGCCAACTTTCTCCTTCTTAGGAATCCCAGCTTTCCAGGCTACAGGAGAGCCTGTCCCCACATGCTGCGTCGTTACAATTAGGATTGTGTGTTCCTATGTAGTTGAGATTATTTCTAGAAGATAAGTCACATCAAACTTGGAACTATTTAAAGATATATCACTTTATTTTTGAGATTATAATACAATTGAATCATCCCCCTTCCATTTCCTCCCTCTAAACCCTCCCCAGTACCCTTCTTCACTCTCTTTCAAATTCATGGCCTCTTTTTTTTTTCTTTCACTAATGTTGTTACACACACACACACACACACACACACACACACACACACACACACACACGTTCCTAACTGTGACCTGCTCTATCTTTTTAGGCTCTATGTTTTTAGGCTCTTTGGGGAAGACTGTTTCTCCTTCTCTTAGCATCCCTTAGTTGCCTGTGATTCTTTAACATGTCTATTGTTGTTCTTGTTGTTTGGGTGGTCATATTGGTGAGACTTTATGAGTGTAGCTTCCTATATTACTAGGAGACCCAATCTCACAGCAAACTCCCTGATCTTCTGGCTCCTACAGTTTTCCCACCACCTCTTCTGCAATGTTCTCTAAGCCTTAGATTTAATAGTGGTTTTATATAGACATATCCATTGGGTCTGGGCTCTACTGCATTTTGATTGATTGTAGTTTTCTGTAATGATCTCCATCTGTTGCAGAGAGAAGATTCTGTGATGAGGGGTGAAGACTAGGCTTGTCTGTGGGTGTAAGGACAAATGTTTAGACTGTAGTTAGGAATTATGTTGGTTTAATAAAGTGGTGATTGTAGGCTCTCCTTTAAGATCCATGGATTCTCTTTCTCTTACTAGGTTTTCAGTACCTGGCACTGTTTCCCTCTTGTTAACCATGTCTTAAATCCAATTAGAGAGCTATTGGTTACTGCCAAGACATTCATGCCACTACCGTACCCTAAGAGTTATCAGGCCATGCTGGTCATCGTTGTGGTTTATAGGCATCATATCTGGGTAGGCCTGTTGGTTGCTTCCCTCCCTTGCAAGCTTGCAAAGGTCAGTTCTATCTCAGGGAACTCATTCCAGCGCTTGAGGCAGTATGTGAGATATTGTATTTTTTAAATCATTTATTTAGCTTGTGTGTGTGTGTGTGTGTGTGTGTGTGTGTGCGCGCGCGCATGCATGCTTGTGTGCACTTGTGTGGGCTTGATGGAAAATGCTTTTACCTGTTGAGCTATCTTGATGGCCCAAGATAAAAGAAAAAAGATAAAGATGGTATCCCAGTAGTAGAGTGCTTGTCTAGCATGATCAAGGCCTCAAGTTTCATTACCAGAACTAAAATAAATAAATAATGTCACTAATGAAGCCTCAGATACTAACCTCTATAGATAACATGTTTTCCTATGGGAAACTTGTCCTCAGTTCCAAACAGTTAACTTATGAATAAAACATTGAGACACAAATCATTAGGTATGCAGGGTTACATTCCTTCATATGTTACTGTTGGGAGAGGAAGGAGACTGCTCAAAGTAAGGGAACACGTGTACACCTGAGTTCTTTTAAACTGGATGTCAGCCAGCACAGCAAAAAAATGTTTGTTACAAAGAGCAGTACTGACTCCTTCATGACCACCGATGACAAGGACATCGGATTAGGTTTAGTCCATGGTCACTCCTGTGCCCACACTGTCTAGATGCTATTCCTCAGAGCATTTTCAGAGGAGAGGGGTTTACCTAGGGCTTTTTGAAGTATTGTCCAATGGGTGTGTCTGTGCCTGTACTGTCCCCCTGAATTGGGCTGGCTAAGACTAGCTCCTCAAACTCTCCTAGCCAGATCCTTACCTGTCAGTATAACCCCTGGGATGTGAGCATGGTGAGTAGGGATGTGTCATGGGTTTGTTGACAGGGAGATGTTAAGAGTTTATTATTGTTCAAGTTTCCTCCAGGCTGTGCAAAGAACATAAAAGACAGAACCTCTGCTTACAAGGAATTTGCAGATTAGTGTTGGTAGTCATACATTAAAACACATGTTCCACTGTGTGGTGGTGGCCCACGTCTTTAATCCCAGCACTGGGAGGTAGAGGCAGGGGGATCGCTGAGTTTGAGGTCATCCTGGTCTACAGAGCAAGGTCCAGGATAGCCAGAGCTACACACACAGAAATCCTGTCCCGAGAAAAACCAAAACAAATAAAAACAAAATAATAAATGATAAAACATAGGACACAAAGCTAGATTTGATTTGAGCCTACCATCTCTTAGCCTGGAACTTTTAGGTTTCTTTTGTTTTTGTTTTAATTTATGAAATGGGAATGATAAAAGTAGCTATGTTTTAGAGTTGTCCTGAATATTATGTTACATGATAAACCACTTAGTGCTCATATATAGAAAGTGCTCAATAAATGTTGGCTCTCGTTATCATATTTCAGGAAATCCAAAGGTCACAACTGGTCTGGTTGTGAGGGAACTTGATACCACTTCCATTTCCATTCTGTTTGGTTGTTTCTGTTTGTTTTGGGGAGAGGAAGCAGTCAGGGAAGGCAGGGGTCTTGAGAAAGAATCTCACTATGTTGCCCGGGTGACCTCAAACTTACAGACATCACCTGCCTGCTCTCAGCGTCCCAAGTGCTGGGATAGCAGGCCACCACACCCAATTGCTCAGTCTTATCAGACCTAGAGGAGGAATCAGTGCTGTGTGGGCCACAGAAATAGCAGAAGAGGACTGGTTTTGAGGAGCTCTGGGGATACTGTAAGCATCTGTTCTGCTGTCTTGGCTCATTTTTACATGGGGCACCTAGGTTTGCAAATCCAACAGCTGGAGCTTCTGCTTTAATTTTTATTTTTTTTATTTTTGCTAAGAAGACAGGGACTCAAGACAGATGCAAGTTCATAATTGTGAAGCTTCATGTAGATTTGCAAGAACAAAGTGATAAGGCAGAAATGATGCACCCATGGGAGACACTGAAGGCCAGACATGCCAAAGCTGAATTATGGACCTACCTCTCTCTCTCTCTCTTCCCTATTTTCCTTTTCTTTCATTCTTTCCTCTTCCTCCATGCTTCCTTCCCTCCCTCCCTCCCTCCTTCCTTTCTTCCCTTTCTCCCTTCCTTCTGATAGGATCTCTTGTAGCCTAGGTTGGCCTCATACTGTTTGCATGGCTGAGGATGACCTTGAACTACTGATTCCCCTGCCTTCACCTCCCACATGCTGGGTTTGTGGGGATGAGCTACCATACCCAATTTATAAGGTGCTGAACTGAAGGGCCTCATACATGTTGGAAAAGCACTGTATCGATGGAGTTATGCTCTCAACCTCTGAACTTAGTGAGATTTCCTCAAAGTATAAATACTGCTGATACCTACAGGGAGACTCTTATTGGTAGTTCCCTTAAGGGTCTCTTGAATCTTTTTGTCTGGTTCCCCCCCCCAAAAAATAACCCACATCAGCCAGTGAAACATACTTCTGAATCCTCCCCAGAGTCTTGGGAGTCTGAGCTGAAAGGCCAAAGCCTTTGTAGTACCCAGTTAGCTTGCACATTTGAATGCAGGCTCTAGTGATTACAGCCTGAGAGCACTCCCTTTATGAGTTTGGATGACTCTAACTGGGCTTTTGCTTAGGGTGTTGTTTACTTTCCAGGCTTTAATGACAGGCTGGCCTTCTGGGAGTGTCCCAGTGAGAGATTCAGACAGGGGTCACCATCAACCTCTTCCCTGGCAGGGCTGTTCCAGCTGGCATGCTGAGAACTGTGCCTCTGAAGTTGAGACTTGGGTGTGAGAACAGGGCAATTCTCTGGCTACCAAGTGATGGTGTAGTTTACCCTCCAGATCAATGTGTGTTTGGCAGCAAGTGTGTTCGTCAGATTCTCTTGTGGATTAGGTAACTGTGGGGTAAAAACATAAAAAATGGAAAGCATGGCTAAGGGCCATCCAGATGGCTCAGCCGGCCAAAGTGCTTGCCGTGTAAGCCTGACAACCTGAGTTTGATCTCTGGGGATACAGTGGAAAGAGAACCAACTTCACATAGTTATCCCTGACTTCTACATGACTCATGTGTGGGCTGTGGTACATGGGCACCCCCCCAACACACATATACACACGTGCATGGGAGTACTAAAATTTTACAAAATTAAAAAAAAAATAGCTGACATTTTTCTCAAAAATGTTTATTAAGTTTGTGTTTATTTATTTGTGTGTATGTGTGTGAGCAAGTGTGTGTGTCCCATGGCATTCAAGTAGACAGCAGAGAACGATTTTGAGGAGTCAGTTCTCTCCTGCCACATGGGCCCTGGCGACTGAACTGAGGGCATCAGGGTTTGTACTAAGTACCTTTGCCTGCTGAGCCATATCTTTAGTCTGTTATTCTCTTTCACAAATATCCTCATGGACTTTGGGTACCAGAGAAATGACCTGCAGAAGGGAAAAACTGAAACCCAGGGGAAATAAGCACCCGGTTCAGCATCCAGGTTCAGTCCCCTGGGTGGGGACTGGAGTCCAGGTTCCTTTGGTCTGGGTGGCACTCTTTCACTATTACTGGTCCGTCATTCGACGGTCATAGAGAACTCTTTTTCTCTGTTATTGAATCTTCCTTCCAGAGCCTAAAATTAACCAGGATAATCCAGGATGATCTGGAAGTCCTGATTCACTTCCAAAGGCAATTTGATCTCAGTTGCCCGATGCATGGATTGCTGTTTCAATTAAGGTTGTCCACGTTTCACATAAAAGCATGCAAATCACCACAGAGAATAAATAAATCAGTTTCTGTATCCAGGGTTTATACACACAGAGCACCTTGCTTCCCTTGGCTCTCTCTCTTTCTTTTTCTCTTCCTGGCTCCATCCTACTCCCCAATTCCATAAACATGCGTTTTAAAATAAAACATTTAGATGTGTATGTTGGCAAAATCTTTTAACATTTTTCTTTCTCCAGATTTTATATTATGATCACCATGATGTCCCATGATCATAAACATTTTGCAGATTTCACAGTACATTAATCTTGCGGAGTAATGGATTTCACAGTACATTAATCTTGCGGAGTAATGGTCTCAGTGTTTCTAATGAGGAGGGGAAGGAGGGGGCAAAAGAGGCATTTTGAAAACATAGGCAGGGTGTTTGTGAGTGTACAGGCAGCGGAATATTTATGTGGTGCTGTGGGTGTTTTGAACTCTCTGGAAGCTAACAAGCTCCACACATGAACTTGATGGAAGTCCTCCAATCTTTGAACAACAGAGAGGCCTTTCAGAAGTCTGAATACAGTTCAAGTCGAATTATAGTCCAGCTCAGTGGTGTGAATGAGAAGCTGGGGAAATGAGAGGAAAAGACACTGGTCCCGGACCTTGGGAGGCCAGGGCCCAGTGTTGCTTCTACCACTAGAGGTTGTTTCCTTGTTTATAAATAGCTTCTACCGAGTGGGTTTGCTTTGATGATAAAAATAAAACAATGTACATAATGTCCCAAGCACATACATGCCACCACACAGACATGTTACACACATGCACTTACAGTATGAGATGCCAATAGGCTTCTGGAGAAAGGCATGCCAGGAACTAATGTTCAGGTACCTAGAAAAGGCCCCCCACTTGGGCAGTGAGACAGCAGGATTGCAGCCACAGGCTTTGAAGTTAGCAGGAGCTGTGTTTAGACTTTAGCTCTAGTATTTTCTAGCTGTGTGATTGTGGGCTAATGTGACACAGCCCAGGTGGAGGTCCTGGCCCAGTGCCTGGCACAGAGGGGGTGCTCAGTAAATGCTGCCTATTGGTTCAAGCTCTCAAAGAAAGAGACTTTGAAACCAGAGGAGGGAGGTATATAGGTAACGTTAGCACTCCAGACAGGAAGCAGGGGAGCAAGTTGAGCTGCTGAGGGGCCTGTATGAGTTTCCTGTGGCCACTGTGGTGAATTGCCGTGGACTTGGGGGTTTAAAATGAGAGTTTATTCTCTCAACCAATATCATCACATCAAAAGCAAGGTGTCCCCAGGGTCATGTTCCCACTGAGACTGGAGGAAGAGATTTGCTCAGTGCTTTTTCCAGTTTGTCTCTAACGTTTGCCTCAGGTCTACATTGTGTGTGTGTGTGTGTGTGTGTGTGTGTGTGTGTGTGTGTGTGTGTCTGTGTAAAATCTCCCTAACTTTCGAACCGATGAAGATATTCATGATTACGCTTAGAGTTAAAGAAATCTTGCCATGTCTCCATCCTTATAATATCTGCAAAGATGCCCCTCCCTCTGTTTTTCTCTTTCCCCCAAGACAGGATTTCTCTGTGTATCCCTGGCTGTCCTAGAACTTGCTCTGTAAACCAGGCTGGCCTCCATCTCATAGATTCACCTGCCTCTGCCTCCTGAGTGCTGGGATTAAAGGTGTGAGCCACAATTGTCTAGCAAAAATGCCTTTCTTACAAGGTAAAGTCTACAGAAACATTAATGAGATTAAAACCCAATACCTTTTTTTTTTTTTTTTTTTTTTTTTTTTTGAGACAGAGTCTCACTGTTTAGCCCTGGCTGGCCTTAAACTCACAGATATTTGTCTGCTTTTGCCTCCTATGTGCATTGTTGTGCCCAGCCCAAGACTGGGACAGTCATTGTCCTGGGAGAGAATTCTAGTTTTCTTTTGTTGAGTGATGGGACAGGACAGGAGTGTGCTGAGAAGGAGAGGACAGATGTCCCTGAGGGCAATGGCAAATTGGCCAGCCTATGTCATTAGGAATATATACAGTGGTACGCAGCCCCTGTCTCTGGTCAGGGTTTGTTAATGGCACTGGTTACTTGGATGTATGTATGAGTAGAGTAAAGAATCTGAGGTTAGCCTGAGCACACTGGAAGGGCTCAGAGCAGAGGTGGGATGCATGTGAGGCCCAGGTCCCCAAGTCCTTGTCTAACCTTCTTACCCTGGGCTAGGTTGAACCAAATGTAATAAGACACTGTCCTTCTGTTGCCATTGGGTATACCACTTCAGCCCTCTGGGCCCCGTTTTCTTATCTGTAAAAGGAGTGCAGGAGCATCTTCCTGAGAGGATAAGTTGAAGGATTAATAATGCAAGGGCGATAGTCTGAGAACCTACCTGCTCAAATAAACATTGGCTTCTTGTCCTCCTGATACATGCTGATGTGGTCAGTCTGGCCATCAAGGGCAATGCTCTTTTGCCTGGGGGTGAGACGACAGTGCTGCATGAGACAACATGGGGAGGAACATCTGCCTTACCAGAAATCATCTATCTACCTTACCAGAAATGAAGCTCCCTGCCCCAACTCTAGATGTTACTTCCTCATTCCTGCTGGTCCCTGAGCTCACAGAAAAACAGCCAGAGGGATTCTGCTCCGCTGCTTTCTTTCCTTTGTCTCTAAACTTTGTCAGCCTGAGGCAGTTCAGACTCTGAGTGTGGTGGGCCTAACCGGTCATCACGGCCTGGCCCCACCATTGCAGTCCATCATGTTAACTTTAGGAAAAGTAGCAGCCCGTCTTCCTAAATTCTCACAGACTCTTGGCATACAACCTTGTCCACAGCCTGGTCCAAGTGGAATGCCATTTAAGGCTCTGTGGGGGCTGCTTAGGAAGGGTTGTTAGGATTGAGCTTGAGGCAAAGGGGAGCCTGTGTGGTTAAAGTGTTAGCTCTGCTATTTGACTTTTAGCTTCAATAATATCACAAAAGTGATATTACTTACCTCATAGGAAAGTTATCAAAGTTAAATAAGACTATATTGCTTATTGATTATAAAGTACAATAGACAGCTATTACTAAGTAGTTCATTTTATTTATTAATTTATATAGTGTCTCATTTAGCCCAGGCTAGCCAACAACGGCATTGGATTTCTGATGCTCCTGCCTCTATCTCCCAGTGCTGGGATTTTACACCCATGCTACCACAGCTGGTTTATTCTGAGCTGAGGATTGATCCAGGGCCTTTTGCATACTAGGCAAGCACTGAACTATGTTCTTGATTCCCATTAAGGAGGGAAAAGGTAAGTGAAACAGAGGCAAGTGTTATCTATAAGAGATGGGGAGATAAACCAGACAGCCCTGGTAATTCTCATATGACTGCTGGTGAATGGGAACAGGCATGAATCCCCTGAGAGCTCTGTGCTGAAGGTGAGAGTGATGTTGAAAAAGCCTCTCTCTATAGCCATCTCCAGGGGCCTGAACAGGCCTGGGATTGTAGCCCCTAGACAGTGACCCTCCTGAACAAGTCTCTAGGAACTCTAGCACAACAGGGAAGCAACACAGCAAATCATTAATCAACATGTTTGCTCATAATATTCAATATCCACTCAGAGCCCTATGGGAGCGAAGCATGGGACAGCCATGCTGG
Organism: Cricetiscus sungorus; assembly: GCA_030556225.1. Taxonomy (NCBI): domain Eukaryota; kingdom Metazoa; phylum Chordata; class Mammalia; order Rodentia; family Cricetidae; genus Cricetiscus; species Cricetiscus sungorus. Next base: position 70,782,690 of record JANBXA010000651.1, read on the forward strand.
GGAGCCACAGAGTTGAATGAAAGTTCTCCAAACAGAAGCCCATCTCCTGGGAGCTGTGGATTCGGAAAGAACATCTCTCTGCACAAACACAATCAGGTTAGGGGTCTAGAAGTGAGGCTGCTACAGACTGAAACACCCCGCAGGCCCATGTTTTGAACTGCTTGATCCTTCAACTGGTGGTGCTATTATGGGAATTTCTGTAGACCTTAGTGGTAAGTAAGTATTGGGTCTCTGGTTATTGGGTTCCTCCACCAATGCAATAAGCCAAATAAAACTGAATTACTAAGACCAGGTTTTATAACCTGAACAAAGCAAAGCAAAGCAGAGCAAAGCACTCCCAGGCAGGGGAGAGAGAGAGAGCATGTGGTAGATCTGTGGGCCAGTCTTAAGTATTTTGTATGTGTGGTCTTGAGGAAGTGACTCTTGGTGGGCTTTCTAAGGGGTGGGGTCTGGAACAGGGGAGAGTGAGGCTGGAGGGGAGATTTCTTTCTTTTTTATTTACTTTTTCTTATTTACATATTGATCCCAGTTCCTTCTCCCTCCTTCCCTCCCATGCCTCCCGACCACCCTTCCATCCCATTCACACCCCCACTCCACAGGGAGGGTGATGCCTTCCAGGAGGGATCAATAAAATCTGTTATTTGGAGTAGGGACTAGGCCCTCAGAGGGGAGATTTCTAACACTTAGAAGGTAAGGTCTAGCTGAGGAAGTAGACCACTGGGGCGGCTCTTTTGTTGTCATGTTGTTTCATGTTGTCATTGGTTTTGGCTGTATCCTGTTTTTGCTCCTTCATGTATTCCCTTTGGTCTACTTTCTGGCTGGCTCTACAGGAACAGCTTTATTCTGCCATCCCTTCCCCTCTTGATGGATTTAACTCTCTGAAGCCATAAGCAAAATAACCATTCTTCTAAGTTGTTTCTGACAGGTGCTGTCATGGAGATGTCAAAGCTAACTAGGTTATCTTTAACAGACCTTACATCCAATTGACAAACATCCTATTAAGAGACCCACAGAAGAGAGACCTGGGGAGAAGAGGACACAGAGGGCAAATAGCCCAGGAGGATAGAGGAGGAGAGAGCAAGTGTGTGACACAGTCACAAGCCACTAGAGGCTGGCACTGCAGGGAAGGAGTCTCCCTGGCAGGGACTCTGGCCTTGTTTATATCTTGCCTTTGGTTCTGATGTATGGCTTTGGAACTCAGGCCTCTAGAGGTGTGAAGGAATAAATTTCTGTTGCTGCCAGCCACCATGTTTGTGGTACTTGGCTACATCAGCCACAGGAGACTCAAATAAGCTATAAGGAAAATGAGAGTTCAGGTCTGAGGTAAGTGTTGAGTGCCAGGTCTTTGAGATTGGCCAGAGCACTCACTCAGAATGTATGCACAACTAACCTTCCCTCTTGTTTCAGGGTCACTATTGCTGCAATAAAACACCACGACCAAAGCAACTTGGAGAGGAAAGGGTTTACTTGGCTTATGTTTTCATGTTACTGTTCATCATTGAAGGAAGTCAGGACAGGAACTCACAAAGCACAGGAACATAGAGGCAGGTGCTGATGCAGAGGTCATGGAAGGTGCCGCTTACTGGCTTGCTTCCCATGACTTGCTCAGCCTGCTTTCTTATAGAACTAGGGATCGCCAGCCCAGGGATGGCCCCAACCACAGTAGACCGAGTCCCCCTTCCTCCACTAATCAAGAAAACGGCCTGCAGCCTGATCTTATAGAGGCATTTTCTCTAGTGAAGAAGAGTATAGCTTTTGTTAAATTGACATACAACTAGCCAGCACACCTCTTCAGTCACCTCAGTCACTCATTGGCATCTGATAACTTTGACAGTAGCAAGGACAGCAAGTATCACACGACTTTATTGTCTATCTGCCAAACATGGCTTGAGGCTCTGAGCCCACTGCAGTGAACAAGGCAGGGGGACCATGGTGCTCACAGTCTCGGTGACTCTGCTCTTCTGCCCATTGCACTTGGATTTGACAACAGAATCACGCATGCTCTCTGACCTTATCCTATTGTTGCTCTGCTTCTTTCAGCTTCAGCTTGTCCAGCCTTGTCTTCCCTCAGCTCTGCTCCCCCTTTCAGGGCTGGATTTGGCTTCATCCACATGCCTGGCCCAGATTGGCCCCTCTGGATCAGTTGGTGCCCATTGATACCTTTAGCTAGTACTCTGCCAGGGACCCCATCCATAGCTTCCCCTTCTGCCTTCTTTTCTTTTCTTTCTTTTCTTCTTCTTCCTCTTTTTCTGCTTTTTATTGTTTGAGATAGGTACAATCTAAACAGGGCACAAACTGGACATGTGACTGAGGGTGTCCTTGAACATCTGATCTTTTGCCTTCATCCCGCAAGTGCTGGGATTGTTGGGGTCACATGCTAGGCAAGTACTCCATGAACTGAGCTACAGCCCCAGTTTTCCCTGTCAGTTGGTTTTCTAACATCTTGCTGCATTGCCTTCTGAGGGTAGTTTCCCATTGGTTCATTGGGTTTTTACTCTGTTCTTGCTGTCCTAGCATAGATCCAGAATCTAAAGGCTGCCAGGGATTCACAGTTAACTCTCCCATCTGCCTGGCTCTCGTACAGTGATGTCACCCAAAGAAGGTTAAAGCAGGCCACAGGGCCTTTCCAGATGTCTGTTATTATACTCTTGAGACGAATGCATACCAGCTATGTACTGCCTGTCACAGACTTCTAAAGGAGGGACATTTGCTGGGTCTTTCTTACTCACTGTAGCCTTGGTCATGGTTAATAATTACAATGTGTAGACTGTAAACAACCTCTGTCGAACACAGCTTATTCTGATATATCTAACACATGACCAACATGCCCGGCTCTCCATGACTTGCCCTTCAAGTCATCTTCCATTTTCACCCTGTCTTGGCTTTTTCTGTAAGTGAAAAGGGCTAAAGGGAATTTCAGAGAGGATATAAGAAAGGAGAAGATCTAGGCTAGTCAGTGATCAGATACATCTTGTTTTGGAACAGGTGGTACTGACAAATGGCTTTTCTCCTTATTTCTCCATACAGCTTTGTGGAAAGCTGGTGGGAGTTGGAGGAGAGAGCAGGAGGAGGCTCACATACCCAGTAGCTCTTGGGGTACCAGGCACAAAAGTAGGTGCTTGGTAGATCTTATCTCATTTAAGGCTCACAACAATCCCCAGGGTTGGGAACTAGTATGTCATTTTATAAATGGGGAAACTGAGGCAGAAAGGTCATGAACCCGCCTAGGGTCATGCCCTCAGGATTGGGAGCTGGGACTAGAACCATATGCTAATGTGGATGCCTAATACAGGTGGGATGATACCAGCAAAATGGTCATTTGAAATCAGCTTGAAACACTGTGTTTCAAGCCTGGGGCATATGACCTCTGCTGGAACAAGGGGCTGACTTGGGCTTTAGGAACCATGAATTTCTTTCCTAATGGAGGGTAATAAGTTGGAAAGAAGCTGCAATTGGAACTAGAGGGAGTCGCCTGCAAGTCTGCTGTTGTAGGTGGTGTCTCGTATTAATTAACATTTCCAAAGCTCTTTGAGATATAAAGCTGAGAGGTGGCATTGCTATGACAAGTATGACTATATTGCCCAAAAGGCAAAGAGATGATTCTGGGGCCTAGCCAGGGCCTGGCTGGTGCATAAGATGATCTCTATGTCCTACATGGCAAGGCTTATCCACAAAAGACCTTGTCTCAGACACAAGTCCCTTTGGAGATTCTGATATGAAATGGGGTAGATAGATATCATTAGTGGCTGAGCAGAAGATTCCAGCCTTCACATCATCCATGCTGTTGAAAGGTATTAGTGATTATGGCTTGTACCTGAGTGGGAAGGAAATTTTAGGTTTGTGATTGGTCAGAGAGAAGAAAATCCGAGGGCCTCTGGTCCCCAGAGGTCCAGAGTTGAAGGCCACCACAATTTGCTTGGAACATAAAATGGAGATGTTGAAGATGGGCTCTGTCCAAAGCCACCCTTTTGGTTAGACTTGGACTTCATGATGAGAGTGTTTACTTCCCCAGGAGGCATAGATGGGGACTGAACTGCAGATGGGGCCTGCTCACATAGAGGGATGGAAACAGAAGCACAAGGGATGAGCAAGGGGCAGAAAGGTGTTTAGAAACATATGGAGGCAGGACGTCTCCAGGGCATGGGATGCAGTCAAGAGGAAGCAGCCAGGGGTCCACAGGTATTGGGAAGGAGGTTTACAACATTCTACTTTTTCTTTTTCTTTTGGTTCTGGGGTTTGAGCATAGGACTCAGTGCTAAGCAAGTATTGTCCTGCTAAGCTATACTCTAAGGGCATCTCATGTAGCCCAGACTGGCCTAGATCTCACTAGTTAACCAAGAACTATCTTGGATTTTTGATCCCTCTGCTTCCAAAGTGCTGGGATTACAGGTGTGTACCATCACATCTGTTTTTGTTCTGTGCTGGAAGTTGAACCCAGACTTTTATGCATGCTAGGTAAGCACCCCACTAAGTCACATCTCAAGCCCCCATCTAATATGCTCCAAACACAGAATTAGCATCTCCCTTCTGGAGACTTCACTGCCATTTAGACACAGCTCTCAAAGGTGGACATATTATCCATCACAGGGGGTTTGAGGAGGCACTAAGGCTCACAGACACACCTGGCATGACCTAGCTTACATAGCTGGCAGTGAGGACCAGAAGCCAACATCACATTTTGAATTTTGCTACCTGCCCACAAAGTTTCTGAGCTCCCACACATATCACAGAACATGCCAGGAGCCGAGAGATGAATTTGACACACCAAGCTTTAGGCTGAGCAAACCAGAGTCAGAATCTTGGCTCCTATACATAGTTGTGTGGCCTCAGGCAAGGCTTTAGTCTCCCTTTGGCTTCATTGTTCCACTTATTTCACACTTTGAGCATAAAATAATGTGCAGGTGGAAATCATCATAGTTAACATTTCTGAGTGATTCAGACACCATCCTAAGCACTTCTCAGCTGTTAATCTGTTTAATTGTTACAGCAAAGCTGTTAGAGTCCCTCATTTTATTGATGAGGAATCAGACCCACAGTGAGATTAAGTAACATGGGGCTCCATTTTAAGAGAGGGACAGGGATCTCTCTGGGCTTGAGGAGAATTATTCGGTCTGAAGAAGGCTAGTTTCTGGCCACTCCTGTGCCTTCCATGGGTTACACAGTTCTGGGGGCCAGTGGAAACTGAGAACAGAGACTGCTTTCTTCTGAGTCCTCCCTGCCTTAATATCTCCTCTCTCCATCTGTGGTGATGCAAATATAGCAAAATAACTTACATTCTAAGAGATTTGCTGAATCTCATAGCCAGACTTAGTAACACACCCCAAGTTCACTAAAATCTTAAGGCCCCTGTCCTACAGTGTACTCGGCCTGTTTGTGTAACCTGTTTGTGTAACCTTCCAGAGAACACTGTAACAGCCACCCTACTTGCCCTGTATTTCCCACATGATCAGCTTTCACGACCCAAGGTAATGCATAGCTGTGATCTTAAGTTGTGCACTCTTCCATGCCCCCGGCCCAGGACAATGCATGTGTGTCATTTACTGGAGTGGGTAAACACGGAAGCTAGAAGTACCTTCCTAAATTCTACTGCAAAATTGAAAACATCCATTTGTGGTTCTGAGTTGATAAACAATGATGTCTGTAGTATTGTCTGTTGTCTGGGTCAGCTGGGATCACTTGGAACCAGTGACTTAGTCCCTTATCAAACTCTGTCAACAATTTCTGTAAAGTAGCCCATTTCTTCCCCCCACATGATGCTTTCTATGTTATTCAATAAAGACAGAACAAAGCCCTTTGTGAGGGACAGGCCACAGACACACAAGGCAGACACACAAGACAGAACACACAGAAGACATAGTCATACACAGGGACAGACAGGTTCACAAGACAGCCTCAGGCAGATATATAGACTCAGACTCCTGCAACAGACGGGAGGAATGACAGGGAACATGAAGCAGAGAATTCAAATCTGGACTGGCTTTTGGTTAAATTATTCCAAGGGTAGGTTCTTTATTCTTTCCCTTAATGTAACACTGATGCATTATTGGTAACTTGGAGTTAATCACTGATGTGCACAATCCACACAACCCAGAGTGATGGGAGATGTCATTCTGTAAATATGTTCCTCTTACTGGTTAATGAATAAAGCACTGTTGGCCAATGGGAAAGCAATATAGGCAGGACTAGGAGACAAGGAGGTTTTGGGAGGAATTAGGAATAGATTCAACATGTAGGGCTTGAGAAAATAGAGGTAAAATAAGACCACGTGGAAATACTTAGATTGATAGAAATGGGTTAATATTTAAGACAGAGCTAGCCAATAAGTAATGCTAGTGACAGGCTAACAACTTTATATCTAATACAGCATCTCTGTGTGTTATTTGGGGCTGGCATGGCTATGGGACCAGGCCAGCGGGAAAACATGCTCATAACATCACAGTTCTCCTTTGTCTCCGGCCTTGTCAAGAGACAAATTGTATCAATATTGTTCACTGTAGCTTTTGTGACTCCATTTACTCTCCATGTTAAGCTTTTCTTTTTGCATTTTTATTGTAAATTACATGTAATATAAAGCCATCTTAAACATTGTCCTCTCTCTCCTTTCCCCCTTTCTCTTTTGAGACAGGTTTCATGTCTCTCAAACTGACATTAGACTCCTGCTCCCACCTCTCAAGTGCTGGGATTGCAGCTGACATGCCTGATTTTAGGTAGTACTTTAGGTACAGTCCATGCTTCATGAATGCTAGGCAGACACTCCACTAGCTGAGCCATATCCCAACCCCATAGTAGCCATGTTTTGTGGACAGGCCACTAGCATTAAATGTAATATTATTTTGTGTCTACCACCACCATCCAACTCCTTTCATCTTGGAAAATGGAAGCATTCTCCCTTTCAAACAATAAGTCTTCACCCTGCTCTTTCCAAAGTCCCTGGCAAGTACCATTCTACTTCCTGTCCATTGGTTTTTTGACTATTCTACGTATTTCATATAAGTAGATGAACATAGTGTCTGTTCTTTGGTGATGGGCTTATTTCACTTACTGTAGCATCTTCAATGTTCACCCTTGTTGTTGTATGTGTCAAATTTCCCCCCTTTTTAAGGCCGAGTAATAGTCCATTGTGTATTTATACATTATCTGCTTATCCATTTACCCACTGATGGATGCTAGATTGATCCCATATTTTAGCTACTGTGAACAGGCTGCTGTGAACATAGATATACATATATACACATCTCTCTTTGAGACCTTGCTTTCAATCCTTTTGTGTAGATACTAAGACAAGTGTTGTCAATGATGTGGAAGTTCTCTTTGTACCCACTACACCACACCATCTCATTCAAACCTACACCTTACCATCCTTGTCATCCTAGCTTCCTGTCCTATGTTCCACTGGTGTCTTAATCTCTTTCCCATCCTCTTAGAGGCTGACCCTGGAAGGCTGTTCGCATCTCTTTCAGCAACCCACACTTTTGCCTCCAGGAGCCCTGGGCCCAGGAGGACCTGGTGGAGCTGTAGGAATGAGTGCATATCCAGGTAGAAGGCAAAGGGTTTGATGTGGTGACCTGTAGGTGGCTCTCTCTGTAACATCCATTTATTCTACAGCACACCCAGTGTGTGTGTGTGTGTGTGTGTGTGTGTGTGTGTGTGTCCGTGTCCGTGTCCGTATCCGTCCATGGGAACAGAATTGGAGACATGTTTACTTGGAAGTCACTGGTCCCAGACAGTTCTGAGCCCCAACATGCACTAGAGAGCAGAAGGCCATATGGCATCACATTGTTTGTGGCAAAACTATCCATTCACTCATTCATGGTCTTGGAAAACAAAATGAATAATGATTCCTGGACATTTTGTTTTGTTTTGTTTATCATGACAGGGTTTCTTTGTGTAGCTTTGGCTGTCTTGGAACTTGCTCTGTAGACCAGGCTGTCCTCGAACACAGAGATCCACCTGCCTCTGCCTCCTGAGTGCTGGGATCCAAGGAGCGCACCACCACTACCCAGCAAGTTTTTCCCCGCCGGCCTCCCGGTCCTGCCGCCATGGTCCCGCCACCAGTGAGCCCCAAATAACACTCTGAGACTCTGTATTTGATACAATCCTGTTGGCCAGTTACCATTATTGTTTATGGGCTAGCTCTGTCTTAATTATTAACCCATTTCTACTTATCTAAGTATTTCCACGTGGCTCATCTTATCTGGGAGCCGCGGCTGGCATCTTGCTTCCTCCATGCTCTATATCTTGACTCCTCCCAACTACTTCCTCTTTCCTCCTCCTGGTCTCCTAGCCCCACCTATCTTGTTTCTTATTGGCCACAGGCCTTATTAATTAACCAGTATGAGAAACATATTTACAGAATAACATCTCCCATCACAGCACAATATAATATTTTTAAATATTGTAAATATTTGCCTTGTTGTACAAGGCAAATCCAGAATAGCAGAGATCTAAAGAGAAAACAAAAACAAAAACAAAAAACCTATGGCCTAACACATATTAAAAGAATGATTGGTACTTGCTACCCCAAATAGAAGAAAGATCCTGTGCAACTGGCCTGGAGATGCCCAGCTTCCTCTTGTGTAGCCTTGGTGAATGATAAACAAGAGGCACACCCAGCTCACCTGCACATCTATATGGGCTGCCTGGGCTTATGGTACCCCATCCCTCCTCAGTTCCCAAACCTCCCAGGGATGCTGCCCAGCACTGTACTGCTTGAACATGTGGGTGTGGCCTGGAGGTAGAGCTGTACTTCTCTCCCCTCCTCCCATCACCCTGCCTGGGGTGAGGCTCTGGGATCTGGGCCTGGAAGAGTGAAAACTTGACTGATTACACTGGCCTCCCCCAAAGCTCCTTTTAGCAAGCAAACGCAGGCTGTTCCACCTTCCTGTAGCCTAGCAACCCCAGCCCCTGACAACTGATTTATTGGGAAAAAAGGCTTAACTTTCCCCAAGGTTTGTTTGCTTCCCCCCCCCAGCTTTCCTTCTCTCCCTCCTTCCTCTTACTTACCCCCTTTAACTTCCCTTCCCTTAATTCTTCTCTCAATCTTTGACTGTCAGGAGGGAGGGAGATGGTCTTTCTCCTACCCTCTATCCTCAGGTGATACCACTGGCTTCTTCCCTCTGTAGTGGTCAGAGTGACCTCACTAACACTCAGTTCTAAAGAGCTTCCTGTTATGACCAGCCCCCAGATTCATATGTTAGATCCTAACCCCCAAAGTGATGGATTGAGAGGTGGGACTTTGGGAGTCACTTGAGTCTGGAGGGAAATAAGAGGAAAGAGGCCCCTGGAGAGAAGTTTCCCCTTCCCTCCACATGAGGACACAAGGCATTCTGTGCATAAGAAAGCTGGTTCCTCCAGAAGAGGAACTGGTCTGCCAGAACCTGTGTTGGGTTTCCAGGCTCCAGACCAGCGGTTCTCAACATATGGGTTGTGAGCCTTTGGGATTGTCAAACAGCCCTTTCACAGATATATCTCCTATGTCTCCTGAACATCACACATTCTAGGCAAGCACTCTACCACTGAGGTACATCGCCAGCCCCTCTATTTTATTTTGAGACAGTATCTTCTTAAATTGTCCAGGCCAGTCTTGAACTCTATAGCTCAAGCAGGCTTTGAGGTTTTCACCTACCTACCTCAGCCTCTTGAGTAGCTGGGATTACAGGCCTTGACACACTCTATCTTGTTTCAAACCCTTTGCTAGCTCCCAAAAGAAATAGCCTGACAGACCCTTCAATAACTATCCCCACCTTTCTATTCCCTGTGAATTCTTACCTTCTGCCCCACCTGATTTCAGGTCTTTTCCTTGTCTCCACATGTCTTTGTGCATGTTACCCCTGCGGCAGGAATGCCCTGTCTGCTCACCTAGCTTTGAGATAATCTTTGAGATATAACTTCAGCATGGGCTCTTCTGTGAAAGCCCACCACCCAGGCAGGACGGGCAACGCCTTTCTCTGTGCTACCACCTACCTGGTACCTACTTCTGGGGGTGTACAGGAGGGCTTGCACTGCACAGGCTGCTTTATAGGAGATTGTCATTAGAGGAATTCCTTGTGAGGCTAGCGAGAGTTTCTTTCTCTGACAAGTTTCCAGAGTTCAACCAAGGACCTGACACACAGAGTGAATTAGACATGAAGGGCAAATGAGAAACCCAAAGAAGTGGAGAGAAAGGAAGAGGGAAAGAAGGAAGGAGGGAGACAGGAAGGAAGGGAAGAAGGAAGGAAAGAAGGGAGGAAGGGAGGGGGAGGGAGGGAGGAAGGGAGGAAGGGAGGGGGAGAGAGGGAGGGAGGGAGAAAGGGAGGAAGGAAGGGAGGAAGGAAGGGAGGGAGGGAAGGGGAGATTAAAGGAGGGGATGGGGAAGAGGAGAGAAGGACCACATGATGAAAACAAGCCAGTGTGAACATCTAGAGGCCAACAAAGAGGGCTGGAGGTGATGTGTGCCCTCCAGGACGAAAGTGCTCCAACCTGTGGCAGCTTCTAGGTCCATCTAGTTCCTGTTCCAGTCCTGGCCCAGTACCCTGGGAGGGCAACCTCCCTATGGCAGTGCCACCTGGCTGGGCTTCACCAGTAAGAAGGGCTCGTGGGAAACCAGGGGGTGGGTATTTTCTGTCCTACAGCCTTGGAAGCATTACTCTGGCTCCTGCAAGGACATGCCTGGCTGCTGCTCCTGCATGCAGCAGCTACTACTGGCTCTCCTAGTTACTGGGGAGAGTTGCTTTTGGCTGTTCTGGTGGCCACCTCACCTCCTCGTTGATTTCCCAGTGGTTTTTGTGGCCTGTGTTGGTTAAATCCTCCCAATTATGCCAGTGGAGGCAGAGGCAGGTGGGTCTCTGAGTTTGAAGCCAGCCTGTTCTACAAAGTGAGTTCCAGGACAACCAGGGACTGTTACACAGAGAAACCCTGTTTCGGAAAAACAAACAAACAAAACCCCAAACCCGCAAATCCTCCCAATCATAAAGATTTGCAGCAGTTTCCTGTTCCTTGTTGGTTTCCCGAGTAATGTTGGCAGCTTAGTTTATAGAGGTGGGGTCACTGTTTACCTTGGAGGAGAAACTTCCCCCTCCCATCCCCCCATCCCCCCCCTCCCCGACTCCAGACAGGTCTTGAACCTGCAATGCTCCTGTTTTTGCTCCCAACACACATCTAATTTGTTATGTAGAGAGGTTTACATAATATTTTAAATCACATGGGTTGAACTGAGGATGTGCTATAGGCCCAGCAGGGCATATTGCTGCTGGATTGGCACGTTGAGGACTCACTGTGCAAGATGGGGGAACCTTGTCTGTACTCTGCCTCTCACCTACAAGGGAAGAGCTGTAGTTTTCGCTTTAGTTCACTGAATTCCTAATGAGAAAGTAGCATAGAGGGAGATGTGGGGGAAGCAGGGAGCTGGTAAGAAGGGCTGACAGGTACAGAGACAGGAAGAGAGAGGCGAGGAAACGGAGACCGAAGCAGGTGTGTCCATGTTTTTAGCACAGGCTCTGTATGCAGTAGCTCAGTCAATATTGGTTCAAGGAACGAGTAAACAGAGGAACTGGATAGGACAGGTGGGGCTCACAGCCCAGCAAAGATGGGGTTGGGCTTGGCCTCTGTTCTTATTACTGCCCTTTCCAGTCTTCTCTATGGCAGCAACCTTCTAAGCTGTTTGCTAGCCTCCAGACCCCCTGAGCACAGCTTCGTGAGACTATATAAATAAATAGATAAGTAAACAAGTGATAAATAAATATTACCATCTTCATTGCTTGAGCTACAATGCTTCCATGGCCTCCAGATGTATAGCCATTAAATTCTGTTGTGTTGTTTGCAAGCTGTATCTACTGAACACATGCAAACTGGAACTTCTCCAGTCCCTCCCCACTCTTGGGATGTATGTTGTGGGAACGATATATCATTACCTTGGAGGCCACAGTGCCTCAGACCTCCTTCTTTTGTTTCCATCTTTAACCCTTTAAGACCTGGTGACCCTCTTCGAGTTTGAGACAGGGCCAAGGGGCAGGAAGTCAGAAAGGTGAATTCAGATCTGTACTTGTTCCCACCTCCTTTCTCCTCCAATGCATTGCTTTTGGCACTTGCTGGGTCTAGGGACCCCATTCTTGTACCTGGAGGTCATTTGTAGTTGCTTAGTTACTGTCACTGTGAGTTCCTGAGAAAAAAATAGGATCCAAGGACACAAAATGACCCTGTCCCTTGAGTAGAGGTCTGTTGATGATTGTCAGAGTTGGGCACATCAGGCCTTGCTTCTGGGCAGGTGAAGAGACAAAGGAGCCAGTCAAGTGATGCTTCACCAGCCCCAGCCCAGTGGAAGGACCACACTCAGGGGACTCTGTGCAGGAGAAAACTGACTGAACTTGGGGAGCAGCTGAGGGTGATGGTGATGGAACCAGAGAGGGCCATTCTGATGGTATTCTACCAGAATAGACCTGGCACTGAAGGACAGGGAGACGGCAAGGAAGGTTTTGGTCTTTCTAGTTAAAAATGTAGTTTCCGGAGATGTTTTTGAGTATTTTAGGGGCAGCCCAAGTGAGGAAACGGTGTGGGCACTAGTATGTTGCTAAGAGAGGTGTGTCTCTCCATCTTCACTGACCAGAGAGGGAGAGAACCTGAGTCTTAGTCTGGGAAACAGAAAGAAGGTGGGATGTCAGGGAAGAGGGTCTTTTGGTGGTAAGTTTTAGAGGAGTCACCTTGAAAAGATGGGTGACAGAAGGGCAAGCCTAGAAGACAGAGCCAGGCAGGGAAGAGTGGCATTTGGAGATGAGTCTTCCCATCCAAGGGATGACCAGGTCCAAGGACTGACCAGGTCCAACTTTTGCTTAGTATCCAAAACACAGATGGGATTAGGCACGTTCAGGCGTGTCTGTGAGCCCCAGGGATGAATTCTGAGAGATCCCATTGTTAAGATGGGAAATTTTCAGTTGCCCTAGGTCCCAGAATAGCCTGAGAACATGCACTCCTGACCAGGAAGGACCCCCAGGGATGGGCTTGCAAAACATTTCCTAGAAGCGCAGATGCAGGTGCCAAATAAGGAGCATGAGCCTGGCCAATAACCGGCCACTGGACCCAACCAATCAGGAGCTTGCTAGCCCCTAACACCAGGCCCCCTCCCCTGCTTGCGGTTTTTGTCTTTATAAGCTCATGTAAAATTGGGCTGGGGCTCGCTTTCTCCTCCTTTGAGTTGAGCCAAGTGGGGGTCTCCCCAGTGTGGGGTCCAACACCATCTTTAGGCAGGTTTGAGCGTTTAAGAGCCTAGGTTTTGATTGGTACTTGGCAGAAATTGGGAAGTCCTTATTTCACTTTGGGATTTACACATGCAAAAGTAATTCAAGCATTTAGGGGGTGGCTGTAGAATGGCTACTCTGAGATGATAGCTACATGTTCGAGTTCTAAGCCCCGGAACACGTTGGGAGATTCCTGTTGAGCTTCAGAGTCTGGGGGCCCACAATTTGGAAGGGTTGCTACCAGCAGCTGAAGCAGCAAGCCCACCCTCTAAGGGAGAACGTTTTGTGGGTGGGACTTCAGTGAAGGCAGACAGATAGAGGAAAGTAGAAAGGGTGAGGACAGTTAAGGCCTGATGTAGGTGGACTGTGACAAGTGGCACATGGCAGTAACTCAGAGGTCATTTCAAGATGTAGGTGGGGTGGGCAGAAAGGGCTGCTCGTGGGTTGACCTGGGAAACTTGTATGAAGGAAACAGTACTCGAGCCTGACTTTGAAAGAGCGGGCAACTTAACACTACAACAAGATCAGGGTGCAACTGGCGAAAGAACCAACCTGAGTTCTGGAGTGAAGCTGGAGGCAGCTGATGAAGGAGCCTGGGTGCTGGACTGAGAAGTGTAAGGAAAAATCTAACAACGGAATATAGCTAATGAAGGCAGGGGCTGAGGGACAAACTGGCACTAGTGTGGTTCAAACTGGCTTTTAGATTTCAGAGTCCTGTCTAGTGGGGATGGCTGTAGAGATCTGGGAGGCTGTTGTTCCAGCCTGATGACCTGAGCAGCTTATTTTCTTGATGGGCCCTTGAACCTCCTTCCCCAGCCTTCTTGTATGGCCAGACAGGGCTTCTGATAAGGAGGGCAAGGTTACACAGGCCAGTCTGGTGAACAGCAAGGAGGGGAACTCTCCCATCTGACCTCATCTAAGGCCAATCTCTGTGGGAGGGGTGAGGGCTGCAAAGCTCCCTCCTGGCTCTTTCCTTACCAGCTGGGCCTTTGCTTTCAAACTGCTCAGGGGTCTGTGGCCCCACCCTTCTTTCAGATCTCTTGCACCTTGTGTCCACCTCTGTTTATTTACTCTTGTCTTAGGGACTACCTTGAGGAATCCACCACTCCAGCATGTAAACACCACACTGTGCTTTGTACACCATAGGCAAGCAGCTGCCTTGCCAACTTCAAAAGCAACAAACTCTTCTGCTGCCCCCAGATCTGGCTCATCAACACCACAGGGTCTCACCAGGAGGACACAGGATAATAGCCATATAAACACATTCCCTGGGAGTGGCTTTCCAAGGAAAAAGGAGGAATTGTTCTTCCCAATAGAGTCCCAGCCCCCAGGGAATTTGCTGCCAAGGCATTCCACCCAAAAGGAATGTGGGCTCCCTGCTGGGAAACAGGTTTCTCTCTTGGCTGTGGAGCCAAGATTAGGCGGGTTGCTATCCTGACACAAGAAATAACAGGTTCCCCATAGTCACTGGACATAATGGGAGGTGTACAGCTTCCTTGGCCTGGCCTGTGCCTATTGTAGAGTGGGCCCATATGGGTGGAAACAGCCACTTGGCTCCTGAGAGGAGAGACTTAAAATAGTGGTAATCCTTCCAGCTGCTGCTGGAGCTGAGCATGACCTGTGAGTTAGGCACCCTGCCAATCACTCCCACAAATGACCTTCTGTCATCTCCTCCCCTGGAGGGGGACACATGGCCATGGGTGGCATCTACCTGGATTGTGTGTCCTCAAGCTGTGCACAGTTTATGCTCATGGAGGGCTGACCATGTGTCAGATTCCTGTAAGTGTTCCACCTGGCTGAATTCTTGTTACCACTTTATGGGGGTAGGCATATTTGTCTCCATTTTTTTAGTTTAGGAAACAAAGGCTTTTGGAGGTTAAGTAACTGGTCATAACTACCCAACTTAATGGCAGAGCCAGGTAGAACTCAAGCCTAGGCCACAGATGCCAAATCTTTTAGCTGTTTCTCCGTAATCTCTTTCAGTGACCAAAGCTGCTCTGGCCCTTGGGCTCCATTTACAAGGAGCCTGGTTTATCATTTTGGGGATCCCTTAATATTGGAACTATGTCTTTAAAGCCCCTGATGAGTTGTGATCACCAGCCATCATTTAATGCTAGAGTCCAGGGTCCTGTTTTCTCTGCCTTCTAGTCTGGAAGAGGACGTGGCCCTCTTTAAAATGTTTCTTTCTACCAGGCCTTTTTGGGGGCCTCTTCATCTGTGGCCCCATTGTAATCAGGGATGGGAAAAAAATGGCCTAAACAGATCTCAGGAGATAGGTGGGGTTTGGGGAAGGCTTCCTGTAAAAGAAGAAGGCGCTGGTAAACCTCACCTGTTGCTCTATGACCATGAGCTACATCTGATGACTGACTTTGGCCTGAGAAACCAGAAGTCCGGTGATGAGCCTGTGTCCCACGTCCCAGGCCCACTCACTGGCATCCTTTCCATGACGGTTAGGCACAGAGTTGAACAAACTCACCATTTCATAAGGTCTCTCAGCCTAGCCTGGCAGTCCCTGTCCTATTCACATCTCTTGACCTTTAGAAATAATTCTGAGCCTGAGAGAGAACACTGTGCCCCAGACCCAGCTCAGCTGGCTTTTCCCAAAGGCCACAGCCACACAGGAAGCTAGTCTACCAGGGTGGAATTGGGAGGCTGCCCCATATTCACTCTTTTGTCCTCTTGGGCTTGCCATTTTAGATTTTCCTTAGTTCTGAGCTGAGTCCCCAGTACTAGGCATGGAGTAGGGTGACCAATAATGAATGAATCCAGATCCCATGGTTAATCTAAGCATGAAGGAAACCATTCACTGCCTTATCTAATTTTACCTGTGAAAGGTACTGACATCCCTCAGTTTTTAATTGGGTAGATCAACCTCTTCTCTCTCTGCTGGCTGATGTTCACCTCTTGTAATCGTTTCCTCAAATGAAGCCAGATTGTAACTTAGAACTGCCCCCCCCCCAAGAATGCCAGCTATCAGACATCCCTTCCCACCCAAGTTCAAATCCAGGGAGGAGTCCCATGATTCCCAAGTGTTAAGCCTAAGGCAGGAGGCTGGGGACATAGCTCAATGAAGTCTTACTAAATCTGTTCTCTCAGCGCTCTCTAATGTGCAGGTATGCACACATGGCTAATCCATGGTGCCTGTGCTGCTGTAAATTGCTTTCCATGGGCATCAAGTTTTCTTTCTTTCTTTCTTTTTTTTTTTTTTTTTTTTTTGCTTTTCTCTCCATGTATTTTATTTTCCTACCCCTTCCCTTCCCCTAGCAGCGGAGACTTTCTGGATATTTGTCTCCATGGAGGGCAAATGAAGAAACAAAGGTGTGGCTTCTGAGGGGCAGGAGGAGAGCAATAGCCAGAGCCAGCTTGGCAGGGGCCAAGAGGCCTCCCAGTCTTGACTTGGCATGAGTCTATGACAAACCATAAGGGGTTAGTCCTTAGTTACTGCTAACTTCCAAAAGAAAACTTTGATGAAAATGGGCATAGTTCTGAGGGCCTGACCCCAGGTATGATCCTGGGAACATAGCCAGTGGGGCCATTGTTAGGATTCAGCCATTACGCTGGCCTGCCCTTGTCACCTGGCAGAATGCACCCAGGCAGTACTCTGGTCAGCCCAGGGTTCCATGAGTACTAGTCTGCAGGCAGGTGTAAAGGACCCTTGAAAAGTCAGACCCCTGCCCACTTATACTCTTTTTTGCTGTCTCTTTTGCTCTCTTTTGCCTTCCAGCTCTTCTCCCCTTCTCCCCACCTTCTGTTCCTGGTGTTTCTATGTCTCTTACCTTCCCCCTCACTTCCCTTTCTAAATAAACTCCTCATTTAAACTCTATCTGCCTGGTGTGTAATTCCCTCAGCCTTGGTCACCCTCACCTGCTATGGAACCTGCTATGCTCTCCCACATGGTCCCTTACCTTGGGACTCCCACACAGGACCACCACCCTCCTCTTCTCCAGCTTTTATTCCTACAACTATAACAAAAGAACAACAGCCATGGCATGCACCATATCTTTTATTTCACAAGTTGTACTCAGCAAAAGCCTTTGCAGTGCTGGGATGGAACCCTTAGCCTCAAGTGTCAGCTAAGCGCTCTGCCACTCAACTATGCATGCCAGTTTTCAATAGAAAACCTATAGTTCACCCACACTCATGTTACCTGGATAGTCCCTTCTGTCTTAACGCCCTCACCTATGAACCATATTTAGTCCATTTTCATTTCCTTTCTTTCCAGGGAGATGTTGGGGGAGAGGACTTAGGAAAGCTCTCCAAGTAGGTTGGTTTGCCCTGAGCCAGTAGCAAAGTTTCTCAGAAGCAAAGTTTCTCAAGGGCTATGAAAAGCCTTCCCTCCGTGCTGGGGTCAAGGAAGGTCTTGCATGAGAAGTATCGTATTGTGTTCGAAAGACATTATACATGTCATCAATACTTAATGAGGCCTCAGGAGGTGTGGTCTGTCTGGTTGGCTGATCAACTGTGTGACTACAAGCTGGGTTTGGTCTGGTGTGGCAATGCCTAGGTCCCTTGTCCTCAGAGAAGGAATGGCATATGACCCAGCGGGGCAGATAATAGGGTGCTCCCAGATGGCCATTCTCTTTTCCTAATCTCTTGTTTGGGAGGAAAACAATGCTAACACTCGCCAATTATTACTGCTTGTTTTGGGCCAGGTGCCATCTCCTTTGAGGAAGTTGTTGAGCACATTGAGGCCTGGCTGTAGGAAGGGTAGGTAGGAAGGCCAGCTAACCGAAGAGAGATATGGATCAACCAACGGACCTAAAGAATGGGGTTTTTGGAAGCCACACTTGCACAATGTGAGGGCCACAAAGCTCTAAAGAAACTTAGGGGAACAGAAAGGGGATCTGGTAAGAAACCTTGCTCTCTAATGCTTGCCTGTCTCTCCCAATCTGTTTTTGACAGGGTTTCTTGTATTCCAGGCTGGCCTCAAACTCACTAGCTGATTATTCGAGTTTTTGTTCCTGCTGCCTTCCCCTCTTGATGTTGGAATCCCAAGTGAGTATCACCCACTTTCATATCTGCTAGATAAGCATCCTACCAGTTGAGCCACCAAGACTCCAGGGAATTCATACTCCTTTGATTTGAAATTAGATGAGAAGAGATGTCTGTGAGAACTGGGAGCTGGCATTCTCGGGGGGTTGAGGACAATTATAAGTCACAATCTGGCTTGTAGATAACTGTGGACATGTATTTGTTAAGACAAGGTGATAGAATATTGATTGACATTTGCTGGCTTGGTTTATAATTTAAGATATTAGGCCACTGTACATGGGATTCAACGTGTACACTCCTGTCCTGAGACCTGAGAGTCTTTAGGGGGGCTAGGTCATTGTGATTTGAAAGTCCCAAGAGAAATTCAGATTAATAGGTGTCATGCATTGGTTTCTCACTAGAATCTGGTGACTACAGGAACATAATTTTCCTCTTCCAATGGTCTTTGAGTGTTCAAGCATATCAAAAGGCATAGATAACAGTAGGAAAAGAAGAACTTGGCTACAAAAGATAACATAACACCTGTTCTTGGAAAGAGAACTCTGTGACCTTCAGGTCAATTTTACACTGAAATTGAACTTTTGAAAATACTTTAAATTTTCAAATCTGAGATTTTATCCAGCCCATAGCACCTTACTCCAAGGAATGTGTCTACCTTGTGTATAGGTGCCTTCCTTTTCCTCCCATGGAGGTGTTTCTTCTCAGGCTATGAAGATTCAGGGATGGACTCCATAGGGGAAGGTTAGGATGCAGCTTTTCTATGGTCCTATTGTTTGTCTAGAAGCTGGAAGCTGCTTGGCCATTGGCCCCTCCCTCTTGCTATAGATGACTGTGTCCTTGGTACTATAGCCTACACTACCAAGTTTTATAGAAAGCCATACTGAGGGCTGTGGTGCTGTCCTCCCTGCAGACGAACTTCCCTCCCTTCCCACGATGGGCACACTCTACCACTGCTGTTGATTGTTCTGCCAGGCTGGCTCCTACCTCCTCAAGCCTCAAACAATGAGGCTTCTCACTCAGAGCAAAGGAAGAGGGCCGGAGTCACCTAGTCCGTGTGGAACAGTTTCACAAGTGGCCTTGAAATGACCATGACTGTTTGTTCATGTTTGGCCAAAGCCACCCTACAATACTTATGGTTCTGACTGCTGTCAAAAGGAGGAGGGTGGGACCTGCCTGGCAAGTGCTTCAGGTGATGCCAAACCTTAGCATAGAGTCCTGTGTCTCCTCACCAAGTACCATGTGCCCTAGTCACTGCCCTGCAGTCTAAGCTGGAGGGCTAACTTTCAGCAGGATTGTGAGGTCAGGCTAGGGTGTGCTGGTCACTCTGTCATTCATTCTTCTTCCTGAGAACCTGTGTGGTGGCCTTGCTGCTCCTGGTTTCTTGTTCAACATCAACCATATATCACCCAGCTCCTGGGCTGAGCTCCCACCCTCTTATATCACTACCCTCCCCTGCCTTTGAGGACTAAGGCTTATACGTGTAAAAACATGAATGAATATGTGTATAGCATACACATTTACTGAATATGTACACATGCGCCCATGCATACACATTGTCTGTCTGTCAGTCTATCTCTGTCTTTCTGTTTCTATCTCTCTGTCTGTTTCTCTCTCTGTTGCCCCCCCTCGCCCTCCCCCTAGAAGGGGGAGATTTCAGAGCCAGGTTCTATATACAATGGCAGACAGGGTGACCTTTCTATTCTGGGAGACATTTGTTTACATCAACACTGGTAACTTGTTTTGTGGCCTCCAGGTGAGGGATGTGCTGGCTGGCATAACAGGTCACCCTTGGGCATGGAGAAAAGCATTTTCTCTCCAGGTTGTCACAAGCCTTGGGTGGAATTTGAGCTGGACTCCAGCCCAGACTTTCCCAGTGCCTGAACACCTTTATACAAAGCTCTCTGGGCCTGAAGGAAGAAGCCTGATAGGAAAGACACGAAATTGAGGAGGAGGGGGACATTTTGGGAACAGATGAAGCCTCCAAGTTGCCCACAAGTCAGCACATATAGAAGTCCTTCTATTTCAAGTACTCTGAGGGCTGAAGCTGCAGGCTGGGTTGTGCCTTAAGGACTTAGCATGATCCCTTCACTGCTAGACCTGACAAAGGGCCCAGCACTCCTACAAGGACATGGTGTAGCTCAGTCTCTGGTTTGGATGTGGTTGGTTTCTTCTGAAACACATGCTACAATTTGATTGTTGTGTGGCTATGTTAGAATGTGGACCCATCAAGAGATGACTAGGTCATCAGGAGGGAGTAGCACCTCACCCGTGGGGCTGTCATAACATGAGTCTGTCCTTCTCATTCTGTTTCTTGTGTACGAATCCCTGCTATCTTGAGGACAAAATCAGATGTTGAGTAGACACTTGTACCACATTCTTGAACTTGCTAGTATCCAGCAAAAATAAACTTCTTATCTTTATATGCTACCTAGCCTTGGGTATTGTGTTATTGCATCAGGAAACAAATCATGACACCTAGTTTTTGTGGGCCTTTGCAGTGGACCGTATTTTTAGTAACATGACTTTTTGGAATCATTTTGATCATGTTTTGTTAATCAAGTTTGTCTTGTGACAACTCTGGCAAGTAGCCAGGGTGATGAAGTCATAAATATTTTACAGATGAGGAAAACAGAGGCTGGGAGAGGTGAAGTGTTGTGCACAGAGCTGGAATCGCCACCTTCTGGTTTTTATTATTTTGACAACTCTACTGTACTGCTTTCAACCAGTTTTAAATTCCATTTGATAAAATGTGTGCACCTTTAACAAGTCCCTTGTATTTCTAGCTAGGGTTTGAACATGAAATAAACACAGGCTTATGTGTATAGTGCTCGGTTCCCTGGTGACACTATTTTGGGGGGTTCTGGAAGCTTTAGGAGGTAGGACCTCACTAGAGGAAGTAGGTCATGAGATGGGTGCTTTAAAGTTGCTACTGGTCCCCCCAGTCCCTCTCTTGCTCCCTGCTTCTTGTCCATCATTGGGTGAACAACATACTCTTTCATGTGGTCCTGCTGCCATAATGCCAAGAGCTATGGACTGAAATCTCTGAAACCGTGAACTGAAATAAACCTTGTATCTTTCTAGTTCTTTCAATCAGGTATTTGTCATAACAACAAAAGATCAGATTAACCTCCTTTAATGTATGGGCAGTTTCCTCCCCACATCTTCTCATGTCCCACCAGCCATTTTGATGGTATACTCCTAACTCTACTCACATGATTGGTTCAGCTCTTCACGTTTGGAAGAGGCCTTTTCTTTCTCTTGGTGGTTCCAGGCAATTCCATCCACTGCAGACAAGTTAAAAGTAAATGTCCAAATACACTGGTTTGGGACCAGTGTCCCAGTCCTGTCCTTTTTAAATCCAGTGAGCTTTTGGCTTTATCATGCTGTCTCTTCCCCAGAGGGCTGAGGAAACAGAAGCAGCTGCCTACAGGAAATATGCTGCAGCTTCCTCCACAGACACAGAGTTCTAGGAGAACCTGACTCCATGGAAACAGCAGGGAGAGGCTGTATGCATGGCATTTCTTCTAGGCCCACTCCAATTCTCCTTAGAAGCTGCTGAAGTACTATGTATTTTCATGGTGGTCAATCCTAATCCATAGTCTCTTCAAAACAAAGCAGAATAATTGAATCATAGAATATCAGAAAACAGCTTCCATCTGGTCAAATGCACTCAGCGTACTGACAAGGCTTACAGCAGAGGCATGGAATTGCTTGCTCAAGGCCATCTCATCTAGTTATGGGTAGAGAGAATATTCTAGTCTCATGTTGAACTTGCTAATGTGGTGTGTATGAACAAAGTTGACAGTTGCTTCTAACTTGAAAGTCAGGCTCCAGTGGCTCTTCTGGATGCCCTATAACTCGGGAGAATAAAGACAACCCCACTTCTGAATTTATCTTATTCTAGTCTGTTGTCTAGTCTATGCAGATTCCCATGTTTCTTTGGGAGTATTGATCTCTCAACCTATACACATCCTAAGCACATTTTTTTTTTTTTTTTAATCAGATCCTATGCTAGACCAGGTTATATCTGTAAGTAAGACAGAATTCCAGGCCTCAGTTAACAGAAACAGGAAGATTATTTACAATAATGAATCCTAGAATTATTCTATGTCTGGTTAGTTCTAGAACCACCTGTTTGGGATCCTGAGCCAACTCCCCTAGTATCTATGCCTAAAACGATTCCCTCTGTGTCCCTTGGCCCTTCGTGGGGCTCCAAATCTTAATTTACATATATTTCTAGATGAACAACCAGGCCCATAGTCTCCTGTTTGGCTTGAGCATCAGAATTGACCGAGTGCTTAGAACAAGCCAATATCACCCTGCTTTTGAATGAATGCCTGGTCTAGCCTCTGCCATGGCCATGGCTAGGTATTGTTTTTCTGTTCATGTGGCTCTCCTGAGCAACAGCTTTGGCTCTAAAATTCCAAATCTTTTATTTTGTTGTCTTAGTTCGCACAGGGTTTCATGTAGCCCAGGCTGGCCTGGAACTCTCTGCATAGTCATGTTTGACCTTGAACTCCTGATTCTCCTGCTCCTGCCTCCGGAGTTCTGGGATTACAGGCATGAGCTGCTGTGGCCAGTTTGATTCTGATTTCGTGTCAGTATCTGACTCTGGCTTTGATATTTGTGCCCACAGTAACTATATCTCCACCCTGAATGAACTGTCCTTCAACTGCCATCTCAGAGCAAGGCAACTTCCTGCCCTAATACCCACCAGCTTGGTGCACCTTCTATTCTAGTTTGGTCTTTTCTGGCTCACTCACTTACTTGGAGGCAGTCCATGACCTGTAGTTGACACATCATCCAAACAGGCCTTTGATAAATATTTATAAAGTTGAATCAACTCAGGAGTAGTTCAGAAATTCCAGGAGCCTCTAATAGAATCCAGAGGCCCCGCTGTAATCTCACCCTTCATTCCAAGTTGAAAATGCCCTTCTGCCATCCTTGTGGTTCTCTTTGCTCCAGAAATTCGGAAGAAACAGATGTCTTGACAGCTGCATTGTGGTGGGCATGGGAGCAATCTTCCACGTGGAACTTGTGCATCTGGCAGTAGTTGGCAGGCTCAAGCTCAGCACTTTGTCCTGTGTCTGTCCAGCCCTGCATTTGGAAGTGCTGGAAACAGGTTCTCCCTGTCAGTGGCTGGTCTGGGGAGTGTCCTTACCTCCCTATTTCTGCATAACAGACTCTGTCCCCATAGAAGGTAGAAGCAGAGCCAGCCTTGGAGGCTGCCTCAGTCACTGTTCTATTACTGTAAAAGAGACACCATGACAAAGGCAACGCTTATAAAAGAAAGCATTTAATTTGGGGCTTGCTTACAGTTTTTTTAGGGGGTTAGTCCATTATCATCCATGAGCATGGATGGTAAGAGCATGGAGGCATGCTTGGCACTTGAGTAGTAGCTGAAAGCTTTATATCCTGATCCACAAGCACAGACACACACACACACACACACAGAGAGAGAGAGAGAGAGAGAGAGAGAGAGAGAGAGAGAGAGAGAGAGAGAGAGAGAGAGAGAGAGAGAGAGAGGAGAGAGAGGAGAGACTGGGCTTTTGAAACATCAAAGCCCACTCCCAGTGATACATTTACTCCAACAAGACCACACTACCTAACCCTTCCCACACAGTTCTTCTGGGCAGCAACTAAGCGTTAGCGTATATAGACCTATGGGACCATTCCTACTCAAACTACCATGCTGTTTGTTTTCCCCTGATGCCTCTCTGCATTATTCCAAAGTTTAGATTTGAAATGTTTGTTGGCATTATCCGCTCATATTAAGGTTGTTATGAATATGGCTTGAGGGGGACCTTGGAAGGGTCCCATGGCAGGTGAGGAACAAATATGCCATTAGGCAGAACTTATATGGGAAGAAAGTTTTTCTGGGCAAGAAAATGGAGTGGGGGAAGAAAGAACGAAAGGAGAGAGAGGGGGGAGGAGACAGAGACAGATTTATCTGCCTCCTCAGAGAAATGGCTGAAAAAGAGAGTGGGAGTGGGCAGGGTTTGTCTTTTCTCTCTCTCTCTCTCTCTCTCTCTCTCTCTCTCTCTCTCTCTCTCTCTCTCTCTCTCTCTCTCTCCCCCCCCTCTGCTTTTTGAGACAGGGTTTCTCTGTGCAGCTTTGGAGCCTGTCCTGGAACTCACTCTGTAGACCAGGCTGGCCTCAAACTCACAGAGATCCATCTGCCTCTGCCTCAGAGTGCTGGGATTGTGCCACCAACACCGGGCTCAGGGCTTGTCTCTTAAAGAGATCTTTACACCTGTGTACAGAGCCAGGGTACTGCCTGCCGTGCGCACAGGGGTCTGCCAGGTCCCCAAGGGGCAGGGCCAAGTGTACCTGGATTACAACAAAGGTAGCCTCAGAAAACTCACTTGGGTCAGCAAAGCTAAAGCTTTGTGAAGCAAAGGGCCAGGCCCTCCCTGAGGGAAAAGCCAGTGGCTACCTGTTGAGTTCAACCATCATGCTTACTCTTTGAGCATGTGCTGTAAAGCAAGTTTAGAACTGTTGTGAAATATTCCTTTACCCCGTGTGAAGATGTGTCACTGTGATTGGTTTAATGAAAAGCTAACTGGCCAATAGCTACACAGGAAGTAAAGGAGGGACAGAGAGAGCTTTCAAGGAAGAAAGGTAGAGTCACCAGCCAGATGGGGAGTAACCAGGATGGGCATAATGGAGATGAGGTGATGAGCTCTATGAAAAACATAGATTGACAAATATGGATTAGTTTCAGTTACAAGGGCTAGTTAGAAATAAGCATAAGTTAAGGTCAACCTTTCATAATTAATAAGTCTCCATGTCATGTGTGTGTGTGTGTGTGTGTGTGTGTGTGTGTGTGTGTGTGTGTGAGAGAGAGAGAGAGAGAGAGAGAGAGAGAGAGAGAGAGAGAGAGAGAGAGAGAGAGCTATTGGCCCAAAAGAAAAGTCTGTCTCCTTAGAACTTTCCATGAATTCTTTCTTTGTGTCTGGAATACTTTACCTGTAGGGTGAGAGAAAGATTTTGCCTCTTCAAGACCAGTTTGAGGGGCTGTAGTGATAGCTTGGCAGTTAAGAGTGTTTCTTGCTCTTTCAGAGGACAGGTGTTCAATTCCCAGTGTCCATGCTGGGCAGCTCACAACCACCTGTGTAACTCCAGCTCCAGGGGATCTAATACCCTCTACTGGCCTCTACAAGCACCTGCACACAAGAGCATAAATACACACACACACACACACACACACACACACACACACACACACACATAAATAAATATAAAGAATTGTTCTTTAAAAAGGGTGACCGAGTCTTTATCTCCTACTAGGCAGCCTCTGAGTTGGCCCATGTGTAATTCTCACCCCAGAAGTCATTCAGTCACTCCAGCAAGTAGAATCCAGAAAAGGGGATGGGATGTCTCTTCAGATAGGTTACCACAGAATTGTGGCTTCTACATTGCATTTGCTTCTCTCCTCTGCTCGTCTCTCTTTTTTCTTGAATTCTACATACTGGGTGAAGCAATCGGCCATGTTGTGTGTAGCTGGCTAGAGAGCCCCTCACAGTGTATGAGAGTCTGAGACCTCCCAGGAGCCTGAAGGGAGCAGGGGCTTCCAAGCTTCCCTGTGACAAGCTTGGAATTAGATCCTTTATTTTGGTCTATGAAATCTTGCAAAGAGCTTCTTGGGAGAAGCTCTGAGCCAGGATCACTCAGGAACCCTGCCCCTGGACTCCCTCACAGAACCAGGAGGTGACAGTCTCATTGACAGTTCAGTGTCAACATGCACCTTGGAGGGGTCATCCAAGCCACAGTGGCAGTCTTCCCTGAGTATTGTCCAATGGTCTTCCTGGCACCCTTCTCATGCTTACTTCTGTTTCTCACTTCCTGTGCCCAGTGAACTCTTGTATTCTAGAGCTGCCTTTTTTGTTTGTTTATCTTCAGATAGAGTCTCATGGATGACCATAAAATCTTGATCCTCCTGCCTTCACCTCTCAGGTTCTGGGATTATAGGTGTTTGCCACTACACTTGGCTGGAGCCACCTTTATGGCTACCATATTTTTCTGACAACCTAGAATTGGACTGGGCCTTACTTTTGACCCAGATCTCTCCATTTCACTACAGTCTCTCTTAATGACAGGCATGAGTTTTCCTTAGAGTCACACACAATGTCCTGCAAGCTCTTTGTCCTCTTTGCCTCTCTGGTAAATGGAGGGCTGCCTCACATCTTAGTGAACACATTCACTTCTGAGGTAATGTTTGCATTGTGTTTCAAGTGACAACCCTTGGCTTTGAAATAGATGCAGAAGGAGAACTGTGGAGGCCTTCCTTCCTGCAGACCCTGCTGTTGTGCAGGACTTTTCATTGTCTAACTTTCTCCAGTTTCAATGGCCCTCAACTGTGCTTTCAGCCCTGGCTCTGTGCTAATCCAAGACTCTTGCTAGCAAGGCACCTTGCCTGGGAGTCTCTCCCAAAGTCCTTGTGCTTGCACCACTCTTTCCAAAAGCCTGTCAATCATGTCCATTCTTTCTTACTGGTTTTCCTTCCTCTCAGCCCCCTCCCCTGACCTCTTGACCCCTCCGTTTTTCTTGGCATTAGCATCTTCTGTCATTTATTATGTGAGTCCTTCTGTCTCATTTTGACCCCTCTTATACATTGGAGGTTTTAAACTACTACATTTTCTTTTGCTTATTTGTTCATGTATATGTACACACACACACACACACACACACACACACACACACACACACACACACACACACACATTGCTGTCTTAGCAGTTTTATGCACCTCTAGATTCTTCTGAACTCAACAGCACTGGCATTCATCTTGCAAAACTTAAAGGTTCCCATTAGGTAACCCCACCCCCTGCTTTCCATTTCCCCCTGGCTGTAGTTCTACTTTCTGTTCCTGTGAATTTGACTTACAGGCACTTCACATGTGTGGAAACAAAGTCTTTGTGCTTTTGTAGTTGGCTATTTCCCTTACACTGGGAAAGGTTTATCCATGCTGGAACAGATCCACGATTGCCTTTCCATGCGTGGTTCCACATCTGTAGTTCCAGGACTTACCTTTCTCTTATGGCTTGCTTCAGCTCCTTTAGTTTTGCACACACATACCCATGCTTTTTAGAACAGGAGTGAATTCCAGTTGCTTCAAAAGTCACAAACCTAAAGCTATGCGTACCACCTGTGAGGGACCGTTTTCATTGCCAACTCGACTAGATCTGCCACCAGATTTGACTAGATGTTTCTCGGTGTGCCTTCTGAGCTGTTCCTGAGAACTTTAACTGTCAAGAGAAGACCCGGTCCAATGTGGGCAGTACCATCCCAAGTGCTGAAGCCCTGGACTTTATTAAAAAGGCAAAAGGAGGCTGGCATGGTGCACACCCTTAATTCCAGCACTTGGAAGCCAGAGGCAGGTAGATCTCTGTGAGTTCAAGGTCACTCTGCTCTACAGAGAGAGTTTCAGAACAGCCAGGGCTATGTGGAGAAACTGTGTCTCAACTTCTCCCACCCCCAAAAGGGGGATAAGCTGAGTACCAGCACCCTCCCTTCCTTGCTCTCTGATCCATCCTGAAGTACCAAGCAGCCTCCTCCCCCTGTAGCAGGGAGCTGCTCCTGTTACCCTGTTTTCCCTGCCTTGAGCCCCTGGGCCCAAATCAACTCTCCACCTCTCACCTTGCTTCTTGTCAGGTATTTGGTTACAGCCAGAAAAGTAGCATAGCACTGTCGGAACCCTTGTTTCTATCAGTGGACATGTGCTTCCCAACGCCTCTTTTAATCTTGGGCCGTTTCTGTTTCTTTTTTTCTCTCTCCTTGTCAAGTTACTCCACAGCTTGTAAGGCCTCTCTGGCGCCTTATTCCCTTCATAATAAGTTCAAAGACCTCAGGCCATTCACAGTCAAGCCTTGAAGTACTGAGATTACAATCAGTACTTGTGTCAGTAACCACAAAATAATGGGCTTTTAAAATGACATTTAAGTTTGCTTTCTCTTATGTTAATGAATTCTGGAGGGAGCCTGGAATTGGTTTAGGACTTCTCTAGGGTTGTTATGGATCCAGACCTCTTCAAGTTCCCTGATTTATCTCAAGATCTCAAGATCATTGCTACTCTCATGGTTTAAAATGCAGCTGGAGGGCTGGCCAGATGGCAGGTAGAGGCACTTGTTTTGCAAGTCTGGTGACCTGAATTTGATCACTGGCAGGAGAGAACCAATGCTACAAAGTTGTTCTATGACCCCCACATTCCATGCACACCCTGACAATGCACCCCTACATACACCTCTCTCTCCCTCACTCTCTTGCTCCATCTCTCCTGCCCCAGTCACAAATAAATAAAATGCAGTTGGAGCTCCAGTTATTACATCTTCATTCCAGGCAACAGGATAGAAGAGGTAAGAGCTGGACAATGGTGGTGCATGCCTTTGATTTCTGAACTAGGGAGGCAGAGGCAGATGGATCTCTGTGAGTTCGAGGCCAGCTTGGTCTACAGAGTGAGTTCCAAGACAGGATCCAAAGCTACACAGAGAAACCCTGTGTCAAAAAACAAACAAAAAAGAGGTAAGAAAGGGCACATGTCCCTGTCATTCAATCTATTTCCTAGGTATATCTATAACATATGAAAAATTGGGAGCTTTGTTACTAAAGGAAGAAGGGAGGAATAGAAATTGGGAACCAGACTTCTCTGCCACAGGCCTCCCCCATCTCTATGTCCTAGGTAAATACTCAAAGGGATTCTTTGTCATTTGCTGTCAGTCAACTACACTGACAGCTCTTGAGGGCTGAGGATCTAGTCTGTGACTTCATTTTTGGCCTGTCATACTCGACTGCTTGGCAAGCAGAGGGGGTTTCAGCAGGATATGATAAACAAGACACCTTTGGGAAAAAACTGAGATAAAGGAGGGGACTCAGGACAGTGTTCCTGTGACTCCCCGCACAAAGGGTGATAGAGAGAGATAGAGAAAGAGTTTAAACTTGAGGACAATTCAATTAGTGTCTGAACTGGAGATCTAGGCAGCTGCCAGGAGGATGAAGCTGGGTTAGAGAAAGAAAGCCAGAGTTTTGAGTTAGAGGCCAAGAAAGCATGCTAAGCAATGGAAGTCTGCAAACAGCTTCCAGGAGTGGGTGGGAGGGTCTTCAGAGAGAGAGAGGGAGGGGGAGAGAGAGAGAAAGAGACAGAGAGAGAAAGGGAGGAAGGAGAAGGAGGGAGAGGAAGGGGGCAAGGAGGGGGAGGGGGGGAGAATGTTAGGAGAGCCAGAGCAAGCCGATTAAGGGTTGTGGCTATTGTCTGAAAAAGGAAGGGAACTGCAGGGTTAGCCTTAAGAAAAGGAGGGAGTGGGCAGGCTTAGCAGTAGAGGTCTACAAGCAGCTACCATCAGGAAAAGGATTCTGTAGGTACATAGCTCATTAAGGGGACAGTCATTTGTCCCTTCAAGAGAAGCTTTTGGGAAAATTGTTTTGTTCTACAGAAAAAACAAAAAAACATCAATTATATTAAAACCAGTCCCTCCGTACAAAGTCATTGTATAAATTATGCTATTGCAAGTCGAATGGGGTTTGCCTGCCTTTAGTTTTGTATTTTCCTTCCACAAAAAACACATCAGACTGAGTGATATTGAGAGTCTCTTTGGCATCAGATATCTTGTGGTCACCAGCAAGCTTTGCTCTGTGCACCTTCACTCCAAGCCTAGGATCTTCCTAGGGCGGTGGTAAGGGACATAACAGGTTCTGCCTCTGGAGCAGGAGGTTCCATCTGTTTTGGGCTTTATAAGGAGGGTGGAGGGAGGCATCGGAGGAAACACATTTAGTGGAGGCTCCAGGGGAAAATTGGGGACATGCCTTCCTCAAGCTGGGCAGCCCATTAACTTCATACTTAGGAAGTCAAGAGACTGTCCCACAGGGCAAACTATCAAAGTGCTGAAAAGGTCTCATTTAAGTTTGAATTGCCTCAGAACAGGAACTGTGGGACTCTATGAGAGCCAGGGGACTCTATGAGAGCCAGGGGACTCTATGACAGTCAGGGGACTCTATGACAGTCATGGAACTCTATGACAGCCAGGGGACTCTATGACAGTCATGGAACTCTATGACAGGCAGGGGACTCTATGACAGTCAGGAGGCTCTATGACAGTAAGGGGACTCTATGACAGTCAGGAGACTCTATGACATTCAGGGAACTCTATGACAGTCAGGGGACTCTATGGCAGCCAGGGGACTCTATGACACTCAGGGGACTCTATGATAGCCAGGAGACTCTATGACATTCAGGGAACTCTATGACAATCAGGGGACTCTATAGACTCTATGACAGCTAGGGGACTCTATGACAGCCAGGGGACTCTATAATATCAGGGGACTCTATGACAGCCAGGGGACTTTATGACAGCTAGGGGTCTCTATGACAGCTAGCCAGGGCCCAACACAGGGTATATCAGGTCTTGTCTGTAGATGAGTAATTTCTCTGCATGTATGTCTGTGTGCCATGTGTGTACAGTGCCTTCAAAGGTCAGAAGAGGGATGCCACAGAAGGTTGTCAGCCACACCATGGTGGTGCTGGGAACTGAACTCTGGTACTCTGGAAGAGCAACCAGTGTTCTTAACCTCTGAGCCATCTCTCCAGCCCCTCTGGTTTGCACTTGATAGATAATAGGCCTTTCAAGGTATTTTCCTTCCTTCTGTGGGTTCATGGAAATCAAGCTTTGCAAGTTGATGAGGTGTTGGCAGGTGCTATTAAGTTCAAAGCTACATTCAAAGCCTCTCAGGCATATTCCTATTCCTGCTTGATGCTTTCCTACGGGGTTCTGGCCCAGCAGCATCCGCACCTGTTTGTAACTTGCTGGTAACAGGACCTGGTTTAGGTAGATTCCAGCCACCTACACTTTAAAAAGCTTTCCAGGTGATTCTGAGACTCTGCTCTAGGAGGGCCCAGGTGGTAGTTGAAAAGGGCAGAACGCTGTGGGGCTGGAAGGGTTGAGTAAAAGCCGTTGAGCTGTGTGTGTCTCGGCATATTGGAGTGCTGGAATGGCAGGTCAGGAGGCTTCCTCTTGATGTGTGCTGCTTCCTGGGAAGGAAAAGCACATTTGGAAGGAGTCATGGATATTGAAGGACACTAGGTAAGGATGCTGACACAGGGATACACAGAAGCAGGGGCACATGGCTAACATGAAGGTAAGGACGAAGTGGACTCTGGTGTCCTGGTCAGCTTTCTCTTTTCTACCCTGGCTCAGGCCAGCTGTCCCAGGCCATCATGCTGTTTGTGAAACATTGGTTCCTCACTGGTATTGAGTAGAGCTCTCCTGGGCTAGTTTGCACGAGTAAGCATGATTTGAATTCTCCATTGCTCATAGCTGGGCCCTTCCTTGTATGCCTTATCCGTCTTCTACTGGTAGCTTGCCATGGCTGTGGGAGGCAGCAGCATTTCCTCCAAGGTCGACACGATGCCCCAGGCACTTGAAGGGGCTTTCAGGCTTATGTTTCATAGCTCTATCCTACGGTGTGTAGTCATTCTGGTGACAAGAATAAAGTGAGATATACATGATATATAGTCAGGGAGCATCTGCCACAGGTGTGTCTCAGTAAAGTCATGAACCATTTTATGAAGTTCCTGGTGAGAAGTCATGCATTCTCCCAGTGTAGTGGTAAAGTTCTGTAATTTGGTCTGTCCTCCTAGGCAGAGAAAGTTCTATTGCACGTGTCTGGTTATTGCATATGCATACTAAAGGGGGTCACAAAGGAGGCTGTGGAGAAGAGCTGGATTCTTGAGGTGACCAAATTGCTATGTCCATGACAGTTTGATGAACATGTGTTCTCAAAACTTGGCTGTGGGATTCCGAAGAAGACACCCTTGGCATCAGTATGGAACAAGCATGGATGAGTAGGTAGCCACCCAGAAATCTGTCCCAGCTGGAGCTGGGTGGGGCATGGTGAAGGACCAGGCAGGCATCAACTTTGCATCTAGAGAAAGGAGCAGTTCAGGAGGGAGGGCGGTGACCAGGGATGGCATGAAAATATTGGTGGCCATATGAGTGTCTGATGCAAGAGAGATGTGGCTAGAAGGACAACTCCAGGGCACACACCTGGTGGGATAGGCTTAGGAGATGAAAAGCAGCTGGGCCTGCAGGAGGCAGACCTTCCATGCCTGAACACCTTCCTGCGCTCGCCCCTTTGCATCATCAGCAAACATACTGAATTCTCAGCCCCAGAGTTTCCAGGGACGTCATGGGTTTTCCAAGCTCTAATTACTAGCCTATCGTCTGTGTTTACATCCTTGCCCTTGCTGCCCCAAGGGAAGCTTCTAAACCTTTGTTGTTTCTCTGAAACACAGTAGGTTACAGAAGAAAGCATTTGAAATTGGGCCAGTTGGGTGCAAGATGTGAATTGGGTGTTTTGTAGAAATGTCTCTTGGCTTTGCTGGGTTTGCCTGCAGAATGGACTGTATCCTGCATTAAGAGAACCATTCCAGTAAGGTGTGGGGGCAATGAGGGTCATGTGCTGGGCATGTCTGTGAAAAGGCAAGGGGTCAGGAGTTAATCCTCTTATTTCTTTCTTTGCCCCCTCTGATTGGCTGCACTGGCTGCATGCATTGCACAGGCTGGAGGGTCTCTCTTATTTTGAAAACCCAGACGACATGACCTCAGCTTATGTATGTCAGAGTAGCTGTTGGGGTCTTAAGTAAGGGAGACCAGTTTTCCTCTCTCGTGAAAATCCAGGGACAATTTTTGTTCCTTTCCTGTTAGAGAGAAACTATCCTAGATATTCTATCCTAGAGATCAAATTCTGTGCTTGGCTACTGAAGCCAGTCCTTTGATACCCATCACAATTACAAGAAAGGCTGGGATGTGGCCTTGTCTCAACACTGATCACAGACAGAATGTGGTTTCATGTCTGGGACCAAAGTGGCATGTGAGCTCAGGCATGTGGACAGGACATTCATTCTGTGCCACCAGTTTGGGACAGCTGGTGATTATTTTCTGTATGTCATTGGGCCTCATGTAGTTTAAGTGGGCTTCAAACGACCTCTATAGCCAAAGATGGACCCTGAACTTCAGATCCTCCCAGCATCTGGGAGGTGAGGACACCTTTAGAGGCATGTGCTACCACTCCTGGTTTAGGCAGGGCTGGGGATCAAACTCAGGGCTCTGTGTGCTAGACAAGCACTCTACTGAGCCCCAACTCCAGTCCCCAACCTGGTGGTTTCTTCCTCTCTGTTGAAATATATTTCTGATACTCTTGCCTGGGCAAGATTTTGAACTGCCCCACACTGTCCTTGTTCTTTTTGTTGTCCCTTAGTTTGAGCTGTTCTCTGCTATAGGTAGAGTTTGCCACAGGAAAGGGAAGTCCCTTGACCCTCACAGTGTAATCCAGCTTCAGGGTGACTTCACAGCTCAGCATGGCTGCAGCACTCCATCTTCTAAAGCAGCTGGAGGCCTCTCAGTGCAGCCTGGTGCCTGTGGGTAGGTGCTTGGCTTGGCTTGCCCCGACTGTGCATCTGAGCTACCCAGTGCCCAAAAAGGAAAATCATTCTCATCACACTCTCTGGGCTTTGTGGATGGGTGTGCTGTGTGCCTCTCATCAAGGCTTATGCAGAAACTAGAGTGTTGAGTCCTTGATGCTTTCTGTACATAGACTATCATACATGGAGATTTCTGGAGAAATTGGGAAAAGGAAATAGTAGGAAAGGGTAAAAAGAGGTTTTGTAGGGGGTGGAAAACTGTAGGAAAGCAAAAAAGGGAAAGGGATAGCAGAAAGCGGTCAGAAGACAGGTAGCAATTGCTCAGCAATTCCGCTCTGCACATATTGTGGCCCTCCTGCATACCAGGTATGAACGCAACTATCATTTCAATGCTCCTAGCCAGGTACTTTGCTAGGTGAAACAGTCTTTAGGGGCAGATATCACCAGGGGTATCCAGTATTCTAAACAGCTCCTTGAATGTAGCCTGGAAAGCATTTGCCTCAGAAGGATTATCCATGGCCATGACCTTGGCTTCTATTCCTTTTGAAGACATCACCAGAAGCTCTTGGAAGACCTGGACAGTGTCACCACTGATTTTGCAGTCTCCTGGCAGGGAAGATAACAGTAAATTAATGTCCTAAGAATCTGATGAGTGACCAGGCATGGAGATTCAGTTAAAAACAAAAACAAAAACAAAAAAAAAACCCAAAACAAAAAACATCAGAGACCAAAGAGGGACTTTCCAACTCAGACAGGGTATAAAATACTAGTGCCTTTGAAATTTACTATGTGTCTTAATGTCCTGAGGATCTTGTTAAAATCCCACATGGGCTTTACCAGAGAGGCTGTTAGAAGGGTGGGTGTGGGGAGCTGGGGAAATGGTACAGTTGGTAACATATTTGTCATGTAAGCATGTGCACCTGAGTTCAGATCCCCAGCACACATGTAAAAAGCTGGGTGTGTGTCTGTAAGCCTAGTGCTGAAAGGGTAGAAATAGGTAGATCCCTGGGGCTTTCTGATCAACCAGCCTAGCTGAACTGGTCAGCTCCAGGTTAATGGAGAGGCCATGTCTCAAAAAAAAAAAAAAAAAAAAAAAAGTGTACAGTGACTAAGGAACTTGCCTGAAATTGACCTCTGGCCTCTGCACACATGTATGAGCATGTACACACAAACACAAACATAAGTACAGACACATGCATGCATACACAGGAAAAGAAGGAAATGGAGGATTCAGGCATTAAGGTTCTTGTCTTATCTGCCATCTGCTGAGCTGTGTGGCCTAGCAACGATGAACTCCATCTGAAGGAAGTCCAAGAGCCAGAGAAACTAAGTCCTATGATGTCTGGGACCTCACAGCTGGAAGCCACAGGGCTGGAATTCAGATCCAGGTCTTTGGACTCCATAGTAGATGCTGCCACTGCTGTTGTCAGTCCTCCAAGGTGCCTTATCTCCTAGTTTCCCAGTCTCCTCTCTGTGTTAGTGACCTGGGCTCTGGTGGGAGGACTCTGTTCTGTGCAGAGGGGCAGACCCCTTCTCCAGTAGGGGCCAAGCTCCTCTTAGCCAGAGAGGGATAGGCGTGTGTAATGGCCAGCTTTGTCTGGCTTGTGGCCAAGTTTAGGGGCCAAAGCAGCAGACTGAATGGGTCTCTTCATTCAAACAAACTCTTAATTCACTGAGATGCATGGGGATGTGGTCAGGGATGTCGCTGCCACTCTATAACTTGAATTTTTGTAGAGTCAGCCTTTAAAAGGCATTCATTTGTATCTCTATAAACAGAGCAAGAAGCCCCTTGCCACACCCCTACCCCCCAAGTCTGTGATGTGTCAGAAAAATATTAGGCCATAAAGCAATGGTAATAAACGCCTAGCACTGTTATGGTGATGAAGATGTTCAAAGTACTGCCAATGTTTCCTTTCATCTTCATCCTCCTGGCCTCCTTTTAAGGTAGGCAGGACAGATATTATTATGTTCATATTACAGATGAGAAACAAAGACTCAACCAAGTTCATAGATCTAGATGCAGAAAACAATGGTCCGGTGTTCTTTAGATCATGCTGGACACACACACTGTCCTGGTTGCTTGCCTGTCACCATGCAACAGAGAATGTCACTGTTCTGACAGATTTATTACCAGCAATTTATCATTTGCTTATTATCAAAGGGGGAAAATCTAGCCTTTAGAAAAACACCTGAAAATTGCCCAACCTAGTACCCAAGAGCCAGGAGATGGTCTACCCAAGGGAAGGACAGGAATAATGCTTCTCTACATGTAAAGCACATGAGTTGGAGGTTGGCAGATCAGAGTTCACACCTAGCAATAGCTGATGTGTAGGGAGTACAAGGTAGAGGTGTGCGGGCTGCTAGGCCAGGGTCAAATCTAGAAGAGACAGGGAGGAGGCAGGCTATATCCAGAGTCTTGGCTTTAACAACCAAAGCCCGGTATTGCAGAGGAAAAATTGTCAGGGACTCACATCTGGCAACTGAACATTGGTACCAAGAAAGGAGAGGGAGGCATAAAGAAAAGAACAAGAATGTGAAAAATGGTTGATCAGAATAGAGATAGATGCTTTCAGACTTCTTACATGAGAGAGAGCTAGGTTCATGTGTTTAGATTGGCTGGAAGTTTAGAGAAAGGGTTGTAGTATGCTTTTTCCTTTGGTGTCTGCCAGCTCACAACACAAATAATGACACAGAGTCTTCTTATTAATTATAAAAGCTTGGCCATTATCTTAGGCTGTTCCAAATAGCTCTTATAACTTAACCTGGTTTTACTAATCTGTGTTCTACTACGTTGCTTCATTACCATATATTCTGTACTCTGTATCATATATTCGGCCTCTTCAGTGTCTTTCTGGAGCTCCTCACACGCCTAGATTCATCTACTTCCTCACTTTCTCTGCCTCAAAGTCCTGCCTATACCTCCTGCTTAGCTATTGGCCGTTCAGCTCTTCATTAAACCAATCACAGCAATATATATTCACACAGTGAACAAATATCCCACAGCAAAGGGTACTAACCCACACTGGTCTCGAACTCCCTGTGTAGCTGAGGATGACCTTGCACATCTGATCCTTTTGTCTCCACCTCCTGAATGTTGTGATTACAGGTGTCTGTACCCCATTTATGTGGTGCTGGGGGTTGAACCCAGGTCTCTGGGAATGCTAGCCAGGTACTCTGTCAGTGGAGCCATGTCCCGGCCCCTAGTATGATTTTTAAGAAGCTGTTTCTGAAACTGACCCAGTAGAGTAGTACTCTGGAGGATGCCTCTTCGAGGAGGGAGAGAGGAAGTTCTGTTATTCAGTAAAGATGGTGCAAGAAGCTCAACAGGTGTCTTTAATGAAGATTCCACGGTGCCTCAAACAAGCACACATGCAACCTATTCCAAGTGAGAGGAATTGAGAGCAGTTTTCCAAGCTTTTTTGATCTTGGCACAGGTTAATATCTCCTGGAACACAACCCACCATTTTATCAGCTTGGCTAATAGCCATACCCACAATACTTTGTACCTTCTGCACCGGGTCCCTGGCCTCTTACCTCATGTTGGAGATTGGACACCTAAATAAGACAAGACACTGTTGAGACTTTAGCCCATCTCCTGTGTCTATTTTGCTGTTTCCTTTTAGAACCTTTCCCTAAGCATTGCTATAACTTGGCTGTTGCTACAGACTAATTTGCTGCTAGCTAATGTCTGGCATTTTGTCCAATGGGGTTGCTCACCTGTTCCAACTAGTGTGACAAACTAAAGGTTAACAAAGCCTGGAGATTCCCCAACCTTTCTCTGGCCACCAGGCTGCACTCTGCACACCTTGTTTGCCCAGGTGAGCAGGAAGGAGAATAGCCTGGACAGACTCTGCCAGGCTCTGCGGTCCCTTTTTATCTGTCACTTTCTTGCGTGTGCCCATGCCCAGCTGGGCTTGTCTGGCAACTCTGCCAGGTTTTCTGTCTGGACTCTTGCTTGCTCCTTTCCTTTGACCTCATCCCTCCTGTAATGGAAAGATCCTAACTAATTGATCTGCTACAGCCTCCAAGTGGGCTGCAAACTTAGGCAACAACTGGAATTATGGGGAAGCGTGGGGTAGAACCATAGAATTGACTTCCTAGTAAGTTCTGTGGGATTCCAGTGCTGTTGGCCTGAGGGCCATGCTTTGAGAATTGCAGATCTATAGTTCCCAAACGTGAGATGGTTGGGAAATGTGATTAGAAGTTATATTAGTTACTTGTCTTAATAGCTGTGATAGAGAAAGGGTCTCCTTGGGCTCACTGTTTGAGGACTCATAGTTTGAGGGTACAGTCCATTATGGTAAAAAAATTCTGGAAGCAGGAGCTTAAGAATGCTGATCACATTGCACCTGCATGCCCTTCCTTGTTCAGTTGAAATTTTTTTATTAAGTCTAGTACCCAAGCCTAGGGAATGGTGTTGCCCATTTTAGGTGGGTCTTCCAACCTCAATTGAATATAATTAAGATAATCCCTTTCTGGGTATGCCATAGATAGGCTTATCTCCTAGCTAAGAACCTATCCAGCTAGCAATCAATATTAACTACCACAGGTATACATATTTATGGGGCTTGCCTCAGACTTACTGAATAGAAATCTCTAAAAGCCATGGTTCTTCCTGCCCTGCACTTCCTTGCCCTGGCCCAGAGCTGGCTGGTCAGCTTTCACTTTTCCCATTCTCCTGGTTGTGAATGCTCCTATTGTTTGTTTAAAACCCCATCTCTGGCTTCTTTCCAGGCTTTCTCTGTGTGCATTCACACCTTGTTGCTGAGTGGGAACTTTCTGTCAGTTTTGATTCTCTCTCAAACATTTTCTTTGACTTATGTTGGCAAGATGCCCAGTGAAATGTAAAATTCAGAAGAAATAAGAAATATTTTGGGTCATGTTAAGGTTTGAAATTGAGTCTTTATGTGGACACAGGTTGGTCCTGGACTTGAGCCCTCCCACCTTAGTCTCCTGAGTACTGGAATTATAGGTGTGTGCTATCCTTAGTATATCTCTTATGCAGTATTTGTGACATACTTGATTAAAATAATGTTACTTGGGGTAGGGGATCTGGTTAAGTGTTTACTACACAGGCATGAGGACCTGAGTTGATGCCATCAAAGTTTGGGCATCAGGTGTGGTGCACACCTTTACTTCCAGCACTTGGAAGGCAGAGACAGGTGGATCTCTGAATTCAAGGCCAGCCTGGTCTATGTAGCAACCAGAGCCACACAGAGGAACAATTGTCTCAGACAAAGCGAAGTTGGGCATGGTGAATCATGCTTGTAAAATCACAGGAGTGAGGGATGGAGACAGGATCTCTAGGCTTGTTGGCCAGCTAGTCCAGCTGAATCTTAGAGCACCAGATAAATGTTGAGTGACCGAGGAAGGCATTTAAGGTTGGCCTTTTGGTCTCTACATGCATCAACACACTAATGTACTTATACTCTACATACAGATGCACATACATAAATAAGTACCCACATATAAATATTATTTATTTGAAGTAAAATATTCCATCAAGCATCCTGTATTTTCTAACAAATATAGTTGCCTCTTGGAATGCCACCATTTTGGTTAGGACAATTTTGACAGACCCTTCTAGGGTTTGTCCTTGGTCTCACTTATTCTCTACTCCGTCCTTTATCTCTTTACGTCGAGTTCATTTGCCTGTCACCGCATTGTGAATCTTACCATCCCGTTTAGTTTCTCTAGACTTAACCTGTGGTCTCTTACATCTCCTTGGTCCCATGTGACCAAGCCATGACTTGCCACATCAACATCAACATCAAGGTTCAGTATATCCAAGCCATCAGAGATCTCCACTCACAGTTGGGGCTAAGATCAAGTCTTAATATATTCAAGCCATCAGAGCCTTCTCTTTACTGGGATCCAAATCAAGGGCTACTACAATTAAGCAATTAGAAGGTTCTACTCTAAACTGGAATCAAGGTTAAGGCATAGTACAATAAAATCATCAGAGCCTTCTGCCCCCAGTTGGGGCTAAGATTGAATTTTAATACATTCAAGCCCACCAGAGCCTTCCACTTCCAACAGTCCCCGTAGACGAAAGGACTTAGGAATACATCCTTAGATGGCAAAGAGCAATAAGAGCCCTTCAAATTAATTCATTACATTTATGTCAATACGACTATAATACTGCTACCAAGGAAATGGAAGCCTCTTTTAAAATGTATTTTTAGTCATATTTTAATTCATTTTTTGAAAATTTCATACATGTATACAATGTTTCTTGATCATATCAACCCTTCACTTTCCCTAGCTCTCCCCTAACAGGTCCCCCTTCCATGAAAAGGAATCTCCTATGAAGCGATCTACTAAGACAGCTTGCAATTCTTTCTTTTCCATTTGAGATAATTGTGTGTGTGTGTTCACAAGAACACATGTGTGTGTGTTCACAAGAACACATGTAAGCCACTTGGGGTTTGGGAAGGAAGCATGAAGCTGTCAGTGGGAGAGGTTGATTAGTTTACAACTCTAGAGTTTTAGAGGGACAGAGCCAAAATTTGCTGTGGATGTTGGTTCAGAGGCAAACGTGGGATACTGGCAGTAGGAATAGTCCACTGAGACATCAGGGTATCACACAGTGCATGCAACAGGACACAGCCGTTGTGTAATGTGAGGCCATGGTGACAAGTGAGTTCCAAGGCTGCAGAGAGAAACAGGGATCCTGGCTGAAAGTTGGATCTGAGTGATTGAAAAATGTAGAGTTCTAGAGAATAGAGACATGTCTTTTCCTGTCCTCCAGTGTAAGGTCCACCAGGAGAGGCAGGGTGGGTGACTGCTTTGCTGTTGTTTCTAACTTGTACTCCTACTGGAAGGTTTTGTGGTGTGTGTGTGTGTGTGTGTGTGTGTGTGTGTGTGTGTGTGTGTATGCATACATGCATGCACCCTCCTGGTGGTGGCTGTCCTTGTAACCCACCATAAACTTGATATTAATGTTTGTTTGTTTTTCAAGACATGTTTTTTTTTTTCTCTGCAACAGCCCTAACTGTCCTGGAACTTGATTTACAGACCAGGCTGGCCTCAAACTCACAGAGATCTGCCTGCCTGGGGTTAAAGGCATGTGTCACTATGCCTGGTTATGTTCTCAAGTTTTAACATGTTCCTACGTCATTTGGGGATGAAGCAGTGGAATGGTTAGTGTGGGGGAGGAAGCTGGAGATTTGTTGAGATACAAACTGTTGTCTGTATCCATCCTTGGAAACTAAGGCTCTGAAGATCGGGGGTGGGCTCAGCAATCTGCCATTTTAAAGAGCTTGCCAGGCAATCTGATGACTGGGGAACTTTGAAAATATTTGAACATAGCTGCAGAAGATAGTTTCTCATTCTACACCCTGCTTTAAAGAACCCCCTGTTGCTGAGAAGATAATGGTCAAATGCATTCTTGATAGAGGCCGGCTCTCCAAGCATCTTCATAGTGTCCCAGACCCAAATCCTAGGGAGGAAAATGTAGTAGGAGATCTTGTCTCACCTAGGAAGTATAACCACATTATCATCTCTTAAGAAACTGCTGTGTAATGGGGCTAAAGGATGGCTCGGCAGTTAGGAACATTTTGCCTCTCTTGTAGAAGACCCGAGTTCTATCCCCAGCACCCACATGGCCGCTTACAACCATCTGTAACTCCAGTTCCAGGGATCTCATGTCCTCCTCTGACCTCCACAGACACCAAGCATGCACATGGTGCATAAACATACATACATGCAGGCAAAATACTTATCCAGATTAAAAAATAAGAATAAATCTTACAAAGAAAACACTGTGCAAGGTTAGTGGGAAGAGGTCAATATCCTTTCCTTAGCAGAAATGGTTTTTCCTCCTCATCAGCTCCAAACAGTATGTTGTTGCCCAAACAGTTCCCGGTTTACCCCTTAAGTCCAGCTAGAGGCAGACATGTACAGTTGCTGTGTCTCTCTTCCACTGGGTCTCTCCTTCCTCATCTTAGAAGGTTCCTCTCACCTGCTTTCATCACAGCATCTGCTTTGTTGGCATGCCAGTTTCACAGCCAGCCCAAATACCCATTTATGACTGCCATCCTGGACAGGGATGCTCCTGACATACTCCCGCCACTGTGTTTAGTGACCCCTGGCTTCGGAGATGAGCTCTAACTTCATACATTGTCTTTCATTGGAAACTCAGTGTGTTGCAAGTGTAGAATGATGCTTGTGACACATTCTTGCACTGCTTCCCAGGACAGGGCACTTTTTTTGGGGGGGATACAGTAGGATATGGGAAATAAATACTAATTGATGGCTTACATGACTTTTTCATAAGGCCAGGAAGAATTTTGCCTCTCTATGCTCTTATTTGTGGATGGATGCTGGTGAACTTACTGAGTGTCACATGCCACATTCCTTAGGGGCAGTGTCCTCTTTTAGTGTGCTATGGTGACTGTTCCCTAAAGTCACAGAAACTTGAAATTTTGTCACCAAAATTTGAAATGTGTCTGATGACAAGTTAAATAAATTAAAAGCACAAGAAAAACAGCAATGCTGGCTGGCTCCTGATAGAGAGAATGCTTATAGCCACATGACGAATTCAAGCTATGATGATCTAATGGGAGCCAACATCAAGGCATAATACTAGGGTAGTTCAGAAGTCTGGATTGAGTATGGGTTGATTTCCACTCCTCCCTGATATTGCTCAACTCCTCCTTATAAGTGCAACTGGTGCCTTCAGACATAAACTAGTGACATCAAGCCATACAGAGAAGCAAGACATCAAAGGAGCCGGCACAGGGTCCATGTTGATGAATCACTACACTTTACAGAGCAGTGTTTGAAATCACAGGCTCTGAACTCCATAACGGCATCAAAATTTCACATAACCTTAAATGCGATATTTAGGAGTTTTAATTTTTTTCTCTTCCTCTTCTTGTAGTGATAAAAAGTACCCACAGGCCATCGTGTTTAAATAAGGGAAATCACACAGCAGCCAAGAGAATAGATACTTGCTTTTTACACTGGTGGAAAAATGCATGGAAAGTGCAATCAGATATTAGAACAAATTATACCCTGAAGCACCCCATATGTTTAGTCTATAATATTTATTGCTTTTAGTCAGCTATGAAATATGGAATGACTCTGCATGTATTTGTGTGTCCCACCAAAGGAAGAAATGTATCAGTGAATTTATTCTCAGTAGAATATTTCTTAATTCAAGTTATGTTTTGGGACTGGAGTGTAGCTCATGTGTTTAACATGTAAGAGGCTCTTGAGTTCAGTTCCCAGGACCAAACTCAAAACAACGATGCTTTGGGGCTGGAGAGGTAGCAATGCTCCAAATGCCTTTCTCCCATAGTGCTGATGGTCTATATTGAACAAGTGTGGCTGTGTGTGTGAAAGCAGATTCCTATGTAAGAATACAAACAGATTCTGTTCATGAGATGGTTTTGCTGTATCATTTACTGGCTACTGCAGCACAGCCAGAATTCTGTAGAGTATCTCAGGCTATCACCATCCATGAGGTAATGCCAAACACAGGGGTTTTCAGTTTAATAGAATTCTCAAGGCATTTTGTAATGAGAAGAGGAGTCACCTCAAACATGTTTTGGCCAGGTGCTTGTAAGAGCCATCCTGGTTGGAGATGAGTTATGCAGAGTAGCTTGCTCCAAATTTGTTTTCCTTTGTGCTGCTGATAACTGGGTGTCGGTAGCATGGCACACAGAAACTATTTACAAAAAAGTAAAGTCGGTTCATAGGAAAGAAGAAATGATTCCTTTTTGAAAATTGCAGTGTATGGCAATAGTCAAGTTGCTGACAAGTATAAATACACGTTTTTAAAATATGACATTTGTTTATTTTTATTTATTTAGACATTTGTTATTGTTGAGACAGGGTCTCATATGTCCCAGGGTGACTTTGAATACACTGAGTAGCCAAGGATATCCTCAAACTCTGGATCCTCCT
Organism: Cricetiscus sungorus; assembly: GCA_030556225.1. Taxonomy (NCBI): domain Eukaryota; kingdom Metazoa; phylum Chordata; class Mammalia; order Rodentia; family Cricetidae; genus Cricetiscus; species Cricetiscus sungorus. Next base: position 70,826,214 of record JANBXA010000651.1, read on the forward strand.
GCTTCTACCTCCACAAATATTAGATTACATGTGTGTGCCACCACACCCAGTTTTATGTAGTGCCAAGGACCAAATCCAGGGCTTCAGAGATGTTAAGACAGGCACCTCGCCTACCACCCGGATGACAAGCCCAGCCCTGAAGGTGATTTTTGTGTGCATGTTAATGTGTATTTAATATGTATATATGGGCACATGCTTGCCAAGCACATATTCATGAATACAGGACATCTGTATTCTTACTTCTCCTTGTTATAGGCAGGTTTTCCTCTTGTTCACCCTTTCGTAAGACAGTCTAGCTGGCCTGTGACTTCCATAACTCCCATCCATCTCTGCCTCCCATCACGACACAGGATGATAGATATATGTGATGGTTTTTAAAGGAGTTGTGGAGATTCAGATGCTGGTCCTCATGTTCACATGGTCAGTGCTTTTCTCACTGAGCCATATTCTCAGCTCCTGGAGGTATTTTTTAAAGGAAAAGTTGGGGCAGGTGTTTGGAAATGCTACTGTTACATAACGCAGCAGCAGGAGCCATGGGGTCTGTGCAGAGTAATGCCATCTGTGCACATTCAAACCAACTTAGAAGGAAGTGTTCTGAGATGGGATCTGATACTGCAGGCCTGTAACCCCAGCTGCTTGGGAGACTGAGGCAGGAGGATCATAAAGGCAGGCTGTCTGGGCTACAGAGTGAGTTCAAGGCCTGCCTGTGCAACAGAGACTGTCAAAAACCTTGGGGAGGGGGGAACTGGCTAGTCATATTGCTCAGTGGTAGAGAGGTCCCCATCCCCAGGCAAATGCAAGGCCTTCAGTTTAACCCCCAGTATAAAAATAACAAAACACTCAAAAGAAGGGATAACTGTAGGGTAGAAAGAAGCTTTAGCAGAAATGAGAAATCTTCCAATTGATTCACTTTCTCCTCCTCCCAAACAAGCGGACTAATATTCACAGAGGCATTTCAGCACATTTTTGGAGAATTGCATGACATTCTGCTAACCAAGAGACAATTATGGCTACCTATCTTTGTGAGGAATCTTTCTAGCTACGGTAATCTTTGAAGTCAAATTTAGAAAGGTTAGGTGGTTTTAAAATATAGTGAAATCTATTCCATCAAAATGCTCTTCCCCCACAAGAGTACTATTTTGGCAAAAGGCAAATGCTTATTTTATCTGTAACTTTAATTACAACATACTTATTATGTCATCATTATAATTATAACTATAACTTTAAATGCATTTTTCTTTAAAAATTATACTTATTTGTGCATATATGTGCATGTATATATGTGTACATAATTGTGTGTGTGTGTATATATGTAGGTGCACATGTGACACAGCATATATACAGGTGTCAGATGGCAACTTGTAGGAGTTAGTTTTCTGCTACAACATGAGTTCCTGGGATTGAACTCAGGTCCACAGGCTTGTAGCAAGTATTAGCCACTGGGACATTTCATCAGCCCCAATCCTAGTTTTGTCACAAAAATAACATACATAGATAATAGAGATACTCACAAAATTGTAAAATAATTTATTTAACTTTGTTTTACGTGCCTTGGTGTCAGATCCCCTAGAACTGGAGTTACAGACCATTGTGAGCTGCTATGTGGGTTCTGGGAATTGAACTTGGATCCTCTGGAAGAGCAGTCAGTGCTCTTAACTGATGAACCACCTCCCCAGATCTGATACTTACAAATTTTATATTGAATTGTATGCCTTAAGAGTATTTCCTGGATGACACATAATGGAAAAGTTAGGATCCCCAAATCAGATTTCTGTCTCTTTGATGGCAGGCCTGTACCTGTCTGGAGGAAGGGGTAGGATACAGTCTGGTCCAGGTTATTTTTGTTATGGAAACAGCATCAGTATCAACTCGAGGACAGCAGCAATGAATCAATGAACACTACCAGAGTAACAAAGGCAATCAAATAAAATAGGAAATTGAAGTGCTTCCCATGACTAGTACTAACAATAGCTAAATCTCCTAAGTGAGCTCTGTGCCAAGAAGTGCCCTTGCCTTTTCTCAGACTGTCCTACACACCCACCACAGCCATACAAGGTCTGAGTCATGATGGGAATGCCCACAGGGTTGGTTTCATAGTACCCAGACACCTGGAAGTAGGGGGCTGCTCTTTTTAACAATTTAGGAAGTTGCTTAGGTTTCCTTGTGTGTCAAGGGGATTTCAGTTCCATAGAGAGCCTGGTCTTGTGTCCTGCTGGGCAAAGCTATAAAAATAGGAGTGAGGAAGAAAGGTCAAATACTGAGTCTCCATATGTAATGATGTCATCATGGTCCTTACCCGTCCCCAGAGATGTGCTCTGAGTTGTTTTTCCTGCAAGTGGAAAAAAAAAAAAAATCCCAGCTGCCTGCAGACTTGCCTCCTGGGCTCTACTCTAGGCTAGGCACCTTCCTCTCCAGCTGGAAATTTGTCCTGACTATATAAAGGGGACAGAGGTGCAATGATGTCTTGTTGCTGGTGCTAAATGGTCTAGGCACGGTCAGTTTTGCAGTGTGTGGACTGTGAGTCAGTTCAAAAGAGCCTCCATGGCTGAATGCTGCTGTTTAAAAATTCTTCATCTGGCCGGTGTGGTGGTGCACTCCTTTAATCCCAGCACTCAGGAGGCAGAGGCAGGCAGATGTCTGTGAGTTCAAGACCAGCCTGGTCTACAGTGTGAGTTCCAGGACAGGCTCCAAAGCCACAGAGAAACCCTGTCTCAAACAAACAAACAAACAAAAAACAAAAGCAAAACAAAAATTCTCCATCAGGTTTTCACAAAGGGTTCTGTAGTTTATTTTTGCCCTAACTCTTATGAGTCATGTAGTTGGCCTTAGGTCTAGGCCAGGATGAGATGGTCCTTATGGGACAGTATGGAGTACTTGACTGAGCTGGTGGCCAATTCCAAAGCCCGTTACTACCTTGGAAATCAGGTCTAGAAGTAAACTCAGCCTCAAACCAGACCTTGAATGGTTGGTTGTATTACAAAGTCCCTTGGCAAGGTGGGTAGGGAAGGCAGCCGAATCCCAGGGAAGGTTTGGGGACTAGAGAGTGAGAACCTATCCTCTCTTTATTCCTGGGCCCCGGGTTTGGCCACCGAACACACTAGCACATAGAATTGCACTGCCCATCTCTTTCATTGGCCTTCTGGGACTTGGCAAAGGCAAGACCAGTCCAAATGGAATTGTAACGGTGCTCATAGAGGCCTGCCATGTGACTGTCCTGCCTACCCCATGTGGGGAGCAAGCTGCTGCCCCAGTCATTCCACTCCAGAGAGGGCCCTCCCTGGAGGCACCAATGCAAGACTGAGCTTTGCTAGCTGCATTAAGGGCCTACAGTTCTATTCTATTGTAGTTGAGACCCGTGGAGAGTGTTGGCAGTGGTGCAAAGCTGCGGAGATCGGGTTAGTGGTTATGTTTTCCCTGTGCATGCACGTAGGAGAATAACCACAGCTCTTATTGATCAAGCATGTTCCGCACCACACCCTTTCATACAGTTCTCATTTAATGGGGGAGGGCAGGCTGTGTGCTTTTTATTACAGTTGAAAAAAAATAGGGTCGGGCTGGAGAGATGGCTCAAAGGTTAAGACCGCTGGCTGCTGCTCTTCCAAGAGTTCAATTCCCAGCAACCACATAGTGGGTCACAACCATCTATAATGAGCCCTCTTCTGGCCTGCAGGGATACATGCAGACAGAACACTGTATTCATAATAAATAAATAATCTCTAAAAAAAAGAAAAAGAAAAATAGGGTTATTCCTTATAACTCAGGATTAGAGACCCCTTTCACATCATCTACCCCCAAGTCCAGGGAAGCATGGTTGTCAGTTATTGAGCCTGACTGTGCTTGAGGTTTGACTTGACTAGAGATAAAATCCAAGTGACACAAAGTGACACCACTTGTGTGGAATACATTTAGGGACACTTGCATTTCTTAACAATTGAGCCATCTCTTTAGCCTCCTCTTAAAAATAATTTTTTGTTCTTTGTTTCTTGTCAAGACAGGGTTTTCAATGTAACTTGGCTGTCCTGGAACTTGCTCTGTAGACCAGGCTGGCTTTGAACTCAGAGATCCATCTGCCTCTGTCTCCTGAGCACTGGGATGAAAGGCATGTGTCACCACTGCCTGGTTTTTCTTATTTTAAATTTTATTTATTTATTTATTTATTTATTTATTTATTTATTTATTTATTTTTGAGACAGGGTCTTACTATTTAGTCATAGCTGGCCTGAAACTTACAAATGAAGCCCAGGCTGGACTTGAACTCCGAATCTGTTTGTCTCTGACTCCTACATGCTGAGTGTGTGACACTATATCAAGCATTTTAAAAAATAGAAATTCACAAGTCACCATAATGTCATAGTGTCAGGCTCAGTCACAGAAGCTCAGGGTTACTGCGGGCAGTCCTTGTGTCTACATGAGACAACATCCATCACTGAGTTACCCCTCTGGCTATCTGAACAATTAACTGACTTATTTTTCTCAAGTAATGAAATATTTCATTTATGGAAGTTCTATTTGGTTCTCAGTTCTTTCATAAATATACTGCCTTACTCTTAAACTTTTATATCTAAAAATGATTAATATTTTATGTGTATGTGCCTGAGTATATACATGTATACCACGTGCATGCAGGTACTTTCAATGATCAGAAACTAGAGTCATAGGAGGCTACAAGCACCCAATGAGGATGCTGAGAATCAAACCTAGGTCCTTTGGAACAAGTGTCTTAACTACTGAGCCATTCCTTAATTAAAAAAAAAAAAGTTGATATGCTCATGTGTTAATGTGTGATGACATTTTTGCTAAAGGGGACCACATATGCGATGGTGCTTCCATAAGGTTATAATGGAGTTGAAGGTTTTTTTTTTTTTTAAATCATGTAGTGATGTAACTGTGTGTGTGTGTGTGTGTGTGTGTGTGTGTGTGTGTGTGTGTGTGTGTGTGTATTAGTTACTTTTCCATTGCTGTGGAAAGACATATGGCCAAGACAACTGTACTAGCTAGTTTTATGTTAACCTGACATAAGCTAGAGTAATTGGAGAGAAAGGAGCCTCAATTAAGAAAATGCCTCTAGAAAATGGGGCTGCAGACAAGCCTGGAGGGCATTTTCAGATGGGGGAGGACCCAGCTCACTCTGGGTGGGGCCACCCCTGGGCTGGTGGTCCTGGGTTTTATAAGAAAGCAGGCTGAGCAAGTCATGAGGAGCAAGGCAATAAGCAGCCCCCTCCATGGCCTCTGCATCAGCTCCTGCCTCCAGGTTCCTACCCTGCTTGAGTTCCTGTTCTGATGTCCTTCAATGATGGAAGTGTAAGCTGAAATTAGCCCTTTCCTCTTCACGTTGCTTTGGTCATGGTGTTTCATACAGCAAGTGACCCAAGCTAAGAGAGCAACTTAAAGAATCAGAGTGTATTTGTGTTCATGATTCCTGAGGCGTAAGCATCCATCCTCATTGGAAAGTGTGGTAGCAGGACAGACATGGTGGCTGGAGCATCAGTTGAGAGCACACATCTTTCTTTTTTCCTCCTTTGCTTTTTTCTTTCCTTTCCATTTCTTTCCTTTCTTTTCTTTTTTAATTTTATTTATTTTTTACATTCCAATCTTAGTTCTCCCTCCCTCCTCTCCTCACAGAGAGTTTACATCTTAGAGTGTAAGCAGGAAGCAGGAGAATGAACTGGGACTGGCTTGAGGCTTTGAAACCTCGATGCCTCTGATTGGTAACATACTCCTCCAGCAAGGCCAGATCTCCTAACCTTCCCAAACGGCACCGTCAAACACCTGAGCCTACGGAGGACACTCAAACCATCACAGCACGTGGACATAGGAGTGTGGCTGCACATACATAGGCACATGGAGGCCATAGGTCAATTTTGAGTGTCTTCCTTAATTGCTCTCTAGTTTTGAGACAGGATCTCTCATTGAACCTAGTGCACATCAATTCTGATGGGCTTACAGGCTTATGAGCTTCAGAGACCCTTGTGTCTCTGTCCCCTTCCTCCTAGCACTGGGGTTATAGATGCTAACCATCATACCCATTTTTGATGTGGATGCTTGCAGATCCAAACTCAGGTCTTCATGCTTTGCATAGCTGATCCATCTGTCCAGCGTTCAGCCCTGATATGTTGGTGCAACACACTACTCATAAGCTCTTAGTGCTATTGGTGAAAACATACATGATACTAACAATGATGTATACAAGTATAACATGTACAACACTCAGTAATAAATATGTCACTAGTTATATACTTTACTATTCTCTGTATTTATAAACAAAACATTTGTTATAAAACAATATGCCATGATGCATTATGAAGAGCCTCATATATTGTGGCTCTCCACCTCCTACCATCTGTCTCTCATTGAGAAAGTGTTTCATTATATAGGATTATCCAGGCTGGCATGGAACTTGAGTCCTCCTACCTCAGCCTTCCCAGGGTTGGAAGTAGAGTTGTACACCACTGTGGACAGCTTTGTTGCTTTTCTTGGTTGACCCACGCTGTTTAGGCCTGTGTAAGCACACTCTATGATCTTACAGTGACACAATCATCTAACTACATAAATCTCAGAACCTGGCTGTCATTAGGTAATAAAGCTGTGATCCCTCATTAGTGCAGCATCAGGTAAAATGCCATGGGTCTGATTGTGATATCTGAGTCTCACTTTCTGGGATTGTATGGTTTTGCTTATGAAAAGGTTGGCTAAAAATCTTTGAAGTTATTTTTTTGGGGGGGGGGTCTTTTTTTTTCTTATCTTTTTTGAGACAGGGTTTCTCTCTCCAGGTAGCCTTTACTGCTCTGTAGGCCGGCCTTGAACTCAGAGATCCACTTGTCTCTGCCTCCCAAGTACTGGGATTAAAGGTGTGTGCCACCACTGCCTGGTTTGAAGTTAATTCTTAAAGTCACAGATTAATCAGGTGAGTTTTTCTGTCCAGGGGAATGATAGAACTGCCACTATGATAGTCATGTCCTACATTTCTAGGTTTTTACTTGATTTTATTATAGACAATTCATTTGCAGCTGGGTTCAATTCAGGACTGGACTTGGCCATTTTCTATTTGGAGGTTATTCTCTACCATGGAATAATCTTCCACTGTGTGTAATAAAAACATAACTGAGTCAATTCCCTCTTCTCCCCTTCCTTTGTATAAAGGAGGTGATGACTGGAAGGAGTGGGGTGCCTGTCTAGCCTGATCCAAGTGCTAGAACAATGCCAATTTTCTTCTTTTGTCCTCTCCTACTTACTCTCCTACGAGTAAGACTTTCTTCAGGGCCTTATGTAGCCCAGGCTTGTTTTGAAATCACTATGTAGTAGCCAAGGATGACCTTGAACTTCTGAGTCCCCTGTCTGTACTTCTGAGTGCCATCACTTCTGGTTTATCTGGTGTAGGAGATTTGATCCAGGGTTTCATTCATTCCAGTAAACACACTGCCACCTAGGCAACAGCCCTAGCCCTCAGCCTTCTTGAGAAAACTTTCCTTTGAATGAATCTTTTTCACTATCACTTACAGTCCCCAATGAGAGGCAGCCTGATGCTGCCCCAAATCATAACACAAGTCACTGCTAGCCCCTTGCCTTTTCACTGAGGTCCTCAGATTGGCTGACTCATCATTCATCCTCTGATACAGACCAGGCACATCCCTTTCTCTACCTATGCAGAATTGCCAGTCTTAAGAGTTCAATTAATGTTCCAAAAGCCTTGCTGAAGGATTCTGACTAGGTTTAATCCACTATATCTTTCCTTTATGAATTTAAAAGCTTTTATGGGGCTTACCACAGAGGATAACATCCCTGGAAATTATTGGCTTTGCTCATGGTGTGACTTTGGGTGTAGTCCTCAACTGTTAGCTAAAAGGACATGGCACACCTTCAGTGACACAGATCCTAAGTCCCTCATCCAAAATGTGTGACAACTCAGTGTTTTGGAATCTGTTTTATTTGTATGTATGTAGTTGAGGCACCTTAAGGATAAAACTGAAGTATAAAGATGAGAGCCACTTTTGTTTCAGACAAACCAACAAGTAGTCTGCAGGTAACTCCACACAATGTTTCAGTGCACCTGTTATATAGGGCCAGGTAAGGAATTTTCCACTTGTACTTCCATGTTGGTGCTGAGGGTGTAAGGTTTTGAGTCAGGTGTTCTCTGGGGTTAGGATGGGGACTAGGAGAAAAGGCAGATACATGGTTTGGAACTTCTAGGTTTTACTAGGCTGTCATGAAGTCAAATCAACAAGAAGCACCTAGGGGTGTGTTCACAGAATGAACAGGGCAAGATGCATACTCAGTGTCAGTGTTCTCCTGGGCTTCCTATTCTGAGTATGGCTTCTCTTGTTTATCTTCCCCAAAAGAGATGATGAACTGCCAGGAGAGGAAATTCAGTCATTCTCCGTCCTTTGAGACCACTACCCAGTAGTAAGAACTCATCCACCTTTTACTAAAAAATATATTTTTATTGGTGCAGTGTTTGGGGATGACAAGTACCTTTGTATAATCTGCTTTTCAAAAGTGCTATGAGCCAAGAAAGATGGGTGCTTGTATTCCAGTTTTATTGATATAGAATCTGAGTTGAGCGCAAGAATAAGGTTTGAATATATGGGGCTCTAACTTGCACCATTGCTCTGTGCTTTGGAATTATAGAGACGCTTAACATTAAGATGGTCATGCAGGCCTTCTGGGTTCTTGTTAGGTTCTTTTGAGGTTAAATAAACATGGCATATAACAATTTTTAAAAATAACTCATCACCACCGCCATTTTCAAAGTGTCCTTCTACTGCCAGGATTTTATGCAGAATAAAAGGGAAAATGTATATGAGCCATGCAGCTCTGGCCTTGTCCCAAACCAATGGTCTGTATTTTCAGATTTAATCCAGATTTCTCTCAGATCAGCATGTAGAACTAGAAATAACCTAAAATTAGCATCATTTGAAAATCAGGTTGAAGGAACATGACCTAATTCATATCCCAATCTCGTTTTCTTCCAAAATGGCACATTCTTCCATGGAAACTCCCTGAGTAACCAGACACACCTACCAGTAATCAACTGCATTATCAAAGAGCCACCTCTTTGTTGGAAGGAGTTTGTCTTCCCAGCCAGGCTGCGACATGCATAGCTCAGAAGCCATCACAAGGCTCTCATTTTCTTGGACACAAGGCATAACAGGTACTGAATGCAATAGAGCATTGACCAGTCAGCCTCAGATAGCCAGTGTTTTCACTTCTTTTGAAACTGTGGGTTTAGTGAGTGACAAAATATGCTTGTCATGGGGCTGTAATGGAACTGGACAGTGCCAGTCTGGACTCTGGTCCTATCCCCTAGGCAACCCTGCCTGGTATAGGACTACAGACATTCTGGCTCCCAAACCTGTATCTGCATCAGATGGAGGGTGAGGGCAAGGACCAGGCTACGCTAAGAATAAAGCAGTCTTTCATTGAAGGCTCTGGCCCTCTATAAACGTAGGATATTGTGACAGTCCCTTTGGCTTCTGAGGGCACCAGGTTGACCACAGTGTCCAGGGCCATTGCAGCTGAAGATGAGACTGTAGCTGGGAATTTGGGTGTAGATTCACTCGGGGTTTTGAAACTGGCGGTGTTTGTTTGGACTTTCGGAAGAACCACCTTTCAGGAGCGTCTTAGGGCTCTCCACAGCATCACTCCAAGGATGCCAACTACCAGGCCACTTATTGCTGCCACTGGAACTGCCCAGTAGAGCACCTTGGAGGACACGTCAGCCACCGGCTCTGGGAGAAGCTGAGTATTCCGAAGGGTGTAGAGGAGAGGGCTTTCCTGAGGAAGGAGGCAGGAGGATCAGAGGTTAAAGGGCTCTCTCTATCCACCCATCCATCTGTCTAAATCCCATCTCTAAAAGAGAGAGATGACCTCACTGTTGCCTGTCCTTGTAAATCTCCTTCCTTCACGCTATACCTGAACCTTTGCTGTGAGAATGGGTCTGTCAAGTGGCCAACACCAGTTATCTATAACGTCTCTTTGGCTTCTAACCAGGGTTCTCTTTCAAGTGTGATTTTGGAAGATGGGAAGTTGGTAAGCTGTTAGAGTCTTGGGGTGCTGGCTGATCTGCTGCCTCTGGGTCCTTCTGGTAGTTTCTCATCCCAGGAGTTCCTAGGGCTCAGGAAAGGTTAGGGCAAGAGGAGCCCTAGTCGTGTAGTGGATTTGAGCACCCAAAGAAGAAGTGAATGGGAGGGCAGACGTCTATCTGAGCCTGTCTCTGGGGGTCTACTGCCCTCTTAGTAAACAAATGTCAAGCACTGCTGAGCAGCTGAGGACTGAGACTATATAGCCTCTCATTGTCTAGGAGAAAGATGCAAGAACAACCACTTTAAAAAAGGAGAGGGAGCCCAACACAAGGGTATGTTTGGGGGCAGGAGAGTAGCCCAGGGGATAAGGGGCCAATGGATGGGCAAAATCCATAGTGAACAGAAATAAAAACACACATACATGCACACTAGTAGGACTACTCTGGGAAGTGGGTCTATTTGCTTGGGGTGTGAAGTTTGTAATAGTGGGAAGCAGGTCTCCCCTCTGGGCAGTGGTGATCAGATGAGTCCAATGTCCTTGATAAGAATGGAGTCATTTTCCAGGACAGTCATCCAGTGTCTGCATTGTCACCCCCATCCCCAAGATCCTAGTGTTAGACTGGGCACTACAAGATCCACAAATCCTTCTGAAGGCAAAGTAGTTTAAGGCATCTGTCCAGTATTGTCTAGCATGAATTCTCTCTGCCAATGGAATTGTTGGCTTCTACTTCCCTCATTTTGCGGCAGCCAGCAGGGAAAGTTGTGATGCTGTGAGTGACAGTATGTCTAAGACCCGCCCCCACATATTCAGTCAACTTAGGACAGGTAGGATACTCATCGTTCACTCACAGGCAAAGGACACTTGAGTTTGGTTCGGCTGTGTGTGAAGTTATTGGAGGTTGTCTTATGGCCTACTGGTTCCAGCTGGAAAGAGAAAAAGCATATCTTGATTGTGTAGAAAGTTGGGATCTGGCTTATGTGGGTCCTTTTTTGGAAGGGCGCGTTCAAACCAGCACCTTGGTAAGTTCTGCTGCCCAGATGACTTTTAACTCAGAGGGAGAAAAAGTTGACTGAACTTTTCAGTTTTCATCAACCCTTCAGTTGATGCTCCGAGACTTACCCAGGATCCCGGGGCCCCAGGAAAGAATGATCAGGGCCATAGTGAATCTCTCAAAGATCTGGGACCAGAATGCCCACTGCCTCTCCACTTGTGGGTGGCAGTGATTGCAGACACTGTATCTCCAATTTTATGAAATGGTGATCATATTTACTAACTTGTCCAAGTGTGTGCACAGCTAGTCAGTTTCAGGAGAACTTTGAAAGCATATTGGTTACCATGACATCCTTACTACACTTGGCTTGCCAGCCCTTAACTGGAGCTACTTTATGGGTTGTCACACAGATGAAAACATTTACTTGAAATATCCCAGGGAGCAGCTGTGCTTCAGTGGGGTGCTGTTAAATGCTTCCACATCAGACTCTGGAAGAAGTAGCTGGAATAGGATATACCTCCACCCCAGAAAATTTAGGTAGTAATCTGTCCTGGAGTTGTGTTCTAAGGGGAGGAAAGATCAGGTACTTTGCACTGGTCTCACCTTCGTCCATTGTATAATTTGCTTGATGCCTGTTTCCTGGCCACCAAGCCCTGACCATGCGGGTAGTAAATATTCTCTCCATGCTGGTGACAGACCTAGGCTCTGCTCTCACTGTCTGCTGTCTGAATGCTTTCCACACCCATTTCTTAGGAACTCAGAGGCTAGGGAATGGCTTTGGGCTTGGGAGGGTTGCCACAAACCACAAGCACATGTCTGAATCCTGTCTCAGCCATCACTGACCATGCATGGCTGGCCAGTTGCCTTCTCCAAGGCAGCAGGATGGCTGATACTAACTGGTGTAATTTTTAGGACATTTATTTTAGGGCATGGGTTATGGATATAGATCTATTTCCACTTTCTTAGAGCCAAAGAAACACAACTGTGCTCTAGCAAACAGAAACACTAGGGATAGAACGAAGGCTAAAGGTCCTGTTGGCTGATTCCCATGGCACAGAGGACAGCTGTGTCCCTGTGGGTTCAATGAGCCTCTATTTCCTCTTCCTGTTGATTCACACCAGACTGCATCTATTCCATCCTCAACCCTCCAGTGCCTGGGCTGTTATTCTGTATAATATTTTTTTTGCAGTCAGCTATATTATATTCATGGCAACCCCCCCATCTGCCCCTTGGTAATTGGCCCTATGATCCCTGCTCCTTACTCCTCCCTTATGACATCAATCAGCTAATTCTGTGGTTTGAATACTATGTTGGCATATTAATGACAGTTTTCTGTTGTGGTTGTCACATCTCACCTAAACTTTCCCATTTGAGTTCTTGTCTTTAGCAGACCCTGATGCCTCTGTGTAGATAGATGTCTAGGCGTCAGCTCTCGCTTCCCATGTCCGAAACAGAACATAATTTCTATTTGACCATTTGTTCAGTGTTGTAGACCCCCCAACTTCCCTCAGCCAGTTTTAAGTACACCCTAAGATGATCACAGCTCTCCTCCATGGTTGTCACCCTGGGCCCAGCCACATTCTGCTTATGCAAAATTTCACTTGTATCAATCAATGTTTGCACAGTGACTAGAAGGCAAAGGAGAACACGTCAGCCCCTTGTTTAAAACAGCTGACAGTGTTGCCTGTCTTTCTGACCCTGGTTCCTGACCTCTGGAATGTCACACTAGCTTGTATGTCCCTCAGAAGCTTTAAACTCATTCCTGACTCCATGCCTCATGGGTCCTATTTCTTCTCCCTGGAACACTGTGGCCCAGACCTCTGCCTGCCTGGCAACATTCATATGCTATCAGTGCCATCCTTGCCACTACCCTATGTCTCTACCTCCCTGCTTTACTTCTTGTAAAGCCCAATGTAGTCCAATGTATATGACCTTGTGTTGATTTGGTTATCACCTGTCTTTTTCCTGGCCACACTATTCACACTCCATGAAAGCAGGGGTATTCTTTACTCTGTAACTTGGAGCAGTACCTACCACATAATAGTGCTGGATAGTTGGTTGATGAATGGATGGAGAAATGAAGTCTGCAGGACTTGAATAGAAATACTAACAAGAGAAAAAGAATTGGTGCAGCTCCAGAAAGTGGAGTTGTTTTTCTAGAAACAACTGTTCCCAACACAAGCAACGTGGGGTACCAGTGATGCAGCCAATCTCTTGGGCTTGGCAAGGTGCAATGGCCCTGACAGCCACAGGCCTGGCCTGAGTAGGTAAAAGAGGTCCCTGGGATAACTTTCCCTTGAGTGTTTAGACTAGGCAAGGAAGTGATATAGAAAACTCAAGGTAAAATTGTAAAGTAGAGGCAGGTGCTCCCTAGTGTGGTTGCCAGAGAAATGGATTAGGGCCAAGTTCCCCAAAGCCTTGTGTGCTATGCCAAAGGGATCTAACCTGTTTCCTTCTTTTCTTTCATAGTGGCATGTGACTTTAATCCTAGAAGTCAGGCAGATTTGTCAGTTCTAAACCAGCTTGGTTTATATGGCTGGTCAGGGACATATACTGAGGCCCTATCTTAAAGGGACAGAAGAAAAGAGTATCATGTCTAAGGCCTACTCTAGCCAAATTATTTATGTGGATTATGTATATCGATGGATGTGTGGGTGTGCACATGAGGACAGTTGTCCTTGAGGACCAGAAGGACATCAGATCCCCTTATAGTCTATAGGCAATTGTAAACACCCTGTGCAGTATAGTTTTTTGTCAACTTGACACATGCTTTAGTTATCTAAGAGGGAAGGAACCACAACTGAGAAAATGCCTCCATAAGTCTATAGGTCCATGTACAACACATTTTCTTAATGAGTGACTGGTGTTGGGGGACCTTACCCACCATGGGCCCTGCCCCTGGATGCCATAAGAAAGCAGGCTGAGCAAGCCAGTAAACAGTGTTCCTCCAACTTCGTTCCCTGGCTTTCTTCAATGATGTTCTGTGCCATGCCATGGCACAGAACTGTAAGCTGAAATAAACCCTTTTCTCCTCAAGTTCTCTTGGGGGACAGCATTTTATACCAGCAATAGAAACACAACCAAGACTCTGTCTGATCCAACTGGGAACTGAACTTGGGTTCACTGCAAGAGCAGTATGCATTCTTGTGATAGATGACAAGGTGTGTCCAGCCCATTTGATATGTTTTTAAAGGACTATTCAAAGAGAGAAACAAATACATTGCAAATAAAGAGAACATGACCAGTACTCAGAAGGGCTCCTCCCCCACCTTCCCCTAATCCTATTCACCCAAAGAGACCATCAGGGAAGACAATACTGACTTAATGCCTTGCAGTTAGCAGCTTGCCTTGGAGGTAGATGTGTGTGTGTGTGTGTGTGTGTGTGTGTGTGTGTGTGTGTGTACGTGAGCAAGCATCTGCTGTTGAAGTTTGCTTACTCTTGGTGTGTGAAAATACTCCAGCTTATGGATGTACAACAGTTTGTTGATGAACACTTGGGGTGTGTGTGTAATGCTGCAATGAAAACTACAGTATGTATCTTTTTAGTGGACACTTGTATACTCTTCTCTCCAGGATAAAATTGTTGGGTCTCAGGAAATACGTAGGTTCAGCATTGTTAGACAACAAGAGCTTGCTGAAGTGGTTGTAAAACACTCAACTACATTTAAAAGTCACCAGAGGATGGTCTGGGGAGATGGCGCAGCCACTAAAGGCTCCAGAGGATTCTCATATGCAGCCATGGTGGAGAACTGTGAGTCCAGAGATGGATGCTAAGTAGGAGGAGACACAAGTGCTGTTGGCATTAGGTTTGTAGATAAGGGGTATTGTGTACCAGAACTGGAATAGGTCTCTAGAGGAAGGAGAGGTAAAAGATGTCGTAACTTAAAGTGCATTTGGTGCCCTGGGAACACCAGCCAAAGTGCAGACACTATGTCATAGGACTCTAATTATGAGACATGAATTCATCGGCTGTACATGTGCTTATCAGGCTGGGAGCAGGAGGGAGGTTGGTGTTATGGCTGGGCCACAGGGGAAGACATGGACTCTTGTTTCTGATGTGCCCTAATGGCTGTGTGAGGCTAGGCAAACTGGCTTATGTCTAGATCTTAGTTACAGAGTGTTCGGGCTGGATGACCCCTCAGATCTGTTCCAGCTCTAACAGACCATTTATCGCTGTGACTCCAGGAAGACAGTGACTGGGGAGTTGGCAGGATGCTAGAGCTGTATGTCTGAGATGGTTTGGGATGAAAATGAGGGATTCTGTAATTATTCCCCCAAATTATACAGGAAGGAGGGACGCTGGGGAACCAAGACTATCTTGTGTTACCAGTGCTTTTAAACCCCTTCCTCCTGTCTTCATGGAACAAAATGCCCTTAGAAAAAGGTCTGAACCATGCTGTTTAGTCCTCACAATGGACTTGGTCATGGTCATGTAAGTATCAATATGACTATTGCACCTCAGGAGGTCTCCATCCCCCAAGAGTCCCAGCTGTAAGCAGATGTGCCTTGATGGAAAAGCTGGGAAGGGAAGAGTAGAAACTTTGCTTTTCCCTCAGATCTTTAGGGGAGCATAAGGCAGGAAACAGATTCCCATTAATAAAAAGATGTCCTTAGTCATAGCAGGTTGTCATTCAATAACAAAGGTGCTGAAAGAAACAAATAGGGATTACTATGGTCTATAAACTTTTTTTAATTTTTAAATCAATTTAAATTTAAAAATTTAAAATAAGAGTCCTAGGGATATAACTCAGTGGCAGATATGTGTGTGTGTGTGTGTATGCATACACACACCAGGTACTCAACCAATGGTATGTGTGTAAGAAAACAATGAAACATATATAGCTGTATCTGTCTTTGCAGGTGTGGGTATATAATTCTGGCATTTGGGAGGCAGACTGGAAAGCATCAGGCCAGCCTAGGCTATAAGAAGAAGAAGAAGAAGAAGAAAAAAAAAAAAAAAAAAGATAAACCAAGGAGGCTGGTGGAGGAAAACTCAAGGATATTTTGGCAATTTAGAATATTGTACTAAAAAAGGGTATGATGAAAAGTTCTGGAACTGGACAGACAGATGATGTCAGTGGGAGGAAAACCCCAAGACAACAGGAGAGGAAGAAAGCTGAGTCTGCAGTTAAATAGGCTTATGTGCTGCTTTGGTTGCTAGAGAGGAGGAGGTGATGCAGCTAAGGAGAAAGTCAATGTGAGCCAGCTGAGGAAAGAACTAGGCAACGTGGAGTTGCTGACAGGGGTGGGAATCACTGCCATGAAGAGCAGGGCTGTAGATGGCTCAGTCACCATGGGAAACATGCAGGTCGGGGCGGAGGGGAGGGGTTTGAGGTGTGGTGGAGCCTAGATTAAAGGCCAGGAAAGTACCTCCTTTGCTCTGAGCCAGATGATGTAGGCATCAGGGTTGATGGGTGAGACGCACAGACACCTGCCCCTGTGGGCCCAGGACTGCATGTTCATTTCATAAGACTTTCTCTTTCTCCAGTGGAAAGAACTTGACTAAGTCTCCAACCTGGGAGGGCAGACTGGATGTTGCCCTTTTGGTGTCTAAAGAAATGCTAATTGCAAATGTTGAAGACTGGGTACTGGATGGTAATGGGACTGACATTTGTCTAAACTCAGTCCCATCATTTTCCAGATGTGGATGCAGGAGAACAGACCCCATTTGCTCAGGGATGTACAGATGGTACTCTAATCCAGTCTCTTAGCAATGCCTAGGAACTGTTGTTAAGTGTGCAAGAGTGTATGTGTGTGTGTATACTTTAAACAGGTATGTGTACATGGTGTGTGTAAGTAAAGGTGCTTACTTGGGAAGTAAGTTTGATGTGGTCATCAAACCACATGGTAGAAGAAGAGAACTAAGTCCTACAAGGTGCTTTGACCTCCACATGTATACCATGGTATGCACATGTGCATACACACAATAAATAAATAAAACATTTTTCCCCAGTGAGATAGCTCAGCTACAAAAACAAACAAACAAACAAAAAACTTGCCTTGCCCTCCAAGTCTGATGACCTGAACTTGTCCTCTGATCTCCATATCAGACTGAGCAGAGGGTAGGAGCATAACAACTTGCTACTACCTGGTGCTAAAACATGAGGACCTTAATTCAAATCCCCTGAATCCACATAAAAACCAGGTGTGGGAGCCTGTAATGCCAGCACTGTGTGTGTGGGTAGGCAGAGAATGACAGAGCAGGATACCCAATGTTCTAACCTGTGCATCTGCTCACATAAACACTTCAGGAGCAATAGTTGAAACAAACCAGTAGTTTGTCCTCTGGTAGGAAGGAGCCAATAGCTTGCACTTGCTTCCTCAGCCTCTTACCATGTTGTTCCAGAGGCCAATGGCCATCTCAGCATGCCCGCGTTCTGAGAAGTGGAGACAGTCTTCAGAGAAGAAGGTGAGATCCATGCCCCCTTGCTGTGACCAGAGACAATGAGGTTACCATCTGGACGTGTCGTGGTTGCCTGCTACCCCTCCACACTGATGGAAAACTTCCTGGGTTTTGGATTTTGTTTTTAGCAAACACAAATTAAAGCTTCCCTAGTTCATCCCTGTCCTGATAACCTAAATGTGATTTTCCATTCTGGGGCAGGAGGTGGGGGTGTGCTTGGTCACTATTCAAAGAATGTCTAAGTTCCAATCATACCCCCACACAGTTGAAAAACAATTCCTCCAGAAGTCTTCCTAGAGCAAGACAATAAAAACGAGGGCTGCATTCAAATGCTTCCTAGAAACAGCTGCAACTTACCTCATTCAGTGGGATGAGAGTTTGCCGGAAGAAAGGCTGTACGACCACTGCAAAGTCCTCACGCTGCATGTACTGCTGTCCGTAGGAGAGCCTGGAGATGCCACTCTGTGGATAAAGGGGCAAGGCTTTGCTTGGATGCTGTGGGTTGGTTGTGACAGGAGTGGACCCACCCTAAGCAATAGGAACTTAAAGGGACTATTCATCTTACTTGTATCAAACATCAGCATCTTAGGATCAGAGTCAAGGGGCCCTGCTAGAAAAGGTCTCTATTAACAGGCTCTATTAGTTTCATCCCAAGAGGCTACATCTGAGCCACTGACATTGCATTGGCCATGTCTACCCTCACTGCATGGGGACTATGTCATCAGCTCTCCAAATATGCCTAAGAATTAAATGCCAATGCATGGACCAATAGGAGAATTAAATTAGCTGCATGTATAATGGGGACTTCACGGTTCATCTGGTAAATGGAGGTAAAGGGAAGACATGAGAAGCATTGACAGCTCCAAGGTTCATCTGGTGCAGGCCTAACTTGATCCAAGGAGCTTGTTGAGGTGAAGAGGGAGTCCTGCGGGCTTCGGAGGGGAGTATTACTTGCCTCATGAAGAGGGATTCCTTTGCAACAAGGCTTTGGGTGGGCTGATCTCAAAAGAGTGGCACAGGTGTGTAGCAGTGTTCAGGAAGTAGATATCAGTGGGGCTAAGTTTCCTGCTTGTGGGGAGGGGGGGTGGAAGGAAGTGGGATCCAGGTACACTCACTATTCCCCTCATAAGGGTCATAGGTAAGGAAAGTGGCCTATGCTGTTACTTGCTCAGCGCAACCCTGAGCCAGGATTTCCTCCATCTGTCCCTTTGGAATCTCCATCTTTCACTGACCTTGGCATCCAATTTTCCTGAATAAATACTTTGAGAGAGAAGACTTGTGTTTCAGGGAGTCACTGGCTCTCAGTCAACCCCTGGTGAATCTACAAGTTCTGAGTCCTCTCAGAGAGTACAGCATGGGCTCCCATTCTGGACAGGAGGAAGAGAGCATCAAGACTCACCTGGAGGTCCCAATTCACTTTCTTCAGCCCCTGCATCGCCATGGGACTTTGAGTGTGTTTAAAGCAACTGCAGTTCCTACGAGATAAGGCATCTTGTGTTACAGCTTCCTTGCGGTGGCCCAGCAGTGCCCTCCTGATGGTTTTTGCCCACAGGAAGCTGCCCGTGCTGCCCATTGGGTGTGTGTGTGGGGGGGGGAGCTGGACACACAAGTATCCCTACAACAACACTTGGACCCTAGTCATAAAGCCCTAACTGAGGAATGAGGTCAAAAAGGTATGCACAGTTGGGATGGTCAATGTTCCCTAAAAGGTCAAGTGCAGCAATGAAGGCTTGGTCCCAATTTTTGCACTATTGGGTGGTGGTGGAACCATTAAACATGGAGCCTACTTTAAGGGAAGAAGTCACAGAGGTCATGCCCTATGCTCTCTCACCCACTTTGTCTTGTAGCCTCCATTAATTGAGCAGTCATGTTTCCCCCATATATTCCCACCAAAAACATGTCTTGCCATAGGGCCAAGAGACCTGGACTGAAAACTCTAAAACCAAGAAAACCCCATTCTCATAGATTGTCTGAGGTATTTGGATCAACACAAATACTTGTTTATTGTTGGAAGGGTTGACAGCTAAGGCAAGGTCTCTTCTTGTATGGGCCCTCCGTTCTCTAAGATGACTGTTTCTCAACTATCAGAAAAGGTCTGGGTGGTGAAGGGGTAGAGTTTTGGAAAGGATGGCTCTGGACTCAAAGCCACACACAGTTCTGAGGCTTCTCAGGTCTAGTGTGCGAAAGCTATTGGAAGGCCTGAAACACCTTTGACAAGGTGGAATATGATAACAGAACCTAAGGCATGAGACTTTTCTTAGTAACCATGGTAATTCCACCTAGGGAATTCCTTCGCCACCTTTACAGGACATGCATTTTCCATCAGATATAGAAACTGAGTCCTCGAGGCCTCAAAAGATGTCTAATACCTCTCTGAGTTCTATAGTGATCCTTTGAAGCTTGATGTCCCAAATGCCAATTCCTAGCTGGCCTCCAAGCTCTGCTTCTGAGAAGGGATAAAGGCTATCTCCTGAGAGCCTGTTCTAACCCATGCCTATATTTTCTGTCGGTGTTGCTTTTGGGGAAGGAGTTACCCCTATTTTACAGGAAAGTATTCAAAGGTCCAGAGAGACTATGTTGAGGTTCAATTGTTCCCCAGTAGCAGGATTTTAGGACACTGGAGGTGTCCTTGAAGCCCACTGTCCCTTACAGGGAGTAGATTTTCAGGGTGGAATTTAGAATCAGAAGTGTGGGGGAGTCTTATGGGTTATTTGGTATGTGTCCCTTTATTGAAAATCAAAGTACTATCTGGGGAATGAAGTAGGCATTTGGTTGTATAGTCAGTTCCAAGTGTTTTTTGAGTCCCTGGCTCCTGTCCCTGCCCACCCCAGGCAACCATGCCCTGCACACTTACTGAGCTGCCAGTGGCATGGAACACTTCCCACCTTGGCCCTGGCGCAGTCCAGCCAGCTCCATGACCTCCACCACATTGATGAAAACCCTGGGAAGCTGCAGGAAGCAGAGGCATGGGTTTCATGAGTTCTAGGTGGCAGGTGGGGTTAGGAAGCCTGGAGGACAGTCTTCAATCTAACCTTGCCCTCCCTAATATCACCATGGAAGAAATGGACGCCCAGGGAGGGGATGATGTGATCACATTGACTCTTCAGTGCCTCACTTCATCAGGTAGAAAAGCTGAGACTCAGAAACCCCAGTTCTAATGAAAACCAGTGCTCGCCTTCAAACCCAAGCCAGCTGGCTCCAGTGAGAACTCTTTGCTGTGCCATTGTCCAGCTTCCAAGGCAGTTAGAAACTGTCCTGTAACTTGTCTAGATACACCCAAGGGGCGGGGCAGGGTTGCTTGCAGGACCAGGAAACGGACTGCTCGCTACCCAGTCCTACCTCCTTGTAGAGGATGTCCAAGGTCTGCTGGATGTGCCTGACATACTCATTGGCCAAATGGTTCTCCTGTAAGAGGAAAAGGAGGTGGCTGTAGCTTTCTTTTCGGGAAGAAGAATCAGAGGGTGAACTGAGTGACTCCTGTCTCTAAGAGCCTGACCTCTTGCATTCCCCCGAGACCTGGTGGTGTTCTTTTTCATAAATATGTGCTTCAAGGAGCAGATATGAAATTGTTTACATGAGGGACATTCCCCACATCATGTGTCCACAGGCAGCTCTGGGCATCCTCTGGTTTCCAATGAGCTCTACAATCCAGGACCCAGCAATATTGAAATCCCTATTGTGGAATATTTGTACACTGTGTGAAGATGTGTTGCTGTGGTTGGTTAATAAAATGCAGAATGGCCAAAAGCTAGGAAGAAGTTAGGAGGGACTTCTGAGGGCAGAGGGGAGTCACCAGCCAGTTGGAGAAGGAACAGGAGGTGCAAGATGGAGGAGAGGTAATACCACATGATAGAATGTAGATTAATATAAAAAATGGGTTAATTTAAGTTATAAGCACTAGTTAGGAGCAAGCCTAAGCTATAGGCTGAGCTTTCCTAATTAATAAGTCTCTGTGTCATTTGCAGGCCGATGATCCTGGTGAAAAAGTATGATTACGGGGTTAGGTCCTTCCTGTGTCCCCAGATCCCCAGTTCTGGGCAGTAAGAAGGAGGACTGAGGGAAGATAATTACACCAGGCTCTTGAATAGTTGCTCTGTGATCCACTAGGAGCTAAGAAATGCCTGCCTACCCCCAACAGCGACTATCAAACGTTCTACCATATCTTCAGAGTCCTGGCAGCAGCTTTTCCTGGCCAAATAAAATACGGGATGTCCCTGGCTTAGAACAAGATGTATTCTAGAGGGGACAGTTTCCAAAGGCTCGAAAGTCTGGACATGTTTCCCCATAGAGACACATCAGGAATGGGGTCAGCTCCCAGGCCAGCTGGCTGGGGGTGGCTGGTTAACTTACTGTGGTCCTGAAGGGCAGCAAGGACAATCAAGTTTGGCTCTACTTTCCCCCAATTCCATTTAGGAGATTGTATTACCTCCCCTTCCAAAGCTCCAAACAGGCATGAGACAGAATCACTGGTCACATATCTTCCAGGATGTGCCATGAATATGCCCCAAGGAGGCCACACCCCCAGTGTGTGAAGATTGGATCCTTCTAGACCTTTCTTCTGAGTAGGGAACCACTTAGGAAAAGCTAAGCCTCACTTGCTCTGTGTGGACCAGAGGCTGCCAGGGTAGAATCAGGTGCCTGGAGCCTAGGCTAGTGGGACACTTGAAAGGGAAGGGCAGATGTCACAGCCCACGGTGAGGAGGAGGAGGATGGGGATCAGCCATTTTGTTCTCATGCCCCAGTGTGGCTAGTCAGTGGCTTACCGGGTTCTCACAGTAATGACACAGGTCATTGACCCCGATGAAGAGAGTAACCAGCTTCCAGTCTTCCTCTAGGTTGATCGTCTGAGGGGACAGATCCCGAGGTTAAGGTTTGGGGGAAATTGCTGGCGATACTAGCCATGCTGCAGAGTCTACTGATTCTCAGGTACCTTCATCTTTTTTGAATCATACGGAGTATGAGGTGGTAACTCCTCCATTGCCATGGTACCCTGTGCTGATAGCTCCCCCATAAGAAGTGCGTGTGTGTGGGGGCTATTTTCTCACACATAGGGGCAGGTTACTTTCTCCCCCCAAATCCTCTTAAAGTGCGAGGATGGAGTATCTCACATTTTCCCAAGCTTTTGAAAGGCCTCCCGGATTATTGTGATCCTCAAATGTGATCTAAGGGGTTCAGAGGAGCTTGTGTCAGAAGATCGAGCTTGAGGGCAAAGTCGGGGCTCTTAGGGCCTGGGTTCATGGAGGGAGAACCCAGCAGTGTCAAGATGGTGGGAAGATCAGGAAGTCCCAGGAGCTGTGGCTCCCCACTCAGCCTCCACCATAAAAGGAGTCCCTCCAGGAGCCACAGTCTGCAGCATACGAACAGAGCAGCAGAAAAAAGTGCCAGTGAGATTCTGAGGGGCTGGGGCTGGGGAAGGTTTGGAATGAGCAGCCTATTTTTAGCACTTTGTGTTTATATAAGAGGGCTCCAGAAAGCCAACTCTGGGATAAAGAGCCCAAGGCCTGTGATCTTGGCCGGCTCCCCTCGCCAGCCACCTTGTCCTCCTGCAACCAGCCCTGGGGCAGGGTGCCAGGCAGCGCTCCTGTGAGCTCCCTGGAAGAGCTGCTGCGGGGCAGCCATGGAATTCAGCAGGCTCTGTGTCTCCCCAGTTAAAGAGAAGAGCACTTTTGGGGGTCTGTACTCACAGGTGTGTTTCTCATTCTCTCCACCAGAGCCTGGGCCTGTGCCGGCATGTCCCTAGAGAGAAGGGAGAGAAGTCACTATTAGAGTTCCTCAGGATGGAGGCCTTAAGCTGGACTCCAGGAAGACTAACCCCACCAGCGCCATTCTTCCCAGCCAGCCTTTGCATTTCTGTCGTGCAGAAGCCGGGGGCTACGCTGCTCCAGACCCTGCTGCTCCTGGCCCTGAGCCAGAGTCTCACTGACCTCTTATCTAGGATTGGACAACATCCTCAGATTTCTCCCCTCTTTTATCAAGTCTTTTCACTACAAGCCAAGCCTGTTTGATTCTTATTCGGTTGCCTGTTTTAAAAATAATTTTTAGTTTTGAAAAAAGTCACATTCCTAAATTAGTCCTCAGATTTCTCCTTCCCAGGCTTGATGGCTCCTTTCACTGCTGTGCCTGAGCCCAGTGGCCAATTCTTTGATCCCTTTAGTCTTCTCCATGGTTACTTGGATTTTGACACTATTATCTCCCCTTGACGCCCTCCCCCAACAAGACAGGATAGGAGAGACTGGGCAGGATTGGGACTCCTTTTGTCTCCCCATTGTTTGTGTAAATAAAGGTACACTGTTAGGTTCTAGACACTCAATTATGTGTGGTAGTGGGCAGACACTTGTCAGCACTCCTGATTCCATCCCTGCCCTACTCACAGAGAAGAATTTATGCACCCAGGATTATAGTGACTGGGACAGAAGTTATAAAGTAAAGGCGACAACAGACACACTAACTTCTAATAGGCCAGAGTCAGGCTCAAGATAATTGGTAGTGCCTTAAGGTTCTGTGGGGAGGCCTCCCCCCTGCCCACTGACAGCTTCTTCCTATCCCTATCTCTTCTTTTCTTGCATCCTTATCCATAGGTCCTCCAGCTTGTCTACCCCCTTCCCTTCAGGGTCTGGGTCTCTTCTTGCAACTGTTTCCATAGCTCTGTGAATTTGTACAGGTCCCAGGCCTGAGACAGTGTGTCCTGACATTATCCCCCTTCCTAAGTACCTTCTGAGGAGCAGATGGTTCCAGTCTGCAGTGTTGTCATACATAACCCTCCCTTTTCCCCAAAGCTAGTTGTTCTTCGTCTAGTTCCTTGGCTGGGCTAACTCAGAGCAAGGACTTCGCCCTTTGAGCCTAAGGGATCCCTCAAGTAATGTAGATGCTAAATGCATTCTTGCTTCAGGATTAATGGAAGGGAAATAAGCTGTTGAATAAGACTTTGAAACTAAATATCCCAAGAATGACAAACTTTTATATGCACATGGACTATATAGGTCATGCTCAATCTTCCCAAGGCTTATTTATCTCCTTTAAATCCTATGACAGCCCTGAGAGACAGGTACTGTGATTAACCTCATTAGAGAGGAGAAAACTAAAGACTCAGAGATGCTAAGCAACTTGGTCAAGATCACACAGCCAGCAAGTTTCTGAGTGATGATTTGAACACAGAAGATCTGATCTCTGTGGGCCTGACAATCACATGGGGACTGGGGATTCAAACTCAGGTCATTCTTGTGTTACCTTTCTCTTTAGATGAACCTACACTTAGCCACACTGATAAATGATAGTGTAGAAATAAGGAAAAGAGAGAGAACAATTTAAGCCAACAGCTTCCTCTTGCTTCCCCTTAACACAAGGATGCCTGTGGATGTCAGTTACATCTCCTACCACTGCCTCTGCTCAGGCAGTAAGAAAAGGGGAAGATGGGAGACCAGGGAGATGGGTCAGTATAAGTCCAGGTTTAACAGTGTACAGCTGTCATCTCAGCACTAAGGTACAGGCTGTGCAATCCTGGAGTTCACTAGTCAGTTAATGTAGCCATATCATCGAGCTCCAGGTTCAGAGAGACTCCATGTCTCAAAATACAAGGTGGAGAGGGCAGTGAGTTAGCTCAGTGGGTTGAAGTGCTTGCTATACATGAGTGTTTATCACATCGCATGCACACACATGCACACACACTAAATAAAATGACATTACTGAGCCGGGCGTTGGTGGTGCACGCCTTGAATCCCTGTATTCGGGAGGCAGAGGCAGGTGAATCTCTGTAAATTCCAGGCCAGCTTGATCTACAGAGTGAGTTCCAGACAGGCTTCAAAGCAATACAGAGAAACCCTGTCTTCCCCCCTAAAAAAAAAAAGACATTACTGGAGAGATGACTCGAGAGTTAAAAATGTTTGCTTGCACAGGACATCCAGTCCCTATGTCAGGTAGCTCACAACCACCTGTAGCTTCAGCTCCAAGGATTCCAGTCCTCTCTCCTGGCCTCTGTGGCATGCACACGTGTGCCCATACACAAGGTAAATCTTTAAAATCTAAACTTAAGGTGGTAAGCTACCCAGAAAAAAGATGACCTTGTCTTCTGGACTCTGCTTGTAGGACCATGTGTGTGCACATGCACCTGAATACACACATCACACACATGTCCATACCATCCCTTTTCCCCCATGAAAAGGCGGGGGAGGAAGAGGCTGAGGAGCCAGCCCCTGGTGAACAATGCCTGGGCTCCAGCAATCCTAATAGTAACTAGGTGCTGGAATCATCACCCACAGGGCCCAGTGTTTGTAGACAAATAGGTCTCCTCTTGTGACACTAAATATCAACACTTCTGCAGCACCACGATTCAAGCTGAGCCCTGGGCCTAGGTTAGGCTTCCAAAAGGAATGTTCTCTGTAAGTGGCATGTGAGTCAAGCTTGTGCTGTCTCCCTGGTGACAAGAACCCAGCAATGCTTCTGCAAAGTAAATACCCAGCACACTCTGCTCCGCTCCATGCAGGAAATCAATGAACCCGGTCAGGCATTTCAGCTTTAATTACCTGGGTTGCTGTCAACAACAGAGAGCCCAGTGAAAACAAACCACTGCCATGCCATTTAGGGGCCCTGACATCTAACTCTCTAGTGTCAAAACAGCTTTCTTTTCTTCTTTTAGATTCAAGGATTTGAGGCAAAATAGAAGAGCAAGGAAGAGAACTGAGCGGTTCATGATGTTGAGAGCCACTCTGCACAGGTGACTCATGTCCCGGATAGACAAGAGGTGGAACTGGAGGCAGCAGGGACAGAGCCTGTTTGTGTCAAAGTAGATGGGCTCCTCTGGCTTCTTTAACAGTGCTGCATTCAGGCATGGTCTGATCTAGGTCCTCCTTGATGACTTGCTAGGTGACCTCTGCTATTTAAGAAACTTTCTAGCCACAAGGTCCAAGGGTGTGAGGATTACACGAGACAACCCACAAGGAAGGTTTGATGCAGGTCCAGCATTCAAGGAGTGCTGTGTACTGAGGCTATGACCCATCTGAGTCCAAACTTGGTCCTAGACCCTGTGACCCTTGCCACATCCTATTTTCCACCTTGATCTCTTTGCTGGTCCCCATGTCAACTCACTGAGCTCTGGCCCCTTCTTGGGCCATGTTTAATCCTGCCGTCTCTTCCAAGGTACCGGTAGAGAATCCAAGGATGGAAGGGTTGAACTTCTTCAGTATGTCTTTAAAGAGAGAAAGCAGAGGACACAGGTGAAAGGAACTGAAGTGGGCCTATAGGTTGGGGTCACAGGTGTGTGGAAGGGAGGCCCTTATTTTGGGGGGGGGCTAGCTGACTCTTCCTTGCAGATCACTTCCTGTTTCTCCAACTCTAGGCAAAAGGCCTTGGCCTCGGTGAGGGCTATGATTGTTGTGGTAGCAGGACCTCTTGGGGTGGGCTACTTACTGGGCAGTGTGGTATGGGTCTCCAATGTTCCATCTCCTCCAATGCTAGGGAAGAGAAAGCAACTTTGTCAAAGTCACACTGATTTGCTGCCTCCTGAGTTGTCACAGGTAGGACTCGGGCTGGAGAGATTCTATCTTTGGGGCATGACTTCTACCACCCTCAGGGCAACACACAAGCATCAAGTCCTTGGATATCAGAGTTGGGCCATGGGGATCTAGGCCTACCCCTGGGCGGGTGGAGGGGATCCTACTTGTTATACCTCTTTAGAGGGATTATTATCTATAGAGGGTGAGCCAAGAGCACTCTTACCTCCAGGACAGTCCCCTCCAGGGGGTGGTGAGATTGCTGGACTCACTCGGTCGAGCTCCCAAGGCTGTCTGTGAAAGGCAAAGAGAAGCATTCAAAAGGCTGTCACTTGATGAGTTAGAGGGCCAGCCCTCTGGTCCTTGTGTAGCAGCCAGTATTTGCCTTGGCCTTTTCTGGGGAAGGTGCCCACTCTTGTGTTTCTACATGTCTAAGGTTTGAGTTCTTCTCTCAGACTTTCACTTGGTCCTGCTGATTCTTTCTGGCACTGTCCCCCTTTCCCAGTGACTGTCCTTTCTTTTGCACTGTCGTTCATGTTCTTGGAGGCATTCAAGTGCTACAACGCTCTGCATCTCTTTCTGCCATTTGCCTCCAACTCTGACACTTCCATGTGTCTATCTCCCCTTTAGGGTCTACAGCAAAAACACTGTCCCCAGTGATGGACACTATAATCCAGCATCCACTTTCTGACCCAAGTTTGCTTCCTGCATTTCTGACCACACAAGGCCTTGGATGGAAGCTCGTTGACCTGTCACTACTTCCAAAGCCTGAGGGCCTAGAGCTTCTCTGATCTGTTCTTGTCCTCCCCTCCTTGCCCTTCCTGGACTGTTGAACCTCTTCCTCAGCCCAGAGACCCTGAGTTCACTCTCTCCCATCTCTGACCACATCTCTCCCTACAACTCCCTCCAATGCAGGGTCAAAGCCAAACCCCTATCCCACGGGGACATCATAATCTGTAGTTCATTTCTCCATGTTGCTCCCTTTCTTTTTCTTATTTATTTATTTATTTATTTATTTATTTATTTATTTATTTATTTTCAAAACAAAGTTTCAAGACAAGCTTTGGAGCCTTTCCTGGAATTCACTCTATGGACCAGGCTGGCCTGGAACTCAGATCTGCCTGCCTCTGCCTCTGAAGCTTCCTTTTTTAAAATTTTCTTTTCTATAAAGATTTCTGAAGCTGCCATCTTTTATTTTTCTTAATAAAAAAAAAAAATCTAACCTTGAAGTTTACCAAGGTAACACCTTTGCCATTATCAGTGAATTAAAAAGACTTTTTTAAAAAATAAACAAGTTAATCTCATCACAAGAATCTTCCCCAAGCCTGTAGGGAGTTTGCCTCGAATGCACGGAGACCTGGGTTCAGTTCTCAGTAATTCATAAACTGCGCTCGGTGGTATATACCCATCATCCCAGCACTTCAGAGATAGAGACCAAGAGAATTAGGAGTTTAAGGTCATCTTCAAGAAGTCTGAGCTAGGCAGGGCTACTTAGGATCGTCTCTCAAATTAAAAAAAAAAAAAAAAATCAATATTGCTTCAGCGGGGCCTGGTAGCTCATGCCTATAATACGAGCAGTTGAAAGGCAAAGACTTGCTGGGAGTTTGAGGCTAGCTAGGGCTACAGAGCAAGTTGGAGCCAGTCAGGGCTCTTTATTGAGATCCCAGCACATAAAACAAAACCGAAAGAATCATGGCCCTGCCAGTCTACTCCATCACCTCCTTTGCCTTTGTGCATACATGCACTCGACCAGGGTGAACTTATGGTTGTTGGGGCCTGTTGTGCATTCTTCACTTTCCCATGTCTACACCACAATGAAAACTCCTTCACTTCCACATGGGGTGGTTTTGTTCCCACAGGAATGGACATGCATTTTGAGAGTTCCGTATGTCGCCTATTCACTCATGATTCTCCTCCATAAGCTTCTTGTTGTCTTAGCCAGAGGGCTATGACTGTTTCACTCGTCCTTTTTATAATTGCTGAGAGAGCATGGTACACAGAACAGTAGCTACACTAATGCAACTGTGCCAGGAATGATTGGGTTTCCCTTTGTCCCTAAGGAACATGCCCTTCAGTGGGGTGAGGGGGTCCAGGCAATGTGTAGATAAGGCCAATTATTCTTTAGGACTGTGTTGATGGAGTTGAATTCAGGCAACTTTGGACACGTACACAATACTGATGAGACATTAGGGAGCAGGGTAGGGTGGAGGGGTGCACGGGGTGAACTTTAAGTAGAGCTTAGGAAGATAGGGCAGGGCTGGGATCCATGCTTTATGCCAAGAGCCAACTCTGCACAGCCAGGAGAAACTCTGAGGGGCCCACCCTGGCCCACAGCTTAGTACTCACAGTCAGAGAGTCACCCAGTGCTGCCACCACCTTGATGTCTGCTGGTCGGAGCTCATGGACTAGGGAAAACAGTCAAAAGGAGAGTGGGCAGGTGTTGGCTTTTTACAGTATGTGTTAAACAAGGCCAGTGAGTCTGCCCTAGCCCACTTCCCTGTGCTGTTTCTAGTTAGAACTGCACCGGTGCTGCCTCTTCCATTCATTCAGAACACTAAGGCTCTGAAGTGTGTGGGCTTGATGGCTATCATACAGCACCCTACAGGTGGTCCAGCAGAGTTCCAGTGTGGGCCACATGGCTATAGGCAGCTAGGGTCATATCCCTGGCTGTACCTGTCTCAGCAATCAAAGAGGCCTGAGGAGCTGTGTTGAAACCTCAAAGAGACAAAAGTATTACTGAGGGAGAGGTCTGAACCCCTCCACATGGGAGCCCAGCAGTACCTGACCACCAGTTTCCCAGGGACTCCAAACATCTAGCTCTGCCTTGCAATGGAATCAGCAAGGTCCATTCAATCAGTGCTCTAGGGTGCACCTATAGGTCTCTCGCCCAACATGGTATTTGACAAAGGGGGTGTGATGATTTCACTTACCTGAGCTGGGCACGTTGCTGGAAGGATTCCGCTCTGTGCACAGGAAGTCACTGCCCCAGTTCTGAGTCAAGAGGAAGACAAACAGAAGACTATCACTCACATACAGGCAAGGTGAGCCTAAGAAGAGTCAGCCAAAGAACCTAGAAATATATCACTGGAGGGGCTCAGAAGGGTAGGCATAGTTACTGTAGATGTGGAAAAGGAAAATTCGAGACAAGTGGGCTTCTGCTTACACACACACACACGCATGCACACACACGCATGCACACACACACACACACACACACACACACACACACACACACAGAGAGAGAGAGAGAGAGAGAGAGAGAGAGAGGAAACAGTTTCATCTACATTTGAATGGAACCAACAGCCATAAAATGAGGGAGATGACATGAATCCTACAATTAATTCTGCAAAAGGCAGGTTTTATTTGGCTAATATGCATGGTTGTAGACGTACTTTGGTGTATGTTGTTAACACTAAGCTGATTGACATTAATTATGATTCTAGAGTTTAAACAACATCCATTAAAATATTTTTATGAAAATGCCAAAGTTAATTGCAAAGCCCCTGGTTCCTGTATATCTGTCCTGTTTTGTCCATTTAACCTGGAGCCATCGATCCCTCCATATGCAGAATCAAATACCTGCCACACTGGACCCTTTTGGTCAACTGTCCTTGTATCTAATAAAGGATGGAATTTCCAGGTGCCAGGGAGAGTCAGGGCAGGGTGTGAGGGAGAAGGCACAGGAATGACAATTCAAGGGAACTGGGTGAGTGGTAATAATTTGACTGATGTTCTCCAAGTGTGAGTGCCTGCCAGAGCCTTGGAAAGGTCATCTGAAAACAAGCCTTCTGACGCTCCTCCTGAGCAAGAGCAAAAAAGAACTGCCAATCAAAACACAACTGCCCCTTAAAGGAAGAGGGGAACAAAAAGTTGATATTTCTGTTAAAAAAAAAAAAAAAAGTGTCCATGGCCTAGGAACATAGATTTTTAGGTTGCCCCAAATAATATGGTAGAAATGGTTCTGTGAAGTTTTTATAGTCACAGAACAAAAGAAATACATTGAAATACATCAGGCGTCCGGGTTACAGTAAAGAAGGAAAATGTCCTCTTAGATGGTATCTAATGACATTTTTAGCTTTTGGGATGATAGGAGCTAGTGGTTTGTCTGCTATTGTATTTTTAAAAAGTTTCCCATACTAGTTACAGGATTTGGATTGAGCATAGAGTTAGTTGGACAGACAGCACAAGACAATTTGGTGCTGGATCTGTAACATTCCAACTCTCTGCATGCATGAAATTCTGATCAATTAACCCTGGAGACTCTTTGACAAAAATGTGGCTTTCAGGGGGTGGGGAAGGGGGAGGACTTCACCAAACTATCTCTTAAACCAGTAGATCTATTTATCCCAAAAACCTCCTCAACAATTTCACCAGTCTGTTTATTTTATGTAAATCAAGCACAGTCAGATGAATAATTCATGGGAAAAGTGCAACTGCCAAAGAAAGTTCTAGAGGTACCACATCATAGCGATCTCTCAGAGTTGAGCATGTTTTATGTGACACACAGATTAGATCTGTATGTACATCTGTCACAAAGGAAGAAAGAGCACACCCCTCTGTGATCTCAACCAGGACTTCCCAGGGTCCTGCCATCTTACTATATGTACACAAAGTATGTCCAGGATATCACTCAGGACTCTGCCTTTGTAACAAAAGTCCTGTTGATGTTGCCTACTTTAAGCAGCAACCTACTAAAACTAGCACACACCCTTCTTTAAAGCCTGAGCTTTAAAGCCTTCTGACAGTGGAAGAAAAGATCCCTGAGAACAGGTAGAGCCCCACTCTGTTCACCATTGTCCACCCAGCACGGGCATCATGATTGCTCCTTAGTATCCAGTCAGGAAATGTACCGATGACTGCCTGGTTGACAGGTCTTTTCTGTCACAGGAATTTGGTTACTGGTTCAAGCAGAACTCGATTCCTTTGGGTTAACGTGAGTCAGAAAATTCAAAGAGCCTAGAGATGACACAGCTCCCAGCCAAACTACGGTAATAGGAAGTCACCCTTGAAGGTTCCTTGGCACGTAGGCTATTCTCAGCACTCTGGTTGGCTTATAAAGATCTTTCTTCTAGGTGTGGCAGTTCCCACCTGTCATCCCAGCATTTAGGAGGCTGAGGCAGGAGGATCATTGTGCATTAGAGGCCTGTCTGGGCTATTGAGTGAGATTATATTTCAAAAACCAGACAAAGATTTAAACAAAGGCTAGGTGTGGTGGTACACACCCATAATCCCAGGACTTGGGGGGGGGGGGTTGGGGTAAGAGAATCGGAGGTTCAAGGTCATCCTTGGCTACGTAAGTTTTAGGACAGTCTGGGCTATATGCTACTCTATCTCATAAAGCAAGTTTTCCCCCAGTCACTGATGTCTGAATTAGCTTCCGTGCTGCAGCTAGAGGGGTCTCCTAAAGTCTCTTAAAGGTTTGGCTTCCTTGCTCTCCACCTGAAAGCTAACCTTTACTGCCAGGCACTCCAGCTGTGTGATCTGGCCCTGAGTACTACTCTGATTTCCACACTCACCATATTCAAATGCCCCGACTCCAGCCACTCTAATCTGCCTTCTCTTCCTCAATTATACTCACTTGCTTCACCTCCTGCCCCAGCCTCCACACTTTCTGGCCCTTCTGTTTGGCCTTTTCTGGTCATCCGGGCAGCTGGCATCTTTTTGACTTGCATGTTTCAGTTCAAATCTCCCCATTCTCAGACAGGCTCAGCATCCATGATACATCAGAACTGGCCACCCCTCCCTTGGCCCATCGTTCTTGGTCTTATCTCCCTTCTCTGAGCAATGACTGTCCCTATTTGAAACGATCACTTTAGCTACATAC
The DNA here is from genome assembly GCA_030556225.1 of Cricetiscus sungorus. Taxonomy (NCBI): domain Eukaryota; kingdom Metazoa; phylum Chordata; class Mammalia; order Rodentia; family Cricetidae; genus Cricetiscus; species Cricetiscus sungorus. The sequence continues at coordinate 70,858,937 of JANBXA010000651.1, forward strand.
TAGATAGCTCAACTCAGCAAATGGAACTCTTTGGAAGAGTGGAGTCCCATCAGTTTCTAACTCCCTGAAATAGTGTATGACACATAGTAAATGCTTAGTAAGCCACTGTGAACTCTCTAGTGGGCTCTAACTACCCAGGTCGGGCATTACATGCTTCTCTAAATCTCCTATAACCCTCAACATGAATGTGAAATGCTTGAGTCTCTGTCCCTGTGGACCAGGCCTAGGTCCTTCGGGGTGTGGTGGGGTGCAGTGCAGGATCTGGCAAGCCAACTTTGGCGCATCGATTCTTAAAGCCACAGGCTCTGAAAGCTCGGTATGGGGCTGAGTGACTTGTATCCAGTTAAGGCTGGAGGTTTTGTTGGATATGCGTCAGCTTCCTGTTGGGCCCCACCCCTGGCAGAGATTCCTTTCCTTTCAGTTTAGGGTTCCACCTTCAGGAAGTTGATAGTACTTCATGCCCTCTGCCCTACCCCCAGTGGCCCCTCCTCCCCCACTGTCCACCTCTGCAACACTGAGATGCTTTTAATTAAGCAATGTATCTGAGTCTGGGCCACCAAAGGTCAATACATGCTGATCTCTGGCACTTCCTCTGCTTGGCCACTGATGTTAGGTAGTCAACTTGAGAACATGTCAGGACCAACCTGGGCCCGCAGTTCCAAACCCTCTTTTGTACATTCCAATTCCCAGTATGTAAGAAGGGTATATTTGTGCTTAAACTAATAGTGAAATCTTCACCACACCCCAAGTCCCTGGCAGGTGGGACTGGCTTGTGTCTGAGAGACACAGACATGAGTCAGAGGTTACCTCAATGGCTGGCTTGGTCGGGTACGTGTAGTTACTGTTCCGGAAGGTTCTCAGGAAGGGTTCATCCTAGGAGGAAAAAGAAATCACACTGAGAGCTTCTCTAACATGAAGGATGCTCATGAGCTAACCGCCCTGACTTCTAGGGTTATTTACAGGGCTCTGCTTCGAAGTGGAAGGAGACTTGTAGACAAAATTTCAGCCATTCCCAGAAGGGTTTTTACAAACCCTTATTAACCAGGGAGGCACAAATAAAAGGCTTAGAGAAAGTCCTACACATCCTGCCATCTGGACTCCATGATCTCATGTAGACTGTAGCCAATTACACATCTCCATAGTCCTCAGTCTTACCTATTTTTTTTTTTTTTTTATTGTTTTTCTGGCAAAAGACTCACATTTCAGCACTTTTCTTCCTGAGGAAGGGTTGTGATTACCAATGTATTTTATTACCTGTCATTTTTCTCTCTCTTCCTTCTGCCATGTGTGTTTCTGGCATTTTCAGTCTTTCCCCCGCTGGACTAACCTGCTCTCCAGGCAGGCCCTCCTCACCTATCTGTTGTTCAATCAGTGCTGATACAAGCCCTGTCAACACCCCCAGTCTACCCAGTTGAAGGCGATGGGTTAATCAAAGCAAGGAGGAGGCTGCAGTGGCAGAGGAGAAGAGGAGAAGCAAACGAGGAGGAAACAACACAGAGGGAAGCAAGGTCAACTCGAGCTCTAAACCAGGGAATAGTGAGGTAAACCCAGGGCTGGGGACACTCGGGGACATGCTTGTGGACTGGAAAGACCAAGGCTGAAAAACAGGGGAACCAAGTAGGAAGAGGTGTGGGGAGATGTGAGGGAAAGCCGGATTTTTGGAAAAGATGTCTTTAGAGATCAATTCCAGGTGCTGTAAACTAACTCTCCATCATAAACTCAGCTAGGAGAGAGTTTATTTGGGATCAAGGAGGAAGAGGAGGAGGGTTAAAATGTTGGAACAAGCCTGGTGGTGGTACACCCCTTTAATCCCAGCACTCAGGAGGCAGAGGCAGGCAGATCTCTGTGAGTTTGAGGCCAGCCTGGTTTACAGAGCGAGTTCCAGGACAGCCAGAGCTACACAGAGAAACCCTGTCTGGAACCCAGCCCCAATGCCGAGGCCTGCCTCCCCTTTTCTTCTGAGTCTTAGTACTCCAATCTGAAACAGAGACCAGTGCAGAGTCACCAGTGCAAGACAGAGGCTTGTAATGGCATGCAGCACAGTTAATTAGGCTGTCTCAGATCAGTGTCATCATCTTCCTCCTCAACAGTCACCCCAGGAGGGCAGCCTGTGTGCCTTCTGCAAAAGACTGACCTATACCCGTGTCCAGTTCCTGTACCCAGAGGAATACTGAGAGGAGGCCAGGGGGAGACTTGTCCCCTAGGCACGAGGGGAGGGCATGAGACATTCCTAGGCAATGAAGGCCAGCAGACCTAGAAGTGTGGAGTTTGCTGAGGGAACTGACGCAAGATGTGGGGACATACATCCCTCAGGACAAGACTGGGCGTGGGTGCTAATTACGATTTTCCCTTCACAGAGAATTCCTGGTCTAGATGTGGCCAGCACAAGAGAGAGCAGAAAGCACAGTCATTTTTACCTTTCTGGAAGAGCCAGGAGTCTTATAACCATTTATCTGACTGTAGGAACCATGAGTTGTGGGAGAGGAGAAAATGCTGAAGGGGGCAGAAGCCAAGGGGCCCTTGGAATTCTGCTCTTATTGGCTCTTGGTTGCTTAGTACACATGAGTCAGGCTGGCTTAAAGGCCTGGGGTGGAGCTGACTACATGAGAGATTCTTGGCCTCGAGCCTGCACAGGTAGAGGGGTGGCTTCTGGGGGCTGCCAAGGAGTCAGGCAAGAGTCCAGGCAAGGCCAGCAGTCCAGTAAGTGGCTGGTGACCTGGGCTGGCTGCATGGCTGGATGGAAAGGTCTGCAGAGAAGGAAGGAAGGGAGCTTTTCTGATGGGCTCTGTGTGCAGCTAACCCCTCCCCCTTCTTTGGTAGGAGCAGTAATTTTATACCATATGGAGCTTCCAAGAGGAAATATGTTTTAAGGGTTTGGAAATAGAGGATTGGTGTCTGGGAAAGGAAAAAACAGTGGTAGAGTGAGAGACTGAGGAAGCCGGTGCTATGAAGTTCAAGGGCGGGGGGGGAGTCTCTGGAAATAGATAACTTCAGAGTGAGGATGCACACATACAGAGAGAAGACAGTAAAATGGAAACAGGAAAGTCTTCGAGGGGCCTCATTTTCAGGATTAGAGATAGGAATGCCATTAAGAGGTAGGAATAGGGGAAAAAGAGGCAAGGAGACAGTTAAGAGAGTGAGAGAGTGGCTCCCAGAGCTAATCAAGACTTGGTCATACAAAATTCACACAACCTGCACATACATACTTCCTAAAACCATGGTGTACTGTGAACTCACCCTACCTCACAGCAGAATGTGGTAGCAGTTAGATTGGGAATGGAGGAGGGGGTACTTCTAGAAGAACTCACTCCCAACTTGCTGCTTCTACCCCACCCTCATCCCCCTGGTCCTGCTTGTTGCTTCTATGTTTAGGCACAGCCGGGATGAAAATATGCACAGCCTGGTCCCGTCAGCTCACAGTGAGCTACTGGTGGACTTTTGTATGGCTTTGAGGCACACAGCAGAGAGCAGATGGCACCTGAGACACTCTGCAGGGAAGCTGGGCTGGCCAGATGGACCCTTTTGGAATGGGCTCCAGCGTTGCTTAGCAACAGCTTCTCCTGGGCTGGGCTTTTCACAGGCTCTAGGAGGCTGGATCTCTCCTCAGCCCATCAATAATTAGGTCAGGTTCTGTCCGGAATGGAGGAGGTAAGGTTGAGATCCAAGGTAGAGCATCATCTCTTTGGGGCTCCCTGCCTGAACTAGGACAGAGAGGGGCACAACTGGCCCTGGGGCTCACGGTGAAGGGACTCTCCCTGACTCAGGGATGGGACCTCAGTTTGGCATATAATATGTTTGTGGGTCGGAAGAGCTCATGATGACTGAGATTTGACACCTTGGAGGGGACTCTTGTGTTTGATATTCAATGTGGTCATAGTGTTTGATATTCAATGTGGTCATAGATTATTAAAGTACCAAAAACACTCAGTTATAGGTGAGGGAGGTGGCTCAGTCGGTAAAGTGTGAGCCACACAAGTATGAGGACGTGGGTTTGGGTCCAGAGACCACTATAGGAAGCCAGATATTCAAGTCTGAGCCTGTAACCCTAGACCTGGGAAGGTGGAAACAGGAGGATTCATGGGACTTACTAGTCAGCCAGTCTAGCCAGAGTCATTGGGAGAGCCTGTCTTAAGACTAAGGTGATGAACAGCTGGAAACATCCAACAGGCAACCCTGGCCTCAGCGTACATACAAGGGCACACAAACAGAAGGAAAGGGACATTTTTATGGTATGATCACTACTTTAAGTCCTCAAACGCCCCTTACTGCCCAAGTTGTCCAGGCCCCTCCCCCTTGATGCAGCCTCAGGAAGGGGCAGTGGATGTGTTCACACCTGGCATAGAGGGGTCCCACCTAAGCCCTTTTATCCAGCATCCGATTATCACTGGCACTCGAGCTACCATGTACACTGTTAACTACAGGACTTGACTTTTCCTGTGTTTGGGGCACTAGATCCAGCCACCGAGCCCTCTGCTGCCACTGCTCTTATCCCCTCTTCCTGGCACTCTTGCTCACTAAAGACAGACAGAAAAGACAGCTGACAGGGAGCATGGAGCAGGATAGGGCCTCCCCTCTTCTTGGGATCCCCACCCAGCAGATATCCCAAGGGAGCCTCAGCTGAGGCTCTGGAGGGTGGGTGGCTGCTGCTTTGCAGCTTGACCCAGACTGGAAACCCAGCCTCCCACATTAGGTCAGACACTCTGCTTTTATGGCCACCGAGGGCTCTCTAGCCTTGGCCTTATTTGGTTAAAAAGCCATAAGACAAGACCAGAAACAGGAGCTGAAGGCAATGGGAACATGAACCTACCCCCACTCCAGGCCTGAAATCACATTTAACATGTTCCTCCTTAAAAGGAGCCCCGAGTTGTTCCTTTTGCCAATTCAGGCGGATCCTCCAGAGCCCTCCCTGACGGTAGCTCAGGCTCTCCCTTTGTGGGACCCTCTCTTAGTCCTACACACATCAAGACATTCCCATCTGCTCCACACTGTCTTGCCTTCCTGGCGTTTGCTGTCCTGGCTTCTTTCTTTGTGTGGACCCAACTTTATCACCTGTCTTCAAGGAAGCAGCTCAGCCAAATTTCCCTCTCCCCCCTCCTCCAAGCCAATTTCTCAGCCTAGGGGCTGAGCGAGCTCAGTTGGAGGAGGAGGAAGAAGAGAAGGAGGAAGAGAAGGAAGAGGGAGAAGAAGAGGAAGAGAGGGAGGAGGAGTGGAGGAAAAGGAGAAACAGGAGAAAGAGGAGGAGGAGGGGTAGGTCTGACCAGATTCTGAGGACAGACCAAGCAGCCCCTCCTTTAGTACCTGGGTTGGACAGGCCATGGCTATGAATGCTTGCAGGTCCAAAGTATCAGTTTTCTTTCCCAGAGGTTCAAGCTGATCAGGGAAGAAAAGAGAAACATACCAAGCTTGTTTGTGTCTGATGAAGTGAATATCAGAACTTCATTTTGGGGCCATGGTTTTGACTTGAGGATCTGTCAGGTGCTGGCAAGCAGTATCCAGAGCAAATCAGTTAGCATCTCTGGAAACTCAAAACACTGTTCAGGGACTAAAAGGAGATTACAGTTTCAACTGCCTAGTATATGTAGTGGTATACAGAAAAGGGTGAATAAATTAGGGGTTTCTGCTGGTGTGTGTGTGTGTGTTTGCATTTGTATGCACATTAATGAGTTGGTGCCCATGCATGTATAGACGTCAGAGGTTAGTGTATCAAGTGTTTTTCTCTACTGTTTTCTATCTACCTTATTTTTTGAGTTAGAGACTCTGACTAAACTTGGGAGTGTGTTGTTTCAGTTAGACCGGCTGGCCAGCAAGCCCCTGGGATCTCTGTCCCCGAGCACTGAAGATATAGAGGTGTGGTCCCAAGTATCTGAATTCCATTTACCCATTAAGCCATCTCCTCAGCCCTCTGACAGGTTATATAGATAGCATCCCTCATGACAGCTAACACACACACAGAGGACAGCTGGCAGTGCAACCTGACCAAGTCAGTTTCCAGGATTCTCTATGACCACGCTATAGACATCTACAGATGTGCCAGCTGCTGTTCCTCTGGGTCTGCCCCACCTTTTGTAGGGTTAGTACTTTGCATTAGACTACACTGCCAGAAGTCCTTTATCTTACCATGTTGGCCCAAAGGGCTCTCGAGAGCTGGGAGTGGAACTTCTGGTTAGGAAGGATGCAGTCTGGGGCAAAGAAGGAGGTATCTGGATGCCCACCCTGAAAGAGACAAACACACTTCCTCCAGGTCCTGTGGGGTCAGAGAGAGCCATAGGCCATGTGATCCTTGGGAATGACTACAAAATGTCCTCTTCCCTTTGGGAACATGCCAGGACATAAAGGAATTCCCACAGATAAATAGCTTTGATGATCTCAAGCTGTACCTTCTCTGGCCTCCACATTCTCTGTGTTTTATTTAAAGAGTGCTCTGTTTGGGCACATTTGTATAATGCCTAACTCATGCTGTAAGTGAAGCAAGCTAGCTTCTCAGTTCTCTCCAGGGAGTCTTGGGTAGTATATTGGTTAATATTGACATCAACCTAACAGAGAGTGGGTGAACTGGGGGTTGGGAGGCCCACACTGAATGGACTGGGGTACTGGACTGCACAGGGAGGGAAGGCTAGATGAGGACCAGCATTCCTGGGGCTCTGCTTCTAGACAGTAGGGACAGTAGACACCATATGACCTGCTGCCTCACGCTCCTGACCATGCTGTCCCTGCCAGGATATACTGTGTCCCTTCTTAAACTAAAAGGATAGTCAAAATAAATGCTTTCCTTCCTCAAGTTGCTTTTGTCAGGTATTTTATGGAGAAAAGTAACTAATACTAAGCTAGCTAGGGTGGTGGGGGTAGGGATACTTCCTTCCTAATCCTCAGCCTCCACAAAGTGCACACCAAGCAGGCCTGACCAGAGCTGACATAAGGCCAGCAGGTCACCTGCGTCCAGATCTTTTCTCTGCAGGATCTGGATATACCACTCTGTTCTCCTTCCTGCTTCCCAAGTTGTCTGAGGCCTTGGGATAGAGGCCTTACCTGCTCCACCCACAGAGCTCTTTCACACTTAGAGGAAGTGGCAGGCAGAGTGCCAAGCGGTGGGAACATAGTATATGAACTCTTTATAGCCATGGGGCCACATGTGAGAGAGACCATGTGTGGCTGCAAGTTACTAAAGTAGACTTAGTAACTGCAGTCTGTGAGTCTCGACCATCTTTCTGATTTTAGGAAATCAGATATAACACATCTTTATAGTTCTGTTCTGTGGGGCTCACCCTCCTCCCCAGAACATCCCCAAAGACAGTTGTGGCCATCTTATCTGTGGGATGCATAATGCCTGGGTTCAGATGTTAAATACCACTGTGCCCACTAGCATAGCATCTGCAGAGTTCTCTGTGTCCTTCCCATCCCCATGAATTCCTGCCTTGAGAGCCTAAGGTGGGGGAACATACCTCTAGCATGGGGAGCCTCGCGTTGAGGAAAAGGGGCTGCAATACCACAGTAAAGTCCTCCCGGGTATCGTAGCGGCCTGACTCAACCAGCTGGAGCATGCTACTCTGGAAACACACAAACAGGAGCCTTCAGCACAGGGGAGGGTAAGGACAGGTGGCACACAGCGTTCCTGTCCCCACCCCCCATTCCCTCAGACAAGGGAGCTGACTTAGCCTGAAATAAATGGTTTCGAGAGCAGTTCCCACTCCAGAGTTTGGAAATGGATGTACTGTTTTAGTTGGCTCTACAGGGCTGACAGAAAGTCCCACAAACAATCAATCAAAATCCAGAGAATACACTCCAGAACATGCCAGGCTCCTAGCCTGTAATCCTTTTTTTTTTTTTTTTTTTTTTTTTGGTGGTCTGTCTGTGGGGACTTGGGTGAGAATGGGGACTAAGGAAATGAGAAGTTAGCCTCCAGCGTGGCTTCATGGGGCACCCCCAAGCCTACTGGCTAATAATGAGATTTAGCACTCCCTTCCAAAGGTGCCTCAGCCACACCAATGTCACCTGGATGCTTCTGGGGCTTTTCTAACCAAGGAAACGGAGACCCTCAGTCAGGCGGGGCAGAGGGAGGGGCCCAGGATGGCTGATATCTTGCTTTATATCCTTCAAGCCTCCCCTGGCTAGTGGGGGCTCTGGGCTGTCACGGGAAGGGCAGGAGAGGAGGACATGGGCTCTCCTCTACCTTACCTGGTAGGACTTGATGAAGGCCTCTAACCTGGCCAGCTCTGGGGAATTCTCTCCGGGGGTCAGAACACAGTTGCAGAGAACACTGTACAAAGGGGGGAAAGGGGGTCGGGAAGATTCATAGTTCAGGGACTGCTTCTGGCTACCCAGAGCTGGGCGGGGTAGCAAGGCTCACTCAAGCCTTGGATAGGGAGCACAAGTGCCTGAGCTTCTAAGACAACTGTGCTCAGTCCTAGAGAAAGTGACGGGGTTGGGGGAGCTGCAGTTTGAATGAGCCTACTTTAACAAGTACTAGAATTGGACTTGAGAGGCTAGGCCTGTCCCATTCCGTCAAAGTAAATGAATTCAGGCAACAAGAATGCAATGTTTAATTAAGAAATAAAATAGCAACATATCCTTGTATTGAAGCAGACACACCAGGACTCTGATACTCACATGCTGAGATACCTCCTCTAATGCTATTCCAATGTCTTTCATCTGATTATGAGTTAGCTTTATTCATATACACTTAGCATTAAGAGCAAAGTTAAAGATGATCCTTGACATGATATGGAGGTCACATTCCAATGAGCTCATGGTACGTTTATAATACTGTCCATTAAAATTCATTTTCTAGGCTGGGGAGAGAGCTCAGTGGTTAAAGTACTTGCTGTGCAAGTGGGAGCACCAGAGCTTGGATTCCCAGAATCCCCAGAAATGCCAGGTGGGTGAAGCAGCCCACCTGTAATTATAGCCTAGGAAATGGAAACAGGAGACTCCCAGAGCAAACTGGCTGGTGAGACTAGCCACATCAGTGAGCTCTGGGGTTTGACTGTGACAACCTGCCTCATTGAATGAGGAGCAGTCAAGGATAGGTCCTGGCATCAGCTTCAGGCCTTCACAGGAACACACAAACATGTGCATGTGCACCCACACACGTGTGCTTCCCCCATACAAACATGCACCACACCCTCAAAAAATGGAAAAAGAAAAAAATCATTTGCTGTACCCACCTACTAAATATTGCATCATATTAGCCCATTCAGTGTAGTGAGCTGACTTGTTTCTTCTTTGGGGTTGGGGGGCAGGTGGGGGGCTTTTCCTGAGGTATTTCTTGGGGCTCCCAGAGTTACTTAAGAGCATGGGATTACATATCACCAGGCCAAGAAAACACTGAATTCTGAGTATGCTCTCTTGAGTGCACATGACTTTTGTACCATTATTAAGGTCAGAATCCTAAGTCAAGGTCATCTGTATTTCTAATGCCTTCCAGATGGTGCCTGGGGCACAGTAAATTCTGTGGTATTTATTTATTTATTATGCATACAGTGTTCTACCTGCATGTATGCCTGCATGCCAGAAGAGGGCACCAGATCTCACTATAGATGGTTGTGAGTCGCCATGTGGTTGCTAGGAATTGAACTCAGTGCCTCTGGAAGAACAGAAGTGCTCTTAACCTCTGAGCCCACTCTCCAGCCCCTGTGAGATTTGTTAAGTCAATAGGTGCATGAAGGGGGTGCGAGGAATGGGGAATCACACACCTGTGCACCTACCACCCAGTTACAGAAGTGCCAACAGTCATCCTTTCTCTTCCCCAACTCCCTTCTTCCAGGCAAGGTGCCTGATTGTTGTTCTCCACTGTAGTTTAGTCACACAGAAATACCATTCTGGGTTTCCCTTTTCAGTTCAGGCTACTCAGTTTCTCCAATAGTAGCCCCTATGGTTCTTGCTATCATAGAAGTTCCTGCCTGGCAGGCACATGGGATAGGATAAGGGACAGGATCAAAGCTCTTAACCTCCCAGAAGGGAATGGTGATAGTACAAGTCCTTGCTTATAGACATGGAAGGACTAAGCTGCCAAGACCCTGGGGACTCACTGCTGAATGGGCAGGCCAGACCCAGGCTTAGGAGATCTCCTGGATGGGATGACCAGTGCCTGCCTACCTGGCCTGATGTACTGGGCACTTGTCTGGATTCTTCAGGAACACTTGCCGTATGATACTGGGGTTCATGAAGTCCACGAGGTTGACCAGGGCTCTGGGTACCTAAAGAGAAGGCAGCAAGTGAGACAAGGGCTCCCAGGGTTTGGATAGAGGCTTCCTTTAGACTTTGAGCTCATCCCTTGAGTGTAAGAGATGAGTCCACCATGGAGTGCTGCAGGCCATGCAGGACACAAATATACCAGCAGGTGAAGTGTGCCCTGCACAGCTACAGTATAGATAGTGCCTCTAGGATGGGTCAGTAAATACTAAGTGCTCAGCTTTATCCAGCCATCATTCAGTGAGCCAAAACATGGTGTGGTAGGCAACTTGTTCGCAGACATGGGGACTCAGTTACCCCACAGGGCATCTGAGGGTTAGAATGTTGTTTCCATGGCATAGCAGAGGCAGCTTGTTGCTTCCCACAAGGTATCAGGGGGGTGCAAGAAGCAAGGCTGGGTATATACAGATGCTTACTCAAGACACACTCTGTGTTCAAAATGCAATGCCAAGCCTGGGCACTGGTCAGCCACTAACACCAAGGAATGTCCTGGAGAGAGATGTTGGTACACGGTGCCTTCCTTTCTTGATACCTGAGATCTCTGGGGATCCTTCCAAATAGAATGGAGGGACTTGGGAATAAGACTGGAGCCTCTGGACAGAGCCAGAGCCTATTTTCCTGGCTGACTCTGTCCTTTATTGCCTCTCCCAATTGCACCTCCACCATATTAGAGCTGTAACCAAGTTACAGAAGCCCTTACCCACCTCCCTATGTAGGATGTCCAAGGCATTGCGGAGATGGTCAAGAAAGTTGGCTGCAGAGTACCGATTCTGAAGAGAGAAAGGGAACGGGAAGGAAAAGGTTGGTTCCAGTGAAAGGACAGAGAGGCAGGCATGGGCTTCCCTACTGGGTCCAGCCCCAAGGACTTGTTACCCTCCTACCACCATCTGTGACTAAATGAGCATGTTAGAATCTGAGCTGAATGCCCGATGACTCATTGTTGTCAGGGACAAGCTGGTTATAAGATTGGAACCATTGGCCAGAGTGGGAAGTAAAGAATGATTTCCCAAAATGCTTGGGGGTTTCTTTCAAGAGTTGTAAAAGTAGCAACCACCATGCATGTGCTACCCGACCCCTCACCACCTGGGAGTGCCTGAGTTATATGTACACATGCACAATGTGGTTGGAGTTTAATGCCCCCTAGGGTGAATTGTAAGGACGTCAATCTCCAAATGCCTAATGATCCGGTCAGGATTAGGTCCAGACTCTATCCAATTACCGAATCCGTGCAGAATTCACACAGGTCACTGGCCCCGATCATGACTGTGATGACCTTCCAGTCTTGGAGGAAGTTCACTCTCTACATTAGGAGGGAGGAAAATGTTCATAATTTCTGACAAACCATCACAGCTCTAGAAAATCCAGTCAGCCCCTTGTGACCTCTTTGTCCACTTGAAATAACACAATCAGAACCTTGCAGCTGATGACATTTTAAAGACTTTATAGAACAGAATCTTAGCAACAGGAGGGACCTTCAAGGTCACTAACTAGCTGCCACCTTTACCCCACGGATATGACATCCTCTAGAAGATCTCAGACAAGGAGGCTTTCCCATCCTATTCTCGGATGCTTCTAGCAAAAGGACACTCACCACTTTTGATGGCAGAGCTTTCCATTTGGGGAAAGCTCCAGTGGGCTAGACAACTAACATTATCAGCAAACATCAGTCTGACTCACCAACATCAGTCTGACTCACCTGGTCATTCTTCATCTTCTGAACCAGAATCTGGACTTGGCTTGCAAGGTTCCTGAGGAGAGAAAGTCAATCCTTCTGTTGAAGAGAAATGTCCATATTTGTCCTCTTACCCTATAGGGTGTACATGCTACAGGCTTTCACAACACTATGAGCTGCCGGTAGAAGCCTGAGTGGTGGGGAGCAGGAGCTTCGGGCTTCTGGGGCCTCTAGAAGAATTAATACCTCCTTGAGAAACCATCCCAGGAGGCTAGGCAGCTCTGCCTCAACAGCTCCCCTCCCCAACATCTCCAGTCTGTTTTTTGTTAGGTCCATTCCAAGACTCAGAAGACAAAGAGAGGCTCCCTCAGGCTGGAGATCTTGACTTCCATGCAGTATGTCTTCCCTGATCATATAGGATAAGTGCTACCCATGAACCTCTGGGGAGAGCATTATATCAGAGTAAGCTTCAAAAATTGACAATACTGGTCAGTGAGTCCAACTCTTAGATGTCAATGTGTGCAAAAAAAGCCTGACCAAGGAGCTGGGTGGCAACTGGACGGATATGACTCCTTCTCACATCCAAAGCCACTCTGAACTCCATGTGTTAACTTTGGTTATAGGGGACAGGAAAGAGCACCCTCAAAATCATTGCTTCATGTAGATGGGTGAAGTGCCCTTTTGTAGGTCTCTATGGGGACCTCTGAGGGATTGACTGCATGCCTCTGTTCCCCTCTCTGCAGCCCCTCCAAATGTCATACTCAGCTTTCGCCCTAGGAACAGCCTGGTTAAGGAACGCATTTGTAGAATTGACGTCACCGATGCCTATTGCATAGCCTGTGAGGTTTCCATTAAATTCCCGTAGGATGTCTGGAAGAGGAAAGGTAGACTCAGGCACAGAACTCAAGACAGAAGACTAGGGTTCTTTAGTACTAAGGGTTCTAGAAGTTCACCATGGGCTGTGCCATCATTCTTGTGCAACTCTGAAAACAGGGTTGCACATACACCTGACAGAAACTAGGGCCTCTCAGTTGAAATGACATGATAAAAAGTGAGGTAAGGCTGGAAGTTTCTCACAGAGTACTTTTCTCTGCCTGACTTACAATGCAGTGAAGGGCCCAAATAGATTTGTCACGGCATTTTTGGGGCCAAGTTGAAAACGCTCAAGGCCCAGGGTATTTGGTGGTTTGCACAGAAAGAGCAGGGATTAAACCCAGGTCTGCAGGCTCCATGTCCAATGCCCATTTCATCCCAAGGCTGACTACTGGGGCCTCTTCTCCCTCTTCAGGGCTAGTCCCTAAGGATGTGCTATTTTCTTGAGCAGTCAATCCTACTTGAGCCCTTAATATTTACTTACTGGGCAAGGTGGTCACATTCTCCAGGGACTCATCTCCACCAGCACTGTAGGGTGTGGGAAAGGCAGGGAAGGAGAAAATCCAAGTCAGTATAAAAACTTTACCAAAGAGCAATCCTCAACTGTTCTTAGAATTTGAGGGATTCACAAGTAGATTGTTTCCCCCTTAGTCTAGGATTTGAAGGTAAAAGACTTTCCTTCTTTACCCACTTGGGTGGAGAGCACTTAGCTGAGGACCCTATGTGCCCAGCATGGACTGTACTGTAGACCATGGCTCTTTCTCCTGTCCAAGCTTAGGAGTTAGCTGTGGACATCTCCATGTGACAGAGTAGAAAGCTGAGGTGCTGAAAGGTTAGTGGCTAAGGGTAACTAAGAGCCAGCTTGAGCTGGAAACCTTGAGAACACAGACATGCCTTGTCTGCCCAGTATCAGGTAGATTCCAATGGAAGATTCCGAGGCTAAGAGCTTGCTGCCTTCCAGTTCCCTGTCTTATTTTATCTGGCCTAACCTCAAAATACACTGTATGAGAGGTCATTCCTTCCACAGGCTTAAAGGAGATACTTATTTCTATCAAAATCTAGCCAGGCATGGTGGTGCACTCCTTTAATCTGAGACTTCAAGAGGCAGGGGCAGGCAGATGTTTGAGTTTGGGAGGCCAACCTGGTCCACAAAGCAAGTTCCAGGGCAGCCAGGACTGTTACAGAGAAACCCTGCCTCAAAAAACAAAACCTCTAGATGTTCATATATTTGATATATACTGTTTGCTTTTCTTCTGTGTCATTTTGCTCAGTTCCAGCATGCCAATTCAGGCAGGGGAGTTTGAGAATACACACTTAGCCGCTAGCCCTCTTGTAGCGACCTTTCAAGGATGGCCATAAGTCAAAGTCGCTAAGCTCTGCCCTCACCATCGCTCCCCCTTGGCCCATCAGGTGTCTGGGCCTGGGCTAATGGTTGGGCTTTTGTCAACACTAAATTCTTTTCTAGCACCATATGAAAGTGTTGCTTCTGAATCCTTCCTTCTCTGAGCCGAAGTTACTAAATTGGAGCATTTTACATTTGGAAGGAAATCAGAAATCTATATACTGTCCCATCTGTTGTCTTCTGCATATTTCCCTCAATAAACAGGAAAACATAACCACATACACATATCATGTACCTCCTTTCATTTCTTAAAGGCAACATGGTACTTAAAAAAAAACGAGGGTGGTTGCAGAGCAAGAGCAACAGGTATTCCCAGTGCCATTTTAGAACGGAATGTCCAAGAGGACAAAGGACAAGTACACAAATAAACACAGACAAGTCAAAATATTTGAGTCACCATTTTGATCAGAACTACAAAAAATGTGGAAGGAAACACTCATGTCAAACGTGGTCTACATCAGACTCTCCAGGAAATGTAATCTGTGACACATGAACTCAGTGACTAGACTTCCTTCATCTGTTGTCACCCAGTGTGCAGAAAAGTACAGGAGATGCTTAGTTATGTGTGTTGAAAATGTCAGAAATGTGATATTGAAGTCCTAATAAAAACAAAATCAAGATGCATTTTGCTTTGGTTCAGTAAGTTTTATTTTGGTCCATAGAACAATCCTAAACAAGTCAATATATTTCTACCAAAGAAAATGCTATATTCTAAAGAAAGCTTTCAGAGGGACTCACTGGTAAGCTAGCTGACAATGACATTCATAGGCACGTAATCTCATAGGCCAAGGGACCTTGGAAACCTCTATAGGTCCAGTTTACAACCACCCATCCCCAAAGAGTCCTGGGGCCCTTTCTTCCCTGTCTACACAAGGTCCAATTTTCCTACTGTTTCCTTGAACAAAAAGGTCTAGGATGCTTTCTTAATCTCCTGCAATCATCCCATTGTCTAGTATTTCCAATATAGTGGGCTCCAGAATATCATTTTTCTCTGATCAGTCTACTTCGTGGACATTTCCCAGGGGTTAATAGATATTTTAAGGAAAGAATATTCTAGAATTAAGAAAAGCCCCGAATCAAACATAAAACATAAAGAGAGGTCTTAAATGCAGCACTTCTTAGAGCCTTTACTATGCTGGCATGCTCATGGAGGAAATAATAGGTCATGTTTTACCTCCAATGCAAAGAGGACAGTTAACATTCCCCTTTTGGACAGTTAACATTCCATGAAACAATCCTGAGAAACACTTGTCTGGTGGTCTATCATTGTCACTTAGACAATAACCTGCAGCTTCCATCCTTAACACAGGTGCCCTTGGGAGAAGATATTTGGGACATTTAAGACAAAAACAGGGTTTTTACTTAAAATGACAACAGTCATTGGCCATGGGTCATTAGGTTTAGAACTTGAAGTTCAGGTATTTCATTCCTAGGAAAGAACAGAATGACTGGACATGCATACATCTGTGCAGGAAGTCTCTGTGGGAGCCTCATGCATATGGATTGGGAGCTCCATGATCTCTACTACCTGTAAGGCTATGCCAGGCACTCCTGTTCCCAAGGGTTAGCCCTCTGTGTGCTTTCCCTCACACAGTGATGTTGCCACTGCCTCCTTTAGCTGAGATGGAGATTGCTGCAGTTGCTACAATTCAGGCCTCTTCAGGATCACAGAAAGTCCTGCCCCCCCTTTCTAATCCCTCATAGCTTCATAACAATTGGGAAGAGTTCTGAGTGAGGAGATTCTGTTTTGTTACAGGTAGCCCACTAGAGACCACTGACCTGGCTGAAGACATGTGGCAACGTGGGGGCTCTGAGCTGAAAGGCTGTTACCCAGTTCTGAGAGTGGAGATCACCCTCATGCTGGGGGTGCATTGGAACTTCTGGGTGGTGGCTACCAGCTCTGGGATCCAGCCTCTCTCCCTTACCATGGAAAACAGGTCTCTCTGGGGCTTTCCTTGGCTCTGGACACTCCATCCCATTCCCTATCACTTCCTTAGGAAGGATCTTTGAAATGAGTGCACCCCAAAAAAGGAAGTATTTTGCTCCTGAGCAGCCAACTGCTCATTAATGCTCTGCCCCCTTGTGGCAGGCTTCGTTCGGTTTCCCAGCTAAGCCCTTAATGGCTCACTACTTTGAAACAAGCAAAACCTTGGATTTTACTAGGAAAGGAATGTAACACAACCGACACTCAATTTCTCACCTGAAACCCCAAGACTTAGAGCCTCTCTCCATCTGTATCTGGAGCGCCCTTTCTCACCCCTTCATTTGTGCAATGACATGCTAGGTGTCACTTTCTCCAAGCCTTCCATCCTTGTCAGCAGGGCTAGTTTCTCCTTTCCCACCCTCTGGCATTCAGGAAGTTTTTATTTCTAAAGAACACTACCAGGTGACTATGCAGCTGACACCAGACCCCTCAGACACAGGCGTTGCTCAGGGATGCCCACTGATTGCAACTTGCATCCATTATTTCCTCTTAAAGTGAGTATTAGGTCTTGGCAGTCTTCTGTATAGATGTAGACATATATATATATATATATATATACATATGTATGTATATATATATGTATATGGAGAGGTATGACTACAAAATGACATGAATACATACATACATGAAGGGAAGGCAAACACAGTAGCATCAACGTACGAACACAGACATGGAAATTGGCAGGTAGAGATTCAAGGACTTGGTGCTTTTCAGGCACATTTCATGTTGGATTTGCGAAGCCAGGAGTTTGGTAAGAACCTTGGTTTACTTTTTCTGCATAATTTAAAGATAAAAGGATCATTAACAGCAAAATTATATTCTCAATTCAGTCAATGTTCATAGTTTGCAGAAAGATATAGCTATTCCTCTGAAAGCCCCTTCTAGACCTGGTCCTTGCTTTTTGAGATTTCTGCATTTATAGGAGCTAAGCCCACATCCCAACCAGTGTACACTGCCAATTCCAACAGCTGGGAGGTAGAGACAGAGGGACAAAAGCCCTTACATAAAACAGTTTTACATAAAACAGTTCAAGCCCAATCCAGATTCCCTGAGGCCCTTGCAACAATAGAAAACAAATCCACATAACCAAGAAGATAACAAAACAACAAGCAGGCTAAACTCTGGAGAAGAGGAGGTCAAAGATTAACATCACCTATATGACAGTCCTCGATATTGTGTGTTGACATCGGAGAGGTCACCTTCTGGGGAGCTGATTCCATTGCCAGCCTTTGAGAACACCACATTTCACAAGAAAGGCAGTACGTTGGAGAGAAAGGGGAGCTGTGAGAACAAGGGTTCTAGCGGCATGGCCCCCAGTGTACTCATGAAAGCAAGAATGGTACCAAGGCTGGGAGTGAAGGGACCTAGTCTGTGGCCCGCCTTCCCAGGTATACCTTTTTTCACAGGAGAGGTTTGGGACCCAATTGGGATCATAACTGCAATTGGAAACCTCGCAAGTGTTTTACAAATGGAGTGATGTTAATAATATTACCAGTAAATACCACTCAGGTCTTTAGGGGCGTGGACAAAGTGTTTAGGGTGCAGCCACTGTGATGGGAAGATTTCCAATAAAAATCCCATATTTCTCTTTTTTTCCCTTTAGAACCTCCAGGAAGGCATTTCTAAAGCCCTAGCTGTGCTGCCAGGAGGTGGTGACCTGGGGTGGCAGGGCAGCCCAGCCTAGACAGTGAGAGGCAGAGCCTTCTCCACCACTGAAGGATAGAGCTGCCTTCTGTGTTGATGCAGAGGAAACAGATGGGGGAGGGCCTGGGCTGCTCAAAAGGGAGGGAGAATAGCACCCACACAGGCATCGGTAGGAGAATTTTGAGTCAAAATGACATATTTTTGCATATGTCAAAAAGTGGTGTTGGGTGTTCAAAACCTCTGCCAACTGAGAATAGTCAGTTCATTCCTGAAAAAGATTTTTTTCCTGCACACCTACTTGATAAAGCAGTTGTAAAAATAAAACTGCTGCCATTCTCCAGGGCAGATAGAGCCAGGGCAGAAGGGCAAGAGATTATAGAAGATGGGAGCGCAGGCTTTAGAGTTAGGAGGGCCCCACCACATCCATTGACTACTCTCACCCCCACCATGCCACACCCACTCCCACCCCTGGGGCTCAAAAGTTCTTACGGTCAGAGAGTCTCCCAGAGCTGCCACAACTTGGATGTCTGCAGGTCTCAGGGAATGCACTGAAAAATGAACGGACATGCTCGAGTACGGGAAAGGGGCTATAGGAACAGTCGAGGGCTTTTGCTTCATGCCAACACTCAAAACAAGACTCCATGTGTGCTTAGACTATGTAGTGCTGGGGACCCCAAACTGTGTTGGCAGACATTTCATACAAGGGCTTCCTCATAAGAGACAAACAATTCTTAGGCTCTCATCTGTCCAAAAGATCAAAAAATAGATGAAAGGGATCTTGCAAGGCACCACGTAGGAATGGAGGGTAAGATGAGGCAGGATCCACTTTAGTGACCAACCAGACAGACACTGGTCCATGTATAGCCTGTTTAGAATTGGGTTCTAGATTTCCATAAGAATCTAAGAAGTAGTCATGCCAGACCTTCCCCTACCCTCGATTGCTTTCTGAAGAGCCCAGAGAACTTTCTAGACCCCTCTGCAGGTAGAGCTTGAGGACACATTTCCACAGAGATTTCCATTTAATGGGACTGCCTGGCATCATTTACCTCTGGACTTCAGCACCCTGCAGGGCTGGGCTAACCAAAGGCAAGCTCCCTTGTCCTCTGTGTGTCTCTGCTTAGACCATGAAAGCAGGATGGGAAATAGCTCCTGGCCCAGAATGCATTGGGGCTTGCCAGGCATGATACTGCCAAAGGCCAGAGCTGGGCAGGGAGCTCCCCCGGGCTAGGAAACAAGCACTGGTCAGAACTGCCTTGAGTGGTTGCCATGAGAAGCCTTAGAGGCTGCTTGCTCATGGGTATGTGAGCCTTTGTGCAGGGGTCTTGGATCCTGTGGTCACAGGAGCTTACCTGAGGTTGGTGGTGAGGCAGAAGGGGCTCTGTCCTTGCATAATGTCCAGGTTCCATAACCCTAATGCAAAGATCCAATCTCAGACTCTCAGGGTTAAGGGAGCAGTGACCGGAAAAGTAGGATGACAACAGGCTCATTCAGCAAGCTTGAAAAGCTCAGAGCCTGGGTCCTGTACCTGGGAAGGGGCCTCCAGGGGCAATGGAAGATGCCACCCTAGATGATTCTGAATATCAGCCAAGCTGGAATCTGTTCATCTAACTCTACCTTATTTTTCATCCAGGGCCATCAAAAATTATCCCACCCTTCTTCCACCGTGAGAGGGATGATTAGCTTATTCTGTTTTGGTGGGCTACAGTTTGGTTGGAATTGAGTTTATTCTGCTCCCCACCCTTCTGGAAGGTGTGGGTGGAGAGATGATTTCACAAAAGGGTACAAACCATCTTGTGCTTTCTGTCAGGAGTTCTCACCCATCTTCCCACCAGCAGGGAGCTGCCCACCCCATTGCCTGGTGAACCAAGGGTAGACTTAGGTAGATACCTGGTTGCTGTTCTTGTAGGTGCTCAGAAATGGCAAGGTCTGTGTGAAGAGAGGAGTGAAGGATGGCAGGTTCACACCAGCATCATCATACCCTATCCCAGTCTTACCAGGCCACAATTAACACTTAGACCCTTCCAGAAAGGCTGACTGTCATGTGCTGCCACTCAGGATACACCAAGGCCTTCTCTACAACCTGACCTCAGCCCCAAGACTCAGATTGAACCCCTAAGTAGCTACCAGGAATGCCTATGTACTCTTCCCTATGCTCAGTCTATCAGCTATGGGTGTTGGGTCTCATTCTCCACCCAGCCCTTCCCAACAGGCTGCCTTGCCACCCAACACTCACTTTACCCTACAGCAGCCCAGAGTCTTTCCTGTTTGAGCAAGAAGAAGCTGATCCCTTCACTTATAACTTCCTTACCATGCAAGCCCTGGCCCAACAGTTCCCAGTGAGAAGCCAGAGATCTTTCAGGGGACCCAGAGGAATTCACAGGGCTGAGAGACTAAGGCTACAAAACTCCAAGAATCTGACAATTTGTGAGTGGTTCTATTCTGCTTTCCCCACTGGTTAAGGTCTGTGTTTCTAGCTCCAGCTTCCATTTTAACCCCCCCACCCTTTTCTACTCTGTCTATATAGTCAGAGGGTGTTGCCTGGATGGCCTACTATACCTGGTTCGGGCACATGATAGGGATCTTGTTTTCAAAATCATATTGCCTTGTCTTGTGGCCAACAGGTTCCAGCTAAACAAAGAAGCAAGAAGATGGGGGGCAGGGCAGACTGGCCAAGATGTAGGGGTGGGGCAGGAGGAGGGGAGATGCAGGCAACTGGACCGGGAGGGAGGATTCTTATACCACAGTTCTTACCATGTTCCTCCAGAGGGCAATGGCTGAGCGGGCATGAGTCTTGCCACTAAAGTGGAAACAGTCAGGGGCAAAGAAGGAGTTGTCGGGCAAGCCCTCCTAGTCATCAAGCAGAAAGGGAGGAGCAGTTATCGATGGTAAAAATGCAGCTGTGTACCCTCTGAGGGTCCCCCTCACTCTCAATGCATCATTTCTTTACCGGGGTCCGTGGCACAGCCACGTTTTCAAAGAATGGCTGGAGAACCACAGTGAAATCATCCCTGGTGTCATATCGCCCACTTTTGATCAGCTGTTCAGTTCCTTTCTGCAGGAGGAGACAAGAGACAGGGGTTGAACAGCTGGAGAAACAATGAAACCAGTCTCACGTTTTAACATCTACTTCCAACCAACACTTGAATTCCTTCCTGAGGAGGAGGAGGAGGAGGAGATGGGGCAATGGGGTCTGGTGAAGTGTGTTCTGGGACTTCACTCTGTAGCTTCAAAGAAGCCACACTGTGGCCCCAAGCATCCTTGAATGTGCTTGTAGTCACCACCCACTCAGTGGACAAGATACTTAGCATCAATTAACTCTGCCTGGTACAAACCTCCCAGCGCACAGAACCTGCTGCGGCTTACCTGATACTGCCTGTTCCTTTCAACCAGGGCAGCAACTTCTGCTGAGTTATCCTCAAACTTCAGGACACAAGGGCACAGGTTCCTGCCAGCAAAACCAAAGAGATGCCCCCAACTCGAGGTCATCATTCCGAATGAGTGATGCAAAAGCTCTGGCCTGAGCCTCCATACACTTCTTTTAAGTCGAAGGCATCAGGAATCTAAGCCTGGGTCAAGGGAAGCTACAGGATGTCCATGAACTTGCTCTTGAAAACAGGAGCTTCCCCCGATGTCTGGAGGAGTGATTTTCTGGAGCTGAGTCACCCGATGGTTGTGTGAGAATGTGCAGAGACACCCCCCCAAATGGCAATACTGACAGAAATAGCAATAATTGCTAGTACACAACACAAGTTATCAGCGCCAAGCACCATGTATTAATATGTTTAAATCTCTTAGCCATTCCAGAAATTATTATTGACCTCATTTTACAGGTGAGAAATCTGAAGCTGGCACAGCTTGTCATCCTAGATATTTCATTGGCTAAGGAAGATGATCACGAGTTTGAAGCCAGCCTGGGCAGCTTAACAAGATACTATTCTCAACACAGAAAATGAAATGGGGGTTGGAGATGTGGCACAGGTGGAAGGGTGCCTGCCTAGCATGCATATAACTTTGGATTCTGTCCCTAACACCCCAAAACTGGGTGTGGTGGTCCCTGACGACTATAATCCTAGCACTCTGGGAAGTAGAGGCAGGAGAATTAGAAGTTTAAGGTGATTCTCAGCTATAGAGAAAGTTTGAAGCCAGCCAAAGATATGCAAGATGCTGTCCAAAAATAAATAAATAAATAAAATGATAAAAGTAAAAAGGGCTAGGGATATAGTTCAGTGGTGGTCGACTTCTCCAGTACAACCATAGTCCTGAGTTTGTGAAGGGTGTGGGGGAGAGGAGGTGACCAAGGCTCAGTGGTTAAATAACTTCCTCAAAGTCACACAGCCATAGATTCTATTGCAGTAGGGGCTTTGAACTCAGACTCTGAATTAAACTGTTTCTGCTAGTCTGCAGTTCTGTCTGGTAAATCTAAACTTTTGGTCTTAGGGACAAGGTAATACCAGGCCAGGTGGCTCAGCATAGATGTAGCCACAGAGGAAGCCTGGTCACTGAGATAGAAGAGCAGAGAGGTGGAGAGTGTGGTCACAAGAGAAGGAAGCCCTTGATTTCCTCAGTACATTCTCATCTTCAAACGGACTTGACAAATGCCTACTCCGAACTTTTGAGTTTTAGTGGCTTACAAGTCTTTGCAATGACCAGTAGCTGGGTGGCTGGGGAGGGGGAGTGCTTCTTGGGAATCTGCTCTGAAGTGAAAAGAATATACATTCTGAATCCCCTGCATGTCCCAGTGACTGGAGAAAGTGGGAGCTAGCAGATGAGTCAGCAGTTGAAAATAGCGTGCCTGACACCAGCTGTGTTAATAGACACTTGTCACTGGCAGGCAGCCTGATTTTGCTCCACAGTCCCCTGAAGCCTCCTTTAGGGAACCTGTGCTGTCTGTGCACATTCCTGGAGGGAAGGGTTGGCAGAGTTCTCTAGGGATCAGTGTACCCCCTTAATTTCTAAGAACAAGGCTGGCCCTTGTGAATTATTCACTTATTCAGCAAACAGCCCCTGAGCCCCTCCTCTGTGCTGGCAGTGACTCAGTGCTCACAGGCTGTGGGGGATACTCACCACATGGTGGTGACTAACGACCACGTGGTATGCTCAGGGACTTGGTGGGGGCTTGCACAGAGCTAGAGGGCAGGGGAGAAAGGTTTGCACAGCCCCTGTGGCTGGGGCAAATGGTGCAGAGGAGGCCTTTCAGGGCAGAATCTATGGGGAGTGGTCATGCTTCAGTTCAAAGAGCAGCTCCCTTCCAAAGGTGCAAGAGGAGGGCCATCTTTGGTTGGTTCTGGAGGCTGAGGCCAGCCTCTCAAGGGCATCCTTCCGAGACGACTGTCCTCTTGACCCTGCTGACCCTGATCTCTTTTATTTCTCTTCTAAGGAGTGACAGTAGCCCCGTGTTTGTCTGACCTGGAGTGCACACATGTCCGAAACCGCCTCTGGGAGGCAGTTACTCTGCTCTGGATATGCTGGAAATGGATTTGAACAGTGGGCTCCCCAAGTATCACCCATGGCCTGAATCCATTCCTAATATCCTTATCTCCCTTGATGAAGGGGGTCCTGTGGTTGCCATGGCAATGGAAACAGGAAGAGCTGCCCCTTAGGGAAGATTGTTGAGGCCTCTCCTGATGTTTTTAAAATCTTGATATATCCTCCATCAGGTTAAAATGTGGGATGGTCCTTAAAATCCCTACACTCTGCCCTGGGGTTTCCTAAAGAATCTGCTAAGGCCCACACCCTTCCAGGAACACAGGAGAAGTTTCTAGCAGACCTGAGGATCAACCGTGGGCAGCTGACTTGAGTTTCTTTGTACAGTTCCCTCAGGCCGATGATCTGAATCACTTCCACCATGTTCACAAAGGCCCGGGGAACCTGTAGAATAACACAGAAACTGTCACCAAGACGACTCGGTGCCACAGCATCAGCTTCTCACATGGGGGCTGGAGCTCAGACCATGTGACTTCTTCCTGACCCCACCCATACTTTCTCTCATCTCTGCTCTCCAGGGATGTCAGTGCATACAGACTCTGGCCAAGGTGGTCTCAGAACAAAGCCAGAGCTGCATCTAGGCCTCTGAGGCCACAGATGAGATCTATGGCGGAGCTACTCAGCCCATGTGGTCTAAGTCCATACCTCTGCATGGAGGATGTCCAGGGCCTTCTTGATGTTGTCTGTGAAGTTTTGGGGAGAATAGTGAACCTGCAGGCAGAGGAAGAGTCTCCTGAGACCCATGAGTCACCAATCTCCACCCTATAAGCGGGGTTGTTTCCCATCTTGGCTTCTCCTTTTTCTTTATTACAGAGTTGGCAATATTGAAACACACGGCTTGTCTTTGGAGGCCCTAGCTACAATGCCTGAACGCATCATGGCTGTCAAGGAAGGGTCCTTTCTTTTGCTTAGAGCCAGAGAAAACTCAGAATCAACTTTGTATTGACTAGAGGTAGAGCCTTGGCTATGTGGAATCACCTCTTGGAATGCCTTTGAAATGTGGGTGTTGGAGCAGAGGATGACCTCAAGCATTGTAGTGTAAAGCATCTCTGGTTCTACCATCTGCCCTATACTTGTGGGGCCATAGTCTGGGCTGAGGCTCATGTGCCCAGCATCAATCACATCTGAGCCAAGTGCTTCAAGGATGCAGCGAGGGAAAACAGGTGTTTGTGGAGCCCCAAAACATAAATAACACTTTGATGTTTATATCTGGTTTTAGAATTGTGTGTGAGTGGGGGGTGGGGGTAGATGTATACAGTGGACATCCATATATATGTATATACAGGCCAGAGGCTGGCATCAGGTATCTATCTCAGTGACTCTCCATGCCTCAACGTTTAGGACAGGGTCTTACACTGGATCTGAGATTTACTGTTCAGCTAGACTGATTGACTAGCAAGCCGCAGGAATACCTCTGTCTCTCTTGAGCATTGGGGTTACAGGTGTGCCACAATAGGGTTATAGGTGTGTCCTGACACAGCGCACTGGGGTTATAGGTATGCACAGACACAAGCACATTGGAGTTACAGGCCTACACTGACACAGCTGGCTTCTGTGGGTGCTAGAGGTTTATCCTTAGGCCTTCATGCTGGCATAGTGACATTTACCTGGCTGGGCCATCTCGCCAGCTCCATTTTCAGAGCATGGGAGTGGACTCCTTTCTGAATAAAATCTATCTGAGAACCTCACTTTACAACAGGGTAAAGTTGTGTCCCTCAGGAAGCTGCAAGGGGTATCCAGGTCCCAGAGTCTTACCTTGTCCCCAGCAGCCTGTTAGTTTTCCTGGGGGTCCTTTAAATCTCAGCTTTAAATTTCCTAGCCCTTGTTGACTCTGATGCCAGG
Source organism: Cricetiscus sungorus (assembly GCA_030556225.1). Lineage (NCBI taxonomy): Eukaryota > Metazoa > Chordata > Mammalia > Rodentia > Cricetidae > Cricetiscus > Cricetiscus sungorus. Next base: position 70,884,026 of record JANBXA010000651.1, read on the forward strand.
AAAGTGCATTGTAAGATGCTGACAGCAGGTTGTCCTCGGGCATGAGCTTACTTCCTGCTACCGCAGGTCCCTCACTTCCTGCCCAGCACAGTGCCTTGAGTCCCAGCTGGTCTCCTGCATTATGTGCTGAGAGTCTACATGCTGTCCGCACACTAAACCTGCTCTATGGACTCTTATTTATGTCATCAGAGCCCCATAGTGATGATGTGTCTCATGTTATAAAGAGTTGCTTGTTTCTGGTCCCTGGCTGAGGGAACACCAAGGACAGAGGTTGTGTTTCTTTGGCCACTGATCACCACTGGCACGGCGTGTGGCACAGGTGTGGGGCTCAAAGGTAGTATGGGCTAAGGGGTCTCCTTCAGAGAGCATTGGGAATCATGGGTCAACAGCCTCCATTGTGGGTTTCCCATCAGTCCCAAGAGGTGCAGACCAGAACCTTACCTCACCACCTCTGTGGGAAATCACTTTCTCTAGGGACAGCACATAGCTGGCAATGGCAAGGCCAGCAAGTGCTGCAGAGAGGAGCCAACCTGTGATAAGCTATGAAAACAAGTGAGAGTTTCCCAAGCACAAGGTTATCTTGTTTTCTGGAATGATATGATTAGGCTCCCTCAGTATTTCAGGTGAATGTCCTCTGGGCTAATGGATCCTAGCTATGCTGTTCCAAGAGCCAATGGCCAACTCGACGACTCACCAGGTCATTGCAAGAAGCACAGAGGTCATTTCCTCCTATAAACACAGTGATTATCTTCCAGTCCTCCTGAAAGTTTATTGTCTGAAATAAATAGAAGAACAGTATCAAGTAGAAAACTCTCAAAGGGGCAGTTGCACATGCATCAGAGAGTTCAAACTTTTTTTTTTTTTTTTTTGGCACAGTAGGACATATGTCTGTCTCCAACCATCCTGGCAGGAGCTCTGAGTTTTGCTCTCAGTCTTTAGCATGGCAAAGAAATGGGTGGGAGATAGGGATGGTTGTTCTAGAAATCTCTAGAAATCTGGGGTTCTCAATTAGCTTGATAGAAGATAGACCATCTTTTATTAAGAAGGAATGTTCCTAACTCAGATATTCACATGAGTTAAAGGCACCTGTGAAAAATTCCAGCTGGAGCTGGGCATAGTGACACACACCTTTAGTCCCAGTGCTAGGGAGGCAGAGGCAGGCAGATGGATTTCTGAGTTCAAGGCCAACCTGGTCTACACAGAATTCCAGGACAGCCAGAGGTATATAGAGAAACCCTGTTTCAAAAGACCAAAATAGAAAAAACAAACAAACAAACAAACAAAAAACAAACAAAAATAGAAAGTTCCAGATGGTCAGAGCAACATGTCAGATCCAAGAATATGGAGGGAATAGTTTGTCGCTTCTATATTCTACTCTTCTACAAGAGAAAGTTAGAGAAGTGTTTGAAGTCATAGGGTTGTATAGAAGGGATATGGGAATATACATATACACACACACACACACACACACACACACACACACACACACACACACACACATACATACATCTATTCCACACACCATGGCCCAAAGGTGGCTGTGGCTCTCACAGCCTGTTAACATTGTCTCTGGCCCATATAAGCTTCACTTCTCTGGCTTCTGCTTCCAAATGAGGTGGAAATGAGGGGAGAGAGAAGATGAAGGGAAGTTTGGCAATAGACACGGACACATTCTGAAACTCTCTTGATAATGGATTTTTTTTGGGGGGGTGCATAGCATTACACAAACATAGCCAATCTTAACCCCCCTTTTGTTATTTTACCCACCTGAGACTACCTCCCAAACCAGGTCTGCACTGAGCCTGCACCACTCTTTTATGTGAGAGAATCTTACACTCATCTGTAGAACCCAGCTCAAATGCCTCTAATCTACCTTCTGAATCTTCCCAAGCAGGGAACCTATCCCTTTTGTGCCCTCCTCTGCTTTATGCAGAACTCTCTTTACAAAGCATGACTCAACTGTTTCATAATCTCAATCCTTCAATGTTGGTCTCCTCTTATAAACTCTTGGAGGATGGGACTGTGTTGTATTGTCCTCACATATCTATGGCCCCAGGCTTGGCTGATAATGCATGTCTACTCTGTACAGCTGGCTAATACTGCGATGGATCTCTATTTACAAAGGAACAGAGGTATAGGGCTCAGACCTGCTAGAAACCTGGCCTGAATGCTCTGTACCTCTCACCCTACTACTGACTTCTGTGTCTATGGATTCATCCTCCAGTCCCACCTCCATGTGCCCAACTTACCGTGTCTGCCTTCATCAAGCTCACCAGCTTTTGGGCTTGGGAGACTAAGTCTCTGTGGGAACACACAGTAAGGAGTTTAATGAGGACTAGAAGGGCAATGGGGCAGAGACAGTGGTGACTTGCAATTGACATTGGGGGTGACAGGGGTGGGACTGAAGCCCCCCCTCACAGAACTTCTCCACCCAGGCTCCACTGGGGAGGACTAACTCTCTGGGAAGGGAAGACGTTTGCACATTTGAGGGGCTGACTCTTGATGGGTTTATTTTCAGATTAGTGAGTGTATTTAATAATTTATTTCTGGTCTCTCTTTCAAGCATGGCTTGCTCAAGGCGCATAGGTCTTACATACATGTTTTGCATCATATGCCATTCAACTTAATGGCCATGTTAACAGATGCCATGCCTCCCCTACCTGACAAGGTGATCTCAGTTTAAAATGACTGCAGAGCTGTGGATAAGTGCTGTGGCAAAATGTTTGTTTAACATGAACAAGACCATAAATAAGCTCAGTCTCCATACTGTCAAACAAAAACTGTAACACAGATAACCTGCTTATGGAAAGTCGTTGTGGGTGCGAGTGAGATTCAAGCAGCCCCTTGAATAAGACCTCTGCCAGATAGCATGGGTTTGAATCCAAGACATCCCCATGACCACCTTTTGATAGCTTTTCCTTACAGTGAAACAGTGGGCTTGCCTTCTTTATGGAGAGGAGAGACTCAAATGAGGGTAACATAAAGAACTTAGTGCCTAACGCAAGGCAAGCATCCTTAGAATGATATCTATTGTCATTAGCACAGTCAGCATCTGCAAAGTTCCTCAGGCACCATGCCTAACTTAACTACTAATCCAATTGCTCTGCTCTTGGCCCTGGAACACTGGATATCAGACACCTGGGGTGGGGTCGTCAAGTCAATAACTTAACATGTTTCTCATCAGTGGATATGGCATCATCAGGGCAGCCTCTTTCTTTGCCTTTGAATCCAAGTTTGGAATGAGTACTCTGTGGCTTCAGGCTTAGTTTTTAACCACGGATAAAAAAACCCACAAATAAATAATCCCTCTGTGTTGTCCATCTCACAGCATTACTGTGTGGAACACAAGGATGGCAGCCTTGAAGGTACTCTAATGTAGGCATTGCGGTGCATATAAGAAGGGAATTAAGTGTATAAGACCCAAGGCCAGACCCTTGTGGTCAGCCTGCTGTACTTGTTCAGGCTATCTTCTTTGTGCTATAGTTTCAAGTGTAATATGGGAGCAAGCCCCCTGTCCCTGCTTTTGTCTGCCACCTGGATGTCTTCCCTAAGGCCTAGGGAAAAGTATGGTCACAGATTCAAGGCTGCATGAGCCACACTTTCTGCGGTTACTCATAGGCCTTGACTCTAAATGCCCATTCTTACGTCTGCCTGATCCAATTGGGTTTAGAACTCCCTTTCTTCTGGTGCTGCCAGCTGATACATACTGGGGAAGGGAAATTCTGTAAATGTTAAAACCAGATTTGAAAGGGGAAAGCCACTAGCCTTTTACTCCATCCCCACCAAGGAAAGGAAAGAGTCAACCTTCAAATTAATTTAAAAACCTCTTAGGTTTGGCATGGGTTGTCTTTCCAATAGGGGTTAATGTGAAAGCTAGTAAGAGGAGGCTTATAGTTCCTGGAAACCCCCGAAAGCTGGTTCCAACTAAATCTGGAAGAAAAATTGGGATAAAATAGGAAAGGTCCTTTCACACATTTCTCTATTTGGATGGGGTGTTTGTGTGTTCATTGGCTAGGAACATTCAAGTCTTTGAATACTATGCAAGCAGAGGTGGTGGGGGGCAGGAGCGCTGATCTGCTAGTTTTTAGGGACCATCAGGTCAGCAGCACCACACCACTAGACATTTCCTCAGGGGAATCCTGCAGCCCTGCTGATTAAGTGCCAAGACCACCCTCCTCAGCCACACCATGCAAGGGTACAGCTCACGAGAGCTTTCGCATCCAAAATGGTGTCAACCTCATGACCTCCATGGCTTGTGGAGAGAGGCTTGCACCAGCCTTGCCTCTGCTTCAGAGGCCTCTGCTTGTAGAGGACAAGGAATAAACAGCTGGCATTCAGGGCTTTGCTTCTCATGCCAGTAACCTATGGCCCAGGAAGCATACAGACTGAGTGCAGAGCTCAGAATGACCCTCTAAGGAAGGCATGGAGAGGAAGACTCAAAAAACAACCTGGCGTTTGTGGTGCATGCCTTTAATCCCAGCACTGGGGAGGCAGAGGCAGGCGATCTCTGTGAGTTTGAGGCCAGCCTGGTCTACGAAGCTACACAGAGAAACCCTGTCTCAAAAAAAAAAAAAAAAAAAATAGCAGCAAGTTAGCAAGTTAATAATGGGGACTCCTCATGAGCCCACTCACAGCCACTGCTTTGAGAGGAAATAAAGTTTAGGGTAGAGGCCAGGTGATATACTTGAAGTTTATACAGGTATACAGGGCATCAGAGGAATTTGATTAGTTGCTAGTATAGGGATGAGTGTACATTGCCAGACTCATGTGTCTGACCTCAAAGGACATTCCAGAGAATGCCCACTCCAGCCTCTCACCCTGACTCTTCACCCTACGCTAAAATCCAGGTGAAAGAGAGCTCCCCCCCCCCCAGGCACTCAGGCTCACTCAGCTTTGGCTCCTGCTACAGCTTGGTTGAAGGATGCTTTGGCAGTGTTTTCTTTCCCGGTGCCAACAGAGAAGCCCTTCAAGGAGGGGTTGAATTCTCGGAGGATGTCTGGAAACACAAAGGACATGTTTATCAATAGCTCCAAAGCAATCTTCCCAAACCCCTTTCTCTTTCTCTTGCTGTTTTGTGACAGGGTCACCTGGATATAGCCCTTGAACTGAAGATCTTCCTGCCTAAGCCTCTTGAGTGCTGGGATTACATAGCCAACTGGAGAACAAAACACAGTCACCACCTTACAACCCATCATGGAACAGAATGCTGGGTGCCTCAGACTTTACAGCAGGGGTCATCAACCTCTCTGATGCTGCAACCCTTGAATACAGACAGTCTTCTCATGTTGTGGCCCCCAACCATAACATTATTTTCATTGCTACTTTATAACTGTAATTTCATTACTGTTACAAATTGTAAGGTAAATACCTGACATGCAGGATGGTCTTAGGTGACCCCTGTGAAGAGTTCTTCAACCCCCATAGGGGTCATGATCCACAGGTTGAGAACGTCTGCTTTACATCAGGCATAGAATATTGTAATTTACACACTGAGGTTTTCCCCCTCAGGTCCTTGTAAGGATTTTTATTGTCAAGGGCTGTTGAAGTATTTTACTGCATCTTATTGAGATTGTATATTTTCTGCCTGTAATAATTTGTACATGTCAATGCATCCTTGTATCTCTGGAATGAAATGAACTTGCATATGGTCTCAATGTGTTCTTGAATTTCATTTGCAAGTATTTTGTTGAAAAATTTTGCATCTGTAGTTACAAAGGAAATGGGTTTTTATGCTACCCTGTGTTCAGCAGGGTTGATATAGGATGATGCTTGTCATGTAGCTTGAGGTAGGTGGTATTCTTGTGCCCTTTGTTATATGATATGATTAGGACTGCTATTAGCTCTTCTCCAAAGGTATGGTAGAATTCATTAGTAAATCTGTCCAGTTTGGGGCTTTTCCTCATCAAAATGTTAGTTTCTTCATTTTCTTCTCAAAATATTATTTTCAACAATTTTTAAAGATATTTTTTGCTGGATATAGTAATTTTGATCGGCCGTCCTTTACTTTTAGGGCTTGAATGTACAATATATACAATTCCACACTCTGGCGTTTATGGTAGCTAATGAGACCTGTTGTCATTCTGCTGGACTTGCCTTTCTTGGCGAGTTGGCATTTCCCCCTTCCAGATATTAATATTATTTCTTTGCTCTTTAACTTTTGATACACTGTCTACAATACATTGTGGTTCGTTGGTCAGGTTGATTTTGAATTCTAAATTATCTCATGTCTTTGAGTATTTTTCTCTAGATTTGAGAAATCTTATGCTATAAACTGAATTGGATAATTCTGTGTTACTTTAGTATTTATTTCATCTTCTATGCTATCCATTCTCAGGTTTGACCCCTTGATCACATCCCAGAGATCTTAGACATTATGGTTATATTCATTTACTTTTTATTGCTATTTGATCAAAGATTTCATCAATCTTAGCCTAAAATCCCTGATATTTTTCTTCTAAAGGGTTATTATAGCTATTGGCAATACTTTCCACTATTATTTGATTTCACTGAGATTTTAATTTCTAACATTTCTCTTCCCCACTAAATCTCAACTCCCTTGCTGACTGTGTGCTGATTATCAATCAGTTCATGGGTTTGTCTTTAGGATGGCACACTCTTCCCTGGAGATTGGCCGATACCATCAGGGCAGAGTTCTGTCTCCCACACACTCTGTACTGGTGAATCTGCTGGGTTAAACCAAGCAGGGCACTGGGCAGAAGGTCTGTCCTGACCGTGCACCACCCCAGCACCTTTCCACACATCTGTTTCCCCTGAACCATGCAGTGCTACATATTGCTTCTTCCCATTAGGAACGAAGGTTGAATGGCTAAGTGTGTCAGGGGAGGCCGCCTGGGGGTGACACCATCTCAGTCATTTGTAAAGCACTTTGATGAGTGATTTGAACAATATGATGTCCAGGCATCTTGCCAGGCCATCTCAAAGCCAAGATCACCACTCACAGAAGCAGCTTGTCACTTCTTAACAACAGGGGACAGGGAATGCTCATGACACAAACTGTACCTATTTACATCCAACACAATTTTCCAAGAACTAAAATAGACATGAAGTCAGATCAGGTGTGCTAATGTGTAAATTAAGCATCCCTACTGTCTAACCTTGCTGGCTTAAAATTCAAATAATGTCTTGACTCAATATATATACCAAAGGGCTATGTACCCCCAAAAGCAGGAAGAATGAAAACCAACCCCCCCCACCCCGGGGAAAACCTTTTAGGTGTTTCTATGAAGAAAAGAATTCATGGTAAATATTACCCAACACCTTATTAAATGAACACTGGGCAGTGGTGGTGCATGCCTTTAATTTCAGCACTTAGGAGGTGGAGGCAGGAGGACCTCTGTGAATTCAAGACCAACCTGGTCTACAAAGCAACACAGAGAAACCCTGTCTCGACAGACAAAAAACAAACAAACAAATAAAAAACAATAAAGACTGGTGTGGGCAGTACTAATGATAGTCAATCAGATAGCATAATGGAAATCATTGCCCACAGCCATAGCCAAAAAGTTTAAAGGCAGAGATGCCTTCTGAAAAATGTAGCTAGGCTTTAAAAAATTCATCTGTGTGGGCTGTCGGCAAAGTACTAAGGAAAAAATTGAGCTCTAAATACGGCTGTGTTTGCACAGCCTGAGCAAGGTAACTTCGTCTCTTGCTGCTGCAATTGCTACAGCAAGGTCCTTGTGAACAGATGCCCAAGCCTCCCAGGCCTAGGTGGAAAGCTTCCCAGATAGGCTCCGTGTCCAGAATGGCAGGCCAGAACTTTCTTATTGGACCATTTTTAAATGATTGTTCTAAGATTTGGTCTAAGCTCTCCTTTTCTCACAATTCATTTATTGGATAAAGGCGATTTCCTGTTGAAAAACAACGAATTAGCTCAGGAGCCAAGCCAGAATGGCAGCCACGGGCAAGCAGCGCCCCCTACTGCACGCAGCTGCGTGCTGCTGCCTTGTGAGGTCGGAGGCGGCCAGTAGGGGTCGCAATGGGCTCAGGCGTAGCCCCCCTTACCCCCCTAAAGCACCAAGGTACTCACTGGCCAGCGTGGTCACTGTCCTGATGTTCTCATCTCCTCCAATGCTGTTGATGAGGAGGAAAGAAAATGAAGGTTTAAAATGCCAGTCAAGCCTAAACAAAACAAATTTCCCTCCTGAATCACAGGTCTGGGTCCTTTACCCATCATTTATCATTTCTTCATGAGAACTAAAAATCTAAATCAGAACACAACTCCTTCCCTCTCTCCCTGTACGCCAGAGCAAACAAAGACCTTAAACTGAGGCTGCTGCTTTTCTTATCAGTTCAGCTTTGAGCCCCACTCTGATGTTGGAGCAGGGAGAACTAAATTGGACTCTTTCACTGCCTTTCCGGATCCAGAGAGCTTGTATTGTGGCTGGCCCAGTGCCACTTAGCTTTTCCAGGACTGTCACTAGCTTCCCCTAGTCTTTCTGTTCCTGCTTAGCTTGGAAAAGCCCTTTTTGAAAGAGCACCTGAGTCAGGGTCTCCCAACCCAAGGTTTCAAAGGAGATAGCATTGGTTTCTAGGAACGTTTGTGCACCTTCACTCCCCAAAATTCCCACCCACACCTTCTGTTATAGGAGTTGTAGTCTTTTGGGGAGGTCAGTAAGGTGAGTTTAGAAATTTGTTATATAAAGAACTAGACTAGACAGCACATCCCCCACTTGATGTACTGTTTTCTAGAAGGCACAGGGCCTTTCTGTGCCTTGCTCACCTCCAGGACAGGCCTCGGTATTGAGTTAGGACGTCCAAGACGTTCCCAGGCTTGGACCCAGCCCCATTGCCTGCCTGAAAGAGAAAGCAAAGAGTGGGTGTCCATCCCCTTAGCCCGGGCAGGGCACCTAGGAAAGTTCTTGAATCCAGATGGAACCTCCTATGGATCCATCTCTGACCTTTCTGGGAAAGGTCCCATCCCACTGGGAAAGGTCCCATCCCACTGGGAAAGGTCCCATCCCACTGGGAAAGGTCCCATCCCACTGGGAAAGGTGCCATCTGTAGCTATACCTCTTCCTGGGGAACCCTGTCTAGACAGCAACTGAAGGTCACACAAACTTAAAGCGTGTACTTTTCAAAAGCACATGTTTGAAGGTGCTGTGTCCATTTTTGAAAGTTGTGAAACATATAATCAAAGGACACATATGCTAAACTTCTGCATCACACCCCACACATGCACAGGTGAGAAACAGCAGTAAGATGTACTTTAGGGCACCTCCTCTCCTGAAGCACGTATCACACTTGCTGCCTCCCCCAGGCAGTTCTGAGTGCCTGTGTGATTCTCTAACGATTTCTGTCCTGACATCTTCTGTCCTGACCACGGAGGAGGATGGAGGAGGATAAGGGGTGAGGTGATAACAAGATCTCACTCAGACAGGGAGTGGCTAACATTCACAGATGGGAAGCCTGCCAGTCTCTCCCAGGGAGTGGCACACAGTAGGATAAGGAACTGCTGGGGTCTCGTATGGAGAAGGTTGCGATAGACCTAACATTCTGAACCCAGGGGCAGGACTGAGTTCTTGGGCCTGGTTTCTAGACTCGGAAGCTGAATGCCTTTGGGTTCTTATTGCATCTTTCCTTATTGGTCAAATGTGAGGAATTCCAGACCTTACAAGACTTTTGTCATGGGGCTACAGAGCAAGCGAACTTCATTGTGACTAGGTTGAAATTGTCCTTGGAGAGTTCAAACCTGCCTTCTAACTGATCCAGGGGACAGCATCTGGAGAAACAGATGGGCTCCACCAGTAGTGACCATTAAATAGAAACTTGCTTCTTGGAACCTCTGAGGACCAACCCCTTCAAGCTCTCTATGGGGTCGATTTTTTAAATGTGTGCTTTATTTGGGGTATCACCCCAGGCCAGCTCCGGAGATGGGTTTGTTCATGCCTGGAACCTCTCCTTCCACTGGCCCTCATTTCTTACCCCTACCTTCACACCCATCAGCACTTGCTCCTAGATCATCATCTCTCTTGCCTATTTGAGCAGTAATCTCTTAGCTTTTCTACATGGGCAACCAGGACTGGCTGGACCTTTGGAGACACTCATGGCAGGAGATGCTGTTCTACTCCAAACATGGGCTGTGTAGCTTCATTTTGTCACTCATGTTCCCCCAAGGTCTCTTCTACTTCTGAAGCATTGGGAGAGGAATGTAGAGGCTGGAATGGAAATCACACTGTGCAAGGCATGCTAGATGGGTTTGGAGGGAGGGTTTGGATATCAGAACCAGAAACAGGCTAGGATTAAAACCTTAACTTTCAGTTCCATGTTTTCATGATCACTAACATCTCTCCCAGCTAGACATGGTAGCCCACAACTGTAACCCCAGCACTTGGGAGATAGACACAGGAAGATCAGGAGTTCAAGGTCAACCTCAGCTATGGAGTGAATTTGAGGCCAGCCTGAGGTACATAAATCCGGTCTCAAAAGCATAAATGAAATCTCCTACTCCTACAGTTGAGGCCACCTACCGTGAGAGAGTCACCCATCGCCCCGATCACCTTGATGTCAGCTGGTCTCAGCCTGTGAACTAGAAAGCAAATCTGGGGTGAATGGAAAGTGAGGGTTTCTGGGAAGATTCTGGACTAGTTCCCCTGTACCTCAGGGAAGGAGTTGAGAGACAGCTTTCATAGTAGTGTACCTAGCTCCCACCAGCAGCCAACTCAGGCTTGCATAATTTCAGGCTACACCACTCTCCAGCAGAAGGGTGCATCAGATACATCTCTGCTGTCCTTCCATAGAAACACCTCTACCATGTTCACACTTCTCAAAGAGTAGCAGCTGCTGACTCCACTGAGGATTCTCACTGGAAAAGCCCCTGACGTTTCTGAGGACATGATGTAAACTAACACATGCGGGGTCATGTATACATGCTGTGAGACTGTATAGATTAGCAGTTCAACTGGGTTGAGCACCAGAGTCATCTGAAGAGCTGGTTAAATCACACATGACTGCTCCCCACCAAGAGCTTTAGACTCACTAGGTCTTTAGTGAGTCTGAATTTGTGTGTTTAACTAATCCCTTGGGCACTATGGCTGCACCCAGTGCTGTGTTGGTATCACATCTTGAGAAGTACCGAGAAATACTTTTTCATTTTGAAGCCATGGGCAGTGGTCCATTTCTGCATTTGTAGAAGAGACCATCACAGTTTTCTTCCAGTTCTAGGTACAAATTGGCTCACACACTGGCTGCCATTGCAAAGCCTGATGGTGGCTTTTCCATCTTGTTTTGAGATTCTACAGTCACTAAGCATCTTTAGAGTCTTCCTTCCTCCATCATCATGTCTCAAATTCACCACATACACGTGCATACACACGCACATTCCCTATTGCGTGATTACAGCCTACGTGGCCTTTCCCAGCTTTCCACAGCTCTATGTGGTTAGCAGAACAATATCAAATCACAAACCCAGCTGCACACATTAACACACGCCTACAGGGCTAAGCATGGAAACTTTAAAATGACCTCTTCCCAAAGAAATCAGGCTATGGAGGGTAGGGGGGGGGGGAAAGCACACCAGAAAATAAGATCCATCCCTTCAACTCCAAAGTGGTTTATTTTAGCTTGTGTTGATGATAGTCAATTACTATATTCTCAGGGCCATAATAGTGAATTCTCTGAATGCCGACTGGTATGCAAAGGTTAGGACAAATCTTTGGAGTTGGTAAAATGTGAAGGCGATGGGCAGATTTGCCTTCATAGCTCCAACATTTATTATAGGCTGAGAAAAAAAGTCCAGATGGCTTAGTGGATAAAACACTGCTGCCACCGTGCCTAAAAAAACCCAAGTTTTGTCCCTAGGATCCACAGAGTAGAAAGAGAACTCTGTCAGTTGACCTCTGACCTCCACACATGCTCCATGGCACAAGCACACCCACACACATTTATACATGTGCATGCAAAATAAGATTTGAAATACAAAAGCAGCTCAAACAGATCAGAGCTACCTCTTAAATTTGGTGGATAGAAATAAAACAGAACATATGCACACATATACAGATCTGTGGTGTGTGTGTGTGTGTGTGTGTGTGTGTGTGTGTGTGTGTGCGCACGCGCGTATACAGTTTGTTTCTGGAGTGACTTCTCTAGTTGGCCACACTGTATTCTCAACCAGAGAGACTAGGCCATATGAAGCAAAGCTTGGTAGGAGGAGTTGGCTTATCTGGCATTCTGCTAATATGATACAGGCTATACATTTCTTTGGTTTAATATTCTCTAGACCTTGGTTTGAGGTTTATTAATACCACTGCATATGATAAAGACTCAGAAATTTAGTAAAATGCTTTAGCAATTTCTCTTTGGAAAGGTGACTGTTTTGAGATAAGATTAAATTTATGTGACCTGACCTGATTAGATAAATGTTATCTGGAACGAACTGTTCACTAGAAGTTTGACACTCATTATTAACTCATGGACATTCATACTCAGGAGTAGTGACTAGCAGTTTGGTGTTTTAATCTTGTGTAGCTCAACCACTTGAACCTTCTAGTACTGTAATCTAAAGAAGTCAATTTGCTTTCTTTGTTAGCTAGGGCTTCCCAATCTATTTGTTCTGCAATTTTAAGGATTTTATGAAAAGATTTCCACAATGATGGTAATTTATTGACATTAGAATAAAACCCCATTCCTGCCTTTGGAGATTTTAATCTAAGTGTACATGGATAAATGGGCACCTTGCACATAGGAGTGCAAGAAATTCATTAATTTCACTAGGAAATAATGCAGGGATGGTGGTCTCAGATGACAGGGAGTAATCTATTTTGTAACATCAACTTTGATCTGTGCATCTGTGGGTTGAGGTGATATAAGAAAGAACTACGAAAATGGGCTTTAAAATAATTTGGAAGGCAGAATAATTATTTTATACCATAGTCTTGGTGACAACATTTGAGTGGTGGTACTGTGGCCTAGTTGACATATCAACTATGAGAATTCATTGGATGAATTTAAAATTCTCAGTAAGTCAGAGATACTCCGTATTAGCAGGTCCTCCCATTTGCTGAGCCAGTGGAGATATAAGAAATGGATAACTCTAACAGGATGTGATCTCATTTCAATTAGCAATCATTGTCTCCAGAAAGGGAAGAAACCTACCAGAAACATAATTAACAATCAAAAGAAAATAGTAATGTGGTCTTTTGTTGACACCCCCCTTTTTTTTAAACGTAGGAAATATTTCAGTTATAAACATGGTTAGAATACTCAGATCCATGTTTTGTCTAACACACAAAAATGAAGCGTGTTTCCCTTCTTTCTCACTTATGTGTGGCTGTTTTCCTGATTGGGTACCTTCCAGGGAACTCGGAAGTCTAGCTCAACATTCTTAATTGAGTGAGAATTTCACTGGACAAGCATTCGTGGTTCAGTCCTAGGCTATTTGGGTAGCTCAGTGGAGGCTTGGATCATCTATCTGTTTACTTAAACAGTGCCTATCACCAAGGTATCTCAGATTGCAAAGTCTGGAGATCTCCTACTCCTGAATCCTCCAATCACTCATAAACACAATGGTCATTAGGATCAGTGAGTAAGGGAGAAACTGTACTTTATCTGGTTCTAGATGTGGAGATAGGTTCTAATGGATGGTTGCCATGACAGAAACAGTTTAGGGAGATTGCAAAATACTTTATATACAGCATCCTTTCAGAATGATAAGATTAAAGCAGGCTATTAAAACCTTTAAGCTGATATTCTATCTCCATTTAGATATATGCGTATCTCTGTACACACACCTCTATCATGTTTTAGAATCAGGTGTTTTACTATGAAAGGGCACACATATAAACACGATCATTTCTTTCTCCTGTTAAAGTCCACCCAGTAAATAAATTGATAGGAATGCAGTGTCATCAAACATAGGAGCAAGAAGTCCAGAGACTAAACTCATCTTTGTGTAAGATCTGTACCACTTCTGTAGAGCTTGGATGTGGTTTGGTCCTCCAAAGACTCAATTCTGGAGGCTTGGTCCTCAATGTGGTGGTATGCAGGAGGTACAAACCGAAAAGATGGGCCTAATGCAAAGTAATTAGGGCACTGCGAGTTGGGGGACTGCCCTTGGACGGGGTTAATGCTGGCCTTGCAAAGTGAATTCGTTCTCATGAGAGTGGGTAGTTACAAATGAAGGTGACCCCAACACATGTTTCATTTTGTCAATGCTCTTCCCATTTCTCCACCATGTTTTAACTTTGCCACAGAGGGTATCACCAAAGAGACAGGCCATCTAATGTTGGATATTCAAGGTTTAAAATCATGGACTAAATAAATAGCTTTCTTTTAAGGTCCAGCTTCAGGTATTTTGTTACAGTAAGAGATAACAGATTAAATTCCATTGCCTACTCCATTACAATTTTGAAGAAGAAATTTTGTATCCAGGCTCTAGTGAGATTTTTCTACTCACTTGACAAACATACGTCTTAATCTCCATGTGCAAAGGCAAGACACTTGGGAAAGGCAAGTTAGGCCATGGCACCTAATTCGCTCTACTCACAACACAAGGAGACATATTACAACAAATGTAAGATTCCTTATAGGTTTTGTGACTTCTCCAAATTTGGTTCTCTTTTCAGTAATCCAGATCAGAAGTTAAATTAGATCAGCTAAGACAGATACTCCTGAAGGGCTCACAGGAGATATTCAACAATTTGCCAACAAATGAACAAGTAAGCAAACTGAGAAATGAGCATATCTAATTATCCAATGTCCAGTATGAGAGCCTATAGCACTAATGTTTTAGCTAAGGTTCTGAGTCACCTGAGTCCCACCAAGACCTTCATGTGACTTCCCATATGTGCACATATCACTTCCCAAGCTACTTCACCTACAAAGAAAACTTCCTCTTTAGGAAGATTGTTAATGATTGCCTAGAATATTCCATGAGTTGCATATTCAGAGCCCAGCACTCCGGGAACAGGGACAGGTAGACCTCTGAGTTTGAGGCCAGCCTGGTCTACAGAGTGATTTCCAAGATAGCCAGAACTATATAGATAAATCCCTGTCTTGAGAGAAAGGGAGGGAGGGAGAGACAGACAGAGAGAGGGAGGGAAGAAGGGAGGGAAGAAGGGAGGGAAGAAGGGAGGGAAGAAGGGAGGGAAGAAGGGAGGGGGAAGAGAAAGAGCTACAGTGAGAAATGACACATTTTTAATCTGCTGGGCCTCCCTGTTCTGTGCTGCCTTTAAACACATTCTGCACATTCCTTGGGTTAAGTATGGGACTGACTAAGTTATTTCTGTTTAAAAGTAATTTTTTAAATGAACAAATCCATCTATCAAGGTTTTAAGATAGAAACAGTACACGAACAACCTTAGGCTCCTTGCCCAACATGGGATCAACGCTCAATAAGTGCTTTCTGATGGTACTATTAGTTTAGTTAAAGAATAATCAAGCATAAACATGACCTTATGGCATCACACAGGGCCATAAACACTGCCTTGGACCTTCTCATCCATCTTGACTCAGATCTTGGGAATCCTTGTCATCTTAAAGTTTCTGTGACTTAGATTTTAGACCTCAAGTGAATTGAAAACTCACTAAACACAATAATCATGTACCTGTTGTGGGGACTGTGTCCGAGGGGTCCTTGTCAGAACAGCTGAATTCTGTGCCTTCTCTCACCTGAAATGATACCCACAGGGAAATAAATAAACACAGGAATCTACTGGTGTAGAGCCTGGGAGGGGCATATATCGGAAGCAACCACTTACAATTAAAACAGAATAGAACTATCATGTCTGTTAAGATCTCACTCTTTCAACCTCATAGCTCATTGCCCACAACACATTGCTCCGACTGGTCTCTTCCTCCACTGGAGCTCCAGCCTTTAATGCTCTTGCTTGGAATGCGCAGTGTGACTTCTTCAGACTGGGGGGCCCTCTCCTCTCCATTCGAAGTGGTTTCTCTCGCTCAGAAGATGTAACTGTGAGTTCTCCCCTGCATGAATTCTCAGTGAAGCTAGGCCATTTTGTCTATGCTGTTTATTATTGTGTGCCAAGCATTGTAGAAAATATGACTTATTGAACAAATAAATGACAACCATATACCAACCTCAGCATAAAATCCATTGATCGTAACATTTTCCCAATCTAGTCTGTCCTTTACCAAAGTCTTGATACTCTCCCATACCTCTGAGCCTTTGCCTAAGCCATCCCCCCTACTGCTTTTATTCTCTTTAGTTTTCCTACCCTTTTATCCACCAGGCTCATCCCCAGTCATTCTTCAAAACCAAGATCATGGGTACCTTTAGGAAAGTTATTTTTAACTTTCTGAGTTTGTTTTTCTTCCTCTGTATTCCCAGAAGACCAATGCAAAATTTTAATTCCAGTTATTACAGTGAATGAAATTGCTGGCTGGTATACCTGTCTTTCTACCAAACTGTGTCCTTTTAAACCAGCAGCATATTTTATTTGTTTTAAAGTCTCAAGTGTAGAATCCTTCTATCCATCTACTTAGTCACCTAACAACACATGTCAACACTGACCCTGAGTCTTTGCCTCTCTGAGGTTGTACTCTAGATGTGTAGGAGAGACTTAATAATGTATCCTGAGGGAAATTAGCAAAACCTAGAAAACAATACCAATATTTCAATAGGATTCACTGCATTACAGACACTGGAATAAGTGCTTCTATTTCTTAATACACTTTATAATGCACTTTAAAACACTATGCAGTAAGGCTGTTATACTTACTACTTTCCAAATGAAAAACTAAAAGGCACAGGGAAGCTAAGGGCATTGCTTATTGACACAGAGCCAAGATATGAAAGTCTCTGGATTTGAACATAGAATTAGTTCCTCTCATTGTGCTTGCTTCCTTCTAGGTGCATCTATGATATTAGAAAATATGGGGCTCAGCCAGGCAGTGGTGACACACGCCTTTAATCCCAGCGCTTGGGAGGCAGAGGCAGGTGGATCTCTGTGAGTTAGAGGGCAGCCTGGTCTACAGAGCTAGTTCCAGGACAGCTAGGACCGTTATACAGAGAAACCTTGTCTCAAAAAAGCAAAACCAAAAACAACAACAACAACAAAACCCTTTTAACATGGGGCCTATTGGTAACCCAGAAATCTTTCACATTGGGTCTCTTCGAGAGTAGAGGTCCACACTACCACATGGAGTAGATGCTCCCACAAGAAGGTAAGGAGCAAGTCATCTTTATCTACCTTTGCCCTGGTTCTCTAAGAACAAAGACTTCAAGCTTTGGGTGTTTGCATTTCCTGAGGAGTGCAAAGTGTCCTATCTAATGTCAGCAGAAAGAACGCAGGTGACTGAGATAAATCATAATCAAGCTGCCATGAGAGGTGAACAGTGTGGGTACAGTAGACTGTAAGGCTATCTAGTCCCCAGACTACCTGGATCCAGACCTCAGTCCACTTCTCCCCTTCCCTGACATTTTTACTTTCTTTCTCCTCAGATTAAAAGTTCAAAGGCTAGCCAGAGATGTGTGAAGGGTCCGAGGTATCTTTTCACAGTGCCATGGGACCCCAGCATCTCATGATGCCATGAGAGACACATGGAGACAGGTCTAAGATGGTGTGAATCTAGGCCATCAAAGAAAGCCACACGTACACTTGAGGTCCTTTATAAGCACCCCCACCCTCCACCACACCTGCCCTGGCTGAATTCCAGGTACCTATTGCAGTTTCCATTAACTCTGCAGCTTTCAGCATGCCCAGAGGCAAATGGAGTTTTCAGGCCACACAGAACCAAGTGGAAGGTTACAAAGATTCCAGTCTGCCCTTCCCTTACCTGAAGCTTTGCAGTGGGTTTCAACTGTTTGGCCTGGTAGTTGCTGTTTCTGTAGGTGAACAGATAGGGGCTCTCCTGCAGAGAAAGGTTAACATGGAGCCATGACCCAGAGCTCTCCATCCCATAATAATCAAGCCCATCATTACCAATATGGTTAACTGGAACACTCATGTTGAAAGATTTCAGGTAGCAGCAGGGTGGGGCTCACGAGAGACAACATTCATGGCAGGGCTCTGAGGACAGTTCAGAGTCCAGAACCAGAGAGAGACAGCATGTCAGGTCTTTGAAGAGTGGTACAGAGCCCAAGTGGCAGAATGAGGCTGGGGAGGTGTCACAGTGTAAACCAAACAGGAGCCAGGGCAAGGGCTGGGGAAGAGGCTGTGTGATCACTACCCCCTTGGCTATCCATCCACTTCCCAAGCAAGAGACCCTGGCCCCAGAAGTCTGTTAGCTAGGGGCTCAGTAGGTGCCTGCCAGTTTCTGTGGGGGGCGAGGGGACTGCTGTGGATGTTGTGGCCTGGACGGTGGCCGGACTCTAAGATTGCATTTTTACACATACCATCTTCTGCATGAAGCCAAACCTTTCTGTGCCTTTTTTCTTCTTGCTGCCTGTTGGCCCCCTGAAGAAGGTCTCCAGGGCTTTGAAATGGCCCATTCTCAAAACAGCCATCTCTGATCCTCTCCTATTTCCCTATCTCAGTGGTCTATCACAGGCTAAACACATGTACCTCAACCAGAAGAGGATCTCATTTGGGGCTTCCTGGAAGCCATAGCAAAGAGGGAAAGAGGTTTGCCTAGCCACAACAAACTTAGTAACTCGTCAAGAAAGCACACTCTTCCTCAGTCAACCTGCATCCCATGAGAAGGAATTTTCCTTGCTGATGTCTGGTTCTTTCCTCATTCATGTATTTGGAAATACTACCTATGTATCTATTTCTTGTTGGGTACATTTAGGATACAGCCTTCAAGACTCCTTAGGAACCCATCAACTCTGCCTCCTGAGGTAGAGGAAGGCTTTGAAGTGGCACCCAGAGCCCCAAGAATGTCAGTGGGATGATAGCTGGAGGCCAGGTGGACTGTGGCTCCATCCCTGTGACTCCCACCGGTGTGACGGGCCTTCACTCCACTAGTACTGCTCACAGTCCACAGGAACAAGTTTTAGGACAGCTACGTGTACAACCTTGTGTGCAGGCCCAGAACAATGGACCCAAGACTCTCGGGGCTGTCTTAGTAAGACTCCACTTTTCAGTTCAGTCCATGTGGCCACCCTCGACTCCCCAGGCCAGTGCCTCCTACCTGAGACGGACATTTCATCATCTTCCTCTCAAGTGTATCAATTAGCTCATCTTTGTGGCCCACTGGTTTCATCTAGAAAAGAAGATGACATCTGAAACGGAAGCCTTACAAAGGTAAGAGCCATCTATGGCACTCCTGGGTTGGGCTCCTCCACCCAGAGGTCTCTCAGTTGGCTCTTGGGTAAGTAGCTCTTGTGGACATTTCCAGCTCTGTCCTAGACCGAGGCATTAGAAGCTCCACTCTCAGAGGAGTGCAGTGCCTACATTTTCTTAGGGATTAGATAGCACTCTCATTTGAAGACCACTGTGCAGGGTTCTTGTTTTTGGTTTTGTTTTTCCATTGACAGGACTTCCTAACCCATATTCCCAGGAGGATAAGAGGAGAAATTGAGCATGGTTTGGAGCAGGTATCCAAAGCAAACTGACATTGGTGTTCTGAATCTAACCAGATTATTTCACAGAGGGTCACCCTAGGGTGGTGACCTATACTTGACATTGTGTCCTCCTCCTCAGGGTCCAGCTGGTGAGGACTGGTGAAGATTTTCATAGCAAGGACAGAGGCAAGGAAGAAGGCCAAGCCCTAGCAGCATGTGAAAAGCAGGTTTCCTTTGCCCTGGCTTCTTCCTTCCTGCAGCCATAATCTACGTCAGTGTTTCTCAATCTTCCTGATGCTGCAACCCTTTAATACAGTGCCTCACGTTGTGCTGACCCCTAGCCATAATATTACTTTCATTGCTACTTCATAACTAATCTTGCTACTGTTATAAATCATAATGTAAACATCAGATATGCAGGCTCCAGGCCTAGGGTGGGGTGAGGGTGGGGGAAGAACGGGACTCTCAAACTCCTTTCCGTTTTATTTTGATGGTGGCCACTCCTAGAAATGTGATCCAAGTGGCTCACAAAGGGAGGGCTCCTGGGCCCTGGCTGATGGCCAGGGTCAGGTAGGTAACTGCATTGCATTTTTCTCTTTAATCTTTCAGGAAAGTAAAAATCCACAAAGAATCCAGAAAGAAACCACATCTGTTCTAACAGAATGAATTCAACAGAACCCTGAAAAATTACTCCAAGGACCCCAGAGGAGGAGTGTTTCTATTGGGTTTGCCCAATAAACTTGCTTCTGTTTGGAACCTTATTAAAATGGGCATGTTGGCCACACACCCATAATCTGAACATTCGGGAGGCTGAGGGGGGACGGCCTGGTTACAGTGTGAGATCATGTCTCAAGGCTAAGGCCACAGCAAACCTGCATCAGACACCCATTTCCTGACACCAGTTCTAACTTCTGAGTAGGTAGAAAAGCCCATTACTTCAAACAGCCCCTCTTCCTCTGCCTATCACCTAGGGCTGCACACAAAGGCACTATTTTTCTTCTGGGGACATCTGTCCCTGGTCTCATCCTTGCTTTTGCTCCACCTTGTGGTCCCTTAATTGCTATCTCCTCCACTCTGCTCTGCCACCCTGAAGTTAGCTAGTAGATGGGGATGAATGAGGGCAATTTTAAGAAAATCATCTCAGGGGGGCTGGTGAAGCGGCCCCCAAGCCTGATGCGAGTCTGGTAGGTGGTCCTCTGGCTTCCACACGAACATCATAGTTTAGTCCCCTCAGTAAATAAATGCAATAACTTCTTAAAAGATCTGGAAAGAGTTCTGATGTATGAACACTTCTCACATTCTCTCTGCTGCCTGGTGGTGCTAGCATCGTGCTGTGAGATTTAACATAGGGTGTTAGGATTACTGGAAGGCTGTGGGATAGAATGTCCCCAAGGGTGTGTCCCTTCTTTGCCACTGTACAAGAATTCCCCAAATCTGCCAAGGAAGCAGCAGAACAGGCCAGAGAGAATGAGTTCTGCCCAAACAGCAATCCTCTTCAGCAGTGTATAGGGTGTGCAAGCTGCAGCCAGGACTGGAATCAGGGGGCCATGCAGCTGGGAGAGTTCTAGTCCAGGTATGTGCAGACAAAGCCACTCACCACCTCTGCCAGTGTGTGGTGCTTAGAGCTCACACCTGCTGTCCGAGGGCACAGGAGACAGATGTTGATGTAGACCAGGCTATAGAGCAGAGATTCTTTTCCACACAGGTGTGTGGTCAGGAGAACAGCAGATGAGGGTCCCTGAGATTATAGCAGTTCTCCTGACACCACCCCACCTCATCTCAAAAGAAAGGCCTCCCCCTGAGGCTGCGTCTGAATGTGGCATAGACCATGTAATGTACCCCTGGGATTGGACTCAGTGCTTTTGGGTAAGCTAAACACAAACCAGGGCTCCAGCTTCCGAATGCTCTGAAAGGACCACAGAACTGAAAACTAACATGAAGGGAACCCACAGACCTCCTGTCTTTCATAAGCCCTCCGAGGCTAGCTGAAGGTCATCATGTTCTTGGCAGAGGAGAGAAAAGAGAATCTGCAGAAGAACAGCCAGAAGTGGGACTGGAGCCAGAACCACTTTCAACCTGTTCTGACACCCTTAGCCTCGCCCTAACCTGTCACATTCCAGATCATTTGTGGGCAGATTCAAGCCTGCTGGAGCTGTGGGTGAGTTCTGGCAGAGAGGTGGGTGGCCTGGTATCCTGGCAGTGAAGAAACCGGGGAACTGAAACACTGTGGGGGGGGGGACCCTTTTTTCCCTTTCTGGGCTGCAGGCATCTTGAGGGACTTAGTGGGAAACTGGGCTTGCAAGTGTTTAGACAGGCCTGGAGGGAGACCGGTGACTGCCCACCTAGAACAATTGTCCATGAAGTCCTCCTGGCACTAGCTGTACCCACATCCTTGACCTTAAAAGAGAGACCTTCTGTTTCCCTCTGGGTGCTCCTTCCTTGTGACCCTTGAGCAGATTAAACTGGGTCAGTAGCATGGGAATGTCACTTAGCCGCCTGACAAAAGTGGTTATCACCATCACTACAGCCAACATAAGGACAGTCAACAGCAGGATGGAAGGAGAAAGAAAAGACACCACCCTGCTGTGCTCTCTTCAGCTGTGAATCAGCCCACAGGCTGGCATGAGCCTCACATCTCCACACTCACCATGTTATTCCAGATCCTGAGGGCAAGTGTGCTGGGATCCTGGGGTGCAGACCTCTCCTCCTGGAAGAGAAGGAGGTAAGAAAGGACTCTTATCACTCCCCATACATACATGCACACACGCACGCGCGCGCACACACACACACCACGACCAGGATATGATGGCCTCTACATACTGGCTGACCCTTGTGGACAGGGCCATGGCCCATCCAGTCTGTCCCCTAGCACTTCCTCAATGAGTAGTACATTTACAGGAGTGCTGTCTGGGGTCAGGATTTGGAGGTCAGGACTGGCAGGAACAGGGTGAGTATGTTTGCTCTGTTTTGTTGTGGAGCCTCCAAAACTGGACTCAGAGCAGGAGCAGGTGTCAGGGAGGTGACTCCGTGGAGGCAGTGAGGCATGGGCAGTGGTCCTTTCCTCCTTATGAACCATGCGTTAAACAGCAAGTAAGTCTCGGGTAGGAGCTGGGAGCTGTTCCCAGACACAGCTCTGAAGGCCCAGGGGCTATAGAGACCTGGTTAAGCAGGCATGTCCCTCCTTCAGTGCTCTACAATCCAGGTAGTCCCTGGACCAGTGATCTTGGGGAGGAAGATGCAAATGCCTCTCTCCAGGGAGATAGAGGAGCACACAGAGGGAAAAAGCTAAACACAAAGGGGGAGACACCCAGGACTTCAAAGGCTCCAGGCCTCGAGTTCTTCCCATGTGTTAGCTCATGGGATCCTGACATCCACCATCTACTCCAGATGGATGGGATGGGATATTAACGAGTCTTTTTTTTTTTTTTTTTTTTTTTTTTAAACAGATGTGAAACCAAGGCACAGAGAAGTCAAACCCTTCGCCTGAGCCCACACAGTTGGTCCACTCCAGAAGCAGGGCTTTAGGCCAGGCTATCAGCCCTGAGTCTCTGTCTTTCAGAATCTGCCTCAAGGGCTCTGCCACTTGTGAGGGAACTACATGGAAGAGGGTGAGAGACTACTGTAGTATCGTCTCCGTCTCCGAGACTGTCTATCTGGTCTTCAGTTAAGGCTGGGGATTCTGGGTGGGGGGAGGCAGAGGCAGATGTGTGGCCCAGGCTTCCTCACTATCCGATATCCATACTCTCGATGCCTCACATAGCTCACTCACCGAAGGTGGTTCCACCTCATAGAAGAAAGGCTGGAAAACCACCGTGAAGGACTCATGCTCGTTGAACTTGCTGGAGGCCAGGAGACCTTCCCAGGTTTCCTGAGAAGGGAGAAGAGAGTGCACGCTCAAGAGCCCAAGCCAGGCAGAGTGTTTAGCACACCAGGGTTCCCTCAGCTACTCTACACAGGACAGACAACGGTGTGCCGCTTGGATGCTCGCCCTACTGTACACTTCAGGGCTCTTGAAGATTGGAAATGAATTTCTCTTGTCTCTGAATCCACAGAGCTGGAGACTCTTCTCTGAAAAATCAAGTCCAAGACAGCCCTGCATGCCATGGAGAAGCCATGTTCTCCTGGAGGGCTAGGTCTGCAAAGGCACGTGCCATTATTCCCTCTCCCTCTAACAAACTCTGTCATATCCAGCCAGCACAGACAGTGCCACACAACTGTACTTATGACTTTGACTGATTGCAAATAATGTTAACACATGCCAGTGGGCACTATATTTTGAGCTGTTTACCAGTAAGAATAGTGGCTTTCACTGAGCCCACTACACCCCTGTGTGGCCTCTTTGGTCAACTAAAATGCATGGCTTCAGGAACCGTGATTTGCCTCCATACAGGTATCATCTGTATGGTGTGTATGGTCGGAGTTCTGTGAAGGAGAGGGCAGGAAGAGGGAGGGGCAGGTGCATGGCCCAGACTCCTTCACCATCTACTATTCATACTCTTGATGGCCCATATGGTTCACTCACCAAGCATGGACCTATCACATAGAAGGAAGGCTAGAGAACCATACATGTAGTGAAGCTCTTCACTAGCTGTTGTCAGCACGACCTCCAGCTCCTGCACATGCTGTGCCTGCCTTTATTCTAATATCATGGATTCATCATAGGGAGAACTAGGAGGGTACCTCTCCTTGGCTCCCAGCAGTCCTGAATTCAGCCAAGTCTTACTAGAGCTAGTTAGTGTCTCTGCAATCCCTGTTCTCCACACTTCCGAGCCCCCATGAGCCAGCAGCCCAGGTTCCAAGTGGGGCTCACCTGATAGGACCACTGCATGACAGCCTTGGATAACTTCGTGGTCTCCTCCGAGCAATTGCAAAGCTCTGGTGCAGGGCTGCAGAGCAAAGGGAGGCATCGTGATTGACTATGCTGCTGGGGTGGGGATACCCAGAGGGCCTCCAGGGGAGAGTGACTGGGAGTGCAGAGAGCTGCTTAGGAAGAGGGAGGGGAAGCTGCAGCCTTGGAGGGTGCAGAAGAGAGGCAAGTGGTGGTTATGAAGGTTGGGGGTGTATCTTGGTTAGGGTTACTAGTACTGTGATGAGAGCAGCTTGGGGAGGAAAGGATTTATGGGACTGGTATGTTTTGAATCACAGTCCAGTGGGGGAAGTTAGGGCAGGAATTCCATTGGGGAGGGAGCCTGGAGTCAGAATCTGATGCAGAGGCCACGGAGGGGTCTTGAACTTCATGGTTTCTTATAGCATCCAGGAGCACTAGCCCACCACAATGGACTGGGCCCCCATCAATCACTAAGAAATACTCTGCAGGCTTGGCTATTGCCCTACATTATGGAGGCATTTTCTCAACTCAGGTTCCTTCCTCTCAGATGGCTTTAACTATCACAAGTGACTGACCCCTTGCCAACTTGACCACACCATCACATCACTGTTAACCTTGACTTTCTTGCTCATCTCTTACATCTCATATTAATAAAAAATCACATTATAAAACATGTAATGACGTTTAGTTTCAGCCTTTATAAAGTCAAACACTTCAAAACTCAGCCTCTTTAAAAAGAAATGCAAAGTCTCTTTTAAAATACAAAGTCTCATAAAACTCCAAGGCCTCTTTAAAAATTCCAAGTCTCTCAGCTGTGGACTCCTGTGAAAGAAGTTAAACACTTTCTCACTTCAAGTGGGATGAACCGGGGCACAATGACATCCTGAACAAAGTAAAGCCACACTCCAACTGTGCAAATAACTCAGGGACTGGAGTCCACTCACAGCTTTCTGGAGTCTTCCCAAGGGCCTGCGTCCTCTACCCAGCTCTGCACTCAGCTCTGACCACACCAAAGTCTGCTGTCCTTGGCGTCTCTTGTTGTCTAGGGCTTCTTGTTGCAACTGGGCTGCACTTTCACCACCAGGCTCTCCCTCTTCTAGGCTTTTCTTCAGGTGCTTTATCCCTCCTACCACAGGGCCAAACCTCAGCCAAAGCATGACCCCTTCATGCCTTCAAAGCCAGTACCACCTGAGTAACTCCTTCTCTACCAAGTTTGGCTGGCAGCACAAGATACAACCTTGGCCACCTCTGGAACACAAGTTTCCGTGTCCTCTCAAGTAGCACTTCCCAGAAGACTTCACCTCAATGATGCTGGTTTCTTTTTTAATCACTGCTAATTTCTCAGCTCCAGCCTATCAGCATGGATGCCCAAGCAAAGCAAAGATTTCGCTTTTGTTTGACTTCACTTCTGGTATCTTGTTAACTACAGATGATTCCCCAGCTCCAGCTGACCAGAATCACAGATTCTTAATTCAAAATATGTAATGTCTTTAAGTATTTCTC
The DNA here is from genome assembly GCA_030556225.1 of Cricetiscus sungorus. NCBI lineage: Eukaryota > Metazoa > Chordata > Mammalia > Rodentia > Cricetidae > Cricetiscus > Cricetiscus sungorus. Next base: position 70,909,777 of record JANBXA010000651.1, read on the forward strand.
AAGTTTCCTTTGGAAACTTCACAAGCCAGACCTCTGTCATCTGCCTGGCTCTTGGGTTCATTCTCCAAGTTCTCACAACAATGTGCCAACCTTTGAGCACTCAGAGCACTCAGTGGCTCTTCTAGTCCAGAGTTCCAAGGTTCCCACAACCCCCCCCCCAACAACACGATCAGGTCTATCACAGGATTACCCCACAAACCTGGTACCAAATTCTCTCAGGCCTGCTGTTGCTGTGGAAGCACCATGACTAAAAGCAACTTAGAGAAAAGGATTTATTTGGCTTACAAATCCTGAATCAGTCCACTGAGGGAAGTCAGAGCAGGAATTCAAACATGGCAGGGAACCTGGAGGCAGGAGCCGATATAGAGGCCATGGAGGAGTGCTGCTTACTGGCTTGTTTCTCATGGCTTGCTCAGTCTGCTTTCTTATAGGACCCAGGACCACCAGACCAGGGATGACCCCACCCACAATGGGCTGGGCCCTCCCCCAGCAATCACTAATGAAGTAAATATTCTACAGGCTTTCCCATAGCCCCATCTTATGGAGGCGTTTTCTCAATTAGGGTTCCCTCTCTCAGATGACTTTAACTTGTGTCAAATTTACACATGTCACCAGCTCAAGGTGGAAGGCACCCCATGGAGCCCTTCTCCACAGGGTCAGGACATGCGATGATGTTCTTCCTTCTCCTTCCTCTTCCTCTCCCTACCTCAGAAACCCACATCCCATCATTATTTCTCCCCCATTCTCCTTTTACATTCTTTCCCCTTCAAAACCCTTTCCTTTCTCAGCTGTCCTTGTTCTGACTTTTTTCTCATATGAGCTTCTTTTGCAGAATCAAATATCAGATTCTGAAGATAAAGCAAAAATCCTCTGAGAAAGTTCAGAAATACACGGGAACCAAGTACTGAGGTTTTTGTTTTTGTTTTTTTTTTTTGTCACTAATACTTCTTGACACAGAGATATTTTGCTAAACTCACATGGGCTTGTGGTTGTTTTGTTTAAGACTGTCTCGTGGAGTGCTAGCTTCCAAATTGTTGCATACAGCTTTGCCCTTCTGACCCCTTCTCTATCTATCACCAAGTGCTGGGACTACAGATGTGTATCACCACGCCTAGATTTGTGCAGTACTGGAGACTGAACCCCATTTCTGCATGCTAGGCAAGCACTCTACCAACTGTGGTAGGGGTGGGGCTCTACCATTGCATCAACCGAATTAAATATTGCAACATCCCACTGACTCTGCCACTCACTAGTATGTCCGTGCACTAAACAGCTGCTGAACTCCCCAGCCTCCTTGCATGGGTCTCCCCAGGACATCAACATTATGTGGAAAGCCTGTGCAGAACCAGCATGTGATAACCACAACCACACAACAGATGATGCCTATTCTCTCTCTCTCTCTCTCTCTCTCTCTCTCTCTCTCTCTCTCTCTCTCTCTCTCTCTCTCCCTCCCTCCCTCCCTCCCTCCCTCCCTCCCTCCCTCCCTCTCTCTCTCTCTCTCTCTCTCTCTCTCTCTCTCTCTCTCTCTCTCTCTCTCTCACCTGAACCCAGTCTCTTGATGCTGATGAGACATGGCCAAAACCTCAGAGAGATCCACCAAATTCACAAATGCTCTGGGGACCTAGGGGATATGAAGAGACGTAAGAGACAGGAAGGGACACAGGTATTTGCTGAACTGCCATGCCTGCCATGACTGCCTCTAGATTCTCTGCAACCCCATGGGCCTTGTTTGGGGGCCACCCTTTAGAGGGTTTGGATGAGGTTAGTCCAAAGCTGTCACTTCTCCAGCTGTGCATTTTAGAAACGCAGCTGCCCCTCTCGCTGGTGGTCAGTGCAGCCCCAAACCAGGGTTATCACAGAGCATAGGGGAAGGTGAGCCACAGCCCCGTTCCTGGGTGCTCAGAACCTGCAGCTTTTAGAGAGGTCAGCCTCTGTCAGAAAGTGAGGGTACTGAGTCCTCTCAGAACTGCTAAGCCCCTCTCAGGAGCTCCCCCCCCCTTTTTTTTTTTTTTTACAATGGTGAGAAGATGGGATTCTTCAAGTTTTCTGTGCCTCAGGATCATGTTCTCATACATGGACATCAGTTTTTCCTACTCCAGAAAATGCCACTGGAAGTCAACCAAGTCCCACCTTAGCTACCCTTGAGAAGGGCTTCAGGGGGCACCCAAAGTGATGCTTGCCTCATGTTCTATGTCCCAAAGCCCCAGGGGCTGGGGAACCACCGGCTCACCTCCTGGTACAGGTAATCCAGTATTTCACACAGCTTTTCCATGCTCCTCATCAAATGTCTTTTCTGTGAGAGAAGAACTGGACTGAGCAAAGGTGGCAACAGGGAGGACATGAGGCTCAGGGACCAGACTTGCACATGGCGAGTGCTTAATGGAGGACCGCACTTGCCCACAAGTGTAGATTCCCCAAGCTGCTTCACTTGCTTTGGGCTTTCTCTAACCCATCCTCCACCAGAAGAACCATCAACTTCTCACTAGGGAGGCGGTCCACATCAGAGACCAAGCCCAAGGTTGGAACATGATGAGAAACACTTCAGTAGCTCTGATGCTCCCAGCAAAGGGTGGGACACATTCCCAAGGGCTGAAGGAGTTGCTTTTATCTGAAGAAAATCAAATCTGAAGAGGGGGCATGATCAACCTGGATTTAAGGAGCTAGACAGACCTCAAAACCTCCAAAAGGAGATCTGACAAGATTTCTCAGTGAGTAAAGGCATCTGCCAGTAAGCCTAGCGACCCGTTAAATTGTTCTTTGACCTTCACACCTCACAGTAACACACACACAACATTAAAAAAAATTTTAAACTCCAAACTTCCACAGGGCACAGGCCAAATATCCCTTCCCTGGATTGTCTGGTACCAGGAGTGTTTCTGATTTTGGAGTCTTTCAGACGTGGGGATATTTGCATAGACTGTATCAACTGACCATTTATTGCCTAAAAACCCCAAATCTGAAATGCTCAAAAGTTTTTGGATTCCTGACTAGAAATCCAAGCTTGGCTTTTTGACAGATCCCTCCTTCTCATGCCCCATCCCGATTCTCCCCTCTGCCACATTTGCCTTGAGTAAGAGAAAGGGTCCCAGAGAGATAGTTGAGAAGGCCCCATTACTGGAATGTATAAATCCATCTGCGCCCCACTCCCAACCCATCAGTGTAGCCCCTCCTCTCTTTGCAGGTGAGAAAATAAGCAAGTGAGAGCACCTCTAAATTTGACCTCTGGTTATCATTTCAGTGTGAAAAATAAATTAAAAGCACAAGAGGAACTCCTCAGCTGGCTGCAGACTGGCTGTCCCCTGAAGCAATGTGGCTCAGACAGCAAGACAAGGAAGGGCAAGAATCTATGCTATTACCTAGGGGGACAGGGGCAGGAATTCTAGGGACAGCTGCCAATCATCAGATGGGAGTTGCAGGGGGCCCACTTGCCACCCACAGCCTAGGAATAAGCCCATGCCTGTCTCTCCTCTGCCCTGCTTTGGTGAGAGGCTGGCAGAGGCCAGCCCTGCCCTTCTATTGCAATGACAAGTGATAAGCATTCCGTCTAGATTCTTATGAGCATCACTTTCCTCCCTGAAGAGCCCCAGCTACTCTCTGCTGCTCATCTGTACCATATTCAGGACATCTACCCTCCCTAGGGAATGTGGAGGAGCACGGTGCCTCCCCCAAGTGTGAATCTTGCTTTAGAAATCCCAGGTTTTGTCTCTAGCTATTTGGGGCATCTAGGCTCATTCAGTCATCCCAGGCATGGAATAGTTGTCACTTGACTCACCAACTGTCCCTGATTCCAAATGGAAGACATTGTATGCCTATAATGTCTATTCTACACATTTGTCTTCAGATTACTTGGACCATGACTCAATGTGTATGTGCTTCCCATGGCAGCTCAGTGCAGGTATCCGGAACAAAGAAAGCAAAGATTTCATGAGTCCATAGCCCCCTCACTTCGTGCAATTAACTAGAATAGTTTATAGTTCATTCTATTCCATTTCCTCCTTCCTTCATTTTACAGTTTCGTTTGCAACCTTTCTGACTAATTTGTGAGGACTCACTAATATACCAGCACCCATGACCTCAAAACCTAGAAAAATACTTTTACATGTTTAAAATACTAAAAAAAAAAACTTGAAAAAGATAAATGGCTGTCAGTAAGCCAATACTGAAACAAGAGGTGTCAAATTCACACTGTGGAGCAGATCAGTCAGCAAGACTAGGTCTAGTCTGTAGGTGTCAACATGACAAGGTCTTGAAAATATTTGGTTGATGAAAGACATGCAGTGCATACCTAGGTGGAAATGTCACACTGAACCCATTAATATGCATACTGGGTACATTTTAATAAAAAATATTATAAGTAAAAAAAGACTTGTATATTACTTGTCAAAATAAATAATAATAATAATAACAACAAAACAAGTCACATAAACGGGACCCATGTACTTAGAATGCATCATGTATTCAACAATGTTTAAAGGAATAAATACATTAAAGGCAAGAAATCATGTACATTTGCTCAGCTGCAAGTTAGAGTGCAGAGAAGAAATTGTAAATAAGTGTAAGTATCCGTGAATGCACATTCATGCATAAAAAATAAATCAAATACCAGCCTGAGCAAACTCATTGCAGATATGGCAGTACGTGTCTGAGTCTGCATGTAAGAGGGTGAGTGGCTGAAGAGTAATGAGTGGCTATGTAGAGGAATGCATTGATGTCTAAATGATGCTTGAATATTTCAATGCAGGGATACGTAATTCATGAGTTAATGTTAATATGCACAATGACCCTGGAGAGAACAATCGGAGCACATAAATTTCACTTAGCACAAGTGGACAGAAACTTTCATCATTTGTACACAATACACTCATAAGAACCTCAGGAATGATGAGAGCTAGCTAGGAGAGAGGGGAACTTTACCACGATTCTCCTAGGGTTCTAAGGAAGGCAAGACATGGAAGGGGTAAGGCATATCAAGACACTTAGCCATGCTGAAGCCATGGCCTGATGGAGGTTCAAGGAGCTGGGCTAAGGGGTCAGTAGGCAAGCCATGGTAATTGACAGAGGTGGCTTGGTGGTAGCTGGACTTTAGACTCCAGAAGAGTCTGTATGTAATTTATAATGCCATAGCCTATGTTCCCCAGCCACCCCTTACACTTTTAGCTGATTGGAGTTCATCTTCCATAAATACTGGAGTCACAATCTGTAATATAATCACCTATGCAAATATTAAACAAAACTATGCATTTTATTCCCAGGAAAGCCAATGAGCCTGAATGATAAAATCCACAGGTTGTTTGCCTTTGGTAAACACTACCTTTCTCACCCATAGGTTTAGGGTGAGGCAAGTGTATGCATTCTACACTATTCTGTGTAGCACTCATGTGAAGGCAGATGAAGAGAGGCAAAACAGTTCTTACCTAACTAGGAAGCTGATTCTCCTCAGGTGTACAAAAAACATTAACTCAGTTTATCCAAGCCTGGATTTCCGTCACATGAGAGATTGGTGGGTATTAAAATCCCTAGCAGGATCCCCTTATATATAAAATCCCCTGCATAGCAGGGGTGAAGAAAGGATCTACAAACATATAAGGGTGTTGTGTGATATTTTGATTGTATTCTGATAATAAAGTTTGCTTTGAACCAGAGGGTAGAACTAGCTACTAACTGACCAAAATTAGCCATAGAGGTTTTGGAGGACTGAGGACAGATAGAGAGACAGTAAGTAGTAGGGTGGGGCTTAGAGAGGGCCTCTGCCTTTTGGATGGACAAACGAAGGAGATAGGAGGTCACTGGTCACTTTGCAGCTACTTTTCTGATCATTCAGGTTTTTGCCCCCCCATATCTGACTCCCCTGTTTTTAATTGATAAATAATAATTAGATAAACACTTCAGAAGAACTGTTGGGCAAGAGCGGGAGGACAGGGTAATGGGTGTGGAGGGAGGTAATGAAAGTATCTTATATACATGACTGAAAACACACAAGACCCATTATTTTGAACAATAAATATAAAAATAAAATTTCTTTTACAAATTTAAAATGCAGAAGTGTAAGAGCATTCCTGGCTCCCGTGACAGTTTAACACTGTTAACTGTCCCATGACAACTGTAGGCACACACTCGGGACAGTGTGTAATCCCACCCATAACATAACAACACACAGAAATAATCATAACAACACACAGAAATGGTTAATATGGTCAGTTTTATGTTCAGTGCATGTTATCACACTGAAATACTGGGGGAATAAAAACATATTATTTCATATTATTTACTTTCTTGAGAATCCATCCAGCCATTTGTCTGTCCATCCATCCACCCACTCACCTGACTCACTCATCCACCTGTCCTAATTCATAACTAGGAGCCTCACCCCTAGCTCAGTAGACAGTGTTCAGACAGGGGTAGTCCTGACTCTACACCAGCAACCCTTCAGCTCCCCTGCAGCTTACCTGCTGAGCAGAGGGACACAGATGACACTGGCTTGGGTCACTGAAGAACACAGTGACAAGTTTCCAGTCATTCTCAAAGTCAAGTTGCTGGAACACACAGCAAAGAGATAGTGGTAAGAGCTCGAGCCAGGCGTCTGTCTGCCCATGCTTCTCAATCTCATACACCAACCACCTTAAGTCACTGTTAATGGGTTTGTTTTAGCCTCAAACATCTGATCCTCCTGACTATGCTTCTAGGACTATGGGCACGAGTTACCACTGGCTTGGGTGTTCATTCTCTCTCTCTCTCTCTCTCTCTCTCTCTCTCTCTCTCTCTCTCTCTCTCTCTCTAGTAATACTTGGTAGTCTGTGTGAAATAACTGTTCTAGAAGGCAATTTGGACCTTGTTAAACTAAGGGACATTCCTTGTTAAAAAGTATTTTTTCTTCAATGTCAGATTGAATCTAGTGTCTTGTGTATGCTAAGTAAGTACCACTGAGCTACACTGCCCTCTTTTTATTTCACAACATTTCCCAGTCTGGCCTTAAATTCACTCTAACCAGGCAAGATTTGACCCTGCAATCCTCCTGCCTCAGTCTCCTAAGTAGCTATGATTACAGATCTGTACCACCAAGCCCAGCTCTCAAAGCATGTTTTAAAGAAAGAAGGACCATACAAGATTTAGCTACAATGATACCTTGTTCGTAGGAATGAAAAGTAGCAAATGGCATAAATGTCTGAAGATGCATATTCTTGTGTAAGCTATGCTACATTCATGTAAGCAAACCACTATGTGGCTATTGAAATGATAATGGAAAATATCAGAAAAACTGAGAAAGTACATTACAAAAAGCATATATATTCAGTAATACCCCATTTTATAAGATATACATAATTAGAAAAATGTAGAAGGGAATACATACAAAGTCACTCTTAGTAATTATCATTGGGCATTAGACTTAAGGGTGGCTTTAATATTACATTTGCTCATTTGCTTTCTGATTTTTCTCTTGTGAACATACCATTTGGATACAAAGCAAATTTGTTTTCTGAGACAGCACTGGGAACACTGTGAGTCTGCTTTTTAGGGTTTAGCTCTAACAGACTTTGTGAAATTGGCCTTGTCACATGACTTCTTGGAATTCTAGTTTCTCCATGTTTAAAATTACAGGGTTGGATCCAGGACCGCCTAGCCATTATGGAGAACAATTACATTCTTATTATCATTATGATAGCTAAACATTGCCAGCCAACTGGGTTGATTTATTTATGGCTTTTGTTTTGTTTTGTTTTGTTTTGTTTTGTTTTGTTTTGTTTTGTTTTGTTTTGTTTTTGAGATAACTCTGTAGTGCAGGCTGGTCCCAAATTGTCTAAAAATTTTCTCCTTCACCCCCTAAGTACTGGGAATACAGATGAAAGCCACCGCCTCTGGTTTGGACAGGATTCAGAATCATCTAGGAGACATACCTCTCTGCTAGTGAGGGCAGCTCCAGAGAGACTAGAGGAGGGAAGAGCCACCCTAAATATGGTTAGTCCCATCCTGTGGACTAGGGGCCTAGACTGAATAAAAGAGGAAGGAAGGAAAGACCAGAGGAGCAAGCATTCTTCTCTCTGCCTCCTAACTGAGGGATACATTATAACCAGATGTCTCATGCCCTGACTGCCCTGCCTTCCCTGCATGGTGGACTGCGCACCCACAAATCATGAGCCAAAGTAAGTTCTTCTCCCTGAGTTGTTTCTTGTCATGTCAGGCAATTTGGTCTCTCCCTCCCCGCCCGCCCCCTCTCTCTCTCTTTCTCTCTCTCTCTCTCTCTCTCTCTCTCTCTCTCTCTCTCTCTCTCTCTCTCTCTCTCTGTGTGTGTGTGTGTGTGTGTGTGTGTTTGTCTCTCTCTCTAGAATCCAACTGCCTCCCTATGTGAAAGGTCATTTAGTCCAGCTGCAAACTCTCTGCAGTCCCACACAGAAAATCATTCTAAATAGAGCTACTCATTCTTTTCCCTAGTGACCTTACAGTGGAAGGGACACTTTCTAAGAGTCCAGGGCCTGAATCGTGCTCATGGCCAGTTGGCACCAGTGTCATTGCCACTCTGTGTCTTAGTGTCATTGTCTTGCAGCAATCCTGGACAGCCTGCCCACCCCAAAGTTAGAAAGCCTCTTACCGGGTTCTCTTTCAAATGTCTCACCAGCTCTTTAGCTTGCATCCACAAGTCTCTGTGCAGAGGCAGGGGGTAGAAAGAACAATCAATAAAATGCATTTTGGGGGGTTAGGAAGCTGAGCCCCTCACCCCAGCACAGCTGTCAGTCTCTGAGCCTGAGACTCCCCTGAATCAGTCACCCAGGCTTCTGAGGGCAGACTTGTCCTGGCTTTTAAAACAAACTGAAATCAGCAGGGGTAGGCATTGATTTAATAAAGACCTCTATTTTAAATCTCTCTGACTGTCCCCACATGTGCAAGGCTAGCAAGAGTGCACAACACCAGAGAAGGACAAGAATGTGACTTACTCAAGCATATTGTGGGCTGCACCGCTCTTCCCAGGAGAGCACGTGGGCATCAGAACAGAAGGGTTGAAATGTCTGATGATATCTGAAAGGACTAAAGAGAGAGCCAGGGGTCATCTAAAGATGAACAATTCCCCAGGGTGACAAGACAGAATCGCTGCCCTCATGGAAAGGCACAGCCCTCACACCATGCTGTGAGGTCACCCCCAAGGCAGACCCTGGAAAGTGAAGGGAGTTAAACTGAGCATCTGTCTAGGTGGGCCAGGCCCAGAGTTGAGTGCTCTCCAGGCATTTTCTCATTTTCTCTTTGAGAAACTGAGATAGAGACATCAAGCAAGCTGTGTCAGGTCTCCCAGCTGACAGGAGCTACTGGGATTAGAACCAGAGCCCTGGGCTGCTCCCCATGAGTGACAGCAGGGTAGGAAGGCTCCAGGGAACGCAGAGAAAACATGTCGCCAAGTTGACAGCCAGAAGACTGCTAAAAATAGTGCTGTCACGAGCACTTAAGTTGTGTCTTGCTCCTCTGAGAGGAGAGGGCAGAGTAGGGAGGGCGGGTGGCAGAGAGGAATGCCTTTCTCCATTCCCTTTTTTTGTGCCCAATCCCAAGAGCCTCCTGGCCCGTGGAAGCAGGATTCAGAGGGCTGTTAGAGAGTTCATACAGGGGAACATACTCTGCAGATGACAGGTGGAAGGTCAGAGGACTAGTTGCTTGGCTTTATGACCTCAGGTGACCGCCTAACTCATGTGGAGTTGGCTTTGCCATCCTTAACCCGGACACATGAGTCTGGTTTTCTCAGCCATGACAAGCTTACGGGATCCCAGGGCCATGGGTGGGAAATGCAGACTTTTAACTCAGTTCAACATGATAAGAATGGCATGCATGTGTGCACATGGGGACCACTCACTCGGCATGGGAGGACAGTTGCTAAAGGCTGATGAAAACACATGAACACCGTGTCACAATAATAAGTCATCGCAAGAACAGCTTTCCAAGGTAAAAGTGACCAATTTGACTTTAAAAGTTTTCATGAAACTTGTGTCTATCATTTTTTTCTCATCTTCTGGTTTCTAGTCTATTGTTATTTAATCTTTCTTTCAGAGTTCCATGATGGTAGGGGGAATAATGAAAGGCAAGGCTAGGTGTAGAGATGCCCTTGGTTTACTGAACATACAACCTGGGAAAATTCTATTTCTCTGCTCAACATTCAGTTTTTCCATCTTCAAAATGCCCGCATGACAGCCAGGGTCTTGGCTTGATGTGGCGGTCACTAAAGGCTCTAAAACACTGGGACCAGAGGATAGGAGGGCTGAGCTTGGACCAGCTGCATCATACACTGAATGGGGTTGGGCAGCCCTGGACCACTTTCCCTGTGGAACCCCTGCCATGGTTGTCAGTATTGTTTCAGCCACGGCATTGCCCCTCCCTACTCAGGGTGCCATCATTTTTGACATCTGATGCTGATGGTTTCAGATGCAAGGTCTGCTTTTCCAGTCACCTCTGCTGCCCTCTGCCCATCTGGGATTCCTGATCACTGTGTGCCTAAAAGGGGTGAGTTGGGTCAGGGGGAGGGGTGGGGGAGAAATGGAGGCAAATGAGAAACCGGGCAAACCAGCAGAGTGGCACTGGGGTCTCCAGGGTCCAAAGTATATCCGTACACATTTCCAAATGGACCCCTTCATTTCTCTCATATGGTTTGAATGGAAAGACATCCAGGTGGTGGCAGAGCTGTGACAGCCACGAGTCACTGAGCACTCTGACTCCTGCCTAGGAGACCTTCCTACCACTCTAACCCTCACTAACACCTCACCTGTCTATCAGGTGGCAGGAGGGTTGGGCAGTGGCCTCAGCCTTCCTTGTTGGGACATGAACAAAGGAGGGACAGGATCCCCATCTCTGTCCTTTCTAAGGACCTAATACATCACAAGCCCAGGCTCAGCTGACAGGGGACCAGTTATCTCTTGCTTATCACTGCAGGGGTGTGGCAGCTCAGCCTAGCATTTGAATGGCCAGTTCATCTCACAGGCAGCAGGCATGGGACACTCTACCCAGCCTAGCTCATAGCATCAAGGGACTCGCCATTTTAGAATCAAAAAGGTTCTCTGTCATCAAACAAAGAAGACCAGTTCACAGAAAGTGGATTCAGGATTCAGCAGCATGTTTGTATGAAAAAAAAAAAAATCAACGTGTTAACCACAATTACTTCCTTTTTTCCTTCACTTCATTTTCTGGAGCCTAGGACACATTTTTATGAGGAGAGAGAGACAGACAGAGAGAGAGAGAGAGAGAGAGAGAGAGAGAGAGAGAGAGAGAGAGAGAGAGAGAGAGAGAGAGAGAGAGAGAGAGAGAGAGAGTATAGAATGAGGTTTTATTTTGCAAATAAATGGAAAATTAGACTAAGGTCTTCCCCTTGAGCAGGAAGAAGGATCAGGACATCTTTTCAGGTAACTGCCATGAATCCATCTCTGAGGTCCTAGAGGAGTAGGACCCACAAGGTTTTGCCCAGTCATCCCATGTTCAGGACATGTGGCCTTCCATTCCCTGTCTCCCTTACTGGCTTTCCTAGCATGCTTTCCTCCTTTCACAGGCACTGGTGATAAAGTGACCATTCAAGAACATCTTTATTAACAAAATGTCTGCTGTGTCACAGGGTTGGGGACAATCTGGAAGCTGGCTAGAAACCCAGGACTCACCTGTCATGGCTTCCATGCACGCATGCTGTGGTTCATTCTCAATGCTGAAAGAGGCAAGCACAAAATGATCAGACTACACTGTCACCCACCAGAACCTTTTCCTTGGCCATCACAGACTACTCCTAACAAGCTTGGCTCACCCTTTCTCTAGGGTTGAAAAGGAGCAAACAGCTCCGTCTGTACCCTCTTCCCAAGCTCTCTAGTTCTGCCCAAAGCTGAAGGGGACACTGAGTCCAGTGTAAATGACTCTGGTCCAAACCATGCAGGGTCAGCAAGAGCAGAGGAAGGAAGCCTGTGACAGGCACAGGGACTCCATCTTTCTGACCTCTCCTACTTCTCATTCACCCAGAGGAGTCTCGGGGAGCCAAGGGTTCTGCAAGGGTGCTGGAAGGCTGGAAACTGGTTCTGGCTGCTTCCCTGCCCCTAAGCCTGAAGCAAAGTCTATCAACTCTCCAGCCCTTGGTGCCCCACCCCCATCAATTAAGCTAGAAGTTAGAGAAGTGTGGGGCATCCCTGCTAGCTCTGTTCCAGGATGGCTACCTTTGCGTTTTCTTCATGGAGACCATGCCAGAGTTTGGAGGCTGGAAGAGACACTGGTGTGAGTTAAGTCAGCCAGGGGAAGCCAGCACAACACAAATCCACAGAAGGACCAAGTCCACCTTGCTCACTTTATGGGGAGAAAGACACACCCTGCTCCCCCACGGCTTGTCTCAGACCTACACAAGAGAATGGCTGAGAGCATTCCTCAGAGTATAGATGTAAGCACATCACGAGTCACACTATATTCTACAGAGTCAGAGGACCAACTTCTCTCAGTCCTCCGCAATCTAAGGGCGACTTTGCCATCTCTCCCCCTTTGACTAGAATATAAGAGCTACCAAAGGTAGGTGTTTTTATCTGTTTGTACTTGACTGTGTTCCTTGGGTCTTGGACAGGGCCTGACATATTGTAAGCTCTCAGTAAATGTTAACAAATAAAGCAAATTTCTATCTCCCTCTTTATGGAATACTGGGTAACACAGCTCATTACTTGTAGGGAAAGTTCTAATCACAGTGACAAAAGGAAAACAGTTTCACCCTACCCCTGGGGACAGGGTCATGTGCTTAGCAAGCTCCAGGGAGACTAGGAGCTGTGGTCAGAATGTTGAAAACACTCTACAAATACTGGCATAGTTTTTGACACACAAATTAATACAAAGTTCAGACATGTTTAAGCTTAGATCTGTCAAAATTATTATATGACAAGATGACAGGTATAGTGGCCACAGGTAGACAGTTATATCCTCATTGTCCCAACCCAGGCTGCTTTAATGAGCGCAGTTGTCCCAGTCTGGCCAGCCCATGGAATTGAGTCATGTCTTTAAAGCTGTCTTAGAACAAATCCCTCTCCCTGGGCCCACATTTCTCACTTGTCAGTAAGAGGGACTTGGGGAGGCCATCTTCCAGGGAGAGGGAACAAGCTAAACAAAAATCCCTAAACTATACAAGTCAGGGGCTGTGAAGCAGAGCTGTGGGTTAGACAGTCAGGGGAGTGGACCTCCTGGGCCCTGCAAGCTGGACAGTCTGGGTCAGATCACAGGGGGTGCTGTCTGCCAGCCACCTTGAGTTCATAGTTGCCTGAGGAGCAGGGAACCTATGGCTGTCAGATCTCATATTGCAGACAGTGGAAATGCAAATATTTGAAGCCTCCTGATTTCAATGCTGGCTGCTGACTGAGTTAAAGACACAGTGTTTCAGGACCACAAATTTGCTTCTTTTGCAATTAGCTGAGTTGCAGAAGGGGAGGTGGTGCTCAAGAGAAGGAAGAAGGAAGGAAGGAAGAAAGAAAGGAAGGAAAAAGAGGACAAGGCCAGGATGTGTGGAAGCTCAGCTGGGAGATCCCAGAAACCATGACGATGGCAGTGCTCTTTCTCCTCAATCTCATTAGATGAATGCCTGGCCAATGTTATGACCTCAGGGTCCAGGCAAATAAGATACAGGCTCTCCCACAAAGAATCCAATGGAGTGGATCGTAAGCTCTCACTGTTTGGCAGGGAGATTTCTTTGATAATTAAACATAAAAAAAAAACAATTTTCAGATGTACTATTGTGTTATGTTACCATTTAGGTTTCACAGTCAGGTATGTCCCTATATACACTGACATCAAATGTACTGGATTGTGTGTGTGTGTGTGTGTGTGTGTGTGTGTGTGTGTGTGTGTGTGTGAGTGTACATGTGTTAGTGAACATACATGTCAAGGGAGGCCAAGACACAAGATATGAGCAGATCGTTTCATTTTTCTTATGCTGTATATCTGAACTTTTCATGTATGGAACATGTTTCACAGGTGCTATTGAAAATAAATTGTGTAAATATTTGCAGATCTTATTTTAAAATGTTACAGAGGGAATACGAATGTAAAGCAATTAACAAGTTTTAGAGAATCCCAAGTAAGTAAGTGTGTCTTCATGCAAACAGCATTTTTTCTTCTAACAGTGTCATGGCCTTGAATAATCAGGTTTTAAAGAACAAAAGCAAAAGCCAAGTATTCACTGCAAACGTACACACTCTTTTTAAAGAATTATGTGAACCCAGCACACGCAGAGCCACTACCGCACATGCTTAGCAGTACACATGACCAGTGCACTGAAGTCTGCCTGCTACAGAGTCTGAAGTGTTGCCGAGTTAATAATTCATTCAAGGCACTGAAGAATTATGCAGATGGAGCTTCCGAAATATGTTACTAATTGCTTAAACTGTTAAAAGGCCCTGAGTCAGAACTTTCAGTAGCTTCCTGAAACTGTATACTCAAGCAAAATGGCATATTTGCTTATTTCATACAAAAATTAGAAGACCACTTTGCTTTTGAGGAAAGTCATGTATGAAATAAAATCAAGAGAACTACACAGGACAATTCAGATACTCAGCACTATTTTCCTTCTTAGACAGTTTGCACACATCAATTCATACTTTTAGATTCAGGCACCAAATTAACCTGAAAAGTCCCTTTCCTTCACCTAATTGCTTACACTCTCAAAGAAAGAAAATCTGACTTTAACCTTGGGCTGTTTCCTTTTCACTCACAAACAAGATGAGGTGCATCTCAAAAAGGGGAAAAGAAAAGCAATATTCAGATAGAAAAGAAGTAGAAAATGCCAAAGTAGCAACTTAACTTTATAAACTATGCATTCCTTCAGAAAAGACATTTTTTAAAAGACAAAATAGCACTATGTATCTCAGCCTGGCCTGGAACTTGCTGTCTAACCCAGGCTGTCCCCAAATCTGCTTTGATCCTGCCACAGTTTCCCCACACTGGGGTTATAAACATGCACTTTCAACTTCCTCAAAAAATTAATTAAAAGTATAATTATCTTGTAATCTAGTGTCATATTTAAAGGCACCTCTCCAAAAGAATGAAAAGTAGGATCTTGAGATTATTTCTATACAGTGGGTTTGTTTGTTTGTTTGTTTGTTTTTTCAGGATTGGCAATAGCCAGAAGATGACTCAGCCTCATGTCCATGCATGAACAGATAAACGAATGCATGGTATGCATACAATGTGTCCATGCATACAATGCAATATTAGTCACCATTAAAAAGGAAGCATCTGACACAGAAGGAAATTATGTTGATCAAAATAAGCTATTTATATAAAGACAGACACTACTACATGATTTCAAGGCTGTGAAGTCTCCAGTCAAACTCACAAAAACCAAAAATGGAAATGAGTTTTTGGGGTGGGGTGGGGTAGGTAAATGCAAGATGAGTTATTGCACATCTTGTGCAGAGTTTCAGTTTGTAAGGTGAAGAATGTTCTGGAGACTGGTTACACAGTAAAAATATACTTTATACTATTGAGCTGCATACTTTAAAAATGACTCATATGGAAACTTGGGTCTGTATATTTGAAGGAACCCATAATATTTGCTTTTCTGGACCTGGGTTATCTCAATTCCATTTTCCTGCAGATTTCAAATTTTTATTTTTCTTTGTGGCCAAGTAAAATTCTGCTGTATATATGTACCACATATCCATCATTCATTCATGTGTTGAAGGACAGCTAGACTGGTCCCAACTCCCTATTATTGGGTGAAGGGGAGCTTCAACATGGATGTATCAGTGTTTCTGTGGCAGAATGCAGGCTCCTTATGTCACAGAAAATGTGGGGATCAGCAAGGAAACTGAAGAGGGGAAAAAGAAAGAGGTAGGGAAGCAGGAGAACACATGAGAGAGAAGGGGGAAGGAAGAGTTACTAGAGGGTATTGGGTACAGTGAGGAAGGGCACAAGGAAGCGAGGAAGGACCAAGGGGCTGTGTCTCTGCTGAATGTCAACATTCTCTTGCCACTACTTCTTATATTTGCATTGTGTTAAATATTATAAATAAGTATTTAAGTAGCTAAGATAGTAAGATATATAAATTCATATTTATCACAATTGCACTTTTTATTAGTATCAGGGTATTTTAAAATTATTTTATGAGTGTTTTGCTGCATGTATGTCTGTGAATCATATGGGGGACACAAGTGCCCATCAAGGTCAGAAGAGGCCTGTCAAGGTCAGAAGGTCACAAGAGGGTGCCCAGTTTCCTAGGACTGGAGTTTCAGATGGTTGTGAGCTGCCTGTGGGTGCTGGGTCCTCTGGGTCCAACAAGTGCTCTTGAGCACTGAACCAACTCTCCAGCCCCTCCATGTATTTTTTAAAAAACACACAAAGGAGATATGGAATTTCCTTTCTCTTATAAATGCAGAAGCTTGAAGGACTGCCTTACCAATCCTGCGCAGTGACTGTAGAATTCAGTATGAAGGCTTCTTGAAAACTAAAACTAGGTTTTCCGTATGATCCAGCCATGCCACTCCTAAGTGTTTACCGAGAGGATTCAAAGTCAACATTTCCAAAATACTTACACATCCTTGTCTGTTGCAGCGCTGTTCATAACATGCTATAGGACCAACCTACTTATCCAACACCAGAGGAATGGGTAAAGAAAATGTGGTTTATATACATAGTGAAATTTCCTCAGCCATAAAGAATCAAGTCATATTGTTGAAAGGAGAAGGGATGCAACTGGGGACAATCATGTTACAGGAATTAAGCCAATTTCAGAAAAATAAATATTAAATATTTTCTCTTGTTGTAGTTCCGATATCTTACATAGACACATGAAATCATGAATGAATATGTGGAATGAAAGAGAAAGCAAAAGAGAAAATAGGGGCCCAAGGGTGACTAAAGGCAGGGACAGAGGTGAGAAATACAAAGAGATAATGTAAATGTAAAGAGATAAGCAATGTAAAGGGAGCATGCTCAATAGAATAAGTAGAAAATGGAAGCAATGCATTTAAAAATGTATGGGGAAGTCTCTGGACAACACTTACCACTGGATTTAACTTATAATGAGAAACCCCAGACAGTCCCTTTCCTGAGATGATTGTAGCAATTCATTTTATTTATTTTTTTTTTTTTAATTAGGCCTTCCCTCTTAGATTTTAGGACAGCTTTGACTCACACAAGGCTCTCTCCCAAATGGATCACCATCTGAGACAGAAGTCTAACAGCCCAGGCCAGCCTCCAAATTATTATTATTATTATTATTATTATTATTATTATTATTATTATTATTATTATTATTATTATTGGTGGTGGTGGTGGTGGTGGTGGCTTTACAAGACAAGGTTTCTCTGTGTAACAGCCCTGGCACTCACTTTGTAGAACAGACTGGCCTCAAACACACAGAGATTCACCTGCCTGTGCCTCCTGAGTGCTGGGACTAAAGGCGTGCACCACCACAGCCCAACTAGCCTCCAAATTATTATGTGGTTGAAGATGACCTGGAACTTCTGGTTCTTCTGCCTTTACCTCTCAAATGCTCAGATTACAGCCTTGTGCCACCACACCTGGCCTCAAACAGAACATTCTGCCAAGACATCAGGAGCTTTTTCATTGTGTCACTGGTACCAAATGGTCCCCGAAACCAATCAATATGAAATACTTACAGTTCCCAGGTTGCCAATGGCTGCCACGAGTTTAATGTCCGATGGTGTCAGAGAGTGAACTGTGAGGATAAGAACACATGTGGCAAGGTCAGATCTACAGTCCCTCAAAGTAGGCAGAGAATGCCCTGTGTGGGTTCACAGAGCAGACCCACACCAAAGCCACAACATAGCCTGCTGGCAAATTCAAGATCCTGTATTCACGGGATACCAGGACCTATACTCAAGACTCTCTCTGGAGTCCATACTATTAATCTGGACTGGACCTCTCCAAGCCTGTGTCCCACAGCTCTCAAGGCATCTTCTCACCTGGCCCTCTACCTGCCTCTCACTTCCCACTAACTCATGACCCTAAGTTTCTGAGCTACCATTAATAAATAACATGGCCAAGAAACTAACATTAGGGCCACCAGGGTACCTACTGGTTAACTGTAGTTAGAAGATTAAGGAGAATAGCACTCAAACTCAGTGACTGCATAGAAACACTGGATGCAAATTATATGCAAACGATACACATCTCCCTGACTCACATGTGTGTCTGCCTCAAAGCCACTGGCCAAACTTCCTGGCTGTGTTATGGGGGATTTAAATGTACACTTCAAGCCAGGCAGTGGTGGTGCAAACTTTTAATCTTAGCACCCGGGAGGCAGAGGCAGTCAGATCTCTGAGAGTTTGATGCCAGCCTGGTCTACAGAGTGAGTTTCAAGACAGTCAGGGCTACACAGAGAAACCCTGTTTCAACAAACAAACAAACAAACAAACAAACAAACAAACTTCTAAAATATACTATTTTCTAAAAAGTGCATCAGTTTACTTTTCTTAAAGTAAGTTTAAGTGGAAACCCTAATAAAGTCAGTACAACAGAACACACACACACACACACACACACACACACACACAGCCAGACACTTAACATGTAAAGCTGGTTTATGGCACCCAGGTCTTAGACAAACCTAGCCCATAATAAAGGGGAGTAGCTAGAACGGCCACTGTGACTCCATGGTAGGGATGGGGTAGCCACGCGAGAGACAGCCTCCAACCCACAATTCCCAAGGAAGTCAAGGTACTAGAAGCTGTCCCCATGTTGGTTTTATCCTTTAAGTATTGTGCTGTCTCTGTCCCTCCACAGGAATAACAAAGAGGAAGCCACTGTTCTCAAATGCTGCAGCCCTTTAACATGGTTCCTCATGCTGTGGTGACCCGCAATCATAACATTATTTCATTGCTACTTCAGACTGTAATGTTGCTACTGTTATGAATCATAATGTAAACATCTGATATGCAGGATGTCTAACACGCCAGTCTCCACAGTGTCACCACCCATGGGTTGAGAACCACGGAATAGTGTGGTGAAGGACCGAGGGACAATACCAAGCAGTAGAAGAGGAAAGGAAGCTGAGGCTCCCTGCCCACTGAGCCTCCCTGCCCATGGCCAGTGCACACGTACCTGACTTTGAAGGTGTACTCAGTCCTAACTTCTTTGGCTTGCACGGGAATGGAAAATTCTTCAGGGCCTGCAACTAAAAACAAACACCCAAAATATCAATTTCTGTGTAGAGAAGCACTGCCTGCTAAAACACTTGACATAAACACATTGCTGCCCTTGGCTACGTAGGTTCAAAATCCAGAAGCAACACTTGCTATGGGCACATTTTTCACCCAGTTCCTCTGGTGAGAAAGCATACATGTCTCTTGATGAGGATTTCGGCAAGTGGCGTGTGTGTGGCTTGGAATTGTGTGATGGAGAGAGAAAGCAGATGATGGAGAATAAAAATAAACTCTTGGCAAAACAAACAAATAACAAAAAAAGTAAACTCTTGGGATGAAGCAACATTCTGAAGATGGATAGCCATGGATACACAACAGTGGGGTTCCCAATGTTGCACACACATTTTTGTTATGGATTTTTTTATTTCAATTTTAAAAGCAGAAACAATCAAAGGACCCAATTTACTGAGACTAAGTATAAGAAGTTAATTTAGTGCCTCTTTTATTTTTATTATATATTGTTCCTCTCTTATTTTAACACAAGAAAGAACATGAGGCTTGCACATATTTGCTGCTACAAACACCTGGGAACCTCCAGATTGGAGTGTCCTGAGCCCAAATGGAGAGCAGAGGAGGGACACGGTGACCAGTCTGCAAGTCTTAAGGGCAGCATTGACCTCTCGGGGTCCTGGTGCCAGGAATCCAGAATGGCTTCTCTGGGACATAGGAAATGCTAAGAGAGGGACACTGGCAGGAAAGGCAGCTAGCACAGGAAGCCCTCATTGTACCTCACAAACCTAAGTTAATTTCTCCTGAATTACTGATTACAGTAAGAGATGCACAGCATTTACTCTAATCTCTTATCTTGTGGACCTTCTGGGAAGACCTCACCCAGATGCCTTCGGATAACTTACAACATCTGCTTCAAGGTTCACAGTGATAACATGCCCGTTTATAATGCTTGCAGGACACTTCTGGGAACTACCCACTTGTTCTGCAAGGATGATAAGCCCCGAATTCCAGGAGCCATGGTAACATTCTGCCAGGCATCCTGGCTGGCCTGGGAAAGCAGCTCCTTTGACCCATTCAGTTAAGGCCGTAATGAGGGGGTCACTAACCTGCTCAGAAATGTGGATTTTTTTCCCACTAGGAGGGAGCTCACATCCCCCACCCCACTATACATATATACCTTCCACCAGGAGCAAGATTCTTACCACTTCCTGTGGCTGCCATGCCAATGTGTTCTGTATGGAAGAGCTATGAATTTGGGAAGGCCCTAAAAATGAATAAAAAGAAATACACAAGTAAGTAAGCAGAAATAGTTCAATTTTACATATGTGTATCTGTGTATGAGATGAATTTTAAAAGTTGAAATTAACTCTTACCCAAACTCATACTATTTATACCCATTCCCCAAGCCCTATCTATGTGCTCACATTAGTAATATCCTTTATCTTAGAAAAAGCAGAGATTCCTTTTTTCTAGGCATCATAGTTTTGGACACCATGATTCCATTAATATACTCCATTATGGTAGAATCCCCAGATCAAGGTAGTGTTGTCTAAGAGGGGCAGCCATCACCCTATATTCTGCATGGATGCATTATTAGATTTCCATACCACTTCCTTGCCAAGGAGCAGAACCCCCTAGGATCTTAGTGATGGACAGATATCTACCATTCTTTGGGGATCTAGGACAAGGCAGGGATGACAAAAGGCATCCCAGAATCTCTGAAGGGTAGTGAGATAACTGTGAACACAGAATCACAGAGTTTGAGGCAGCCATGACCATGCTGTGTATTTAGACACTGCTGTTAATTCTTAAGGGCTCTTTCAGAATTGAGGCAAAGGAGGAGACAACACAGTAGGGAGACACAGAGACATACTCCTCATCCCAGCATACTTCTGGCTATATAGCTCCAGTTGGCCTGGAACTCACTATATAGACCCGGCTGGCCTCCAACTCACAGAGATCTGTCTGCCTCTGCCTCCTAAGTGCTGAGATTAAAGTCATATGCCACTATGCCACCGTCTGCAAATCTATCCTATTGTAACATAATCTTGATATCTGTCTCAAGAGCACCACAGGACATGTCTAGCCTGATACTTGAGCCTGGATTTACACCCTTAGCTTCCTCTGATGTTTGTCCTCCTGGCTTTCTGCACAGTGTGCCTGTCCCAGGGAAGTGCCCCTAATGAGCAGCAGACAGTGTGAAAGGCAAGCCTGCCCCAGGAGGTGGAGCTTGACTAATTTCCCACCCTAGCCTTCATCTGCAGCCTTACCTTTTGACCCCAAAAATAATTTATCTGGAGTCACATGAAAGGGAAACAGTACATTTCCAGTTCCTTCCCACCCAGGGAAAAGACACCAGTTTCCACAAGCGATGGCCAGGACCTACCTCCAGATCTTACTGACTCTGGAAATTCCCAGAAGTCAGTTTTCTGAGCAGAAAAGCCCCCAGGATGGGAAATCAGTGAGGTGCAGGCAAGCATAGAGGGCTGGAAAAAGCTAGGACACAGGGTCTGCAGATGGAGCACAAGGAAGGGGTGGGCCACAGAGAGATAGGAGGTAGACTTCAAAGTCACAAACACCAGGCTATCTATCCCTTGGCCTTGGAGAGGTGATGTTTAAGATGCTGTCACTACAGTAGTGGAGAGATGAGTTATCAGGACAGGGAGTTGTGACCATTCAAGAAATGTTCTTCCTAGGCCAGAATAGCAATATAAATGTAAGTGGCAGCCACTGCCTCCATATGGCTTCTATATACCAAGGATAGAGCACTTATATAATTGCTTTAATCCTTATGACAATTCTATGAGATAAATGCCATAATCTCACCTTATATGCAGTAAAGTGAGATCCAGAAATCTCAACTTATAGTAAAGTTCACATAGTTAGCAACTGGTGATAGAGAGACTCAAAACAGACAGCCTAGCTCACTTAGCTACATAGGTCATGTTCAGAAGCAACAAAGTGAGTATAAACCACATGCTCCAAGACTAGGTCTAACAAACGCTTTCTGTAAAGGTTAATAGTCCATATTTCAGCTTCTGTAGATCCTAAAGTCTCTTTTCTGACATGACCATTTCTTTCTCTTCGTGACTTCAATGTTATGAAAGAGGTCACAAGCAGTATGTACATGTTGACTTCATCTGCAAATGCCACAGTTTATATCCTACATAATTTCACCCCTGTCATAAGATACTGTTCTCCATTTTAGTCTTTAGAGACATGTAAAAGTATAGAAATC
Organism: Cricetiscus sungorus; assembly: GCA_030556225.1. Classification (NCBI taxonomy): domain Eukaryota; kingdom Metazoa; phylum Chordata; class Mammalia; order Rodentia; family Cricetidae; genus Cricetiscus; species Cricetiscus sungorus. The sequence continues at coordinate 70,932,100 of JANBXA010000651.1, forward strand.
TCTGTGGATATCAGCCAACTGATTCTAAGGTTTCCATGGAGAGACAAAAGACCTCAAATAGCTAAGGCAACACTGAGGGCCAATACAACCAATATCAAAACTTACTGTAGAGTACGATAATCGAGACAGTGTAGTACTACCAAAAGAATAGACAGATCCATAGGACAGAATGGAGGCCAGAGAGGCCCAGAAAAAATATAGACACCCAAAGCCTTGACAAAGAAACAGAGACAACATGGTAGAGAAACTAGTCTTTTCAAAAGCAACGTTGAGCTTTCTGGACACAGATACATTCCCCCAAGATAGTAGAAGTGACTTTGAGCTCATATGTTATACAAAAACAGAGAGCAGGCTGGCTTTGTCTGATGCTGCCAGTTTGCCAACCAGTCCATGATCTGCAGTAGGCCATCTGGGTGAAATAGGAGATGTATCGCTAGTGATTGACACTTCACAGGGTGGATGGGCGACCTGGAAGTAAAAATACTGCTTTCGGGGGGGCGGTGAGAAAGGAGGGAGAAGAGCCTAGAACAGACAGCACACCCCGAAACACAGATAGGCAGATATTCTATTCAATCACAGAGGAAAGACTGAAGTAAGAGGAGGGGAAGGGTTTGGGAGACCACTCCTCAGTATCTGCAGGGCTGGGTATCAGGAGAACGGACCTTCCCAGGCAGCTCCCAAACCAAGACCAGAACAAAGACACAGACTGTCCCTTGGGAGACTAGTTGCAGATAGCTAAACACGAACAAGCTGCCTGGAATTATGGCCCAAGCAGAGTCTTTGGATTTCAGACAGGGTTAGGAGCTTAGACATCCTGAGTCTTGTCACCCACCCCATGCCTCAGTGTCCTTATCTATAAGATGGGCATGGTGATATCTGTCTTGTATAGCAGTAATAAGTTTTAAAAGGGTAGGGGCACTTGTGGCTTCACTCCTCCCCAAAGAGACATTGGTTAATGGTTAAAGGTTACCTGGGAAGGTGAGTGATTTTCTTCAGTAGTGTAGACATTGGTAAGGTGCCCATCCATGCTCTTCTAAATAGCTCATCAAAAAACTCTTAAGTCAATGGGTCACAAAATCAAAGCAGACATGAAAGCAGAAAGAAGGTTGTTGGTAAAGTGGGGTTTAGTGGGCACAGGATGGGAATGAGAGAGGGTAATGGGATGAAAATGACCAAAATACATATGAACATATATGAAATTGTCAAGGGACCAAAACAAATTTAAATGTTTTGGTGTTTTTTCTTTATGTATGGGTGTTTTGCCAGTGTGTATGCCTGCCCACCACATGAATGCCTGCTACCCACAGGGGCCAGGATAAGGCACCAGATACCCTGAAACTGGAATGGCAGATTGTTGGGAACCACCATGTGGGTGCTAGGAATAAAACCAAGGTCCTTTGGAAAAACAGCCATTGCTCTTATCCACTGAGCCATCTGTCTGCTCCTAAATAAATACACCTTTAAAGGTGTATATGACAGATGGCAGAGGCGCAATAATGAGTAGCTATGATTGGCTGCTCACATAGACAATCCTTCAAATTCTTCCAGACTCTGTAGCATGAGATTATCTATGTAACTCTAGAGCTGCCATTTTCAACTTGATGGCAGAGTCTCCCATACAACTGCCCTGGGCTGTCAGGGAAGCTGTGCCTTGAACTGAGACAGTAAGCCTCAGTCTCTCTGACCTCATGGAAAGTTACAGCCCTCTGTCCTGTTCCCATTGACTCTTGGAGGGACTTAGACCTCATCCTTATCCTTTGCTATCAGGTATGGGGAAGAACATTCTTCCAGTGTTCCCTGTGCCTGAGACATTGCTGCAGAAACCATCAAGGCACTTGTGACCTCACTTACCCCCCCAACAAGTCATGGGATCCCAAGGAAATGCCTCACTTCTGGAAGGTTGCTTTACCATGGGGCTCTCAGATCTGTAAAGGGCTCTTGGCTCCCTGAAAAACTCCCACCTCAGAAAGGTCAGTCAGGGAAAAAAACATGTATTTTTCCACCCTGCTGGGAATGAAAGAAAACCACCTGTGTGTGCTCTGAGGAACAGGCTTGACAGAGATCAGCCATCCAAATTAGAGCTGCAACTTTTGCGGGTGGGAGCCAGAAAATGTCCATTATAGCACCAGGCCTGGGGCTACAAGGCAGAGGCTTCTGCTCAGAGGTCCCCCTCTAATGTAGTAGCTCTCTATTGTTCCTCTATTAGGTAGGCACTGCCCTCCCCCCATCCAGGCTTCTTTAAACTGCATTCTGCCTGTATATGCTAGGCATCAGCAATTACAGAAGGTCCTTAGGTGATGCTCCTAAGTCCCTTGGGTGGTGCTCATGTTCTTCCAAGTTCAGAATCTGACGCTACAAGACAATCGACTAGAGCCAGTCCAGCAGCGGCCATGGGTAGTTAGGATGCTTTTACTAGTCAAATTAAAGCAGGACTCACACTCTAATTTACAGGTCTCCTTGATGTCTGTCCACTTAGAATGTATCTGAAGCATAATTTTCCACAACCCATCCCTTCCTCCAGGAAAGCCAGCCCCATGCGGCGACCTTGGTCATGCACTCAATCTCTCTGTCTGTAGACTTCCTCATCTGTAAAATGGGAATGAGCCTGGCTTCCTTGCTTTCCTCCTGCAGTTGCTGTGGGGATCAAAGAGCAGGAAAGTACTGTGTGGGCAACTGTTGTGCACATGAACAAAGATCGCCTTCCGAAATGAAAGGAAGGTGCCACCCTGGGCAGCAGGGAGGAAGATCAAGGGTAACAGAAGTAGAACTGAGGTCACACTTTGGGGTCACTCTTGGATTCTTTGTAAAGTGTAATGTCCCCACAGCAACACTAGAGGCAGGATTTATGGTCCTCTAGTGCAGTCATTCTCAACCTTCCTGATGCCATGACCCTTTAATACAGTTCTTCATATTGTGGTGACCCCAACACTAAAATTGTTTTGTTGCTATGTCATAACTGTATGTTTGCTACTGTTATCTAATATCCTATGAAAGGGGTCATGACCCACTTGTTGAGAACCGTTGCTCTAGGCTGGAGAGATGGCTCAGTGAGTGGTTAAGAGCACTGACTACTCTTCCAGAGGACCTGAGTTCAATTCCCAATGCCCATGTGACAGCTAAAAACTGACTGTAACCCCAAGATTTGACACCTTCACACAGACATACATGAAAGCAAAACACCAATGCAAAAGAGAACCGTTATTGCTCTAGACTTTTTTTTTTTTTTTTTTTTTTTTTAGATAAGCTCAGAGATCAGACCAGCAGAGGAAGTGCAGGCTTGAGCTGTGCTGCAATCACTAAGCATTGTGCTATGCCAGGATCTGGAAAAGGGAGGCCCAAATTCACTCAATGACTCCCTTGTGGTCTCCTTAGCTATACACAGATCTTCTGGGTGACTCTAGGCTCCCTAGGGTGACCACAGGAGGCTGTGGTGGCCTGTGAGAAGCTGTGCCTACTGAGTCAGACAGCAATAAGTCACACCTGACTGCAGTATCCACCTCAGAATTCCAGGCATGCTGGGAGGTGCAGGCATCTTCTTGTCAGCATGGTGCATGAGCAGTCACATGCCAGTCAGAAGAAGGGTGACACTGAAGTCCAGAGAGACCAATGGGGCTGGCTTCTGAATATTTGTCTCTGAATTCTAGGATAGTGTAAGGGGAAAGCTACTACAATTACCATTTGCTGCCTCAAGAAACCATATTCTGACAGGTTAGCAAACGTGCCGAGGACACTCTATAAGTCATTGGTGGAGTAGTGTGTGGCATTCAGTTCTTTGTGAGTCTGATGTGCTTGCTCTGGGTCACGGACTTTTTGAATAGACATCATAAGAAGTTTGTTGTGTGTGTTATGACTTGGATGTAAATTGTGCCCCATAGGGCTGTGTTTGAATACTTGGTCTTCAGTATTAAACTGTTAAAAGTTTGGGAACCTTTAGAAGTGGGGGCCTAGTTGGAGGAAGTAGGTGGCCTATGGGAAGGAGAGTGAGAACCTACCTTGCTCCCAGAGAGAGCTCTCCTTCCCAGTGCATGGAACTGTGAGGAGGTCAAGTCACGTGTTCCTGATGCTATAAATTCTGCCATGCCCTCTTTCCCATGATGGATACACTTTCTCAAACTCTGAGTCCAAATAATTGTCCCTGCCTTAAATTGCTTCTTGTAGGCATTTTGTCACCACAACAAGAACTCTACCGATACCATCCCTGAATTTTCCCTCTATGGAAATGTGTAGGCTATGCCTACAAGACCACAATTTTCAGCTGCTCTCACAGCACCATAGGTTTGCCATTAGGCTGACCAAAGAAATGACTTACATTTAAGGAGATATCTAGTCTGATGGGCCATGAAAGTCATCAGAGACTTTCCTGAACCAACATTGTCTAAATATCAAGTGTCCAAAGTCAATGGCCAAAGGAAGACACTACCTATTAGGACACCCTCCATCTTCTGCCTATTCCTTCCAACATCACTTACCCTGAGCTCCAAGGGATTGCAACTCTGCTCACAGGATAGGGCATGTACACAGTTGACTTGCAGTTTTGCCCTTGGCCAATATTTTTTTTTCTTGACTTCATTTTTTTTTTTGGGGGGGGTTACTGGAAAAGAACAAAAAGGCCATGGAGGCCCCTCGAAACTAGATGTGAGGGAGCTCCAAGAGGAGCGGAATCCTAAGGAAGCATGGTGGGGGGGGGGGGCGTCAGGGTCTCTCCATCAGGAAAGTCTCCTCCCAAATATAAGAGAGAGGTTGTAGTACAAAGGGAAAGAACTTCACATCAAGGGTAAATGGTGGCGTAAGGTAGGAGAGCTGCACTGGCCTTTTCCAGAGTCCACCAATCCTCCTGCTCAGGCTGGGACTTAGCTCGGTGGTAGACACCAGGCTCCACTCCAACCAGCCTGCTTGAGGCGGGTGGTGAGTCTTTGCCCCAGAGTGAACATGTGCACCTCCCTTCCTTTGTACCCTTGTCCATCCTTCTAGGTTTATTTCAGCCCTGCTGCCAGTTCTGTAGCACACCCCACTCAAGAATTCTTCAGCTCACAACCGTCCCTTCGTCTCGGAACCCTACTGCAGCTGTCACAGCTCTTTGCACCTGTGCTGGTGCCTAATTTTCCCCAGTGGTTCTGTGAGATCCAGTCTCTCCCGAGAGTACTCCTCACATTGTTTAGTATCTGCCATCCAGGCTCAGCCTGACTTGGGTTCTCCCAGGGGTGTTCAGACAGTTAATTGACAGCAGCAAAAACTGAAACTTGAGGAAAATGATGATTGACAATGAGTCCTACAAATCTACAAGATACGGGTGACATCCCAGGAAAGTAGACTCTCGAGCCCTGAAAGCCACCCCCCTACCTGTGTTGGTTTTTAGAGAAGGAATGTGGGGACATATGTGTGTGGTGGCAGGAATGGGACAGGGACTAAAACAGCTGAGACAGAGGGGAGTGTCTGGCTCAGGGTCTTAGGAATGGCTCTGCTGACATCCAGACGAGGAACTCAAGCCAGTCCCTTCCCCCCCTTGCACTGATAATTTGAAGGAGTCAGGTCACCAGAATTTCTCTCTAAGAGCTGTTTCCACTCTTATTTGTTTTTCTAATTAGTTTTTTATTTTGTGTGCATTGGTGTTTTGCCTGCATGTATATCCATGTGAGGGTATTGGGTTCCTTGGAACTGGGATTACAGATGGTTGTGAGCTGCCATGTGGGTGCTGGGAATTGAAGCTCTGAAAGAGCAGTGTTCTTAACACTGAGCCATCTCTCCATCCCCTCCACTCGTATTTGTAATGATCATATTTCTAGAGAAGGGTGGAAGGGGAAGGGAAAGTGAACTCCCTGCAGGATTCTGGCTCCTTGCAGATGCGCGTTGGCTCCCTCCACTCACATGGGCGGTGTAAACATACAGTCAGTTCACTCAGCTCCTACCCTTGGCTTGGCATGACAGTATCCTGGATGCATCACCATGGCAATGAGTTTTTATCCACAATTTGGACAGCCTCTTAGGAACTTGTTACTCTAACAAAATGTTTATTTTCTTATCTACAGTGCATTCCGGCAGTTGGCTGGGGCTGAGAGCAGTTTTGAGATAGTGTGTTTCTGTTTTAGAAGTTGAAGCTTTTAAACAGGGATCTGTGCTTATATGTATAGGTTTGTTGAGGTTATTTTTAAGTTTAAATAGAAGTCTATTTAGGTCCTGCCCTCCACTGGGTTCTAGCAATACATGAATGAGTGGCAAAGGGACTTGGACTTGGGACTGGCTCAGGCTCCTTTACTTACTAGCTGAATGGCTCTTGTTAAGTCAGAGTTCTCATCTGCACAAGGGAACAATGCAGGACACAGTCCATCTTAAACAGAGGCTGCTATGTATGGTCAGCCCTCTGAAGCTATATGTCCTGCTTCCATGGACCTAACCACTGTGGATTGAAAACATTTGACAAGCTATATCTGAACAAAACATGTGCAGGTCTATCAACTAATTTGCAGAGCATTTACAATTCATTTTGTACTGAACTCTACCTAAAGCACTGGAGTTTATTCATGTGTCTGTACACATCAGTTGACACACAGATTGTACAAGAAATTTGAGCATCCTCAGATTGAAGCATCCTCAGAGGAGTAGGGTCTGGAAACACACTCCCTGCTAAGACTGGGGAGAAGCTGTGTGTAAATAAATGCTTGGTATGGGGTTTACCTCTTCTAGGGGAATATCACACAGTGAGTTTAGTTTAAGGTGATTCCTTATTGGAAATGGTCTCAGTGTTCATAAACATGAACCCTTATATTTACATTTTCTTTGAAACTGATCACCTTCAGTCTAGGCCCCAAAGAATATCATGGTTACATTGCTCAAGGAGGCTGTTACAGGGCACAGAAAAAAATAACCAAATTAATCACAGAGATATGCAGTGCCTGTGAGTGACAGTTAGCATGGAGAAATTAAAGCTGAAGTATTGTAAAGTTTTATATGCTGAAACTACCAGATAAAATTACACAACTATGTTTTTGGAAAACAGCACATACTTGAGGTTTTTATAGAAAACCAAAATTACTAAGATATATTGATGTAATCATTAAAATACAGCTTAATATACTACATATAATGCAGTGTATAACATACTATATATACATATATAACACATATAATACATAGTAAGTATATAACTTGTAATAATATGTAATAATATATAACAATGTATATATAATATAATACATGTATATATAAGATGTAATATGAGTATAATAATATATAATATTGTATGTAATAATGTACATGTATAATATGTATGTAGTAATCTTTAATATGCAATATATAATGTATATATGCACTATGTAAATGTGTATATATAATGTGACAGGTGTATAATATATATAACATGTAATATGTATAATATATATAACATAGCATATATGACATACTATGTATTAAGCCAAATCAGTTTGTGAAGAACTAAATATGAATTAAATGTGAAAAATAAAATCAGTAGTAATAGTTCTAGCAGCAAATTAGACATAACAGAAAGAGAATGGAAAGACTACATTACTTACTGATAAGTATCTATAAAGATGGTGGTTTTGGAAGAGGTGACAGGTATGGTATGTAACAGGAAAAAGCCAAATAAACATCTAATTAATACAGAAGAGGAAAAGAAAGAATTGTTGGCTGAGAATTCTTAATACAAATGAAAAAAATCAAGCCACAACTTTGGGTCACCAGGAATATCAAGCAAGCAAGATAACTGTATGAAGTTAATAAAGTAGGTTTAGGGTGTGTGTGTGTGTGTGTGTGTTTCTGTTTGTGTGCATTTATTTGTATATGTGTAGATGCATATAGAAACTGAAAGTTGCCATCCAGTATCTTCCACTATCATTTTTCTACCTTGCTTTTTAATTTATTCACAATTCTGTTTTTTATTTTTTTTATTTTGAGACAAAGTCTCTCACTTATCCTGGAATTCACTGATTTTTTAGCAAGACCAGCTAGCCAGCAAGCCCCAGGGAACCTCTAGGTCTCTGCCCGACTTTTTATGTGGGTTCTTAGGATCCTAACTTAGGTCCTCATACCTGAGCAGCCAGCAATTTACTGACTGAGCCATCTCCTGGCCCAGATCATGACATTTTTCCTTTGTTTTGGTGATGCAACTTAAAAATCAAACAAACAAAAAAGGTGAAACCAGACAATCTGACTTTAAAAATAATTTAAACGTAGCCATCATCTGCGTTTAGATCCAAGCACCCATGTAAAAGGCGGGTGCATAACACACACCTGTAACCACAGGTAGGGAAGGAGGGTGCTGAAGCATAGGGTTTTGGAGTTCATTTGTCAGGCAGTCCAGCTGCAACAATGAGCTTCTTCAGTGAGAGACACTGTCTCAGAGATTAAGGTGGAGAAACAATTGAGGAACACCCAACATAGACCTCTGTTTCCTACATGCATGCACACATGTGTGCACATGCCCCTAGACATGTGCCACAGAGGAGAGAGAGAGAGAGAGAGAGAGAGAGAGAGAGAGAGAGAGAGAGAGAGAGAGAGAGACAGAGAGAGAGACAGAGAGAGAGACAGAGAGAGAGACAGAGAGAGAGACAGAGAGAGAGACAGAGAGAGAGGAGAGAAAAAAGAGAAAGAAGAAAGAGAGGAGAGAGAGAAAAAAGAGAAGAGAGAGAGAGAACATCCACTTATGATTTTTTAAGATTTCATGTTGTTTTATTCAGATTAGGAACAAGATGGAAGTTTCTCAGTCTCATGGAAGTGCAGGTTGAGCCGTCCTTAAAATGCCTGGAACCAGAAGCAGTTCAGATGTGGGTCTCAGAAGTGTTCCTTCAGAATCCTCTACTTCCCAAACCAAGCCCCCCCCCAAAAAAAACCCCACCCTTCCTTTAGGTGTGTTTCAGACTTTGGATGTCCAGATTAGAGATATTCAGTGTTCTCACAAAAAAGCCCATAGCAAGCATTGCACTTGCTGATGGAACTGCATAGAAGTTCATGGAGTTGTATAGACTTTGGGTCTAGTTGATTACAGTGTTCTTGTTTATGTGCAAGTTATTTTTTTAATGCAGTTTATAAAATTAAAAAGGAAACACTTCCTAATAGAACTTGTAAGATAATAGTGCCTCCAACCATCTCTTCTATGAGAAATTATGAACAAGGTTTCAGAGACATTAGAAACACACAAACACAGAAGGAAGGAGGAAAAAGGAAATGCAGGCAGGACCAACCAAATCATGGTAAGAGAGAATTCCAACAAAGAAGCAGATAGACTATATAAAAATGTAGGTGTGCTCAAAACTCATGTAAAAACCAATTTTACTTCTTTATGATAACAGTAAATAATTTTAAAATTAAAAATAAATCTATTTTCCATACAGCACAAATATTATATACCTAAGAATAAATTGATCAAAACACATGCAAGACCTCAACAAGAAAACTTAGTGAACTATGAACAAAAATTCAAATATGTAGTCCTGATTTTCACAACTTCAAGTTGTAAGGGTGCTTTGTTGTTGTTGTTGTTGTTTGAGACAGGTTTCTCTGTGTACCCCTGGCTGTCCTGGAACTCACTCTGTAGATCAAGCTGCCCTCAAACTCACAAATCTGCCTGCCTCTGCCTCCTGAGTTCTGGGGTTAAAGGCCCCCACCACTGGCAAGAGTGTTAATCCATAGACTCAAAAGCAATCTTTATCAAAATTCTGATGGTCTTTCTGAGGTGAAAATGACACACTGATAGATTTATAGGAGAATTCAAAGCTAAGACACTGCAAAGAAGGAGAAGTAGGAACTTATTTTGTCAAATTATAGACCTTACATTGGAGCTACAGAGTTAAGGCAATGCATTACAGGCAGAGAAATAAGACCCCTAACCTGTGAGATAAATGGCTCATTGGAGCAATGGGAAATGATTGACATTTTAATAAATAGTGCTAAGACAGCTGGGTATTTGCACGAAGGAAAAACACAACAAAACATAACACTGGGCTCTTCTCACATACTAGGCACAACAAAAATTAATCCTACATGTACCAAGAGTAACCCAAATGTAGAAGCAAATAGAGAAAGAAGTGTGAGATAGTCTTTGTGATGTTCAGGTTGGGAATCTTACACACGACATACAGAGTACCAGACTTACAATTCATACCTTCAGCACCTAAACAGAATATACACAGACATTAGGACTCTGACCACCATCTACAGCTACAAAACCTCTTCCTTTTGTTCTAATGTTCTGTAACAGCTTCCAACTCAGGATCAAGTAGAGCAGTAGTCCTTAACCTTCCTAAGCTGTGACCCTTTAATACAGTTCCTCATGCTGTGGAGACCCCACCACCACCACCACACAACCATAAAATTATTTTCATTGCTACTTCATAACTGTAACTTTTGTTACTGAAATGAATTGTCACATAATTAGTTTTGGAGATAGAGGTTTGCCGAAGGGCTGTGAGCCACAGGCTGAGGACTATTGTACTAGAGAAAATCAAGTATACTCAAGTCAATAGCTGAAGATGCCCTTCTTCTTAGCATGCCTCCAGCCAATAGTCCACAATCACAGCAGACCTGCAGCCTCCTCTTCCCCCACCAGTAAGCTTTCTGGTCTGAGTCTCTATAAAATGCAAATTATGGCTTCTTCCAGTAAACTGAGTAACCAACCTGTAGGTCCATCCACTCTGGTGCTCATCGCCTGTTTTCACAATGTTAACTTTCCCTCTCTCCATGAAGAGTACAGAAAGACAATGGGCCTTGGGGTAGGTCCACCAACCAAAAAACAAATAGACAGCACACATGGGGAACTCAAATAATCCAAGGGAAAGATAAAACTATAGAGAAAATGGAAAGACTCATCCCCACACAAGGAAAGAACCCAGTGATCAATAAAGATGAAAGGTCTCATCAGAAACCATAAAAGTGCGATATTCTCATATGGTAGGCTGAATGGACACTACTTGTCTTCCCAGAGGCCCACTGAGGCCACCTCTTTACCCGAGATGAATAAACAGGACTTTGGGGCCCAGGCAGTATGGCCTGTGTCTCCTCTGTATCTCCTCCATTGTTTGGGTGGCTCAAGGGCAAATGCCTTCTGCTCCAGACCCAGGCCTCTTACAAAGAAAGGACTTGAGGTCATGATCAAAACCCTTGTCAACTTCAAGGATCCCGCCTTCCTAAACCAAGGAGGATGGAGCAGAGAGAGGGTATGGCAGGAGCACACCTATTCACAATCATGACATGGAAAGAAATACAAAGCCTTGTTCATCACCTATGTGGTCCACTCAAGGCTCACTAAGTACTCCATACAACTAAAGTCTATGAGCATTTTTTTCTTATTTTACATATCTATCCCAGTTCCCTCTCCTTCTCTCCTTCCCTCCCTTTCTCCCTCCCTCCCATGCCCCTACCACCACCCTCCCATACCACCACCACCCACTCCACAGGGAGGGTGGTGCCTTCAAGGAGGGGTCAGTCTATGAGCATCTGTAGGATTTATCACACTCATCTGTCTTCATCTGTCCTTAACAGAAAAAAAAAAGCAAAGGCCTCAGAAATAACCATAACCATGACTTAATATTGGTATACCCATTTTATTTCATATTTTTGAGAGATTGAACCAAGAGCCTTGTACTGATGAACAAGCACGTCCAGGTAGGCAGAACTTTCCCAAGACTGTGCAGCACACAGTAATAGAAGGCTTGGTGAGCCTGCACTCACAGTTTCCCACCCCCACTGGAGTCTGCAGCTTGCCTGTGATCTTACCTCTCCCCCCCCACCCACCCACACACACACACACACACACAGCCTTCAGAGCCTCTAAATCTCAGTTCTTCTTCAGGTATCGTCTGCCTCCCATCCCACAAGAGGCAAACAAGCCTTCTTCTGTTTGAACTTCCCACTTGGAGCTTTGTGTCAACTGAAGGGGCATTCCGCTCCTGAGCCAATAGAACTTAGTTTCAGTGACTCTTACAATTATGTCACACTTACCTTGTCCCAGCAGCAGCAGCAACAGCAATCCCATGAGAGAAATGCCTGGTGGCAGCTCCATGTTGCAATGTTACAGGTATCTGGGGTCTTTGAGTAAATGGCTTCCTTCCACAGATGATTGAATTACCACTTGGTCTCCTGCTTTTATGCTCCTCTAGGATCTGATAGCATGTCTGTTGTAAATTTTACTGTGTTCACCTTTGAAAGGGGGCAGTGGCTGGCTGTAAATGATAAATATTAACATTTAGGCAGAAGCTTGGCAAAGGGTAGCATGCTTTAGTCATAGACACCCAAAGATCAGGACCACGTGCTGGCCTCCCTGCTACCTTCCATAGTGTCAGGGGTCCAGAGATGGATGGTGGCAGAGGCAGAGCTACTGAGGAGACTATAAACCTCGGCATCCTATGTGTAGAGCTAGGATTCCAGTGTGTTCCAAAACTCTGGGATCTTGAGCACATCCCTGAATTTGGGTTCATCTGTCATTATTTCCTGGCTTACAGGAAGTAAAATACAGAGGACAAAAGTATTCCAGAGCCAATGTAAACCCATCAAACCAGCTCCAAACCAGAGCTGTCTTAGTTTGAAACATATCATCACCCGGTCTCAGAAGTGCCTGGGCTCCCTAGTTTGGATCTTGGGGAGATTTGTTTCTGCTGTCCCCATCCCACCACTGAACACACTGATGGCCAGAAGTGGCAGGCAGTGTAACACACACTTATTGTGTGCATGTTGAACTGTGAGAATCAACACTTTCACTTTTCACTTTCAGCACTTTCCACTGAGCACATGATGTGGGGGATGCTGGGCTATGACCAAGCTGGGCAGACTGACTTAGAGCCTAATGCCTGCGTGACAAAAACTGTTGAGGGTGACACTTTCATCAGTTTCCCCCCAATACCAAGGAATGACTGCCTTGTTTAATATACACAAATACAGGCAAGCCACCTTCTACTCCTGGGGTCTGGCTAGAAGCCCTGAACTGGTTCCCATGACCCAACTCAGCTCTCACTCTCCTCCCTGACTTAGCTATTTTTCTCATATATAGCTTTACTGTGTGACTATGAGGTGGGTGGATCCTCATTTATAATGTTCCAGGATATTGCCATCCCTTCTCATCTGGAGAAAGAGAGAGAGAGAGAGAGAGAGAGAGAGAGAGAGAGAGAGAGAGAGAGAGAGAGAGAGAGAGAGAGAGAGAGAGAGAGAGAGAGAGAGAGAGAGAGAGAGAGAGAGAAGTAACATGGGTGACCATGAACCTCAGGCTTAGTCCCAGCCTTCGAACTTTGTATGGGTGTGGAGCCATGTTGTAGAGTATAGAAACTGACACACTAACCCTGCTGACCATGGGCTAATCCTAGGGCCTGGGAGAGTGACATGCTCAGAAAAGAATGAAGAAACTATACCCAATGTCAAGGTTCAAGGACTGTTTGAGCACAGATGCTCCCTGGATATTTGTCACCCTCACTATACTGCCAACAAATGCAACCTCAGACTCATAGCTGCTGCCCCACTAACGATGCCAGAATCACCTACTCTATGCTACCAGCAGCCTGGAGGAGCATCACCAAACTTCCTTGAATGCAATGAGGGTCCATAAGCCTCTGCTCATGCTTAGACCAGCAGGAGGTAGGCATAAAGCAAGATGGGGCAAGGGCAGACACCTGCTCCCATCTCTTGTCTCTTTGCTGTGTTGCTGGTTATAAACTATCACAGAATCTCTTATACATTCAGAAAATTGATCTTAATCACTTTGATCTGGGAGAGGCATTTTGGCATAGAACAGTCTGAATTACCTTTTAGATCAAGGAAATACTGGAGTCCCAACAATGCCTCAAAGGAGCCCTCTCACTAGCTGTGTGAAAGCAAAATGTCTTTCTTTCTTCCCTTCCTTCCTTCCTTCCTTCCTTCCTTCCTTCCTCCTTCCTTCCCCCTTCCTCCCTTTATCCTTCCTTCCTTCTTTCCTTCTTTCCTTCCTTCCTCCTTCCTCCCATCCCCCTTCCTCCCTTTATCCTTCCTTCCTTCCCCCTTCCCTCTTCCTTTCTTCCCCCTTCCTTTCTTTCTTCTGTTTTTTTTGGGGGGGAGGAGGGGCTGGAGTAAAACATGGCCTCACATTGTATTCCATTTTGCTTAGAATTTGCATTGTGTCCCAGAATGTCCTCAAATTCCTGGGTTATAGGAATACCAGTATGAGCCATCATTCCTAGATTGGTAGTAACATTGTGTGGGCACTTTTGCCAACACTGTGGAGGCATCTGTTAGTTTGAGTGACACTTGCTATCTAGGATGTCTACTACAGCTGACAAAACAAGGGGAAATCAGTTCTCTACAGCCAGAAGCAAACAACTGTCAATTTCATCACATCTTCATAAACTTTGGTTCTCTTGATTTGTTTTGCTATAAAATGTGTAAAGAAGACTGGTCCTAAAAGAGAGAATGTGCTCCACTGCCTGCTTTAGCAAGTCTTCAGGTGTGCCCTTTGAGAAAGAAACAAGCCCATGTATTCATGTCTTCAGGGTCGGATGGCATTCCCTGCTCAGAAGGCGTCTTGGAGACAAAGCAAAATAGTTGCTGTTTCCCAAGGTCCCACTAGGAGGTGCGAGACCAAATCTCAGGCTCAAGGCCCACCCAAATTAAAATAGCAGGGGCTTTAGAAGTGTAGTTTTCAAACTAAAGGATATGAGTGATGAATTTAATTTGATGAATGAATGCACCATTTTAAAAAATAGACTATAGCACATCCAAGGGTATATATAAATATAACATTGATATATGTGGTGCCTAGAGAATTTGTTTCAGCTACATTGTGAAGTGTGTGCTTCTTAATGTGGGTCACCATGTCAATATTTGAAAACCACTACCTTAGCAGAAAATGCAGAGGTCTGTTTTGTTCTCTGGCTGAGAATGCAGCGAGCAGCAATTCCCCTGTGCTGCAGAGTAGCTAGAAGCCATACCTGGGGTTGGTTCTGGGCAAGAAGGGTAAGTGGAGTCAAGCTCGTTGATGCTTATGGGCAGAGACTGAAATAAGCCATCCTATTTCTTCAATAAGAAAGACAAGGTTCTCTTGAGTGACCTGGGACAATGACAGGAAGGGCCTGATGGGGATCTACTGGTACCTATTCAACAGTACAAGACTCAGGCCACATGAACAAAACACTGTCCATTTCTAGGACATGGGCTTCTTCAGCTGCCCATGAGCAGAGACTGATAAGGATTAAGATGCTGAAGACATGGACTTCATTGGGGAAAAGAAGGGGTCAACAATATAGTTCAGGAGAAAGGCCACACTTTTGAAATCTCTCAGTCTTACTAAGAAGCAGAGAAAGACTGATGAGACAAATTCTTACAGAATAGATAGACACTCCCTGAGAGGGGACACCTGGTCTACTTTGATCTCTGAGACATCCCCAGAAGCTAGCCCAAGGCTCCTGTAGCAGGCATTCATTAACTGTTGGATGGATAAATAAATAAATGAAAGTTTGGATGAAGCAGAGACCAAGACAACTATTAAAAATTTCAGCTCACAGTACAGACTAGAAAAGATGAGAGGAATATGTGACTGTGACTGAGGACAGAGAGCTAAGGACAAAGAGAATGTCTCCCTTGTGCCATGAAGCCCAAAGAACACAGTTGGTGGATCATGACTTCTTTCTAAGGTTTTACTGTTATTTATCTTCATGGTGGTTCTCAATCCTGACTACCTTTTAGAATCTCAAGGAACCACCAGGCAGCCATCCGAGGGACAAAGATGACTCTGATTATGCATCAGACAAGTCAAAAGTCCACCTGGCAAGAAGATAAGCTATTAACAGTTGGCAAAATAGGCTGACCTCTAAGAGGAAAATCATTGGAGCACACGGTCTGGCAAGATTCTGGCCTTACTTCTCAAAGGTCACAGGTTATATGGGGAAAGGGCTGAATTCTGGTGCCTGGAAAAGCCTGGTCTGTGACTAGGGTGTGTACGCTAGAGTTCCAGGTCAGCTGTGATGCCTGTTGTCACTTGTAGTCTTCTCTTCCTCATATGTTGTGATATTTGTCAGCATGGAGTCCACTCTTCAGTGGGCACACAGACACATCTGCGGTGTTTGAAGGAGTGGGTGAGCTGATTCACCCTACTTCATACCTGCAGGACACACCAGGCATTAATGCAGAGACTGTCCTAGGGCTGGCTGACCACCATTTACAAGTGGGAGTAAACGAGTCTCCACAGAATGAGCCCTGATACTCTGCAAATCACATGGACAGTCCAATTATGGGTCTTTTATTTCCTCTTTCCACACCTTACCACCTTCAGACTCTGGGGGCTCTCTAGACTCCCATGTCCTGGTAGCACAGACAGAAATACTTATTAGAGCCATGCTTTCCTAGTTTGTATTCCTCCAAGCACACAGAAAATGAAGATGTTTGTGTGGCAAGGAGCTTGAGATAATCAGTCATATATTTTAAACAGCCCAACCCAGTACCCTCCCGTAAGTTCAGACAAGACATATTTATTGCCCACCTGGGGCCCACTAATGTTCCCACACTCAGGCTCAGATTTAAATGGCATTCATTGAACACCTACTTAGTAGTAGTTGAGTGCCTACTAAGTCACAGGCCTCTTGCAATTCAAGTTCATAAATGTTTTATTTCATACCAGTGGGATCCTTCAGGGGGTTAAAAAAAATCAAGTTAAAGCTCACCCAATTAGTAAATGTAATGGGGACTCTGATCTAAGTCTCTTCCCCCATTCATTTCTCTCCAGTATCACGGGAGAGTACAATGTGGAGGGTGGGAGGGTAGCCTTTGACTCTTATACCGGATCTGACAGAGGACTTACCAGTATGATTCTTCTTTCCTAGTTGCTGAAACTGAAAACTAGGGTGCTGGTACACCTGGAGGTACAGCACTCCTTTCCCTGACACGGGGGACTCCTCTGGCACTATCTCAGAAGGACCAGAGGTCTTAATGGCATTCTACAACCCAGCCCAGAAAGGTTGATGCCCAGCTCCATCCATTCTTGTCCCCTCCCTGAGGACAATCAGGACCCCATAGTAACAGTTTAAACAGTTTAAACAGTAACAGTTGGTCCTTGGCAGTTTCCAAGACCAGGCTTTTTCCACCCCAACTGTACACAGAAAAAACAGAGGCAGAGAAAGATGCTTCTATGAAGCCCAGTTATGAGTAAGAGCTTACTTGGTGTTGGACTCTCTGGTCCAAGTTCAATGCCATTTCCCACTAATTGCTCAGGCCTCAAACACTGTGACCATGGCAGCAATAGGTGTGTTTAGTCCAGTTTTATCAATAAGAAATTTAAGACTCACAGAGGATTAGTAACTGACTCAAAGTTGCTTGGCTACTAAGGGTAGATTCCAGAACATTTGCGTGTCTTCACAGCCAGCAGTGACCAAGTTCATGCTATGGAGACTTAGTACAAAATCTTCACCAAGTTGGGTGGTGGTGGCATACACCTTTAATCCCAGCACTCGGGAGGCAGAAGCAGGCAGATCTCTGAATTCAGTGCCACTCTGGGCTACAGAGAGAGTTTCAGAACAGTCAGGGGTACACAGAGAAATCCTGTGTACCTCAAACAAACAAACAACAAACCTGTGCTAAATGATATCAATATAAATCCCAATGCCCATACCTACCCCACCTTTGTTCTAGTGTTGAGTCCCTGGGAAAAGGCTAGTGTGGGAAGATCTTCCCTAAATCTCCCAGAACTGAGATGCTATATGTGGTACCCACGGCTCCACAGAGTGAGAGTAGGGATCCAGATGACATGAAGTTGGATGCTCTGTCCATGATGTTCACCATTGCCTCACAGCCTGCTGGAGCTCTCGTCTGTCCTTCAAGTCCAAAGGGAATATGCAAGTACCCCAACGTTTTCCTGGGGATCTCAGTGCTCACTACCATGCTGAGAAGGTCCTGGACTCCACAACCTCAGACATCCTGTGCTGATCCCACCTACCCCCCTGGTTTCCATTCACAGCAGGGCACCTACCCAAAAAGCATTCCCCAGGCTTGGGTTAGAGAGAGGGGCAGGAGGAGTGAAGAGCACCAGCTCTTGCATCTGAACATCTCTTACCTGGACAGTGGTAACAGTTCCTGCTGGGTTACTGGGGCAGTTGGGTAATGGGGAAGTCCCTCTAGCCACATGCACAGCAGACACAGAAAGAGACCTCTGAGCTTCTGGTTGTGGGGCAGGGGATTGCCGAACTTTATGTAATCAGCTTGGTCAAGGGCTGGGCTGCCAACACCCAGGACACCAAGGCAGCTGTGGGTGCTAATGGTCTTGGCAATGATACACAGACTTGTCTACCTGTTTACCTGGGGAGAGGGCTAGGAGAAAGGAGGACAGAAGAGGGAGTGCTGATAGAGAAGGCCTGCTTTTCCCTGGGCTAGGTCCCAGCCATCAGGACACCCAAGCTGGGGACTGGGCAGCTCACGGAGGAGCTGATTCCTGAGGGACTTCCCATACACCACTGCCTCCAGGCCCTTCTGACTTCACTGGTCCTGTCTTCAAAGATGCAGGAGGAAGGACTTGCTTCTTGCAGCAGTGAATTCCCAAGATCTACGTCTTTTCTATCTGAAATAGAAATAGACTCCTGTGTGTGTGTGTGTGTGTGTGTGTGTGTGTCTGTGTGTGTGTGTGTGTGTGTGTGTGTGTGTGTCTGTGTGGTATATGTGTACTGTGTGTGTCCATGTGTTTGGGTTGTGGGGAATGTAGGTGTTTATGTGTACCTGTTTGAGAACAACCTTAGGTGTTGTTTGTCTGGCACTATGCGCTTTTATTTTGAGAGAGAGGTTCTTGTTGGACGGGAACTTGCTGAGAAGGCTAGAGTAGCTGGTCAGTGAGCCCCAAGGACTCTCCTATCTTTACCACCCCAGCACTGGGTTTCAGGCTTGTATCTAGCCTTTTCGACTGTCTTTAAATCTACAGAAATTTTAGAAGCCTTCCTGAGAATGGGTGGGAAAAGCAAATTTTATTTAATTTGTATCTTTTTGAGATAGAGTCTTGTGATGAATCTCAGATTAACCTTGAACATGAGATCTTCCTGCCTTGGGCTCCCTGGTACTGAGAGTACATTGTGTGCTACTATGCCCAGCCTTAAATCTGGGTTGTTCTCTGTTTTTGTGTTATCTTGGTGTTTTTGCTTCAAAGACCAGTTACTTTAACCTGAGACAGAGCACGTCCTCATGTTTGTTCCTTTGGGCCTGACACTTAATTCACATTTGGAGGCCTCTTAACGGCATGTGGGAACAAGAACATGCAGGGACAAGCTTCTGTGGGTGGTGGTGGTGGTGGGACTCTCAGTGTTCCCTTCTGAGAATCATGGACACTCCTATGTCCTGTTCACTTTCTGCTTTGCTTGAGAGGCAGAGCCACATGGGGCCAACTTCCCCCACTTCTTTCTGGTCACAGAGTCCCACTGTCTCCTGAATCTTTATGAGGCTCAGAGTCTTGGACCTTGATCATTCGTTACCTGAATCCTGTAAGAATTTCTGTAGGCTGACCACCCCAATTCATTGCCATATGGCACTTCTAAAGTGCCTTTCACTTACCTGTCCCTGTCCTTCAGTGTGGCTTCTGTTCCCACTACTCCATAAAAAGTTCTTGAAGGTCAGTAGTTTGTTGAATTCAACAGACAGCGAAGGTTCTTCGGGCCTTTTCTTACTGGGTATCTTAGCAAAGTTTGACAGAGGGCCTCTACTGTCTGCTTGAGATACTAACCCTGCCTAAGGTTTTTGGCTTCTTCTGGCCACTCTTCCTCTGGCCAGGACCCTCCTTCTCTGCTGGTACTCAAGGCAATCATGAGTAGCCCATGGCTTTATTTGAAGCCTGTGTGTCAATCAAGCCCACATTCCACTTCCTGCTAGACCTTTCTTCTGAGCTTCAAGCTCCATAAACTCATGCACTGACTCAATACTGTCCCTTTGAAGTCTATAGGTTCTTCAGATCCTGGGAGGGTAGAACTGACCACATCATTCTTCTACACCATTTCCAACCTACAGGAAACAGCCATGGCCATTGCAGACAGACCCAGGAAGTATCCCTGGAGTCCCCTCTCCTCTGTCCAGCAGATCACCAATTGCTGAGTCTCAACAGTCCTGTATCCTAAACTGTTCTCCAGTTGCTAGACCAAGCTGGACCAGCCTACTGTCACTGCCCAGTGTGCTGGACAAATGACTTCAGTTCTACTTCTGCTTCTTATGTCCCTCTTCCCTTTCTTTATATCAGACTGAACAATCTTGTCTGTGTGCAAGCTTAATGTCACATGCTGTATTACACCCTCTCTTTAACAAGTTCCCATTGCCTTGCAATTAGAAACTAATCATCCCAGCAATGTCCATAGGCCCTGCGCCTTTTCTCCAACCTCAAGTCCCATATTCTCTTCTTGTTTGACACACACACACACACACACACACACACACACACACACACACACACTCATATGCATGTACACACACACATACACACTCTCATGCATATACACTGTCATACACATACACACATTCATTCACATAGACACATACACAATAACACACATACACAAACACATTCATTCATATACATATATACATACACACTTATACACATACACACACTCATACATACACACACAACACAACACAGAGCTCCTTTATGACTTCTGACCTGTGGTTCCTTGTCCACAGATTATCCAGTCTGACCAACCCTAAGCTCCAGGAGGACAATGACTGTGGTTGACTGCTGCGTCCCCACTATAGGACAGAAGACCTGATGACAGTCACTGCTGTATAATTCCACTCCTGCTCCAGTCATTCCTCAGGGGCCCCAGTAAGCAGAATCAAATTTTACTTCTCATGTCTTAACTACCCAGGTCTATCCTCTCTGGCAGTTTTCTAGGGCCCCATCATATGACCTGTCCACCTTGATGTGGAGCAAACAGTTGGCCAGTTAGAGTGGTCACTTTTGCTAAAAAGGGCAGAGCATATATGCCATTCCTCGATGTGATTCCCACACAGCTCCTAACACAACAGCAACCCAGCTGGAAATGGGGTCCTCAGAGTTGCTCTCTTGAGACCAAGAGTAATACATGGCTTTATGAGGGAGGAGATGCTCTTGGCTGCTGCTGGACCCAAATATGTCCCTTTGTCCTCCAAATAAATCTCTTAGTCTCCCTGAAAACCAAGAAAATCTGTAATTCCCCCAGTCCCATAAAATGTGGATAATGCTGGCAAGGACTGTCAAATGTTCTGCCAGGTCAGTGCCAAAATTCCCACCCCAACAGAACACTTGTCAATCAGAAACCCTGCCCCCTCTTTTCAGGTACCCTAGAACCTCTGCAGATTCAGAGGCAACTGCAGATGGTTCCCTCCTAGCTGGAAGTTTATAAATATACTTCAGTAACACCGCCTTGTGGCTGGCTGACTTTTTGCTGTACTCTTGAAGCTGTGATCTGGATGTGGCTTCACCTGCTTGTCACCTAGCCCTAGGCTTTCCACTGGTTGCAGGTCCTACTTAACAGCCTCAACCCCACTCCCTTTGCTTTGAATTCTTAGACTGCTGTACAGACTTGTCAAGTGCAGGTATTTATGTTTGGGTAACCTTGCCCTGGAGCTGTGTCCTTGATGACTTGGTTTTGCTGGCCCTTCCTTTCACCCTGTGTCCTTAGGTGTCATTATGTCACCAAGAGGAGGATCATAAAGTGGAATGCAAGTACAATTCCCAGCAGCTGGCCTCCCAGACTGGAGAGAACTAGCAGTTTCCCTCAAAATAGCCCCCTCCACACCACTCCAGCCCAGGACAAATGTAATGGTACTTCCTGCCTATTCACTAGCCCTGACAATGTGATTCTTTGAGAGAGACTGTTTCTCTGACACATTCTGCCTGTAGGAGGCTGAGATCACTGAGTTCCCAGGTGTCCAGCCCTTAGGTCAGGACTCAGACCAGAGATTTCCTAGAAGTAAATATGAGTCTGGAGGAGGAGGGGGAAAAAGAGGAGGAGGAAGAAGAGGAGGAAGAGAAAGAGGAGGAAGAGAAAGAAGAGGGTAGAAGAGGGGAAAGAGGAGGAAGAAGCAAAGGAGGAGGAAGAGGATGAAGGGGAGGAAGGGGAGGAGAAGGAGGAAGGGGAGGAGGAGGAGGAAGGGGATGAGGAGGAGATGTGGATGGTGTCTAAGGAGGGAAGATATGCAGATCACTGTTAGATAAATTGATGAGTTTGAGGTTCAGAGAGAACCCATCTTGAAGAATAAATAAGAATAAAGCTAGAGAACCTTCAAGGAAAGGGACCATGCTGACCTCAGGTTTCCACATGCACAATCTCTCTCTCTCTCTCTCTCTCTCTCTCTCTCTCTCTCTCTCTCTCTCTCTCTCTCTCTCTCTCTCTCTCTCTCTCTCTCTCTCTCTCTCCAAATGTCCAAATGATAAAACTGGGACTCAAACCCCTTCCTCACACACCAAGGAGCAGACACTGGTATCTGACCAAAGCCCTGAAACCTCCCTGTGAAGGGGAGTGACTGGCTAGAGCCGGACTGCCAGCATGAGGATGTATCTGGAGATATGGACCATGGGGAAGAGCCCAGGTGGAGACAATTATAAGCCTGGGAGATCCTGGGTCAGAAAAACACAGGATAACAAACCTCTACAGTGAGAAAGTCCAAACCCCCCACCGATACCCTCTCCCAGGGGCAGAACTCTGAACTGCCATCCACCATGAAAATCTTGATGCAAGGCACACCAGGCAGGGATCATTCTTTCCTAATCTCTTCTTCCAGCTCTCCCCACCCCTCACTCCTGGCTCTCCCAGCTAGAAGAACAGGAAAACAGTGCTCTATGACTCAGCACCAAGAGTCTCCCCAGCCTTTGAGGGGTGAGGGCAGCAATTTCCAGTGGAACCAGTCTGTGCTGGCTGGTCTTATCTCAATTTGACACACCAACCAGAGTATCTGAAAGAAGGGAAACCTAATTGAAAAGATGCCTACATAAGTTCCAGCCGTAAGACATTTTCTTAATTAGAGGTTGATGGGGGGAGGGCCCAGCCCATGGTGGGTGAGACCATCCCTGGGCTGGTGGTCCTGGGTTCTGTAAGAAAGTAGGCTGAGCAAGCCATGAGGCAGAAGCCAGTAAACAGCACCCTCCATGACCTCTGCATCAGCTCCTGCCTCCAGCTTCCTGCCCTGTTTTTCCTATCCTGGTTTCTTTCCATGAGCAGTGTATAGAAGTGTAAGCCAAATAATCCCTGTCTTCCCCAACTTGCTTTTCAGTCATGGTGTTTCATCAGAGTAAAGGAAACCCTATCTAAGACAATATCATATCAGCTGGATATTTTATCACATGGGTGTTGCCCCTCTATGGAAGAATGGATGCCGGCCAATTACTAATCAAAAGCATGCTTAGGTTGCAGATTCAGCTTTTTGGAGTCAATGATTATGTCTGTTTACACCTGGGTAGCTAGGCTAGTCTCAAGGCTCCTTGGCCTTTTTCTTCCCTCTCTGAACTGGCTCTCTCCATTCCACTTGAAGACTTGAGAACTCAGATGTCACAGTAGTTCATCACTGCAGCTATCTACCTCACTCAGGTACAGGGCAACACCCATGTGCTTATGAAGCCATCAAATTACATCATTCAGCCCCAGGACACTCTCCATCAAGAACTCAGGGACCATATGCTAGCCATGCCGTGCACAGCTCAAAGCAGAAGGCTCCTCTCCTTGGCCCTCTCGACAGGAAGAGGTCATCTGCTCTTAGGCCCCTGGGCTCCATGTAATTATCCCAGGGTATATGGAAATGAATGTGACCGAGTTCCAAAGGCAATAGTCAAAAGAATACAGTCACCTTTTGATAAAGGCTCAGTGACTTCCTCCCCTCCTCTCTTGTCAAAGAATAAAACAATTCTTCTCACAATTCAAGGCTGAATTGCAAAGCTAGCTTTACCTCTCTGTTCCTCCTCACTTCCTGATGTCCCAGGTTCACTTGGATCTCCTCCCACTCCCCTACACCTGCCCCAAATACCCTGGTGTTCCAAACCCATGGAAAACAGCCTGAGAGATTCAGGGAGGCCCAGAGTCAGTGCATATTTTCTGAGCTACCTGTATGCCTGCTGTGTGTGGCCTCCGATCTCATGGAACTTCCTTTTAAGCAGGGTAGCGAGACATTCATTAGTGTCACTCATGAACATCAGATGACAATGGGCAAGCATAACCAGGGGCCCTCTTCTAGGCTCATTTCAGAGCTCTGTAGTGAGAGGGTCTTTGGGAACTTGTGAGAAAGGCCAAGGTGAATTTGCAATGTAGAGCGGAGGGAGCCTGGGATAGAGTAGGACACTGTGCTTGGGTAACTCATGGGCTTTCATCCCAAGAAAAGCTGGAAACTGTAAAAGGTTGTAAAGAGAAAATTGATGGGACTTCCCCGTGTGTCGTTTGTTTTGCTTTTTGAGACAGAAGTCTCAGATTGGCTTCAAACTCACCCTATAGCTAAGAATGTTTGTAAGGGGGCTTCTTAAGCCCTTAAACTTAAACCCTTATACTTCCGATTTTCTTGCTTTCACCCCGAGTTTCAGGATTACTGGAATGTTCTACCATACCCGGCATGCTAGGCAAGCACTCTAGCAACAAGCCTCATACCCAGCCTCTCCTCATGTTTTGATGGCTACATGCAGCATGCTGTAGGAAAAGAAGGATGATTGCTGTGGTCCACCACTTAAGGCATAAAGGAGGTTTGCTGTGGTGAGGATGGGGGATGTGGTAGACATGTTCAAGCAGAAAATGGGTGCTTGTAAAAGGGAAGGACATGTTTCTGATCTGGACAATGACCCGGGCATCGTCTTATGCCCTGAGTAAGGATCCCAGGACCAGCTGAAGGGTTTGAAGAGAATGCTGTGGGAATGCCAAAATCTAGACTGAGACACTACAGTAAGTCCTTCCCTTGAGAGGTGCCAGAGACAGGTCAGAACACAAGTCAGAGGTTCAAAAAAGGGCTCTGGGAAGCCAGGTGTGTGCCTGTAACTCCAGCGTCTGGAAGGCCGAAGCAGGGGGAGTTAAGAATTCAAGACTAACCTGTCTCAAGAAGGAAAGGGATACAGCATGAGAGAGTATACGCACGTATTCTGGGCTAGAGCTAATTCCTGTGTGCAGAAACTAGAGAAGAAAAAATACCAACAAGAGTCACCCGAGGAGCTGTTGTGTGGGAACCTAGCTGTGAAGCCAAGATCTACAAAGCCGACAGGAGAGAAACTGGCCACAAAAGGAAAAGGCTTGGCTTCAGGAGACGGCTCACTGGATAAAGCGCTTACCACATAAATGTGAGAACCTAGAACTCACTTAAAGTCAGGCAAGGTAGAATATGTCTGTAATGCCAGGACTCCCAAAGGGAGATAGGAAGTAGAGACAAAAGTCCTCTGACCACATCTGGGCTTGAACTCACACATATGCATGCATGCATATGTAAAGACTAGGTAAAGACTAGGCTGTGGAGAGGAGTCAGGGATCTAAAGGTTGGAAAGTGGAACCTTAACAAAAGATGCCTGCTAAGCCACCTGAGCATCCTGTTAGTGTATTCATTGAGGGAGCAGATTGGCTCATCATCACCAGGTCCCTCCCCAGCTGGTCATCATTCCAGAGAACATCTTGGTGGGGCGGTTCTAGCTCCTCCCAAGCTCACACTCCCCACTCCCTATCTCCATGTCTTGGTGTCACATTCCCAAAGTACAGGGCCCATGCAAGTGGAAAGAATTCCCTGCTCACCCAATATTCTGTGCATGTTGGGATTTCTGTGAGCCAATCGCTACTTTAGGTGTCACCAGGGAGGGCAAAAAACAGGAGAGGCATGGTCCCTACCCTCTAAGACTTTATCATCATCTCTTTGGGAGATAAGATGAAATCACAACCAACAATAAAAAGTGTAGAAACGTTAAGAAAGTGGACAGAGAAGTACACAGCAGTGCTTAGAACAGAAAAAGAGGTAGCCCTGGGGGAAGCTGCCTGAATCCAGCCAACTTCAAGCTCTGTCTTGAAGAAATAAGGAATCCTGACTGTACACACGTGAGCTAAAGCAGTGTAGCCAGCTGTGAGCAGACAGATGTGGGCTCCACCTGGCAGGTCTGACTGGGTGGGGCAGGACTCATTTGCAGAGGTTCAGTGATGGAGCATGGTCCACAGATCCAGGGCCAGGACATGGCGGGAGCACTGTAGGCCAGTGCCACAGAGGACACATATTCTGTGAGAACTTGGTCCACAAGTTAGTCACTTGAATCCAGACAAAGACACTGAGACTCATGGGCTCACCACACATAACAAGCATAGCTGTAAATTGAAATGTTTCTACATCCTGATAAGCCTCTCCACTGACACAGCAATCCAAATCAGACTAAATCCAACCGAATTAGAAAAAGCCCACGTTTAATGGATGGCCTTCCAGTACCCCAGAAAGGGGAAAGGGACATGGGGAACAGTTTAAATACCCTGTGGGAGTGGTCTTGAGTCTCTGGGGGAATTTGGCCAGCTTTCTGAGATGCAGCAGGGTTTGGAGGGAGATGGGGGAGGGGGCTTAGGGTGGAACCTCCACCTTAACATCCCAGACTCTTTGGGTATGGATGCCAGGGGCTGGGGTGAAGCCTCCACCTTAACATCCCAGACTCTTTGGGTATGGATGCCAGGGGCTGGGGTGAAGCCTCCACTGTAATATAGAGTGCTGACATTGCTCCTTCTCCATCCCCCTGACCAAGGCAATAAAAGCGCATTTCTCACCTTGACCTGCCCTTCCAACTCGGTTCCCTCTTAGGTGGTGGGCACTGCTGGTTTCTCTCTGAGGTCCCATCTGCTGCACAGGCCTCTCTGGATAGCATCTTCCAGGAGGACGCCCCACTACCCACGTGACAGAGGCAGGCTCCTCCCTTTGTGTCCTGGCCCCACCCACAGCCTGATTTTGTGCATCAACTCCCAGCAGTTTCTTCTTGGTTGTCCTTTCTGCTCTGCAACCCAGGGTGGTTCCTCGGTGCCAACAGGTGAATCTTTCCCTACTTGGAGTGCTATTAGGACTCCTGTGACCTTCTAAGGACCTTCTAAGGACCACAAGACCCTCTCTAGTCACTGTTGTCATGTCCACCCTACCCCGAAGCTTTCCACAATGACCAAGACTTGTGCTCTGGCTCAGCTCCTGAAAGACCCCCGCTTGACCTAGCAATTGTGGTACCTCTCACTGCCTTCTCTCCAGCTGTACCTTGACCAGAACACGTCCTCTGTCGACATCCAACCAGTTCCCTCCCAACCTCTAGGTTCTCCACAGGCTCCACCTGTTTTCGATGGCAGACGAGACACAAGCCAGAGACCTCTGACTTGAGTCAAGCTACTGTGGAAGCTTCACAATAGAGAGAACCCATCCACCACTTAAGGAGTTGCATGGAATGTGCTGCAATTCGGAGCGTTCAGTGTGCACTTGCCTCCCGTAGTCTGCAGGGACACTTTTTACTCATTGGCTTTGTTTTCAAGTCCTGATCACTAGCTACAAACTCACCTCCTTTGAAAAATTTACGCCTAGAGCATTGATTCTCAACCTGTGGGTCGCGACCCTTTGAGGTTCAAATGACCCTTTCATAGAAGTTGCCTAAGACCATCAGAAAACACAGAGATTTACATCATGATCCATAACAGCAAAATTACAGTTATGAAAATAATTTTACAGTTTGAGGTCACCACAGCACGAGGTACTATATTAAAGGCTCAAAGCATTAGGAAGGTTGAGAACCACTGATCTAGAACATTCAGGTCTCTGACAGTATGCAAATTAGTCACCCTTTATAAGCAGCAAATGCAGGGACCCTTCTTTTTACCCTTTTTGTACACAGAGGTATTTCTTAAGGAAAGTGGGGAGCCACCTGTTTTGAGAACATACACTTAACTTTGTTATGGCTAGAGGTGCCCCAAGGCCCAGAAGGGCTTCCAGCCAGCTACTCCAAGACTTTGCAAGGCCTTGCCTCACATTCTTACCATGCACTTGTTTTCTCCTGTTCCGCAGCATGACCATGGACAGGGAGGGGCCACAAGGTCAAAGAGGCAGCTGCACCCCATGAAACTGATGAATCCAACCTCACCACTCCGGCCGCTCCACTATACGAATTAAATGATGCCCAAATCCTGTGGGGCAGATTTCCAGGGACTGAGATGGTGATAGGCCTAAAGGTAAGGTGACTGGGGTTTTACATTTTATTTCTCTAAAGCGTGATCAAAAACTGCCTGAAAGATTTTTTTTTTTTTTTACAAATGTCTGTATTAGTAAAATATTCTCAGAGAGATACATCTTCTTAAAGCAAGTAAAGAAAAAAAAATCTCAGTAAATAAGTAAATCAATTATGGCTTAAGCCTACACTTGACATTCACAGAAATCCACTTTAGTTGATGCAGTTTCTCTTGGGACTTACTTGGCATGAGTTTACTTACTCTTTGGGACAGAAGGCTGGCCAGTTGGCGCCCTCACCCAAATGGCATCATGATTGGGACAGGGCCTGCCATTCATTAGGCCAGAATCCCTCCAAGGAAGGAAGGGGAAAGCCCCTCCCTCAAGTAGAATCTGACTAATCTATGGAACCTCTCCCATCTCAGCATCTCTTTCCCAAATGGCCTCAGACAGAGGTGCCTGTGTCCCTTAGAAATGGTTGTGACTTTTGTCCTCATATGGCTTCTTGGGGCCACTGCCTGAACAAGGGGTCCACCTTTTAGGGCAATAGTTCTCAACTTGTGGGTTGTGACTCCCAGAGGACTATCAGAAAACACAGACAATTACATTATGATTCATAACAAGAGCAAAATTAAGAAGTAGCAATGAAATAATGTATGGTTGAGGGGGTCACCGCAACATGAGTAACTGTGTTAAAGGATTATAGCATTGGGAAGGTCGAGAATCACTGCCCTAGAGGCTGCCTATATGGGAAGTGGTGGCCAAAACTGCCCCTGTTACTTGTCCTTGGTGAGAAGGTGGGACAAGAGGTATCCACAGAACTCAGGGCGCGAGGTGGGGCAGATGAAGTCTCTCCTCCTTCTGGACTCAGCCTATTGGACTGAGCAGAGGTGTCATTTACACCTCGAGACAAGGGGGAACTCTAGTCTCAGGAGATTAAGCCTGCTTGGGACCCCATTCGAGTGCATTCATTGGCAGCTTAGCAGCCCCAAGGCTTTGCCAAAGGCTAGGACCATTGTAAAGGGGGCTTGGTGCTCCAGCCACCCTCTGCCCACATTGCCTTCCAAGTTCATGATCTGAGCACTGTCCACTTTAAACCTGTCTTTTTTTCTCAATGGAGAACACTCTCCTCCCTGTTTCTTTCACCACCCTGATTACTAACTTCACTTAAAAAAATAAATGTACCCTGTACCCCAGAAAAACATGCCATGGTCCAGCCTCCTTGGTGTCCCTCTTCTGACCAGTCCTGGTCGCATCCCACGGTCCTTTTCTGTCCAGCAATTACCCCTGTTCTTCAACTGGTCTGTCAGTACAGACACAGTTCTTTGAAAGCTTCACCTCTGTAGCCCAATGGTCAGGATCTACTGGCTCAAACTAATAAAACTGCCCTGAATCAAAGACATGAACCAGATATCTGATTTTAGCCGAAAGGTCAAGAAGTAATGAACTCACATGCAGCTTAAGACCTAGTGTTTAAACTCCCAGCAGAATGTGTGGAAAAAAACAAAGGGCTCACCTAGCGTTCCAAAGTCTACTGGCCATTTGACAGTTCCCATTTGTCCTTAGTTTCCAGACTCAAGCTTCTGGCATCTGACCCCTCTCCTATTCTTGCCCTGTACCCCCAAGAAGTTCTTGAACCCCAAACTAGAACCTGTCTAGTATAATACTTTGCAGTTCATCTATTTCCCTGAAGGTTTTACAGTTTTATTTTTCTTTATGACTGATTTAAAGTCTATTATGTATTTGTACCATATCTTTATCACCCATTCATCAAAACTGGGACTGTGTGTATATACCACACACAACTGATACCTAATATTAAGAAAGGAGGAGCAGCTACTGGGGAGAAGCCATGATGCCTCCCACACTGTACTGTTTGGTAAGTGACCTCCGGTTTCCATTCAACCTGAGGGGCAATAATGCCTGCTCAGTGTGGCCAAGGTGGCTCATTTCTCAGCAAGAATGTATTCAGAAACCCTGCATACTGGGAGCTGGGGGGACCGCCCTATAAAGGCCTTACCTTGCATGCAGGAGGACTGACTCCTAGAATCCATATGAAAAAAGAAACACAAACAGGTGTGGTGACATTCATATGTAATCCTAGAGTTGGGTAGGTGGAGACTGGCAAATTCCTGGGCCTCTCAGTCTAGCCTACTATGTGAGCTCCAGGCCAGTGTGAGACACTGTCTCAAAACACACACACACACACACACACACACACACACACACACACACACACACACACACACACACAGAGAGAGAGAGAGAGAGAGAGAGAGAGAGAGAGAGAGAGAGAGAGAGAGAGAGAGAGAAAGTCAACTCTCACAGCATTGGATAACAGCTTCCATTTTTCTGAAGTTGTATCAGGAGCAAAATGATTTATAATTCACTTGCCTGCCGCATTTAAAAGTCATATAATTTGTGGAAATTTTTAAACACATCTGGGGACTCATGCTATGTCATCGTTGCATATAAACAGAAGCCTGTGACCATTTCATTTATACTGTTTTTGATAAAAATAATATTTCAGAAATGCTTCCTTCTTATGAAAATTTCCAATTTGCATAAAATAGCAAGCTATCTCAAAAGTGTGTGAGTAGAGTGTGAGTGGGTGGAATGGGGTGAGAGCAGGGTGCAATTTATTTTCCCTAAGCTCTGGGAAGGTTCCTTGCTAGTGCCAGTGACCCAGCAGAGAGACTTTAGGCAAATTACTCTCTCAGTTTACAACTGAGATCACATACTACTATTAAACTGGGGTGATAAGCACCTATACATGCTTGCCTTTTTTTGTATGTGTTATATTTTTTCTTGGAGAATTTTATTCACTTCATGCTTTCTGTCAGAAGAGACACAAAAACTTCTTTTTTTTATTCCCTACTTTCCAGATATATAAGTATATAAGTAAGTGGCAGAGATTTTTGGGAAGGAAAATTGGACACCATTCACAAAGCCAGAGGCTAAGGCAAGGCTAAGGTAAGCTGCCATTGTAGGGTGGAGGTTAGATTCCATTTAGAGTCCTCCTTGATTCCACATTCCAGGCTCAACAGCTTTCTCCACCTGCAAAAGAAGACAAAAAGCAAAAGAAAAAAAAAAAAAAGAATCACATAAAACAACAATAACAAAACTCCCACAAGAGCTTCAAGGAAGCTCGTTCAATCTCTCTTCTGAATTTGGCCTCGGCTATAGAACAGAGCTCTGGAGGAAGACCTCTGAGTCACAGCACTCTTATTTAGCCTGGACACCATTGCCTCACATGGTATTTTGAAAAACATTAAATGAGGAGACATTTAAAAATGAGATTATTCTGTACTTTTAAATGTAGGTTTCTGTATATGACCTAGATCATAAAGGTCCATAGTCCTGTAACTGGCTGTCTCCAACACAGTGTGTGTACTATCCAAGCTCATGATAGTTCCCACCTGTCTTAGCTAGGGTTTCTATTGCTGTGATGAAACACCATGACCAAAAGCAAGCTATCTTTTGCTTGGGAGGAAAGGGTTTGTTTTGCTTTCACTTCCACATTGGCAGTCCACCATCAAAGGAAGTCAAGGCAGGAACACGAAGGCAGAAGCTGATGTAGAGGCCATGGAGGAGTGCTGCTAACTGACTTGCTCCCCAAGTCTTGCTCAACTTGCTTTCTTATACAGCCCAGGACCATCTGCCTAGAGATGGCACCACCTACAGTGAGTTGGGCCCTCCCCCACCAATTATCAATAAAAACATGAAATGTACCACAGGCCAATCCAGTGGGACATATTCTCAGCTGATTTTCCCTCTTTCCAAATGACTCTGTCTTGTGTTAAGTTGACATAAAACTAACCAGCACACTACCCTTCCCTCTAGTCTCTCTGATAATGAAGTTGGCAGTCAGTTTCTAGCTAGCATCTTGCCAGGCTACTAGGGCTATTTGTATCTCAAATGCCATTGGATAATGAACTCTCCCTAAATAGGCCATGCATACTTCTGTAGGCCTGATTTCTTCCAGAAGGCTGCTTATAAGTTTATCCCTACCAGAGTGTGCTCTGGAGCTGGGGTCCCTCCTGCCCCTCTATTACTCATAGCCACTTTTCTGTTTTCTCTGACATACATGGTGTGGTGGTTTGAAGGAGAATGCCCCTCACCCCTCCCGCAAAGGGAATGGCAGTATTAGGAGGTGTGGCCTTGTTGAAGTAGGTGTGGTCATGTTAGAGGAAGCATGTCATTGTGAAAGCAGGCTTTGATGTCGCATATATGCTCAAGCATGCCCAGTGTCTCAGTTCACTTGTTGATTTTAGCTCAAGATGTAGAATTCTCTAGCATCACATCTGTCTGCACACTGCCATGATAATAATAGACTAAATCTCTGAACTGTAAGTAGCCACCTCAATTGAATGTTTTCTTTTATTAGAGTTGTCATGGCCATGATGTCTCTTCATAGCACTAGAAACCCTAATGGAGACACATGGCTATGGATAATGTTGCCAGTATGATAAACTATTAAGTACCCTAGTCTTGAGAGGTATGACTCTCTGATCTCTTCTCTCATCCTGAAAGGGAAGTTTTGGTGCATTTTGGCATTTTTAGAGGAATGCCAACTGATTATAAACCGGTTTGTATTGTGAGGACAGGAAGTAAAGAGACAGGAAACAGTGCTGCTGGGATAAAATAAATAATAAAACAACTTCCAGAAGAGTTTAATTTGGCTCATGGTTTGAGGGTACAGTCCAAGGAGACAGGAAAGCATGGCTGCAGGAGGAGAAGGTGACTGGTCACATTGTACCCTTAACCCGTAATCAGAGGACAATGAATGGTGTGTTCAGCGGGCTTCCTCACTTGTAATCAGTCTTGTAGCACAGGTGCTACCCACATTCAAGCCAGTCTTCCCACCTCAACCTAATGTAGAAACTCCCTTACTGACACACCCAGAGGTTCGTTTCCATGGAGATTCTAAACCTCATGAGTCTGACAGTCAGGATCAACTATTGCACCTGAGGACACATGACTGATGAAACTGAGGATGTCTAGGATAGAGAAAGAAGTGCTAGGAAACCCACCTGTTTAATTTGGAAAGTCATGGGAAAAGAGTGGATTCAACCAGCCAGGGATGTTATAGCATTACTACAATGTACTCTCATAACACTAGTAGCAAGTACTTACCTAGTACCCACTATATTCCTGGGACTGTTCCAAGCATACATATTGTCTCTCTAGTTATAAAAAAAAAACAAAGAACAAAAAACACACATACAACAAAACAAAACCAAACAAAAAACAATCAACAGAAGCCATAGGCATACAGACATATATCGTAAACAAAGTGTTGTCTAAAGATGCAAGAGGCTGCCTTGGTGAGCAAAGTCACTGTCTGTGGCTGGAGGATCAGTAGATGTTGCAGAATGTTCTTCAAAGGGGTGAGCATCTCAAATGACTCCTAAGGATGGTCCCGATAGGCTCAGATGTTTGAATACACAGTCCCCAGTTGGTGGATCTATCTGGGAAGGATTAGGAAGTGTGGCCTTGTTGGAAGAGGAATGTCACTAGAACTGGCTTTGAGGTTTCAGAAGACTCAATGAATTCACAGTGTGCCCTCTGCCTCCTCTTGTAGACTGGGATGTGAACGCCTCCTGCCACTATACCATACCTTTGCTCCACCATCATGGACTATATCTCTCTGGAATTGTAAACCTAATTAAATGTTTTATTTCATAAGTTGCCTTGGTCCCAATATTTCATCATAGCAATAGAAAAGTAGCTAATATAGCCACCATACTGCACATTTACATAAATGTACCCTCAAGTGCCCATAGGCTGATCTAGGTTAAGGAGAAATACACAGAGGTGATGGATGATACACATGATGATCGATAGGATCTAGGATCGTCTAGGAGACCAGCCCTGAGCATGTCTGAGGGGTGATCTACATTATACTAACTGAGGTTGGAAGACTCACCCTGAATGTGGACAGTACCATAGCCTGGGGTCCCAAACTGAATGAAAAAGATGAAAGTGAGCTGACTACAAGCATTCACTTCCCCAGTCTCCTGCCACTATACCTTCCCCGCCACAATGGCCTGCAGTCTCCAACTGTGAGCCAGGAGCAAAACCCTCTTTCATTAAGTTGCTTCTGTCATGCATTCTGTCACAGCAAAGAGGAAAGTAATTAATATATATCTTCTTGGAGACTTTTGGAATCCACAGGTTGATATTGGTGTCTTTCTTTTTGGTTTTCCTTGTTTTTGTTTTTGTTTTTGTTTTTTTTTAGACAATCTCTCAGTGAACATGGAACCCACTAATCAGCTATTGACTGGCCAGTGAGCTATGGAGACCTCCCCCCCCCCCCGTTTATGCCTCTGCAGCACTAGGGTTACACATATGTGCTGTCATGCATGGCTTTTTAAAATTATTAAATGTATTTGTGGCTTTGTGTTTGCGTATGCATATGCACGTGGGCACATGCATGCCACAGCATATGTGTGGCAGTCAGAGGACCTTGCAGAAGTTGATTCTCTCCCTCTACCATGTGGGTACCAGGGATCAAACTCAGGTCATCAGTCTTGGCAACAAGTGTCTTTATACACCGAGCTATTTTGCCAGCTCAGTACCTGGCTTTTATGTAGGTGCTGGGGATCTCAGTGCAGACCCTAATGCTTATGCAGTAGGATTTTACCTATTGAGTCATCTCCCCAGCCCCTTTATTGATGTTTTTTGATACTGTGGAAGTCTGTTTCCTATCTCTATATCACTATGATGTAGAATTAGTAAAAATAAAATTTGAGCTAGGTATGGTGCCTGCCACCAGTAATCATAGCACTCAAAAGGTAGAAGCAGGAGATCACTGCAAGTTTAAGTTCAGCCTGGCCTGGTATACTTAGTGAATCCCAGGACTGACAGGGCAACAGAGTGAGACCCTGTCTCAAATAAATAAATAAATAAATAAATAAATAAATAAATAAATAAATAAATAAATGAAAAGAAAAAAAGAAAAGAAAAGAAAAGAAAGATGAAAAGGGTGGAGGTGGAGGAGGGAGAGAGGGAGGGGAAAGCCAAGATCAGAAACAAAGAAGGAAAATGCTACACAGCCCAATCCCAACTCTAGTTAATTTTACCTGGTCAGGCCTGGGCAAGATGGCAACCAAATGCTGTCCTGGCTGTAGCATGGTAACCAGCCTACAAGAGGTTCCATTCTCCTGAAAAGAGATAGGACAAAATGTACCTGAAGGTTCCAGACTGGGTCTCAATGATACCTTGGTGCCCCACCCTGTTAGTTCTATCTCCCCACAGGGACAGCACTGTCTTGACACTCAGCTGAACCATATTCTTCTCTCCTTAGGAGGAAGCAAACTGTAACCATTGTGTGTCTGTGTCAGCACAGAGACCATTTTGTTTAAAAGAAAGGAAGTGTAATAACAGGCCTGAGAACGTGTTTTTGAAATGGGACATCATCTGGATTGGGTTAGAAACAGAGAAAAAACTAAATGAACTTAACGTTAGATGTTTCCAGTCTGAAGAACAAGGGGGAAGGTTGAGACAGGAGGGGAAAGCCAAGCTTGAGGCATAGCTGAACAATACCATAATGTTTAATGTGTAGAACTGGAATCAGGAAGGGAGTGGAGAAATGGGAAAAGCCCTTGAAGAAATAATTCTCAAAACTTCCCCTAATTTGATGAAAGAGAATACATTTGTAGGTTCAAAAAACCCAGTGTCCTCCAGGACTGCAAATGTAGAAAGGACTTTTATTTCCTTCTCTTTCAGCATCCCCAGTAGTTGGAACACAGACATGTGATGGGAGATGTCATTCTGTAAATACATTTCTCATATTGGTTAATGAATAAAACACTGTTGGCCAATAGGAAAGCAAGATAGGTGGGGCTAGGAGACAAGGAGGAGAGAAGAAGTAGTAGGAAGAATTCAAGATGTAGAGACTGGAGAGAACAGAGGTCCAGGTCCTCTCTCCAGTAAGATAAGACCATGTGGAAATATTTAGATTAATAGATATCAGTTAATATTCAAGACAGAGCTAGCCAATAAGCAAGGCTAGTAACAAGCCAACAGCATTATATCAAATGCAATGTCTCAGTGTGTTATTTGGGGCTGGTGCAACTTGGGACCAGACAGGCAGGGAAAAAGCTACTTAAAATAAAATGGTGCTACAACGTGGCTTAAGAACTTTCACTTAAAACTTAACAAAAGCTTAAGAAAGGATTTTTAAAACAAAAATAATAGAGACAAGTCTTCTTGGTAGCAACATTTTTCTCAGTTGGACTCTGTTTTGCTAGAGACAAGCAGAAATTTGCATGGCTCCTTTAAGGGAGGTTTTCTAACTCAGCATAAGTGGCAAAAAAAAAAAAAAAAAAAACAACAACAACAACAAAAACCTCAGGACTTTTAAAGAGCTCTGCTAACAACTTAATGGTGTGTACAAGAGCTAGCAATGGCAGTGACCACATCTCCAAGCTGGCAACATGCTGCTGAATGGCAGCATAGACCAAGGCAGTGAGCATACCTCTTAGTCCTAGCGGTAAAAGTAGGTACCCATTGCCATCTTTGATAGACCGTGGCTAATAAAGCTGTGGCTTTCATTTGACCAATGTTGTTTACCAGATAAAAGACTTGTGGCTAGAAAAAGATAAAGATTTACAGTGAAGACAGATTCAGATTAAGAAAAACCTCTAAAGGTTTACAGTGTGTTTTAAAATATATGTAGGCTTAGGAGAGAAAAAGAAACAGAATAAAATGGTTTAAAAAAGAATAATAAAAAGAAAGAGTAGCTGGATGTGGTGGCACATGCCTTCAATTCCGGAGACAGAGGCAAGTGGATCTCTGTGATTTCAAAGTAAACCTGGTGTATGGAATAAATTCCAAGGCAGCCAAAGTTACACAGAGAAACCCTGTCTCAAAACATGAAAAAATAGAAGTAAAAGAAATAAAGTAGTAAAAAAAGCCAAGTAAAGATGGAAAGCACAGAGATACTTTGGATACTGTGTGGTATTGTGCTGTCTTTGTATTGTCTAACTGCTAAGGAAATAGCAACAATTTTTAAAAGAAATGCTGATGGATTATTAAAATATATATAGTTTAAAAATGCTTTGACTTCTAAATTTAAATCTAAGGACAGGTTACTGGAGAAAGGAATTTCTATTTTTGTTTCCATAGAAAATGAAAAGCTGTGGATTCCTTCCAGACTAACATGGTTTGATCAAGCAAGACCCCCTGAAACAGTGTCCCAGGTGATCCAACATTCAAAACAGCTGGGACAAGGCAGCCTTGCAGACCACTAAAGCCAGGATCTCTACATCTTCTTAGGATCCCCATGACATCACACCCTACCAACAGGAAGCAGTTTGGAAAGAATGATGCCCAAATTCCCAAATATCATTTATAAATGTTTGTTTCCATTTATATGGAGTTGGTTATAAATGGTTAATGACCACAACCAATCTCTTTAAAGGTAAAAAAAAAGGGGGGGGACTATGGTAGAGATATAAATACTTTGTTTTAAAATGGATTTTCATTTATTGATACAATTTAAGGCCAATTTTGTGATATGTATATTTCTCCTCTTATTTAAGTATTGTATTCATATAGCTCATTTAAAATTGTAATGTATAATTTAGTACAAATTATAGATAGTTACCTATAATAGTCAAAACTTAAGTTAGGTTTTACCTATAATAGTCCAAACTTATAGTTAAGTTAGTTAAGATTTCTAGATATACAGAGATGTATTTGAGATAAATAGGCATTCTTCAAACCTTTCAAAGACCTACAGAATATGGCATTTAAAATCATTTAGGGTTTTTCTTGAGAGTGAGACATAACTGCTCTTGGCAACACCACCTGCATAAGAAAGGAAGATGGACATCAAAGAAACTCGTTATAGAGTTTGCTTTCAATATGGCAAGACTAGCCATTTGTGGAAGATACTGCCATGCAGGACCCATAGAAAAGTGACTGCTAATTCAAGATGGACATTGCTACAGAGTTCCTGCTTCATGAAAGAGTCTGCAGGACACAGAGAAAAGTAACTGACAAACTGCCAATACAGGCAGACAGTTTAAAGTTTCCTGCTTTGCTAGGAGTCTGCCAGATACACTATGGCCTATAGGCTGAAGATGGAACATTACAGAAGAACTTCGGGTGACTGATCAGGCAGTGAGTTGTCTCTGTCATTTATAGAGTTTATATATTATCCTTCTGTGGTCTTTGAGGGAATTGAAGACAGTTATGGCTACAGTTTTCCTTAGTTAGAATTAAAGATAAGTTACATATAGGACTTTAGACTCACACAGATAGGATAGATAGAATATTTTCTTTAAATCTTGCTAAATGTTAATGTACTAAATATTGTTAACTGTGGTTCTTATTTGATAACTATTTTGTTATATATTTTACTATGTTAAGGTTAAAACCCTTTTTATTTTAGACAGAAAAGAGGAGATGATAGGAGATGTCATTCTGTAAATATGTTTCTCATATTGGTTAATGAATAAAACACTGTTGGTCAATAGGAAAGCAAGATAGGTGGGGCTAGGAGACAAGGAGGAGAGAGGAAGTAGTTGGGAGATTCAAGATGGAGGACCTACAGGGTAGTATTGCTGGGCTCTCTCTCCAGTAAGATAAGACCACATGGAAATACTTAGATTAATAGAAATGGGTTAATATTTAAGACAGAGCAAGCCAATAAGAAACTAGTAACTGGCCTACAGCTTTATATCAAATACAGCATCTCTGTGTGTTATTTAGGGCTGGCACGGCAGTGGGACATGGCCAGTGGAAAACCTACTCCTAACAAAACATGTGTCATCTGACCCAACTAAAACCTCTTTCTATCATCATGTCCCAAGTATAACAGTCAAATATGATCCCACTTCATAATCAAACTGCAAAGAGAGAGAGAGACAGGGAGAGAGAGAGAGAGAGAGAGAGCCAACAGGAAAAAAGGCACATTACAAATGAGGGGAGAAATGGCCCAAACTACTGCTGATTTACCAGCAACCAGTGTCTTAATACTGAAAGCAAAATCCAGAATTCTACACCCAGCAAAATTTGCCTTTAAAGGTGAAGTTAAAATGAAGATATTTCTAACATGGGAGAGAAGGGAGAATGGAAAGAAAGAAATGAAAGAAAAAAAAAAGTAAAAGAAAAACTAAAAGATTCTAGTGCCTGGGTGATGGGAGATGTGATTCTGTATATATGTTTCTCATACTGTTAATAAAGCCCTGTGGCCAATAGAAAACTAGATAGGTGGGGCTAGGACTAGGAGGAGGAAGAGGAAGTAGTAGGTGGAGTCAAGATGTAGCCCAGGGAAGACACAGCAAGCCTGCCGCGCGGCTCCCCGATAAGATGACCACGTGGAAATACTTAGATAAGTAAAAATGGGTTAATGATTAAGACAGAGCTAGCCCATTAACAATAATGGTAACTGGCCAACAGGATTGTATCAAATATAGAGTCTCCTGCGTGTTATTGGGGGCCAGGACGCCAGACCAGCGGCGGGCGGGCTGGCGGAAACTTACATGCTACAAATGGCGCCCAACGTGGCTATAAGAACTTTCACTTAAAACTAATAAGAGCTTAAGAAATGTTTTAGAAACAAGGGAACAGAGACTAGCAAGACTTCTTAGTAGCAGCATTTTCTTGGTTGGATTTGTTTTGCTGTAGACAGAGAGTTTCTCGGCTCCTTTAAGGGAGGTTTCCAAAATTAGCATAAGCGGCAAAAACCGCCTTGCTTTTAAAGAGCTCTGCTAACAATTCATTGGTGTATACGAGAGCTGCAATGAAGGTTTACACTGTGTTTTAAAAAATACGTTGGCTTGGGAGAGAAAAAGAAACGGGATACAATGGTTTAAAAAGAAAAAAGGAATTAAATGGATGGATGTAATGGCACACGCCATTAATCCCAGCACTCGGCAGACAGAGGCAAGCAGATCTCTGTGATTTCAAAGTAAACCTGGTATGCAGTGAATTCCAGGACAGATAAAAGTTACACAGAGAAACCCTGTCTCAAAATACGTAAAAATAGAAGTAGAAGAAATAGAATAATAAAAAAGCCACGTAAAGATGGAAAACACAGAGAAATTTTGGATACTATACGTGCTTCTGTTGTCTTTAAATTATTTGATTGCTGAGAAAATAACTACTGATAAAAGAAATGCTGCTGGATTAATTCAATTTATATATTTTAAAAATGCTTTGACTCAAAAATTTAAGCCTAAGGACAAGCTACTGGGGAAAAGGATTTCTATTTTTGTTTCCACAGAAAATGAAAAGCTATGGATTCTTTCCAGACTTATATGGTTTGATCAAGCCAGACCCCCTGAAACAGCTCCCCAGGTGATCCAACATTCAAAGCAGTTGAGACAAAGCCTCGCAGACTACTGCCAAGATTTCTGCGTCTTCTTATGACCCCCATGACAGCGCCCTCTACCAGCAGGAAGTAGTTTGGAAAGAACGACGCCCAAATTCCCAAATATTGTTTATAAATGTTTGTTTTCATTTAAATGGACTTGGTTATAAATGGCTATAACCACAAACAATCTTTTTAAAGGTAAAAAGGGAATTATGGTATAGATATGAATACTTTGCTTTGGAATGGATTTTCTTTTATTGATACAATTTAAGGTCAATTTTGTAATATGTATATTTCTCCTCTTGTTTAGGTATTGTGTTTATATAGCTCATTAGAAAATGTAATGTAATAATTTAGTACAGATTATAGAGAGTTACCTATGGGAGTTAAGTTAGTTTGGATTTCTAGATATATAGAGATGTGTTTGAGATGGATAGGCATTCTTCAAACCTTTCAAAGACCTACAGAATATGGCATTTAAAATGGTTTAGGGTTTTTCTTGACAGTGAGACACAACTGCTCCTGGTAACACCACCTGCATCAAAAAGGAAGATGGACATCGAAGAAACACATTATGGAGTTTGCTTCTAATATGGCAAGACTAGCCATTTGGGCAAGGTACTGCTCTTCTGAACTGTTTGACTTTATGTTGTAGAAACTGGACATGCAGGACCCACAAAGAGGTAACTGCTGATGCAAGATGGACATTGCTACAGGATTCCTGTTTCATGGAAGAGGCTGCCAGACAGCCAGATAGTCTACAGGACACAGAGAAAAGTTTCCTGCCTTATTGAGGAGTCTGGACACACACTATGGCCTATGGGCAGAAGATGGAACATTACAGAAGAACTTCGGGTGACTGACCAGGCAATGCATTGTCTCTGTCATTTCTGGAGTTTATATATTATCCTTCTGTGGTCTTTGAAGGAGTTGAAGACAGATAGTTATGGTTATAGTTTTCCTTAGTTAGGATTAAAGATAAGTTACATATAGGACTTTAGACTCACAAAGATAGGATAGATGATATTTTCTTTAAGTCTTACAAAATGTTAATGGACTAAATATTGTTAACTGTGATTCTTATTTGATAACTGTTGTATGGTATATTTTGCTATGTTAAGGTTAAACCCCTTCTTTTACTTTAGACAGAAAAGAGGAGATGATGGGAGATGTGATTCTGTATATATGTTTCTCATACTGTTAATAAAGCCCTGTGGCCAATAGAAAACTAGATAGGTGGGGCTAGGACTAGGAGGAGGAAGAGGAAGTAGTAGGTGGAGTCAAGATGTAGCCCAGGGAAGACACAGCAAGCCTGCCGCGCGGCTCCCCGATAAGATGACCACGTGGAAATACTTAGATAAGTAAAAATGGGTTGATAATTAAGATAGCGCTAGCCCATAAACAGTAATGATAACTGGCCAACAGGATTGTATCAAATACAGAGTCTCTTGAGTGTTATTTGGGGCTGGCGCGGCTGTGGGCCCACGTGGCGGCGGGACCGGGGCGGCGGGACCGGGAGGCCGGCGGGGACACCTGCCATAACACCTGGGCCAAGAGGAAGGTGCCTAGAGAGGGGGCTACCTTGCCAATGAGCCCCATGAGCCATTAAGCCAGAAGCCAGTATTTATGGTCAGAGTGGGCTGTCAAGACAAAGGTTGCAAAAGTGTCAGTGTGTGGATTTAACAAGACATGGATCCCAGGTAAGAAGAGACATTCAGAAAGGATGTCTGATAGTGAACTTTCAGAGTCATCCATATGCACAGTATAGAGCATTTTCAACCCAGAGGTAGCTCAGTGGGTGGCCCCAGTGATGAGCATCTGCTGCAGGCTTCTTCCTGTCAGCTCACAGGGACTGTCTCTGCAGAACCAGAACAAGAAAGGTAACAACCTGTTCTGTATTTGAAGTGGCTATGAAAATATTTAACTTCTAAGAACAGACACACAGGGAAATAAGATTACCATTTGCATGAGAAAGGCATCCTATTGAAGTGCATACTCCATAGGGCATCCTGAGTTGGGATCTAGAATCTTCCTTCATTGGCATTCATTTATTTCTCACACTGTAAGCATGAGTGAATTCCAGCTGGGCTTCAAGGACTGTCTTGTAAAACCACCTCATTCTGAAAGACAACAGATTGATGAGGTGGGACCAGACATGGTTGAGAGGGAGGGGACCGGAGCAGGAACCAAGTCCCGTGAAGTGGAGTGAATTCAGGTAACCCCTGTAAGAATAAAAAGGAAGCCATGCAGGTAGAATTCGGGTGAAGATGCAGCTGTGAAAAGATGGCCTTGGGTCCCTTCTTCATAGCATAGTGGCATCTTGTTTGCACTCTGTGATTACCCGTGAGATACAACAACTGTTCTATGACATTGTCAGAAGACTCCCACAAAGCCTTCAGTTGACCTGCCTGTCTTCGAACTCATGGGGACAGGTCTCAGAACATATCGAGACTGTCTATGTTTAATCAAAATGGATCTGACCTCAGAGTGATCTTCCTTGAAAATGTTAGCTCATGCTGCAATTATTTTCTATTGCCAACATCTTTCAATCCATCCTTCTGCCTTCTGATTTATTGGCAATCAATGACCTCTGATTATTAGTTAACTTGCTGCCATTTCTGTGTATCTGTGAGTCAATGGGAGCCATAACACAAGGATTGTTTACATTTGTTTGAAATTCCAGCAGTAGGTATGTGCTTACTCAAAAACCTGCTTTGACAGGAGCCCTTGCCATGCCTGGCATGAGTGCTATTTAGACAGGGAAAGTTTATTCTTGGTACCAAGTCAGTTTCACAGAGAAAGGTCACTCATTTTAGAAGTATGGCATTTTGGTCTAGCTGATAAGAATTACAATGGAAGAAAAGTTTGCATTCTTTTGTTTTTTAATAATCTTTAAATTTTTTTTTTTATTTTATGTGCATTGGAGTGAGGGTGTCTGTTAAGGCAGGTTTCCCTGCCGGCTGCCGCTGGTTCTGCCGCCATGGTCCCACAACCACGTGTGCCCCAAATAACACTCAGAGACTCTGTATTTGATACAATCCTGTTGGCCAATTACCATTACT
The DNA here is from genome assembly GCA_030556225.1 of Cricetiscus sungorus. NCBI lineage: Eukaryota > Metazoa > Chordata > Mammalia > Rodentia > Cricetidae > Cricetiscus > Cricetiscus sungorus. The sequence goes on from JANBXA010000651.1 coordinate 70,975,567, forward strand.
GTTTATGGGCTAGCTCTGTCTTAATTATTAACTCATTTCTACTTATCTAAGTATTTCCACGTGGTCGTCTTATTGGGGAGCCGCAGCTGGCGTCCTGCTTCTTCCCGGGCTACATCTCGACTCCAACTACTACTCTCTCCTCCTCCTGGTCTCCTAGCCCCGCCTATCTTGTTATCTCATTGGCCACAGTGCTTTATTAACCAGTATGAGAAACATATATACAGAATCACATCTCCCATCAGGTGTCAGATCCCCTGAAACTGGAGTTAGACAGGTGTGAGCTGCCATGTGGGTGCTGGGAATTAAACCCTGGTCCTCTGGAAGAGCAGCCAGTGCTCTTAAGTGCTGAGCCCTAAGTATGCGTTCTTAAAGCATCTGTCCTGGTAACCTTAATTGTCAATTTGACATGGCCTGTGTCATCTGAGAGGAGAAGGCTAGATCAGGTTTGTGTGTGGCTGTATTTGTGAGGGATTGTCTTGATTATTAATTGATGAAGGTGGTCCTGTCCACCATGGGAGAAACCATTCCCTAGAAGATGGACAAAACAGAGAGTGAACCAGTGACTGATCCAGCAAGCATCCTTCCTTCATGGTACCTGAATTTCCTTCAATGACTGTGAAGTAAGAGAAAAAATAAAACCTTTTCTGCTCTAAGTTGTTTTTGAGGGTTTTTGAATTAATTTGTTTTTATTTTATGTGCATTGGTATTTTGCCATGGGTATTAGGTCCCCTAGAACTGAAGTTACAGACAGCTGTGAGCTGTCACATGGGTGCTGGGAATTGAACAGTCAGTGCTCATAACCACTGAGCCATCTCTCCAGCCCCCTTGGATATTTTTGGTTGTCATTTTTCATCACAGCAACAGTGGCGAAATTAGAGGATTCTAATAGTAAAGTTTCATGGAATGACATTTGAGAGCAAAGATACAGTTACTGGTCACTGGAGAGTAATTGTGTCTCTGAGTTTTGTAACAATTCTCTCATTGTATCCTAGTCTGATCTGGTCATCTATCTGAGTACTCAGCTATTTTAGTATGACTTGCCTTCATTTTGTGTTAAACAGGATGGGATCCGGTTGTTCCCACCGGCAATGTGATAAACTTCTGGCCTGTGCTACTGACTGAGGGGATGTTGAACATTCTGTATGCCATACATTTTGGAGGCCATGGAGGTTACTGAGAGCAGTATACTAACTAGGCTGAATCATTGCCTGTGAAAACAACTTCCTGGTGACATTTTATGGTTTTGATATGAAGCCTTTGCTCAGGTTCCCAGAGTAGGTCTACTGTTTTCAGATTGGGTGTGCTTTAAATAGTCCTATATGTTCTTCTGCTAAGCCAGAGTCTATGCTTTCTGTTCTTGTTAAAATATTTGGTGCCTGTCATTGGAAAGATGGCTCAGGGGTTAAGAGCACTGGAGTCTCTTTCAGAAGACCCTGGTTTGGTTCCCAGCATCCATGTGCTGGCTCACAACTGTCTCTAAAGCCAGTTCCGTAGATCTGATGTCCTCTTCTGGCCTTTTGAAGTACTACATAATATCCCATGTACATGATGACTTATGAACACACAGGCAAACAAACACATGCATAATTAAAAAGAAAGAAGAAAATCTAAAATCCTGTAAAACCAAAAAATGAAAGTGAGAAAAACTACTTAAGCACACAGGAAATGGGAAACCACTAGGCAAACACAAAGCCACAAATGCCGCTCCCACCCTGCCACACTCACACTGCTCTTCCTGTGGATTCCCTGGTGCACCTTGCCATTAGCTGCCTCTCCCTGTAGGGGTCCTGGCTCTGTCTTCAGATACAAAGTCCCAGGGAGCCACGGAGTCAAGGTCAGAGTGAACAGGAGAATGAAAGAACTGTCCAGAGTTTAAAAGGCCCCCGGTTGCTGTGCGGAAATGTGATGGGAAAGGAGAGAGAGCGGATATGAGACAGCAGCTGTTCCCAAGCCCATCAAGAGACAGAAGATCAGGACCGCCATTCCTGAAAACAGACTTCTAGTTCCTACTCTTGCCACTTAAAAAAATCTATGCTGGCCTTTTCATTCTTCCATCCCGCCTCACTTGGGGCAGGCGTTAGAGACAGGTGGCCCTTACTGTGGTCATGTGATGTGTCCCCTGCCCGTTTCTCTCATTTATCTCACTTCCTCCATCCCTGCTCTCTGTGACATGACCACGTTGGCTTCCTGCAGGCCCACACACACAGGCTAAGCTCCTGCCCCAGGGACTTATGTCTTCCCTGATAGCCACAAGGCTCATTCCCCCACTTCCCCTACTCAAACGCTGCTTTTTCCAAAACTACCCTAAGTAAAACAGCAAAGCATCTCCCCATCTTGCTTTAGTTTTTTTTTTTTTTAATAACATTTAACCTCCTTTGTAGTTATCACATATTTGTTATATGAGTGAGTGAACAAACAACTAAGATTAGAAACAGAAAGTACAGATGCAGAGCCCTGAGAGTTCAAAGGAACAAAACTGTTACTGATTCAGCAGCCTGCATGTTTAGCCTGTTATGTTACAATACTTAATCTTCATCACCATACTATTAAGTAATGTATTACCATAAATTTATAGGCAGATTTTAAAGTCCAGTGAAGTTCAGCATTTTGTCACTATCATGTGTAGATATTAAATGATAGCAGGAGAATTCAAACCCAGGTCTTTATAACTTCTTATGTATATGATATATTATATGTCTATGATGTGATATATATGTCACATTGCATTCATTCATTGTTCCCAAGCCTCACTTTGGGTCAGTTGATGGGGAGAAAGAGAGTATGTGGGAAAGATTTCTGGAGAAAGTGGGACCTCATTTCTCAGGGGAATATGGTTATAGAGGGACACTTAGATCCACAAGAAATTAATGCAAAAACATCTTGATAAAAAAAAAATGAATGTATCCACAATTTATACAAACTAGGGAGAGAGCAGCTTCAGCTTCTTCTGCCCTTCCTGTAGCCAGAATTTTATAGAAAAGATGGGACAGAAGGCAGGAAACACATGTACTAACTTGTCAAAACTGCCTCTGCTTAGGAGGCAAGTTCCTCCCTGGCTGGCATTAGGGCTCAGCCTTTTCCTTCCCCATGGGAATTCCTATGGAATTCCTGGGAAATTTGTAATTATTTGGGGTCCATGTTTCCATAGTCTGATAGCTGAAGGGAAGGGCACAATGCCTTCTTTATATTAATTCCTCTCCTTTAAGATGTCAGTCCTGAGGATATGGAGCGATGTGGTAGAATTAGTATGTAAATTCCTGAACTATGGCTGTGCCTGAAGCAAATATAAACAGAGCACAAGTAGGAGCCAAGGTGAGATGTCAGTGCCAGGTGACTGACTAAGAAACATTCTTCATAACTCTGAGCTTGAACTAAGGGCTGGCACAAGTGACTCCATGTTTGTTGTTGATTTGGATACAGTGTCTTACTATGAAGCTCAGGCCAGCCTCAAACTCAAGATCCTCCTGTTTGACCCACTTAGCACTGACATCATATCCAGTTGATTTCACTCTTAAAATTGTCTCCGAAGGCATCACCTTTTCACAGTTTAGTGGTTTAGTTGTAATTGCCCTTCAGCTCCCTGTTGCAAATGACAGAAAGCAAGGAGTTGATGCCGGTAAAAACCCCTGTTAGGCAAATCTAAGTAACTCGAAGTAGGGAAAGATTGGCTCTTGGGCCAAGTCTATCCATTGTTAGGTTTAATTTTGCCTCTTCTGTTGGTGGTCTCCTAGTACTACTTAGGATCTTTTGTTATGAGTCCTTCTGCAGAGTGATGCAGACAGCAGTAACAATCTCTTACACTGTTGCTAACAATGTCCTACAAGGAGAACACAAAACCTAACCCCAAAGAGTAAACATGGAAAAAGAAACTAGTTTGAAACATAAATATTCTTTGTAGTCCTTTTCACCTGGTTGAAATTCTCTAGAACAGGAACAAAGCTGAGCCTCACAAAAGACCCAGGATATCCCAGGATTAGAATGCCCCTAAAAGCTCAGCAATTGCCCTACAGTCTGGTTACCTCTGCTTAAAGATGAAAGTCACAGTACAATTAGGGACACAAGAACCAACTGGTAAAGGAAGGAACCATTCACAATTCTAGTTTGGAGGATGCAATCTTGGTCAAAGGTTCTCCTAAGTGTTGGGTTCTGGGAGGCTTATGTTCCCAAGGAACATAAATATACCCAGTGTGTGTGTGTGTGTGTGTGTGTGTGTGTGTGTGTGTGTGTGTGTGTGTGTGTGGTGTGTCCATGTGTGTGTCTATGTGCATTCTACTTTCAAAGCAGAATTTAGAATTCTTGGCTTGGTTGTTGTGCTGGTTAGTTTTAAGTCAACTTTACACAAGCTAAAGTCATCAGAGAGGTGGGAGTCTCGGTTGAGAAAATGCCTCCACAAAATCAGGCCTAATGGGCATTTTCTTAATTAGTGATTGATGTGGGAGGGCCCATCCCATTGTGGATGCTGCCACCCCTGGGTGGTCCTAGGTTCTATTAAGAAAGGAGGGTGATGGGGCTGGAGAGATGGCTTAGCAGTTAAGAGCATTGGCTGCTCTTCCAGAGGACCAGGGTTCAATTCCCAGCATCCACATGACAGCTCACAACACAGGGGGTTTACTAGGCTCCTGACCAACCAGTCTAGCAAAAACAGCCAGACCTTGTCTCAAGGAAAAAAGAAAATTATCCAATGGGAGAGCAGGATGAATACACAAATGTAAACTAAATGTGCCTATACATTATACACACCATGCCCCCTCCACACAGACACAAACATGAGGGGGAGGAAGAGAGAGAGAGAGAGAGAGAGAGAGGGAGAGAGAGAGAGGGAGAGAGAGAGAGAGAGGGAGAGAGAGAGAATATAAAACAATAAGCCTGTCTTTTTGCTATAACACCAACACTTGAGAGGCAGGACCTAGTTGATCTCTGTGACCTTGTCTCAAAAACAAAAACAAGAAAAAGATCTTATACAATTTTATTAAAATTAGTTCAGCATTCTAAGAAAGTCTAATTGCTTTGAAAATAAAACATTTTTAAAACTCTCATTAGAAACTATAACATTAAAACTATAAAAATGAACAACATTTCTGATGATGTTTTCCTCATGTCACGTTTGTCAGAGACGTACTTATACAGCATTATACTGCATGTGTCATAAGGATATTATCTATTACAAACATAAATATTGAATTTAAGATCTGATGAACATAGAGACACCTAACATTGCCCTTTGTGAGAAGTACTAGTTTTATCTTAATTTTATAATGTATATACATATCAAAGTAGACATTAATTTTTTTGAATGTTAAAATCACTTATAATAAAATACTACCAGTAAGTTAATGTTGACTGACAACTTTATCATCCCAATAAAAAAGTAGCCCATCTCAACAATAACAAATTATCTTTTGAATTTATTAAGTTTGACTAGCAAAAAGTAACTTAGAGATTTTCTAAGCATCAACAAAGGTATATTTTAGTACATTTTCTTTCTTCTTAAATAACTTATTGTATGGGGGGCAGTCACGTGTGTCACGGCACACATGTGGACATCATAGGACAACTGAAGGGACTTGGCTTTCCCTTCCACCACGCATGTCCGGGGGACTGGACTGAAGTCCTCAAAGTTGTTAGCAAATATGTTAACCCACTGAACCATCTGCCAGCCCCATATTTTGCCAACTTAGTCACCTTTTAAATGCAAGATATTAGCTATCTCTCTTCTGAGTAAGACTTAATTACCAAGACTAATACATAAGAAATAAGGTTACTCAGACCCTGAATGTTCCTGTTTGTGGGAACTGGTATTTCCTGTGATCCATGTGATGAAAAAGAAATTCAGCATGAAGTTCTTTGACAAATATATACACCCAGCATTTCACATATATCATAGCCTTAGTAAAATCTATTTATCAGTTGTTTATTTGAGTATCCCTGAAAAAGAAACCCCACAGCTAAAGAAGTCCCCTTCATAAGAGGATTTATAATGTGCATGATTTAAGGGTATTTTAATCAACATAATGTGTTTTTAGGTCCTCTCAATGGTAACTTGACTGTTCAGAAAAATGAATAAAATTTAATTTCTTTGTAAAATCTGCTTTGGAAGAAAGTCCTTATCAAGGTATACATAGCTGATATAAAATTCAGTAACTTAACACAGTTTGACAATTAATGCTGTTTTTTCAGAATAGTATTTTAGAATCTTATCATTTTTCTAAAATCTGATGCTTTCAAAGCATTCTAAAGTTTTTATAAAACATACTCAATAGACCATGAAACATCATTTTTGTTTGGTTTGGTTTTGAGGCAGGGTTTCTCTGTGTAGCCCTGGCCGTGAGTATGCAATGGGTTTTCAAACTGTTTACAGCAGGTGGCCGGAGGGGAGGGGGATGTAATAGACAACCACAATGGTTGGTTGGTTATCTCTAGGAAATTTAAGGGCAAATTGAGTTTTACTTTAGAGCTTACCTTGATGGCTGAAGCAAAAGTTAATGCCAGAAAAGTGTATCTATATGTGTGCTGTGTAGTTTGGATCCCTTCCCAGAGTGTCGGCAGAAAGCTAGATTTCCTCTCTCCCATGTCTGGGAAGCCCTGACATGAAGGGTTACAGGGTAACCTGATGGTGTGCCCAAACAAGCTATTAGAGTTCTTACAGCCCAGACATGAGATGTGTTCTCCTTACATGATTTACTTTGAAACCAGGGCACGTCACTTAGCATCTATCTCCCCAGGCAGGCTAAGAGGGAACATTTGTCTCTTTTCTCTGGAGTCCAGACAACTTCTATGTGTGTAAATCTTCAATGAGACCTAATTGCTACAGCCAGTGAATTTCAACCTTCATGAAGTCAGTTGTCAAAGACACAGATTTATTCACAAAATGATACATTAAAAATCAGCTGCATTAATTCAGAGAGTACCCACAAAAAGAATATTCAGCAGGTAAGTCCCACTGAGGTAGTGTGGACTTACTGTTTTTTATGCACAAATACACAAATACACAAATTACAGCAGGGATCTCTCCAATTTGTTTCAATGTAAACAAATGTGTGTGTGTGTGTGTGTGTGTGATATGCACGTTTGTTGGAATGTGTATACCCATGCACACATATGCAAAGGTCAAAGAAGAACACTGTGTGTTTCATTCCATCACTTTCCAGTATATTTCCTTGAAAAAGGTCTTACCATGTTTTCTGCTAGGCTGGCTGACCAGCAAACCCTAATGATCCCCCTGTCTCCAACCCTGCACTGGCTATAGCTATGCATATGCGTGTGGCCACACATAGCTTTTGCCTATTGGGCCAACCTCCCTAGCCTTCAGGCAAGTTTTTCAAGAATCAATCTTTAGCCTATATTGAAGGCATTAACTAAATGGCCATCAAAGTCTCACACAGCAGAAATTTCTTACCTATTATAAGCTAATAGTACCAAGTGACTTGAGATAAATCTAAATGGCATTCATGCTACAAATGTGGAGATAAATATTAAACCCAAATCTAAAGACAAATGCCAAATTTGGCTATCTAGAAAAGCAAACAGAATGAGAACTCTGCCAAACAAAATCAGAACTGTTCTATCACTTAGCTAGTGGCTCAATGAAGCCATCCCAATAACAAGCACCCAAAATGTACCTTTTACAAATCGTACCAAGACACAAAGCAAATCAAGGTCCAGACTGAAAGTTAACCAGGAACCCTGGTTCTTAAGCTGGACAGCTAGTGTATTCTTCAAAAGTAAGGCCTGGTCAAAATCCACAAAGCTTTCTTTCCTCACCCATTCACTAACATGTGTTTATAAACAACTGACACAAGGGTCAGAGAGAACCAGGGCAGACATACCATGGGTTCTAAGCACAGGAATGGGCAAGCCACAGCTTGATGTCCTGGCTGGCTTCCCAGACTTGTTACAGGGTACTTCACCACTTCAAACCAGGAGACAAGTCAATATTTCTTGGTAGATCTAGGTCCATGACTAAAGTGAGGCTAGAACAACTCCTGGGTTTTTTTCTCTCTTTTTTCTCTAGCAGTTTTACAATTTTATGGGAAAGATGAAACAAATTCAGGAAATAACCATGTTAATTTAGCTATGTGATAAACTGTCAGAACCGTGTGAAATCCTGCGCAGCAAGCTTCAGCCTTTCCCCTTGTCCCAGCAGGTGTCCCATTGTTTTAGGGCTCCTGTTTCTTCTGCTGAAGGGGTATTGAAGGGCACAGCGTCTCATTTTTGAATGTCTCTCCCCAGAGGGCTTCCGCACTGGACCATGGTGACAGTAACATCTGTCCTACAAAAGGTCATGAACTCACAATAATTCTGCTTTTGATGTATCAGCTTTATAATGTGTGTACAGTATAAACTCTGTGTTGGGGGTTTTTAATCCTTCCCTGATACATGTTCCCATCCTGTCTTATGATGCGGAGTAATGGTGGTAACCACAGTTCCCAGTTGGCCCTGAGAAACCACAAGAGGAAGGGACTAGCCTTGTACAGTGGTGATGTGGTGTTGTTCAGCTCAGATGTTTAGTTGGGTGCATTAGGTAAATGCATTTCCAATGTACATTTCAACTACATTGAATTTATCAGGATGTGACCTCCATGATAAGTGTAGACCCCTCACATAAGTGTCATCATAAAACATTTGTGGGTTGTATTATTGTTGTGTGTCTTACTCACTTAATAAATGCCCTCAAGATTCATGTATGTCATAGCAAGTGTCAGAATTTCCTTCTCCTTCAAGGTTGGATAATATTCTACCGCACGGACAGACCACATATTTTGGTTACCCATTCCATTGTTGCTACGGTTCAGTCTTGATGTAAAAGGCAACAATCCTGTTCACCAGAACTGTTTCTCATTTAGACTGCTAGCTGCAGCATTACCCCTCATCCCAGGAGCCTCCCTCCATGCATGGAGCTATGTGCTCAGGTGTCTACTTGAAACCAGAGGCTACTCTGAGGACCAGATTTCCCAGAAGTGTCTTGTCTTCTAGGAGGCGATACTGAGGTAAGGCCCCAGAACACCTCATTGGAGAATGGAATCGGTCACATATTTCAGGCCCTTGTCCTTTCCCAAATCAAGAAAAGTGCCCCAGTAACTAAAATTGCCCGAAGGCAGGGAGGAGGTAAGGAGCCAGTAGGAACTGCAGTCATTTATCTCTTCCTCTCACACAGTTTTTCTCTCCTCTAAAAAGCCTTGCCACATGTCAGTCCGGCCCCTGGAGTGCAGAACAGAGGAGTGTGGCCACCTGTTGGACACCAGGAGAAGTGCATCCTTGGAGCCCTGGAAGACCTTATTTGTAGAGTGTGCCCATCATAGATAAAGGACTTATATCAATATAGAAAAAAATAGGTGAAAACTAAAATACACAACGACAAAAAGTGGCCTTATATCCATAAAATTGGATTTATTCAACACTAAAAAGAAAGGAGTGATCACACTGTCAAAAGACACAGAAGAGCTGTGTGTGCGCACGCGCGTGTGCGTGCGTGTGTGTGTGTGTGTGCGTGCGTGCATGCGTGCATGTGTGTGTGTGTGTGTATGTGTGTGTGTGTGTGTGTACTATTAAATGGAAGAAGCCCATCTGGGAAGGCTATATATTATAGCATTTCTAAACCATGGAGACAATGAAAACACCAGTGGTTGCCAGGGCCTGGGAGGAGAAGGAACAATTAGGTCATAGAAGATTTTTAAGGCAAAGAAACATCCCATCATGATGGACACATGTCTGTTGTATGTATTACATTGGCAAATCATGTAATATTTAAGATTATCAGGAAGCTGGCTCCTTGCCTCCTCCCATCAGACCCAAGCATCTTTTTCTCCAACTACCCTTCACAACTCCCTGTCCTGGAGCAGGATAGCTCCCTAATTCCGTAACAGAGAAAAAGGAAAACAGCAAATAGTCAAGGGTGTTAAAAAGCATTATGCCCCCCCCAAGGGGAATTAATCATATTATTATCTATCTACCTAAAATTACATAAATACATATAAATTAGTATCTAACTATTCATACATAGTTCAAATAAAATTCTCTTATCTAGGCTAACAATGCCACCCCTTAGAGCCATAGACCATCTAACAAAACTCCAACACTAGGCATGCAAAGCCCCATTTAGAGTTGTTTGTCAGGGTTGTCCAAGAGACTCCCAAAACATTGTAGGGGATTGCTATTGCCCTTGGTTGCCTTGTGGAAATGGAAGTTAAGTCCCCATTGCTGAAGACACTACAAACTTCAGACACAAGATCCAGAGGACCTGAGCTTAATCTGAGCTAAAATTCTCTTTCTTGAGGACTATATTTCATGGTACCAGAGGCACCATGCAAGCTTCTAAGAGAGGGAAGAAACCAACAGTCTTATCCAGATATGATGCCTATGAACCACAACAATGGCCAGCATGACAAGATAACCCTGACGGTACAGTAGTGCACATAAACCTTGGTGGTAGCTCTCCAATTGGACGTAAGGCCTGTTCACAAGAGGGAAATCATGCCTGGTACAGGACATCTAGCCAGCCACATGGAGACAGAAAAGTCACAGATCTTAATGGAGAACTTACAACTACCACTTTACCAAGCCAGAAAAATCCCTAACTATATTCTAAATATTTATATCCATAGATAAAGTATAGTTCTTAACCCTCATCCTCATCCAAGAAACTTCTCTTTACAACATAGGAAAACCATTACAGAAACAACAATCACCAAAATGAAGAGAACAAGAGATTGTGTGGAGCCCAGTCCCAACTGATATATCTACGACACTATTCCTATACCCACAGCTCCAGCATCATTGCAGAAAGCAGGCACAAAGATTGGAAGATTCCCATAAGAGTGTGTCTCTTAGGAATACTAGAAGCCACACCCATAAAGTCTCACCAAACACAGATGCTAAAACCTGAACATTGATGGCGCCAATAGACATGCTAACATGAAAGGGGAAACTCACAAGAAAGGGGCCATGAATTTGACAGAGGACAATATGGTGCATGAGAGGGACTGGAGGAAGGAAGGAGATGTCATAATTTTAAAAGTTCATATAAAAATACTGTGTCCTTGAATACAGCTTGAAGAGGAGCCATTTCTCACAGCCATCGCCACTATTTATCCTAGTACCCAAACCTGCTTATGATGAGAATGAGAAGTTGGGAACTTGTCCACGAACTGCTAGCTGACTGTCTCAACTTCCTCAGCCAGTTTCAACTGGTTTCTCTCTACCTCATCATTCCCTTCCTTATGCTTATGCTATAAATCTGATAAACTCATTCATTCAAATCACAGATCACTCGCAGGCCATACACAATGGGCTTATTACTTTTTTTTTTTTTTTTGTGAAACTTGGAAACAAACATCAACAATGAGCCCTAAGGTATAGACTTCTGGTGACCATCGGCTTCAGTGTAACTGTGGACTGACATATGCACCACACATGCAGGAAAATGGATATTCAGGGACCCACCATACTTGGTGCTCTTTAGAAACTAGTTTGGGCCGAAGGGATGGTTTGGTTGGTAAGTGCTTGTCCTTCAAGCTCAGGGATTTGAATGTGAGCCCCACAAACCCATGATAAAAAAGCGAGGCATGGTGGGGAATGCTTCCAATCCCACTCATGGGGAGGCAGAGGCAGGTGGCATCCCCCACTGTTTGCTGACTGGGTAATCTAGACCACTCAGCAAATTCCAGGTCAGTGAAAGACACTACCTTAAAAACAAACAGATACAGAGAGAGAGAGAGAAAGTCTGCCTTTGACTTACACTTACACACACACACACACACACACACACACACACACACACACAGAGAGAGAGAGAGAGAGAGAGAGAGAGAGAGAGAGAGACAGAGACAGAGACAGAGACAGAGACAGAGACAGAGACAGACAGAGACAGAGACAGAACGTATTAGCTAAGAGACCTAGTGTACTTTTTACCAAGGACTACCACCTGGGTAACACAGTCGCTCACTGCCATGTTCAGAAACCTGTTCTCTAGGAGGGGCTCAGCCCCATTCTGGATGGCCTTTTTGGTGGGTGGCAGGGAGTTCAAACCTCCTAACTTAGGTCATCATTTAGGGTGTTTTGTTGGAAGAGTCCTCTGCATAGTGATTCAGCTTAAATGCCACCTCCGGAGTTTCCTTAGCCATCCTTCTCTGACCCACTGTCTCACCCAGCCTATCTATGTCTTTTCTGCCTAGATAGAAACACTCTACTGTCGGAATGAGCATCCCCTTAACCTCTTGCAAGTCACTCCAACAGAATGTGACAGCCACAAAAGGCAGAAACACTGCCCTTACTGCCTAGGACAGAAGGTAGCACAAAATAAGAGCTCAATAAATATTTGCTGACTGAATAACCCTGTTACTGACCAGTTGTATCACCATGGTTAAGGCAGTTAAACCTTCCTGGACCTCAATTTACTCATCTGTAAAATGGGCAATTACGCTTAATAATTGCACTCTCTTGCCTCAATGTTCTGCTTGTCCTAGCTGGGATCAGAGTGACCTTGTTTTCTGACTCAAGGGCTTCTCGGGCTACAGGATGACTGGGAGGTGCTTAGGAATCACGCCTCCAGTGGCCTGGGTTGCCTCACCTTCCTGCCTGGGGGAGGGGGTGGGTCTTCAGATGCAGGGGGAAGTGGGGATGTGTGCTGACAGATGGGGATTGTTGGGAGTTCCTTCCCTGGAATGGCATCCCCAAGAGGGCAGCCATCTCGCATGCTTTGACACCCCATTGCCACACATGTAGAATAGTGGCCAGCACCCAGAAGCGCTATAGATGATTCTGGAATGAGTAAGAAATAGCACATGCCAGCCATGCATGTTTCCATTCCTGGCTAAGTGCTGTGTGGTATAAAGACAGCAGTGGCAAGTCCCTCCCACTGGCAGAGCCCTCCAAGAGCTGTTTGTACTTGCCTCATCTCATTTGATCTTCATGACAAGCCCATGAGATAAGTGCCATTAGGCCCCATTATCCCCAATTCACAGATGAGATAACCGAGGCACCAAGGGTTTGACCCGCCCAAGGCCACATTGCGGGTTAATAGCAGAGCCTAGTCTCAAACCCAGGTTCTCTCTGCAGACTCAGTACTGTGGGCACCTGTGTATGGCCGGCATGCAACGCTCTGAGCGCGAGCAGGAAGACTCCACGTTGAGCCAGGGAACTGCGGAGGGGGCAGGTGGAGAGGAAGAAAGCGCAGGGCTTTCTGCTATAGCGCAGGGCTCTGGATGGCTCCGGTGAGAAAAGCAGGTCCTCACCAGGGCCCTGGTGACCCCGGTAGGGTAGCACCTGCAGGAAGTGCATGGCCTCACGTAGGCACCGCCACTGTCAGGCCCAGACATGCCCAGCTCCTTGCAGGTTCTTCACAGGGCACATACAGATGCCAAAGGTGTGGGCAAACAGGTTTGAGGAATACAAAACCAACTCAAAAGTTTCCTCCTCCTTCATGGGCAAGGCACCAGGCTTGACCCATCTCTCTTATGCCCCAAGAACTCTTCATAAGTGACATATAGCCTCCTCTAGTATTTGCCAAAGTCACTTACGTGACTCTGAGCCAAACTTACTTACATGCCCTCCTGGACTCTGCTCTCCCCTGGCCCAGAAGCCCATGACAATCTCGATCACTCCTTGACTCCCCCACCCCCGCCTTTTGAGAACCCCTTTGTGGGTTGTATGAGCTCTGTCCTGCTATTTTCTCTCTGTTCTCTGCTCCTGAGACACCATCATCTTCTGCTCTCTAAGTTGTTCCTCCCGGCCCTGGCCACTGGCACATCTCCTATAATTGCCAGAGAGTGGGGTTCAAGGCCATCAAGATCTCTCTTGGTTTTAGGAATGTCCAGATTCTGGTTGTCCTGCACCAGTTCCTGTCAGAGACTCCTGGAGTACCAGCCCCTTAGCAAATGCCTCAAAGCCTCCCCACCAGAGACCAGGGATTGGTGTGGATGGAGGATGTGATGAGGGAATGGAGGGCAGAGTGTGGGATGGAGGCAAGGACAGGTGCTGTCCTACACACTTGCTGAGTTAGTTACCTATGCCAGTCAGCAGAGCAAAGGTCAGCTCAAAAGCTGGTGTCAGAACATGGGTAAGGGACAGGAGGGCTACAAAAGCTGACAGCAAAGTGTCAAAATGTCTTTCTTTCAGTGACAATGAAGCTTCCCTTTTTCACTTCCCAACAAGGCCCTAAATTACCAGAGGAGGGGTTGGGTCACCCAAAGACCCCTCATTCCTGCTTCATCAACATTTCTGGGTGCAGCTTATCCTGTCTGAACAGCTGTAAATGGGCTTCCATATCAATACCAGGAAGCCAGTTGCTCCTCAGAGAGGCTAACAGACACTCATGACTCCTTACTTTTTAAAGCTCCCACTGAGCACTTACATGTGTTGTCTCGGTGACTTCAGCAAGAAGTTCCCTGAGATGGTTCTGTAGACTACAATGAGAGGTTTCCAAGCCTGGATGGGATGACCACATGGCTCGCTCTGCCTGAAACAGTCCCATCTCATGTCTGTTATCTCTGAATCATTATTGACAGACTATTATTCTTGTACTGGGCACCTAATTTGATTCTACACTGGGCCATGCTCAGAGAGAGCATTGTGTGACGTTCCCTGGAGGAGCAACTGGGCCAAAAGAGCCAGGCACCAGAGGGCACCAGTGAGCTGTGTTTGTCCGATTTGTCTCTGGCAAGGCACTGGTTGTGCAGGAGGGTAGGTGGAGATCAGCTCAGAAAGAGCCCAACCAACTTCCTTACAGAGCCTGAGCTCTGTTCCAGCTTCCTGAAGCCCAGCAGAAGCCCACATCTTCCATCTGCCCAGTAGAGAGAGCCCAACTATACATGAGAATCCATGAGGGAAGAGAGACCCTGGTCCCAGTCCACCACAGCCTCTTGTCAGGCCCCACCTTGGGCTCCACAGCAGGGCTTGGTCCACTCTGACTTTGATGAACATGGACATGGTTGCATCCCTATACTGGTGTCAGTGTGATCTTAGGAGTATTATTAACTTCTCCTAGCCCAGTTGACTTTGGTAACAAGAGTGTCTATTTCCTTGGGCTGGTGTGAGTACATGCCCTAAAGAACATGAAGCCTGTGGCTTGTTTCTGGCACCCAGAGTAGCCATTCTCATGGAGTCATATGGTTTGAAATGTTCTTAGCCTCATTGGTTTTCTCTGTGTAAGAGGTGGCTCTACAATAGGCAAAGATGGCACAAGGCAAACATCAGCTACCCAGATGAATTTTTTTTGACAAGAAGACCAGCAGATGCATAATAGAAGTGACAGATACCTCAGTGTCAGAGCCTCATTAAGACAGACAGACATCTATATCTAAGCATAGATATAGAGAACAGACACCTGTCTGTCTAGTATGGTCCCGGATGACAACCGCTGCCCCAACATAATTATTAATAGCCTCCCTTCATTCCTGTGGTGCCCCAGTTTGGAAAATAAACTATGTGATGCTGTCTACTGGACACCAACTATATGCCATGACTAGTGCCAGGCACAGGAGATGGAGAGAGAGATGGCACCCCAGCTGCCATTCTCCAGGTCTCACTGCTCTATGAGGACACAGCCAGGAGTTAAGGAAAATGCATTGAGAAGGTGTGGCTGGTCATGCAGCTGAAGTCCCCTTTAAACCTGCCACTAAACATCTTTGGCTAGATCTACCTTTCTTGGGTTTACTGTTTTAATTAATTATGTGCATTGGTGTTTTGCCTACATGAATGCCTGTGTGAGGATGTTGGATTCCCTGGAATTGGAGTTAAAGACAGTTGTGATCTGCCATGTAGGTGCTGGGAACTGAAACTAGGTTGCAGCCCACGCTCTCAACTAGTGAGCCATCTCTCCAGCACCATCTTGGGTTTGTTTTTTGCTAATTTACAAGTTTTGGGGTTACTGCAAACATTGTTCACCTGCTACACAAAGTAGCAAACGTTTTATTCAGTGTCATAGTATTTTGGTATTTTTCCAGCTGTATAAGCTGCTTAAAAAAAAAATCTCTCTATGTAGCCTAGGCTCATGCAATCCTCCTGCCTCTGGCTCTCAAATACTGGAGCCTTCTTTTTTTATTGCATGTATCTATTTGTCTCTGTGCATTCTGGACAAACAGGTGTGTTTTCTCTACCTTCTGCATAGATGCATACCTACTGGTACAAGTCAAAAGGGACAATTTGTGGAAATTGTTTTCTTCTTTCCCTACCATGGATCTCTTGATCAGATTCAGGTAATCAGATTTGATGGTAAGTGCCATTATAGGCTGAACCATCTGGCCAACTAGCAGGGGAATTAATATAGGCATGCACCATGTCCAGCTAGAAGTAGCATTGATCCATTTCTGAAAAAAAATTATTTTTAAAAGAATTGCTTTTTTAAAGCTCATCTGTTCTCTTTGTGATCTTAAAACATAATTTTTCTTTAGAAACAGGTCATGTTTTTCTTCATGGAAAATGTACATGGACACACTCCAGACTGAGCTACCTTTATTCCACCCTAAGGCCAGAAACACCTCATGCCATTGAGGGAAAAGGATGGGAGAAAAGAGAAAAATGATGGAAGAGGTGTTGATATTCCCTGAATTGGCTAGGATCATCCTTATTATCTGACTTGGTTTGGAGGAGGATGGTGCCCTGACTTAGAGGACCAGAGACAGCTACATACACCTACCCTAGACCAAGGATGCTTGGGAGGCACAGACTGCTCAACACTAAGCTCTTGCCAGCTTCCCACAATGCACTCCCCTAAGCCTCCCTGGTCCTTCTGAGTTAGGTCCTTCCTGTGTCTGGCTCAGTTAACTTGAGGGAACTCACTGGTGGGCAGCAGAGTCTCCTTGTCCTTCCATCAATGGCACATGGGAACTTTGCTCTGCTTCTCAGCAGGGCATGTCCTGATCCCATCCCACAATATCCTGGGTGAGTAGATGAAAACCCCAGAGTTCCCCAGGAGTAGAGGAGCTTTGCCTTATTTAGACACAGTGCCCTGGAGGAAGAAGAAAAGGAAGGAGGAGGAGGGGATGACAAGCAGATAGGCATGAAGGAGAAGGAAGGAGGCTGGAGAATTCTGAGAACTAAGGGTCATGATGACATCATCACTGGAGGGTTTTGCTAGGGTCAGTGGGTGGGGGCGGGGCCCAGTGGCTGGGACTTGTGGTGACTCATTTATAGGAATGGGCTTCGTGTCTGCAGAAGTCATCTATTTAGTAAGCCATTAATTGTTTCGACACCCGTTTATTGAGTTGTTATTATGTTTCAGGATCAGGACCAGGCTTCAGAAGGGAAAGATTGCTGCCAGGGCTGGGAGCTCAAGCCTGAAGGGGAGAAATGGGGCGATGCTGTGTTGGTTCGTGCTGGAGGAGAGGGATGTGTGACAGGGGCGATGGACTGGCTCCATCTGGAGGAGGTAATGGTCAAGAAAGACTCCCCTGTGAGAAAAGGTGGGGAAAGGAGGATACCTTAGCTGCAAAGAGAGGAAAAGGTAAAGGAGGAGGGGAAGGCGGAGGGAGGAAAAGAAGAAGAAGAGAGAACCAGATATGAGTAGGAAGAGTATGTACTAGAAGGCTAGGAGCAGGGCTTAGGAGGTACAGGGAACCGACAAGCACCTGAGACATGAGGACAGAGGCAAGACATATGATTGAAGGCTAGTGACATGGCTGGACTAGTAATGGCACAGCTGAGCCTGCTGACCTGAGTTTGATCCCAGGCCCGACATGATGAAAGGAGAGCACCAATTCTGGGAAGCTGCCTCTGACCTCTGACCTCTGCATGTGCTCTTGTGGTACATGAGTGAGCACGCGCACACACACATACACACACAGAGAGAGATACAGACACACACACATATACAGAGAGAGAGAGAGATACAGACACACAGATACAGACACACAGATACAGACACACACACATACACAGAGTGAGAGAGATACAGACACACACACACACACATACACAGAGAGAGAGAGATAGACACACACACACACACAGAGTGAGAGAGATACAGACACACACACACACACATACACAAAGAGAGATACAGACACACACACACATACACACAGGGAGAGATACAGACACACACACATACACAGAGAGAGATACAGACACACACACACACATACACAAAGAGAGATACAGACACACACACACACATACACACAGGGAGAGATACAGACACACATACACACACACATACACAGAGAGAGATACAGACACACAGATACAGACACAGACACAGACAGACACAGACACACACAACACACACACAGATACAGACACAGACACACATACACACACACAGACACAGACACACACAACACACACACACAGATACAGATATAGACACACACATAGATACAGACACACAGAGAGGGGGAGAGAGAGACAGTGTGTGTGTGTGTGTGTGTGTGTGTGTGTGAGAGAGAGAGAGAGAGAGAGAGAGAGAGAGAGAGAGAGAGAGAGAGAGAGAGAGAGAGAGAGAGAGAGAGAGAGAGAGAGAGAGAGAGAGAGAGAGAATAAACAAATGTATAAACATTTAGAAGGAAAGCAGAAATATTCTTAGAGGAGGGACAGTCACCAGATTCTACAGGAACTGAAATGCTACTTTCATCTATGAGGTTCTTCCACTCCTCACATGTGGTGCTGGCTAGTGTGACCCTGACAAACTGATCCCAACTGTCAGGTATGGACAGGAATGGTCAGGGTTGGAGGCTTAGCTACATCATCCCCAGAGGTAGCCTGGTGTTCCCTACTGATAGGCAAAGAGAAAGCCTTAATGGAAGACAGAGTTTGCTGGATCTTAAGCCAACAGTGGTAGTCAGAGCAACTGTAGCTTGTAGCTTTCAGCTGCCACACACACACACACACACACACACACACACACACACACACACACACAGAAGAGAGAGAGAGAGAGAGAGAGAGAGACAGACAGACAGACAGACAGACAGACAGACAGACAGACAGACACAGACACAGACACAGACACACCAAACATACACATGCACACATTCACACACACAGGTACAGACACACACACACCAGACATATACATGTACATGCTCATACACACACACACACACACACACACACACACACACCATCACACCTGAGGATCTCTGCTTGGTGTGTGGACACAGCCCTGGGCAGTTACTAATAGTATCATTGGTTGTCCTTAATAACAGCCAAGGCCAATGTTGCTTATTCCTGGCCAGCCTCAGTTGTCACTCTCGCCATCTGACTGGTTCTCATTCCCAAGTGGAAGACTGCCTGCTTTTCAGTGTAGAGATGCCACACTTTCTTTATCCCAATCCTCCACACTTCTAGGGAGGGCATTTGGGCCCCTTCTAGTAGACCCCAGAAGGCCATAGACTACAGGAGGAACCTTAATCCCCAAGATTCTCTTCTTCACACAGGAGCCCATCAATCTTCCCAGGGCCCCAGATTAAGGTGGCTTCTGCAGGGGTGTCCCCTGGGACATGAGCAGCCACTGTTCTTCCAGAAGAATGAAGCCACCCTACCTGGCTTTGAGTACCAACACTGCCCACTTCTTGCAGCCCCTAAAGTTCCAAACATATTTGTGCTTCTCCTGCTAACATTAATTTGAGCCTATTTCAAGGGAAACTCTGTAGTCTGCCCGCATCTGATTCACACCCACTGAGCTCATCAAAACCAGAACAATTTGGTAATAGCTGCTGGGTTTACTGGACGACCTCTGGGATCTGTGAAAAAAAAAAAAAAAAAAATCTCTGTTCCTCAGAAACAGGAAGTTTCCACAGAAGGAAGGAGCCAGTTGCAAAAATCAACATTTGAATTGTCCCTGCCTGTTGAGAGGCTCTGTGCTCTGATGTTCACTGACCCAACTACCACACTTCCTTCCTTTGGCAGGTCAGCAAATGTGGATTCAGTCCAGCACCTACTGTGCTCAGGGGACACAAAGGTCAAATTGCCACAAGTTTGAGGCTAGCCTGAGCTGCATATTGTGAGTTCCAGGCTAGTCTGGAGCTACAGAGTGAGAGTATGGAGACTATGTCTCAAAAAAAACTACAATACAATGAAAGGATATTGGTCACATTGGAATGGGGCCTGTGACCTCCTGTTAATCATTTCTTTAAAGGCCTTTACTCAGCTAAGCATGACACGTGCCTATAATCTCAGCACGCAGGTGTTTAGGGCCATCTTCAGCTAGACATTGAGTTTGGGTCTAACCCGGGCTACACGAGACCAGGTCACAAACAAGTAAATAAATAAATCATAAAAAAAGAAATACCCTTTGTCTAAATATTGTCACATTCAGAGATCCCAGGGGTTAAGATTTCAGTAGGTGAATCTGGAATGATGAAGGCATGGACCTGGAAGCAAAAAATGATGAAGGCAAACCCCTGGACCATGTCTTCCTCTTTTGAGCAACGTCTGCAGTACTGAGTTAAGGTTATCCCAGGGATTTCTTCAGAAGGTGGCTCTATGCAATGCCCATCATGCCACCAGATCTGGGTTCACATTTGGCCCCTTTATTTATCAAGGTGACATAGCCCTTGTTACAGGTCCTGGAAGCCTGTGTGCCCCCAGAAACACAAGGAAGATGCTGTCTGCATCACAAGGAACAAATGTGACAATCCAGAAAGTTGATTATAAGACACAGTATCAATCCCAAGACACGGCAAGTGCTCACAAAACTCAAGTTCTTTTCCTAAGCATGCTTCCCACTGCAACTTCTTTCTATAGGAAACTAAGGGTGTCCCGTAACAGTTCCCTGGGAAGGAGTGAGCTAAGCAACCTAAGAAACAAAGTCACAGACTAAAATACCAGTCACTCCAAAGCTGAAAGCTGACTGTAGGCCCTTACCCCTTAAGCCTGGGCCACTAAGACACTTAGGCACCTCACAGACGGTGGGCAGAACTACCAGCCCTCATCTGACTCATGGTCTCCTGACCAATTATTGTGCTCAAAACACCCTTAAACTACATATGGTAGTACCTGCCTATAATCTCAGAGCATTGGATTAGAAGCAGCAGAATTAGAAGTTCAAGGCCAGCCTTGGCTGGTACAAGAGAATTTGTCTCAAAAACCAGAGGGGCAAGGGAGGGGGGAACTCCATTTCAAAGGTGTTCAGGTCTGTCCTGAACTTGAACAGGAACACCTACTCTTGAGGCTTCAAAGTATGGCAGCAGAAACCGAGTCAGGTCCAGACTGAGCTCAACTTGAAATCTGATCCTGGAGAAGTCAAAGTTGGCAAGGCTTTCATCTCAGAAGAAATTCTCACAGTCCATGGCAGGGCTGGACTGGGAATCAAGGGCTTTGCATTCTAATCCCAACCCTGATATTTTCCATTGATGGAACACTAGCAAGTCATGTCAGTAGTGGGGGGGGGGCGGTTGGAGGAGAGTGGGACATCCATAGGTTAAAGTGGAAGTCATATGCTTGATAAACATGAGTTAACATCTTAGTAAGTCCAGAAGGAGTTCCACTAGCTCCTTTTCTGGTTAACACAGACATCTCTGAATACAGGGGGTGAAGAGAGAAGTCCTTATATAGCTTTGGACTCTGCTGTCCCTAAACTGCCTGCACTTGATGCATGCACGCCCACTTTACAGCAGATTATGGTGCATCTTTTCTTAAGAAGAGGAACATTTCCTGCTTTGGAGGAAGAGAGATGGGGCTCTTCCTGGACCACATTGCCTCTCCAACATAACCCCCCCCCAGCACCACACCTCCCTCCCTGAATTACTCACTCCTTGAAATATGACTGATGACATTGGGATGAGTAAGAGGCTCGTGCGCGTCACAGCCTGACTGCTGGGAGGGTGAATGAGTTCAACGCTCCCTAGAGCACAGCCACATAGGTCTATCTGTACCAGGAGTCCAGGCAACACAATAGGCCTGGTGTGTGTGTGTGTGTGTGTGTGTGTGTGTGTGTGTGTGTGTGTGTGATGGCACAGGGAGGCTGGCCTTTATTTAGTAATGAATTACAAGTCTGAATCTATTGTGCTTTTCCTTTTTCATTCATGTATTTTATGTATGTGAGTTTCTGTCTCCACGCACACTAAAAGGAGAAATCAGATCCTGTTACAGGTGATTGTGAGCCACCCTGTGGTTGCTGAGAATTGAACTCAGGACCTATGGAAGAGCAGTCAAGTGCTCTTAACCATCAAGCCATCTCTCCAGCCCCAGGCATTGCTCTCTCTTACCAGGCCCTGAGTGATGGTAGCTTTTCTCAGCCACAGGTAACAACCATGACACTGTTCTAGGCAAGTGGGCACAGAGGACTGGCTCCTGGAGAGATGTGGCTGACTGTTCTTCTGACCCAGTTACCCAGCTCCACCCCAGTACGGTGAGGAGCAGAAACCGGTCTGAAATTGCCAGCCCAGCCTTAGCTGCTTTAGAAGGGCTCTAACCCCAGGGACTGCCCTTGCAGGGTACGTGTGTGCAATGGGTGTGTGTGTGTGTTTATACTTTGAGGGACACCGTAATTCACAGTGTCGGTCAAGCAAATACTTTGTGTCTGGTTCCTTTCCATGTGTCTCATTTTGGAACATTTAGTGGATATGGGGTCAGAGCAAAGGAATGTATTGATTCAATGCATTTTGAAATGGCTCTTTAACATTCTTAGAGTTACAGTGCAAGCTGAGAATACTAATAGAGGCACAGCAACATGCAAGCTAGACTCTCCTGGCACTTGGTAAATAGGGCTGAAACACCAGTTTCCCCATACCTAACATGGGTGTGGTCAGGACACAGATGGTATGGAAAATAACACCAGGACTGTAAAGCATGAGGCAACCCTACCTCCATGTTCTCGCCAGACAGTTCTCCTCAAAAGCTACAGGTTCAAAGATTGTTCTTCACCAACCTTGATGACTGCTGCTCGGGACCTACAGGATTTCTTTTGAGTTGTTCTATATGAGAATGAAAAGGCATGCTCGAAACCTTTCCAGACAAACGGACTAGAATTTGAGAGAGCATATCACGAGCTTGGCATGGGGACATATCTGTGATCCCAGCACTTGGGAGGCTGAGGAAGGGGTATTAGTCTGAAGTCAGCCTGAGCCACACATTGAGACCTCTCTCTCTCAAACAAAATGAATCACTTGATGTTACTCCACTATCTCAGGCATGGGCTGTAATATCAGTGGGGCTGCAGAATCAACTATCCAGGGCTCCCTCAGTTTCTCCCTATTAGCCCCCATGCCATCAGAGGGGACAGAGTCTCCCAGCTAACATTCTTCAACTTCAGGCTTGGCTTGCTAGAAGTTTCCTTGAGTAACCTACTCAGTGTGTAAGAGATAACTTCTCCACTCTGTACTGCCATTTATCAGTGAGGATTCCTGATGCTAGAAAGGCAACAAAAATAGTCACTGGTGGACTCAGGATCCCCACCTGTCTTCTGCACAGAGTGACTTTTTGGGAGGTTCACAAAGCACCAAGTCACTGGGGTGACTTCTCTTAGAGCAGCCTGTTCATTCCAGTCTCTGCTGGAATAGCCACTGTTTCTGCCCAACGAACCTTCCAAGTGTGGTGTTCTCTGGGTCATGCTGAAAGTCCAGGACTGACCGGCCGTTCTGCTGCTCCAGTGTTAGCAGGAGGGTGGGGGCTTGGAGTCTGCTCCATGCCTTCCCTGGGTCTCGCAGCTCCTGAACTCTAACCACATTAGAGCCCTGTATAGTTGCTCTCCAATTCTCCCCAGTATCTCTCTCTCCACACAGCCTAGGAGGCCTCTTTCTAACCCTGTCTGAGTGAGGGCATGAAAGCGACTCGCTATCGTGCTCTTTCCCAAATGTGTGTCCTTGTTGCCTTAAGAACTTGAGATGGCTCAGTGGCCCAGGTTCAATTCCCAGCAGCCACATGACAGCTCGAAACTGTCTGTAACTCCAGTTCCAGGGGGTCTGACACCCGCACACAGATACGTATTCAGACATACATGCAGGCAAAACACCAACACATATGAAATTTTTTAAAAATGAAAAGAAAAGAAAAAAGAGTTTAGGTTCTGAAAACCAAATCCAAGACTTCGAGACAGCCTTTCTTTGCATCAGCCCTGAACAATTAGCATAGGGCTGCTGGGTGGCAAAGAGAGCAACAAGGAAACACTGGGGGGAGAAGAAAACACTGCCCCCCAGAGAGTTCTCTTGCTGCCTGATTTAGGGCTTTCAGGGAAGCTATAGGAATCATGACAATAGGCTATTGGCAGAACAGACAAGAGGATGACAGAAACAGAATAGAGGCCAGCGTGGGTCCCCAGGCATGCTTAGCACTGCCCCTCAGCAAAGGCACCAGCATGCTTTGGTGAACAAAGGGAAGTCCATTCTAATTAGAGGATGCTAGGACAACTGGGTATCCCAAAGTCTTACCTCACCTCATATTTAGACATTGTTTAGAGATGGACACAGACTCATACAAAACTCTAAAGCTTTAAGTCTTCTAAATGTCTACAGAAAAAAGAACTACTGAGACCAGGAACCTCATGAATGCTACACAATGTGCTACACAGAGCCAGAACCAGCCCATTTTCCTGTCGTTTTATAACGATGAGGCAAGATCTCACTGTTCCTTACACCAGCCTTGACTCTGCAGTTCAGACAGGACTTGAACAAGTATTCTCCTGCCTCAGTCTCTGGAGTAGCTAGGATTACCTACCTCTATTGTCAGTCCTGGCAGAAGGCAAACGTTTCTTAAACAGGCCCCAAAGAATCCAAGTGAGTAAAAGAATGAGGCTGGGGTTGGGAGGAGGCCAGAGAGATGACTCAGTAAAATGTTTGCTACACGAGAATGAGGACCTGAGTCTGATCCCCAGGACTCAGGTAAAAAGCCAGGTGTGCTGACATGCACCTGTAATTGCTGTACTGTAGGAGACAGAGGCAGGAGGAACCCTGGGCCACCCAGTCTAGCCAAATCCGTGAGCTCCAGGTTCTGTGAGAGACCTTGTTTCAAAGAGTAATATAAACAGTGATTAAGAAAGAGATGCAGTATCAAACTCTGGCCACACCACACATTCATATGCATGTATACACATACGCACACATTCATATACACACAGACATGTGTACATACACACACACATTCATATACTCAGAGATGTGTACACACACATTCATATACATTCATATACACATGAATACACATGTATACACACACACACACACACACACACACACAGAGAGAGAGAGAGGGGGGGGGAGAACCCATTGGTAAGTTGGACATCATCAACATTTCTGTTATTTCTGTCCTGATGTTTGAACCAAGCATTACTATATTGTCTGGACTGGCCTCAAATTCATAATCCTCCCACCTAAGCCTCACTTAGAACCTCCACTTCCCATTTAAAATAATGGTGTGGCTTTCATAGAAACATTTTCATTAGGGTTAAAAAAATGTGAGTGTTTTCTTTTTTTTTTTTAATCAAAAAAATTATTGAATTTGGTCAAGTGGTACTTGGGAGGCTGTGGTAGGAGTGTTTTGAGTTTGAGGCCATCCTGGGCTACATAGTGAATTCTAGGCCAGTCTGAACTATATATAGCAAGACCTTGTCTCAAAATAAAAAGACATGGCTAAACAGGCAAACCAGCCTGAAAAAAAGAATCGCAAGACTCATGTCTGTCAAAGTTCTCATATCCAGAGTATATTAACACCAACAAATTAATAATTCAAAATTTCAAAGGGAGACAGCTGACAAAGGAGAAAGCCAGAAATCTAGGTGTGGCCATTCGCACCAGCAATCCAGCATTATGGAGGGCAAGGCAGGGAGACTGTGAGTTTGAAGACAGTTTAGGCAATGTTAAAAAACAAAACATAAAGGAGAGCCAAAGACTTGAACGAACACATCACAAAAGGAGATTACAAATTTCAGGTGGACAATAAGCATTGTTCAGCATCACTGTGCTCACCGGGAAGGCGCAGACCAAATGCATAGTGTAGTTGCACACTCACTAGCATGCCTAATTTAAGATTGGCAAGCCCAAGTGTTGGCTGAGGACCTGGAACAACTTTTACCCAGGCATTGTTGGTGGGAGCATAAATGGAATGGTCAGTTTCTTTCACAGTTACATATCTACCTATACTATGAGTTACCAATTCCACTCCCAAGTATTCCCCCCCAAAGAAATCAAAACATTTTTCACCATAAAAACATATCAAAAAGATTCATAACAATTCTATTCATAAAAGCAAAGGACCCAGAAAAAACTCAGGCACCCATCAACAGGTAGCTAAACAAACACACCACATCTTCACAAGACAGAGTATTACTCAGCAATAAAGACGAACAAACAGCCAAAGGAGGTCCACACACACACACACACACACACACACACACACACACACACACACACACGTCTCAGTGCTGAACTGAGGAGGTCTGCGCAAAAGACGACTTGCTGTGTGAAGTTTTAAAGCAGGCAGGACTAATCCCAACGCTGCTTGCCTCAGGGTGAGAGCTGGAAACTGTCAAAAGACTGAAAAGGTGACTTTGGTGGGGGTGGAAGCTTGCTTTATCTTGCTGCAGCTGAGGTAACATGGGGTTTGTGTCTGTCAATCCTCCTCAAATTTTACTCTTGAGATTCTCCCCATGATACAATACGTATACTATTCCTTGATAACAAAGAGTTGCCAGGGAGGCTGTTTACATGCTTGAGAGTTCCAGTTTTACAACACGGAAGAGACTTGAGACATGACAGAAGCATGACTACGCTTAACACTGGTGAACTCTGTTCTTAGAGATGGTCAAGAAAGTACACTGTAACACAATCAAAACACAGACAGACAGACAGACAGACACACGCACATACATATACACACACATGCACACACATATGCACACATACACACACACATATACACAGACACAAACACACACAGACATACACATACACAGACACACAGATACATACATACACACACATGCACACACAATACACACACACACAACACACACACAGACATATACACACACATGCACACACATGCACACACAATACACACACAGACATACACACACACATGCACATACATATACACATAGACATATACACACATGAACACATACATACATATGCATATACACAAAGGCACATACACAAACACACAGACACACATACACAGACATACACACATGTACACATATATACACACAGACAAACATATACACACATGCACACACATACACACACACACACACATAAAGAAGTATGCTACCACTCAAACTCAACAAGCCATATTCCTGAGCCTTCAAAATGTGATTTATTTTACAGTTTTTATTAGTCTGAGAAAGGGTCTTACCTTTCCAGGTCTCAAACCCTATCTTGCCTCTCTGTCTTCTGAGTACTAGGTGTGAGCCTTTACATATGATTCACAGTTTGATTCCTCAATACTTAGGTTATTTCATAAAGTAAGTGAGGGGTATTTCAAGGTAGGTATATTTTACCAGAATATACTAAAGTAAAAACTGACATTAAATGGGCTCCAGTGGGCACCCATGACTCAGCCCCATTCAGACTGTTGGCATTCAGCATCTCTTGATGGCATCATAATTTCCCATGTAGTTTTGAGGGAGACCTTAACAAATGACTGCATGGCTTTTGCTCCTTACCAAGTGGAGCAAATTTTAGAACTTCTTGCTGGTGAGTTCTGTTCCAGGGAGGCTCGTTTCTTGTTTTCATGTTGAGTCTTTTCCACAATTGACCTCTCTTATTCCACCACTCCCCCTTCCCCAGACAGTTCAGACAGTAACAGGGTGACTATACCCCTCCTACAACTTCCTCTGGGCCCCCACAGATCCTCAGGGAGGGGCTGGCCTGTAAGGACACAAGTCTGAAGCTACTTGGGGCCGTTTGCCTTGCGAGTCTTTATCTTTGTCCTTCAGCATCTTGTTCACTTTGTGGAATATTCAGAAAGAAGGGACTAGGGACCAGTGAGTCTTGAATTTCCCAGTCATTGGACTGGCTTTCAATATTGAAAACCAATCCCCTTCTGCCCTAAGCATATTCCACTGCACCCTGCAGCAGGCCTGGCTTCGTGTCACAGTGGTGACATATAAAACAGTGGTGCAAGATGACACTGGCAGGCTGGGGACATCTGTGCTATGATGGATATGACAGAGTCCTGTCTTCTTCACAAGATTGCCCAGTTGTCTGAGGGATGCCATAGGCCCTCTTCAACTTTTGTCCACTTAAATTTATTCTCACTTTCTTAAAAAAAAAAAAAAAAGGGAAGAGGTTCAGGATGGTCAGGGAAGTAACTCATAAACACTTGAGAAACAGGAACCAAGACTCTAAGACTTGGGTACTCCTGTACCCTCAGCCTCAGATCTTTAACAGACTCCCATTCCCAGTTTTCTTTTCAACAAAACACTCAGAGTGGCAGCAGAGTTACCTAGGGCCATCACTGAGGTTTTTGAACACTGGGGATGAGATGGGAAGTCCAGAACTAGACGCTAAGAAGAAGGGGACTGAATGAGGAGGAGCCCAGGCTCTGGAGGACACAGTTGGGCCACAGGAGGTGGAAGTGAGACAGTATGGGGGTGCCCCTTCTAACTCTCTGGTCCCCAGACTACCCCATGATTTGTTCTGCAGTCCACTCCCATATTCCTGAAGCTTCACAGGCCTAGTTCCAAGTCCTCCAGCTCCTTTGCCAGAGTCCTGCACTGGGCTAGCTTCTCCACTGCTTTCTGCTGGGCTAGCTGTCCTCCAGGCCCTGGATATGCTGTTGTAGTTCCTCTACCTACCACAGCTTCTTTAGGTTCTTGAACTTCTTGGCTTTCTCTGTGGTGGCAGCTAGAAGGGCAGCCTGGAAGCCTTGGAGAGTGCTAGGCGTTTGGGCTGAGTCACCCAGAGAAACCTGATCGAGAGTCCTGCTCGAGGCCTCCTCCTCTGCTTTAGGTTGCCTTTGGCTGTCTTGGAGAAGCCTGTTTCATCTCCTTCATGTCTGCATGGGGTGGCAGGTATGGTGGCCTCAGGGCTCAGGCCTGGGGGAAGCTCTGGTTTACTCCTGAAATACTTCACATACTTGTTTTCACAGACTGGAAGCTCCTCCTGGGACACCTATCCTTTGACGCTGCACTTTGGTGCCAGGTCCCGTTGGATCTGTGTCAAGGCGGTGTACTTGCCTATTTTACTTTATCTTGGTTCCATCCTCTGGCCTTGATGGAGAAGTAAAAAAGAAGGAATATGTTTGCCGATTCCTATCCCTGTCCTCGTAGCCTCAGGGGGGCTGGAAGATTCCATGTCTGAGTTAAGTGGGCAGCCCTCAACAGGTCTGCACCCTGCGATTGACTTCTTGCCCTCCCCTCTTAGACTTTTAATAGTCACTGCCCTAGCTCGCTCTCCAGAGAAATAAGTAAGGACTGGAAGACTATTGTGAGACAGTGCAAGCCCAGGAGGGTCCCTAGAGGAACACACAAGGAGGAGAAGCACCCTCACTGTGTCCAGTATGTGTTCTGTTGAGCTGGGATCAAGGGAAGGAAGGGTCAAGGGTCAAGAGAAGGCCTGGAGCCATGCTGTGGGAGGCCTCATCCAACTAGCCTGGACTCTGTCTCTATCCTGCTCTATAGCCTTTTCTCTATGACCTCTGCTCCCTGGCCTTTGCTAAGCCACTGTCTGTTGAGATGTGAGGAACTCTGAAGAGGGTGTAGCTCTGGTCACTCTATGATGGACTCCTCAGCCTTGGCTAGAACCTTCCACAATCCCTCTGGCTCTGATAACTCATGAACCAAGAATGGGTAAGGGTGGAGGGACTCAAGAGATGGAGAAGGGCTGACCCAGCAGGTAGGTTGAACAGTGATATAGATGGTGAAATAAGGGGGGAGAAAAGGCCATTGTCCTTGGCAACAGGGGTCATAATGGACTCAGCCAGTTAAGAGATAGATATACAGCCTGTGGTAAGCTACCATGACACCCAGACTTCACAGTTACCATCCCCTGTAGACTAGACCTTCTGTCTCCTCTTTGGCCTAAGAACATCCTGGGAGCAATGGTGGGTCCTGATCTTGAGCAGCAATGGTTGCTCTGGGTGAGAGGAGAGGTGATATTTAAGATGTACCATAGGGCAGGACCACACTAAAACCTCTCCTCAGAATGGCATCATTTGGTCCTCACAGTTCCCTAGGAAGTAGGTTTACTGTTCCCACTTCATGGATGGGAATGTTGAGGATGCCCTCACTTGAGCCTAAGTGCTGGAGATCTTGGACAGATCTAGAGGAGCCATCTACATTTGGGGGTCCCACCTCACTTGGAAGACCCATGTTTCCAGATCCTAATTGTCTGTTGTTAGACCTTAATAGCAGTCACCCTAAGTAGACAAGACTACACTCTCACAAAGCCTAGTTTCCTTCCCCCCACCCCCACCATTGTCGTCTGCCCGGGTTTCCCATGGATCTCTAATGACCACAAACCAGTCTCTCTACCCTAAATCCTAGTTGCCCTTATGGCCTGGAATGCAGGCTCCGGGGACAAATGCGGGCAATTCAGCAAGCCAGCAAGTGTCCTGGCCCCATTCCTGCCATGGTGAAGTGGTGCCGGACAAGAGGCTGGCCTCTCTCAGTAGAGAAATGGTCCCTGGAGGACTCACTGTTCAGTGGGTCATGAATGGTACCATGTGTTCATCTGGTCTTCATTTGGAAGTCACCAGAGACATTCACATCCTGTTGTCAACAAGCTGGGGAAAGGGATCCAAGGTAGCAAGGACATGGTTCTATTTCTCAGCAAGAGGATCAGAGGGTAGGGAGCAAACCCTACAAGCGAGGAGCGGAGGGTGTCTGAGGAAGGAGGCTCCCTGTCCACCAAGTTTCTTCGTTTTAACAATGGTAGAAAAGGGTGAGCAGGTGGGGTGGGAGAAGGAAAGAAGCCTGTTGCGTTTCCAGCATTCTGCCTTCTTTGTAATTGGTGGAAACTACAGATTGGCACCGGCTTTCCTCACACAATAGATTCAGAGGTTCAAAAGCACTAACACAATGACTTTTATATATTTAGAAATAGCCCCGCCTCCACCTCCAAAGTTGAGCATTTGTTTCTGTAAAAATAAATACGTGGCAAGAATGCCGCATGGCTTCCTAGCATACAGGTGACTGTTGTGCAAGCCGCCTGCCCACCTGCGTGGGTGGGGACCTGCCCACAGCTGTCACCCCCTGCTCTTAACTCCTCTGGCACACCCAGCTCATTAGGCCATGGCCACACCCAGCTGCCCTGGTCCTGGTTGAACCAGAATGCCAGGAGCCTAAGGCGGCCCCTTGAACTCCAAACAATGGGGCCCAGGGCCTCAGGTCCCAGAGAGCTAGAGCTGGCCCTGGGATCCTCCCTCACCATGCCAAGAGTAGGACTTTGGATCTTGTAAGATGTTCTGGCCCCCTGTGCCTCATTGGGGGCCACAAGTGGCCAGATATCCCATTGGGAGTGGGACTGAGTTCTAAGTAATAAAAACAGACTGTCTGGAGCGGCCTCCCTGGTAGAAGGTGAGGAGCAGCAGACATTATCTCACCCCTGCTCAATGTCCCCCCAGGGCAGGTAAGAGAAGGGACTTGTTCCTGCTTTATAGCTGGGGAGTCCAAACAAAGAGGATGGGACAGGCAGAGAGGAAGTTGTCAAGCTCAGCCTGTACTCAGCCAGCACCTGTACTGTCCATGGAAATATCTCTGCTGGCCAGGCTACCACTGCCCTGGGATGATGCAGGACTGGCCCTTGGAGCAGAATGTGTCTTCACACACACACTCTCACACACACACACACACACACACACACACACACACTCACGCACGCACGCACGCACACACGCACGCCTCTCTGCCCTACCTCCTTTCCAGGGCCACCACACCTCTTGTCTCCCAAGGCCATTTGGGCAGGGTCCCCTCTTTTGTGGCACTATCCTTGAGGCACTGTGTGGCATGAGGAAGGACAGAGTGCCAACCCAACCTAACATGGGAAGTACATCTCTCAGGCAGTTCTGCTAACTCAGGACAAACCGGATTGGGGTTAGGCAGGTAGTGACACACTGCTATTTGTAGAGGCTCCTGGACTCCTGCTCCCATGACATTGGGAGGTGAGGGTGGCAGCCATCTCTGCCTAGTCATGTGACTGTTCAGGCGGCCATCATGATGGCTAGCTAAAAGGCATGGAGTCTGTGTAGCGAGCCAAAGAATGCCAGAAAGAGCTCTCATTTAGACAAGAGATGCAACAGCCTGAACTCAACCACTAACTGTGGGAAGACCACCTCCCTCCTGGCCTTGTATATCAGGAGGGGACTGCATTTAATGACATCCTCTTTCTTCATGAACCCTCCATTGTCACAAGGCATTATCCCCTGACTCCCAGTCCCTACTTGCTTCTCAGTAAAATCCACTCTAACTGGGAATGACAATTTATTATGAACTAGAGGCTGAGCGTGGGGGTGATATTAGTGGTTATGAGCAGGTACCCTTGGGGCCTCAGGAGAGGAGAGAGGAGGGGAGGGGCCAATGAACAGCCAGGGGAACCAGTTCTAAACCCATCTCATGAGGCTGACCCCATTCACCTAGGTCTCCAAAGCCAGGGTGGGACACTTGGGCTCAGAGTCCTCTCCTGGAAACATGGCATGAAGAACTTGAGGAGATGGGTCATGAGGATGGGGAAACTGTCCTTGGGGGCCACAAGGTACCAGTGTCTTCCTTTAAAGACAGCTCTGCTACACAGCCATCCCCCAGAAGGGCCCAGAATAATGGCATTCCTATAAGCGCACTTATTTACCACTCAATCTGGTTAATTATTTGCAGTGTATTTGTATTTTGGTTTATAAAATATTTTTCGCATTCGTGACATCATTTGACCATCATAACAATACAATAGGAATGTCTTCATTTTTTGACAAGCTAAATGAAGTTCAGTGAGTTCAAGCAATTTACTTTAGGGATCTGTATTAGTTACTTTTCTAGTTTTAGCAGCTTAGCTGCTACAACAAAGTGCCCAACAAAGGCAATGTAAGGAAGGAAGGGCTTCCTTTAGCTCAGGTTTGAAGATACAGTCCACTGTGGCTATGGCAGGGAAGGCAGGGTGACAAGGGTGGCTCTAGCTGTGGCAGCTGGGGCTCAACGTAGCTTGTCACACTGCTGGTGTCCCATCTGCTTTCTCTACTTTTCCTGAATCTGTTGTTGTTTAGTTTTTTGTTTACTTGACACAAACTGGAGTGACTTAGGAAGAGGGCAGCTCAATAGAGGCATTGCCTCCATCAGTTTGGATAGTGGTTGTCTATGGGGGATGGTGGGTGCTCAGCAGGCTGAGCAAGCTGGGAGGAGCAAACCAGTAAGAAACACTCCTCCATGGTCTCTGCCTCAGTTCCTTCCTCCAAGTTCCTTCCCTGACTTCCATCAGTGATAAACTGCTCCCCAGAAGAGTAAGATCAAACTAAAACCTTTCCTCCCCAAGCTGCTTTTGGCCGTGGTGTTTATCACAGCAACAGAAAGTAAACTAACCCTTCCAGGGTAGTTCCTCATTCCTCAGTTATGGCTCCCTAGGAAACCCTCACAGACACATCCAGAACTGTGTCTCCTAGATGACTACAAGTCTATCCAACATGACAGTGAGGAATCACCATCACACAATCCCAACCTGGATGTGGTAAAAACCAGGCCTGGAAGTGTGGTGGATAAATACATGCTACCAGATACTGCATCCCTTTCTTCAAGGCCTGAGACCTGGAAATAACTCCCCTGAGCTCCATACAGTGGGTCAGGCTCTCTCCTAACAAAGGCATAAAGTCTACTCTCAGAAGGGCCTACCAGTCTGCTGTGTGATTTTTCCATGCTCATGTGTGGATCCATAGAAACCCGGCACAACTCTCTCCTTCATGACAAACCCCCTTTAAGGAAGAAAGCCATCACCTGCCTTCAAATACCTGAAAAGCCACGAAAGCCAGTAGTCATCTGGGAACCAAGCAGGAAGTAGGTGGGTCAGTGTAAGGACAGCTTGCTAATCACAGGACCTGCCTGAGGATGTTTTGGGCTGCTTTGAACAATCCAAGACTGAGAAACATTGTGCCTGGGAATGTTATAGAGGAAATCCAGCCATGCATAGGTGAGTGGGAGGAATGGGATGTATGGTATTCGTGTGCTTTCATACCAACAGCCTATGCCTGAAATGAGACCTATTTCTCCTAATGCCTTTCTATGGGTGCTATACTGGAGCAAGATAACTTCTGGTTAAGAGACTAAGAATAGAGATGAACAAGGGAGGCAGAGACAGGCAGGTCTCTGTGAGTTTAAGGCCAGCCTGGACTACAGAGTGAGTTCCAGGACAGCCAGGGATACACAGAGAGACCCTGTCTAAAAACAAATCCAAAACAAAACAAAAACCAAAAATAGGTCTTCAATAAAATGTGTGTGTGTGTGTGTGTGTGTGTGTGTGTGTGTGTGTGTGTGTGTGTGTGTGTGTGTGTGTGTGTGTGTGTGTGCTACTTCTGACCTAAAGCAATCTGGGCTGACATGGGACTATATTTCTAAAGCTGGATTCCTCTGAAGGATAAGTGCTCTGAGGCAACAATTCTCTGCCCTTTCTGCCAGGTAATTGGGACATACCCACTGATTAACCAGCCCGCCAGAGACCTGCCTAGGTCCTGAGAGTAACTGTGCCCTTTGCCACCATGACCAAAATGAGCTGTTAGACAGGGCAGATGTTAGTCTCACCTTGACTAAGGTTGCTGGCCAGCCATCTGCCTGCAGGATTCAGTTGGCCAGGTCACTGAGAGATCATCCTTCTTATGCAATCTTGCCCAGCCAGATCTCCCATGTTGAGAAGCATTCTCTTGAGACATGTGAACACCTGGAGTGTTGCAGGGTATGTGAGACTGTGTTAATAAAATTAACCTTGGGTCAAGAGGTAGAGCTAGTGACTAGCTGACAAGAATTAGCCATAGAGAGTATGGCGGACCCAGCAAGACAGATAGAGAAGATGCATGGGAAGGAGTAGGAAGAGACTTAGAGAGTCTTGGTCTTTTGGGTCTGGGACCTGTGGAGAAGACACACTTGCTGAATCTGGTTTTTTTTTTTTTTTTTTTTTTTGTTTGTTTGTTTTGTTTTTAAGAGAGGTCAGCTTCTGTTTCTTTGGTCTAGTGGGTCTTCACCCCAATATCTGCCTCCTGAGTTTTCATGTAATAGAACAACTCAGATTAAAAACAACACTGGAGTTCAGAATCTGGTACTTGGATGGAAAAATTTGACAGTAGCATCCCAATGCTGCCCATGTGACACCTCACACTGGGCTACTCGGGTGATGGTGGACTACATCATTTCCCTTGAGGAAGCCTTCAGGGCTGTGCTCAATGGTGAATAAAGGGCAGAGCTCCATTTCCCCTAACCCCTCTGTTCCCACTCTCTGCTTAGTATCTGATTTTCCTCCTCCACAGGCATACATGACCAACCATGGGGAGGTGAGTGACTAGATCCCGGGCTTGGTGCAACCTGACCAGTGTTCTAAGAGTCCTGGAAGCAGTTCCTTCCGTCTGTAATAAATACCTATTGAGTATCTCTGTACCTCCAGACCCCACAACACTGAAAAAAAAAACCAGACAGAAAAATGGTCAGTCAGGCCTGGTGACACAAGCCTGTGAGCCCTGGGAGGCTGAGATTTAAAAAGGGCTAAAGGGGCAGGTGCTCTACCTCAGTGATAGAGTATTTGCTTAGCCCTAGGCTTAATTCCCAGTGCTGAAGAGATTGGGTTGGAGGGAAGGAGAGAAGAGAAAGAAAGAAGAGCAGGAAGTGCAAGAGAAGGAAAAGAGAAGAGAAAATTTCTGGACATGGCTCAGCTCCTTACTGCAGTGTGAATTTTGCTAGGTAACTTAACAACTTTGTGACTTGGTTTCCTTCTGCATTCTGCTTTAATAAGTTACCGTAATCAATTGGATAAGATAATCTGTACAGAATAAACAAAAGTGCTCTCCTTAAAATTCATATGCTCGGGGCTGGAGAGATGGCTCAGTAGTTAAGAGCACTGACTGCTCTTCCAGAGGACACAAGTTCAATTCCCAGCACCCATGTGGCAGCTCACAGCTGTCTGTAAGTCTAGTTTCAGGATCTGGCACCTCATACAGTCACACAGACATACATGCAGGCCAAACACCAGTGAACACAAAGTAAACTATAAAAAATACACATGCTGAAATATTAACCCTCCCTCAGTAGCTCATGATATAGTGATGTTTGGAGATAAGATCTTTTAAAAAGATCATTAAATGAAAAGGAAGCCATTAGGGTTGACCCCAATCTAACCTGACTTATGTGGGAAGAGGAGGAGAAGAACTAGGAAACCACACAAACATAGAAAAAGACCAGGAGACAGCCATGAACAGGCAGCCAAACATCAGCCACCTGCAAACCAAGGAAATAAGCTGTACAAGAATCCCACTCACACCCTGACCATGGATTTCCGATCTGCAGAACCACAAGAAGATGAAGTATGTGACTTAAGTCCCTAACAGCAGCCCTATAAGACTAATATTTCACATGAAGCACCATGAAATACCCAACATGTGGTGGCATTTGATCGATATTAATCACTATCATAACTATAACATCATCTCATCACAGTATGAGATTCCTGTTGCTGCTGTTAACAAATTACTGAGAGTGTACTGGCTCCTGAGTCTGCAACTGTATTGTTCTGTAGTCACTGGCATAATGTCAGTATGTCATCAGGCTGCAAGGCTTAGCTGGTGACCTCCTTCCCTAACCTCAACAACAGCCATATTCAAATGTGTCCCTTTTTTGGTTCTTCTCTCTTATGATGACATCAGAGTCACCCAGATAATCTAGGACAGCTTCCCAGGTCAGGAACGTTAATCTACTCAGCCAAGTTCCTTCAGCCATGTGAGATGACACAGTCACAGATCGGCAGGAGCAGAAGGGGCACATGTTTGGGAGAACACCGTGATGCTTGTACATAAATATTCTTATAATCTGTGTTGTCTTATGAGATGGGGTCTCACTATGAAGCCCAGGCTGGCTTTGAACTCATGAAAATCCTGCCAAAGCAGCCTCAGTACTGTGCCAGTTTTCACACACTATTATTTAAATGGGGAAAGCCCAGAAGACAACAAACAGAGAATAATATAATGAATATATGAAATAATCTGTGTGGAGAGAAAACACAGAGCGAGGGAAGGCAGGGAAGGATGAGGGGGGGGGAGGAGAAAAATGGAGGGGTAGAAGAAAGGTAAAAGGGGAAAAGGGGAAAAATGGTGGGGTGAATATGACAGAGCACAAGGGAATGTCTACATGAAAACATCATAACAGGAAATATCATAGCAGCCATTATCCTTGTATGTTAAAAATTAAGTTAAAAAAGAAAATACATTGGTGCTATGAAGGGTGAAAAAGAGCAGAGTTAACCGGAAAGTGTGTGGGGAGGGAAGGAGAGGAAGATGAAGGGAAGGAAGGAGGGGTATAAGTAGAACTAAAGCTGTTTGAAGATGCCATAAGGAAACATAAAATATTATGTTTATGAAAATAATTACAACATGTTATAATTATGTATAACACACATATATGTAAAGCTTGAATGAAGTTATGCTACTTGGGACGATGATGATGGCCTCCCCAAAGCACAGACTGATGGACACCCAGTGTCAGGCATGGGGAACCTCTCCTCCAGCTGTTGGTTAGGTGAGTGGAAGGTAGTCCCAAAACAATACAAGCTATTGCGGTTGCCCTTGGTGGCCTTCCAGAACTTGAAGGTAAGAACCTATTGCTGAAGATGCCACACACTCTGGACACAGGACTCAGAGGACTCGAACTGGAACTGACCTGGAAACTTCCTTCCTCCCTGAGGACTAGCTCTCTTGCTATCCAACAAGCTCTGTAAGCAGCTGAGGGAGAGCAGCCATCAATAGTCCTACTCAGCTGAAATGTCTACAAACCAAGAAGCCCCATAAGATATCTCAAGGATGTGATCGTGGTACTTCTAGCCAAAAGCTGTCTAAATGGGTTTAAGCCCATTCAATAGGAGGGAATTTGTGGTACCATAAACATAGCCAGCTACTTTGGCCTGGTGGATCATGAACCTAGAGGAGAACCTACTTTCCTAAATCAGTATGACTTCCTCATACTACATATCCTTATATTCACAGATATGCGTGTGTAGGTAGTTCTTGCCCCTCATCAAAATATCTTCTTGCAGCAGATAAAGACCACCAGGGTATTCAACCCCAACTGATATACCTATGATATAACTCCTACACTCAAGGTTCAGTGGATATCTCAAAAGAGGGGACAGAATGATTGCTAGTACCAGATAACCAGGATATCTGCTGTGAGACAGTGTGCCCTACCCATGAAATCTCAAAAAATAGCATGGCCTAACCAAGACCCACACAATGACACCAGCAGTTGACATGCCATCATGGATGCAGTAACTCCCACAAGGCTAGAGCTAAAGGCAGTTGATGGCTGCTGACAGCGGATATCATTCTTCACGAAGTTGTTCCCTCCCCAATGATCTGCTCCCCAATGATCAGCCCTAGACACATAGACTCAGCAGGCTATATTTATATAGGTGTGTGTGTGTGTGTGTGTGTGTGTGTGTGTGTGTGTGTGTGTGTGTGCCTAACAATAATTTTGAAGAGAACATGAATTTGAGAGGGGCAGGGAGGAGAAGGGTAGAAATGATGAACATACAGTACTCACATATGAAATCATCGACAAAAATAAACTTTAAAACACAGAAAAATCTGGGTATCAGAGGTGCACACCTTTAATCCCAGCACTCAGGAGGCAGAGGCAGGTGAATCTCTGTGAGTTCAAAGCCAGCCTGGTCTACAGAGCTAGTTCGAGGACAGCTAGGGCCACACAGAGAAACCCTGTCTTGAAATAACCAAACCCAAAACCCCACGGAAAGAAAACTGCTAACAAAACTACAACCTAGTATTTTGGGGAGAGGGGGTCACTGCTTATATTCTTGCTCTTTTTTGGAAGTTTTTCCCTTTGGGACAAAGTCTCGCATATCCCAGGCTGGCCTTGTACTTGCTATGTAGCCAAGAATGGCGTTGACTCCTGATCCCACTGCCTCTACTTCCCAAGTGCTGGGATTATAGGTGTGAGCCATGTATGCCACCACACCTGGTATTTATTCATTTTTTAAAGTTTCTTTTTTTACAATATGCATACATCCATGGATTATAAAGTGTCTAATTTTTAAAGTTTAAAAAATATTATTCAAATGTTTAAAAAGTAGGCATGTATCCATTCCTTCCAGGCCCTCTTAGGCTAGAGATAACCAGAACCCACCGTACCAAAAGCCCCTCGGAGGCATTCTAAAAAGTGTGGGAAGAGCTCTGTGATAGCTGGGCAGGGGACTCACTGTCTAGGGAACCACAAAAAGGCCTTTGAGGAGGTAGCAATTCTGTAAAATTCCTACAGATAAGGAAGGTCAAGGAGAGGAAGAGAAACGCCAGTGACCCTAGCAGGCCAAAAGTAGTCCATCAGTCCTTCATCTGTGTGTGGGTGCTCTGGAGGAGAGGCTGTACCAGCCCCAGGCAGAGCTGAACACAGAAGAAAGGGCAGCATGCATCTGTTAGGAGGCACGGCCAGGCCCTGTGCCCAGTGGGTGTACAGGTCATCACTTAGATATAAGTGAAATTGGGTGGGGGTGGAGATGGAAGAAAGGGCTTGGCTGGATGAGGAAGGGTATATACAAGAATGTGGCTGAGGTGGTAGGGTGGGGACTGCTCTTGGATTGTCCAGTACATACATCCAGGAATGAGGAAGCAAGCAAGGAGGGCCAAAGCTGGTGACATGATACACTATCACCCGCCCCAAATATACACATACGTCTGGGCATCTCATGCCCCCATTTCCCACTTCAATCTCACTACAGAGCCAAATGGCAGGAGGCTCTCAGGCTTGACCCCAGACCTGGTACCCCGGGCCAGGCAAGGCACCTCCAAGTGGTGATCAATGGGGCTGGCCACATAACAGGCTCAGAACATCCTGGCAGCATTCTGCAAAGGTGAAGTACACAAGCCAGAGTGGGCAGGGCCTGATGCAAGGAAGCAGATGTAGGGCTTCAATCCACAGCCCTCCACTTCATGCGTCCCTGCTTAGCAGAGAGGTTATGCCCTGAGGGTGTAGCTACAGGTGTGACAAAAGGACAGAGCTCCAGTGGCATGATGATCTGGACAATGGGTTACGAAGTCTCTGTCTGAATTTCCCTGTCTCTCACTGGGTCAGTGACAATCACTGTATGTTACTGTGTGTGACATGCTGGTGCCCTGCAAAGCTATCTAGGTTCTGGTGGCTGTTCTTTGTGAATCCTGTATAGGCCTCTAGCTGGGCCCAGCTGGCAAGGTTACCTTTGGGTCTCCCTCAAGTGATCGCCTGCTCACACTTACTTAAGAGTGACACCATGGGGGGTGGAGGTTAGTAGCTCTTCATGTTCGTGACCGTGGCCCTGAAGGAGTGTGTGGGTCAAGCAGAAGCAGGAGCTTCCAAGGAGAAGACACCCTGTCAGGAAGATGTGCCTGGGGGATAGTCAACTGGGCCGCCCTACTAGTCCTAAATGCCCAGGGTTAGGGGATCAGAGATGGCTGGACACTGGC
The DNA here is from genome assembly GCA_030556225.1 of Cricetiscus sungorus. Classification (NCBI taxonomy): domain Eukaryota; kingdom Metazoa; phylum Chordata; class Mammalia; order Rodentia; family Cricetidae; genus Cricetiscus; species Cricetiscus sungorus. Next base: position 71,016,058 of record JANBXA010000651.1, read on the forward strand.
AGAGGTATTCATCATGTGCTCAGGGGCTGTTGGGATTAGGTCAGTGTGCCAGGCATATGAGGATCTGTAGTTGAGAATCTGATATTTGGGTGGAGAAACTGTCCACAGGGCATCCTACACTAGGGTTACATGATAATGGACCAAACCCACTTTCCTTGAGAAAGCCTTCAGGACCGGATTCAGTGGGTGATTAAAAAATGAACATCCTTTCCCTCAAACCTGTCTTTTACCGTGTCTTCTGCTTGGTGTTTGGTCTTCCTTCTCCACAGGCATACATGGCCAACCATGGGTTAGGGAATGACATGTTCATGTAGGTACATGCATGTGTTTGGGGGTGTGTATGTGTCTGTGCATGTGGAGGCTAGAAGTTGGGACAAAATGTCTTCCCACCTTACCCTTTAAGACAGAGTCTCTCCCTGATCCTGGACCTTATCCATTTGGCTTGGGTGGCTTACCAAGAGAGTCCCCCCTTTCTCCACCCTCCCAGTGCTGGGTTATGGATGTGCACAGTGCTAGCTTTTTATGTGTGCTGGGATCCAGATGCAGACAGTCATGTGATTTAATGAAGCTCGTCTGGCCATTAGTTGCTATAGCAAGAACCTCATGCAGAACTTCTATTTCCATACTTAAGTACTGCTGCTTGACCATATGCATGTCCGCACGAACATTCCCACTTACCCTGACTTTGAGAGTTAAGTCCTGGAGAAGCTCACCCAGCCTCCTCTCTTGCCAACTCTTCTAGTCCACATTGAGAAAATAAACACCATGACCAAAAGGAAGCCAGGGCAAGAAAGGGCGTCCTTTGGATTATAGGCGGCATTGTATCACTGAGGAAAGCAGAGAGCTTGGAGGAAAGCTGTGTACTGACTTGCTCTGGCCTCACACTCAGCTCTCTCTTACACTTCCCAGGACAACCTGCCTAGGTATAGCACTGCCTACAGTGAGCTGGCTCCTCCTACATCAATAATTAAGAAAATGCGAAACAGATATGCCCACAGCCAAGTTGATGAAGGCAGTCCTCAGCTGCGTTTCCCTTTTCACAGGTGTGTCAAGTTGACAACCAGTACTAGTCAGTGGATTTGTAATTACTGTTATCAGTTGTCAACTTGAGGCACAAACTCGTGGTCCAACTGGCGGGGGGGGGGGGGGAGAGAATCTACAGCCTTTAGAAAATTTCAACCCTTGAAAAGTTCAAGTTCTCTTTAAAAATCCAAAGTCTCTTCTTAGCTGTGGGTGCCTTTAAAATCCAGAATAAGTTACATGCTTTCTTACCCATAGAGGGAAGAACCAGAGCACAGTTACTATCAGATCAAACAAAATCTAAAACCCACCCAGCCACCCAGCCGTGTAAACCATACCCTCTGAGCCTCCATGGGTGTGCTGAGGAAGCTCTTGACCCATGCCCTGAACCACACTGGCCTGCATCCAGGGACCTCCTGGAGCCCCTGCCCCCTTCAGAGCAGCCCCAGACTGCACAGTCTGGGACTTCGGAAGGAAAGAGCGAACTGCTTTCTCACTCCCTCTCTCCTGCCTTCCTCCTTCCTGTCTCCCCTCTTCCTTTTCCTTCTTTCTGATGTGGAATTGAGATAGACCATTTCCGAGTGAATAACTCAGCAGAGTTGGGTACACTCGTGATGTTGTGAAAATGTCACCTCCGTTTAGTTCCCAAAGTTTCATCATCCCTGAAGAAAACCCCACAGACATTACAGCTTTCCTTTCCCTCCCCTCTGCCCAAGCCCTGGGAACTGCCTGGCTATCTGAGTTTGCCTATTCTTGTAATAGATTAAATGGAATCTTACAAAACGTGCCTTTCTATGTCTGGATTCCTGAGGAAGGAAAAGGATCTGGAACCTCTTCACCTTTGCAATCCTCCCTGCCCCCTTGTCCACTCTCCTCTGTGTCTCCTACCCACAGCATTATAGCTATGTTATTTCCCATTTCTTCTCATCTCCAGTACAATACTTTAAAAGTTCATAGATTCAGTCAACCAACTGTTCATGACAGGTGGGATTAGCAACACAAGCCTTTAATCACAGCTGTTTTGTATGCTGAGGTAGAAGGAGCTCAAATTCAAGGCCATCCTAGGCATTTTAGTGAGACCCTGTCTCAAAATAAAAAAATAAAAAGAGGTTGGGGATACATAGCTTAGTGTTCAAGCACTAGCCTAGAAGATGTGAGGCTATAGATCCAATATTCCAGACCAGGGAGCTCTCTGTCTAGTGCAGGCAAGAATGGTCAATAGCCATTAAAACTGTATTAAAGCAATGTGAGAGCCAGGAAACCCCCAGAAGAAAGCCAGCTGTCTCACTGGGGATCCAAATAGTCAGGGAAAGATCAGGGCTATTTTATCTACCTGTCACCTTGGCACTGAGCTCTCAGCACAGTTCCTGACACCTAGAATGAAGAAGAATGGTCGGCCAGCCATTCAAACAATTCATGTTCCAGCTAAAGGCTGAAGGCTGAAGAAAGGGCTATCCTGGGAAGTGGGGACTGCCACATCTAGAGACCTATAAGCAAAAGGTCCAGCCCCTTCATAGACTGAGAGATGGTTTAGCCTAGATAAAGATGGGCGGGGGTTGGGGGAGAGGATGGACTTGATTGGACAGGACCTTGGATGTTACACAAGGGAGTAAAAAAGGGAAACCACAGATGGCTTCAAGAAGATCTGCAATGTAAAAGTGCATCTTCCCATCCAGGTTGGAGATTAAGGTGGCCTCCTAGGGCCGGAAGACAAAGGAGCTGACTTTGTTCCTGACATCCTGTGGCAGATGTTCCCTCAGGGAGCGGAGGGTTTTAGTACTCCCTAAGAATAATTAAGCCCATCATCACAAAGTATGCTAGCAGTTCAGTGGATGCCAGAGCCCAGGAAGTCCTCTCAAGGAGTGAAATCTGGGCAATGAGGGGGAAATGATGAATTCAAGAGAATACACAACCGTGGGGAGCTCAGCCCCAATTGGTACATCTACAACAAAACCCCTACATGTAAGATTCAGGGAACACTGAGGGAGAAGAGGTAAAGGGTTATAAGAGCCAGAGGACCATGGCACCTGCTGCTAAATAGTGTCTCCTAGGTATGAGGATGCTGCACCATGAAATCTCATCTCTATGGTTGCCAAACAATGACAACATTAATAGATTCATCAATGTGGGTGGAGGGAAATTCATAAGGCTGCTTACCCCCAGGTGAATAGTTACAGATAATCAATGTATATAGAGAGGGAGAATCAATTCCCCCCCCCAGGGATAACCCTGATAGGTTATCTAAGCCCAAGTGGCCAGCCCTATACACATATGAGCAACACTACATGGGTTCCAAGAACCCAGAGCCAAGCATGCATGGTGGCTCACCTGTAATTCCTGAGTGAAGGCAGAGACAGGCACTCCCTGGAGTACACTAGTTAGCCAGACTAGCTAGGCTCAGTGAGAGTACCTGCCTCAGTGTAGAAAGTGAGCAGCAATTCAGAATGACACTTGATGTCAACTTCAAGTGGCCATATGCACGTGTAAACAGACATGCTTAAAGGTATACACAAAGTACACACATACCCACTAATTTTTTTTTTAAGGGAAAGCTGGAAAGGTATACATATCTTTAATCCCAGCACTTGGGATGCTGAGGCAGGAGGATTTCAAGAGGTTCACAAGTTTGAGGGTATCCTGAGCTACATAGCAAGATTTTATCAATAATAGTGATGATGATGATGATGATAATGAGAGGCAAAGGGGTTTCCAGATCACATGCCAGCATTTAAGAAAGTGCTAAGCAAAACTCTGCTGAAGGAACCGAAAAAGTCCAGTGTGGCCATTGTGAAAAGTGTGAGGCTAGGGCTTGGTGGGGGAGGGGGAATAGGATGGATGGACAGACCCTCTTACACATTCTGGACTTACCCACAGCAAAATAGGAAGTCCTTCATTATGTAAACAGGATCCTGTTTTGACAAATGGGATTAACTGCATTTCTCTTTTGGATTCAGTACATGTAACCTTCCCCCTGGTCAGTTCAAACATTCTTGTGTTAGAGGAACAGAATGAAGATTATTAAAAGGGAAAAAATGCTAAGGAAGATTAAAAAAAAAAAAAAAAACACTTAGCTTGTGACATCCAACACGAGATTTTGCAGCCAAACAACTGTCTTAAAAAGAAGAGTGTTGTGAAGTCGTAAGCTACTACACTTATTGCCCTCTAGCAGTATACTAAATAAACCATTTTTCTATTTCTTCTTTTAAAGTATTGGTACTGGGGCTGGTATTGGCTCAGAGGGTAAAAGTGCTTGCTTCAGTTAGGCCCTGAAACCCACGGTGGAGGGAAGAACTGAATCCGTAAAGTATCTTTTAGCCTCCACATGCACACAGTAGTATGTGTACACACACACACACACACACACACACACACACACACACACACACACACCACATGCATGTGCACGTATGTGTGCATGCACATGTACACTAATAAGTAAACTGTTAACTTGATTTAAAAGAACAAATTTAAAACAGTGTAATGAATGTCTTTAACCCCCTCTTAAGGTAACAAGAGACAGGCTTGACTGTAACATTTTAGTAAAAGAATGGAGGGGCTACTGGGACTAGTGAGGTCACTGGGTCTTAGGGGAACCTACCATTTTACTAAATCACTTGACTGATCTGAAATATTTATCCTTATACCCACAGTAACACTCACTGCTCAGCAGAGAAATTTCTTATTGCAACAGATGGAGAGAAACCATTACAAAAAGTGACAACTGGCCAAAAAACAGAGAACAAGCTATTGTGAGGTGCCACGCCCCAGCTGACACGCCTATACCCCAACTCTTGCATCTAAGGTTCAAGAAACATCATGGAAGAGTCAGGAGACCAGGAAATCTTCTGTGGGATTGTCTCCTAGAAATAACAGAGATGCTCCACCTATGATACCTCAACAATATGGATGCCAAAAAAAGACCTGAGGAAGTGCAACACCAATAGACACCCTATCAAGGAAGGGGTGAATCTATAGGGCCCATCCATGGACAAAGAACTACAGGCAACTAAGAAATGCTGAGGGGAATAAAACAGTGCTCTCCAGAGATGAGTCTCCTAATTGGTTATCCAATACCAACAACCAACCCTGAAATCACATACATAAAAGAAACAGTAAACAGACTAAGCAGCTTATATTACGGTGTGTGTGTGTGTGTGTGTGTGTGTGTGTGTGTGTGTGTGTACAAGCACTGACATGTCATGTATGTATATGAAGGTCAGAGGTAAGAACTCTCTGAAGTGAGTCATTTCTTACCAACTTGTAGGATCAGGGGATCAGACTCAAGTCATCCAGCCTCTATAGACTGAGCCCTTTGCCAGTCTTGTAAAATCTTTTCAGATACATGTTGGGTTTCTTTGGAAAGTTTTGTCTGCATGTACACAAGTATACCATACTGTCAGTTTTTGCATCAATAAGACTATGGATTTGTAATCCTCCTTAAAAGAGAGAGGGAGGAAAACCCCCGACTTTTGGTCCAAAGGATTCTGGGAGGGGATCATCACAGAAGAAGATCATCTTCCAGGTAAGTCCCAAGCATCCAAGGTTCAATAGAGAAGGGAGGGACAGTGTTTCCAGAACCCTGGGCGAAGCCGTCCAGGAATACCTATTTCAAAGTCTACACTAGATCTTTTGCTATGGTATGTGCAAGAGAAAGTGGCCACCGCAGATAGAGTGAAAGCTGCTAAGCCTTTGTGCTGGCTAGTTTTATCTCAACTTGACACAAGCTAGAGTCAAGAGAGGAGGAGGGATCCTCAATGGAGAAAATGCCTCCATAAGATTGAGCTGTTGGCCAGCCGGTAGGGCATTTTCTTAATGATTGATGTGTGAAGGCCTAGCTCATGGCAGGGGTGCCACCCCTGGGCTGATGGTCCTGGGTTCTATAAGAAAGCAGGCCGAGCAAGTCACAAGGAGCAAGCCACTAAGCAGCACTCCTTCACAGCTTCTGTATCAGCTCCTGCCCTGCTTGAGTTCCTGTCTTGATGTCCTTCAATGATGAACAGTGATATGGAAGTACAAGTCTAATAAACCCTTTCCTCCCCAAGTTGCTATGGTCATGGTGTTTCATCGCAGCAATAGTGACCCTAACTAGGACAGCCTTTTTAAGAACTATGTATTGAAGGAACTAAAAAACTAAGAAAGTAATGACTGTGACTTGCCATAGACTTAATAGTCCCTTAGCTAAGAACCTGCAGTGAGATGTAGACCCTGAACACCCTTATGTCCTCAGAGAAGCCATTCACCAGTGCCAATCTCAGGGTAGCATGGAAGATGGGGGCCAGGAAGACGTTCCCAGAAGAAAAAGCCCAGACACTCAGCAAAATGAACCAGAGTTCCTTCTAAGGAGGAAGCATAAGGCTTTCTGTCTCCAACCCAAGGCTCTAGACTATTAAGAGAATAAAACTTTATATGGTCAAATGTCTGCTTATTGGGGGGGGGTTCTACATCAAGCACAACTGTATCTAATCCTAGCAATGTCTGTCCACAACAGGCTCTGAGCAAGAGCCTCACATCAGGGGTTCACATTTAAGGTCTTAGAACTTGTAGGCCCAGGAAACAGACCATAAGCCCCACAATCAGTTGTGACTGGGCTTCAGAGTAGGAACTGGACTGTTCAGTGGGGACTGGAGAAGGCTGTTGCATAGACAGAGATGACAAGGATCATGCTGGGAAGGTGGCAATAAATAAGGCATCTATCTCTATTTGAAGCAGACACAGAACTGAGGATGTAATAGGAGTCAAGGCTAGAAGAAGGATGCCAGAGAGAGGATATTCACAGTAATAGCTGGGACAAGCTGAGACCTGGTCAAGAGTGCTCAGGGTCAGACACATCTTTAGCATTTCCTAACAAGAAAGTCCAGTGTCTCTAGCAATGGAGATGGAAGTTACACTTGCGTGGGCAGAGGTGAGTGGGATGTGAGGAAGTGGGCATCAAAGTGAAGATTAACTCTTTTAAGACTTGGTGGTGACCCTGAGCTGGGGAAGGCTTTGCCATCTTAAAGATGGGGTTGCAATTGATCTTCTTTACAACTGGAGGGAAAGAGCCTTTGGGAAACTAGAGGTAACAAGGAAAGAAAACTCACAGAAGAGAGTCCCAGTGCTGATAAAAGAGTGAGACTTAGGGACCAGGAGGGAGAGGAGCCTATAGATTTGTGAACTCAATGAGGGGAAATTGAAGAGATCCCTGCTTTCCTGTGAAGTGGGAAATGACCTCATCCGTAGAAATGAGGAGGCTGGGACCAGTTTGAGAAGGGAGGAGACAGCACTGAGTAGTCCTTCTGGGGAACCAGAAGAGACCTGGCCAGGAAAGCACCAATGGTGAGGTCCAGGGTGGCATGAAAGCAAGCTGCTGGTGACACAGAGCTGTGGGGTCCCACACTTTTCTCTGGAAGGAAGCTCCTCATCTAGGCTTCCCAGCCACCTTTGTGCTGTCTAGGGGACTATGCAAATCCACCAGCACCTCAAATGAATTCGTCTAAAACCAAACTTAGGACCCAGGCCTCCTTTCCAATCCTATTGCCTCCAAGTTTCTCTTCTTGGAACTGGGGTCTGGGATTCAGCCTCCCCAGGAGCACATTGCCACCCAACTCCACAGCTACAGCTCATAGCTGCTGCCAGGGCCTCCTCTTCCTTTCCCACCTGCCCTACATTTGGCCTTCCTTAGTCTTCCATGTGTGACTGCAGCTGTTTCTCCTCCTCCATCCTGGTTCGGTTCCTGTTGCTGTGATAACTGCCATGACCAAAAGCAATTTAGGAAGGCCTTACACTTCTATCTCACAGCCCACCATTGAGGAACGACGAGGCAGGGACTCAAAGCAGGAACCAAGGCAGAGACCACAAGTGCATCTTAGCGGGTTTTCTCTCTGTGGTTTGCTCAGCTTGCTTTCTTTTATAACCTAGGGCTACCTGGCCAGGTGTGACACCACCCACAGTGCGCTCGCCCCCCCCCCCACACACATCCATCACAAATCAAGAAAAGGCCACACAGGCATGCCTATAGTTCTTTAGTTGAGGCACCCTCTTCCCAGGTGACTCAGTTTGTGTCAAAATGACAAAAACCCTGACCAGCACACCCACTCCTAGTCAGCTGCCACCTTCAAAACTAAATACCTAGAAATTAGCTGTAATTTGGGGGTTTCAGTTTAAATAACACTGGTTCTGGGATGTGACCCCACCGCCTCCCCAGATTTAGGAAAGCCCCCAGGGGTACCTGAAGCCATGGCTCCTTCTGCCTTTTCTCTGTTTCAGTGAACTTGTAATTTCTTGTACCCCTGCCCCTTGCAGGCATAGAAAGAAGACTCCCTGATCCAGTCTACTTTCTTGGTGCAAAGGCTATGTGACACAAACAGACACTTGCTACATGACAGACGCCTGCCATTCAAAGCCCTCAAGATCACAGCTAAAACTTCTATCTTCCCTTAAATCAGCAAATGCTGGTGACAGTCAGTCACCCTGGCCTTTTTCCTCCATGTCTTTTGCTCAGTCAGTTCTGGCTTCGAGGCAAGCTTGCTCTCTGCTCCATCTCCCAGTGAGTGTCCCGTTTACCTTTGCCCCAGCCCTTCCCTCCATTGGGTCCTCTCTGTACTCTCCCCACCTGCCACAGGTCACAGTCCCCTCTCCCACTGTAACTCCCCTGAGGGCAACTTCTAGTTTTCCTGTGAAAACAATTACCTACAAAAGAGAGACAGATGTTTTGTTTAACATGTGCTAGTAGTGTCTTATCCAGCTGTGTCTCAAAGTGTACATTTTGTGGTATCTGGGGGGGGGCACTTGGTAAGGATGCAAGAATACTTTTGAGTGGGTGGGAGAATTTTTTCTCCCTTAGAACTGTCAGAACAAGAGGCGTACCCTCTTGTTGGCATGCTAATTTTTAAAGCACGGCCCTCTTAGGTTTACATGAAGAGGCACATGTTCTCATCAATGAACAACGACTGTGGTTACGAGTTTGTTCCATCTCTATTTGAGAAACGAACGCTTGCTTTGTACACTGAATGAAGGTGGTGATTGTGTTTGCCAGAGAGTTAGGCAGGCCACTGCGTAAGGGCAAAGGAATTCCTCCCGGAGCTGGTATTTTCCAACACGTTCGGCAACATTTGTCTCCTGGACTGAATGAGACTGTGTATGTGAAGGCATATGGAAAGGTATGTGGCCAAAGGAAGGAGGGTTCTGTGTCTATAAATAATAAACCAATAGTTATTTTAGTTTATTTGTAACATGCTGGGTTTTTTTTTCCTAGTTTGGAAAATGGAATTGTTGGAATCCTCAGAAATGTTACCTAAAAATAAACCAGAGAGACAGACAGCAGGGCGGGGATAAGGGAAGGGAGGTGACTGCTTAATGAACCAGGTTTATTTCATGGTGGTGGGAATGTTTGGGACCAAGATAGGACAGTGGTTGCCCCGTAGTGTAAAGACACAGATGCCACGGAACTGTTCACTCCGAAATGGGTAGTTCTATGTTAAATGATTGAAACTTAATAATAATAATAAAGCACTTAGTGCCTAACAACACATTCCAAATAGACGCGGCTGGGCTATTCCAGGAATGCGCAGGATCTACGGTTCCCACCGTGATGTGGACTCTGCTTTTGTGCAGCGAATGGAAGCCTTGTGTGCTCAGGGTCGTGTCCTCATGATGTTCCTGAGAGTGGACACAGCTGCCAGCCAGCAGAGCTTGGTTTCCTCCTCTGGCTTCCACAAAGACTTTTAAGATGGTTAATTTGGGTCAGAGTCTCCTTGTTCTAGAGGTAGAGCCTGAAGCATTTCCCCTTCAAATAAGTAGATTTTTTTCAGAGACAGGAACTCACAGACTATGGTAAGCTTTGCTGTGGCCTCTGTCCACCAGGGAGGGCCCTTCTGGAGAGTGAGGAAAGCCCTGCCTACTGGGTTGCCACAGTGATTTCTCAAGCCTCTAAGTAGGACTGATTACAAAGAAAGCTGAGTAGATGAGTATTAGCAGCTCACCACTCCTTGTGACACGACCCCTTGTTGTCTCTCCAGGAAGGGACAGACTTGTCTATCTGAAATGGCAAGGGCAGATTCAAGGGCACAACTTGGACCATAGCCCAGAGGCTATCCGTTCTCTCATATAGTGATACTGTCCATGTGGGTTTAGGTGGGGCCCTGTGAGCAGCAGAGACAGAACTATCCACAGACAAGTATCCTATCGTCCTTTAAACACCTACAGCCTCATGGACATGGTGGTTAGGCCCAGGGCCCAATGGCTGTACTATAATCAAGTTGCATCAGTCAACTTTATAACCAAAGTCTGTGGAGTTTAACAACTTGATTTCTTCCTGATTCAAGCACTTTCTTTTCAATGGCCTTCACATATGAGGCCTCATGGCTCAAACGGCTAGAAACTGTTAACTCCTGGAGGTTGTTTATACCTTATACACAGGAGATCTGCTTAACAATGAAAGCCTAGAAACAAAGTTTCTTCACCAGTGGAACTCTAGTTCCAGCACAAAGAATCATCTCTTGATCCCTTCACCAAGGCATCCCTTCCAAAACTGGCTCCTGCTGAACCCTTCGTAAGTCTAAATGCTGTCTACCTCTCATATTCTGTTGGACACAGAATAACAGACTCAAGTTGTGGGAGTGGTTTGGACCAATTTAATGCAGAATTACATAGGGTGACTCCAAAAGTCCCCTAGTAGATGCTCTTAAATTTGAGAGCCCAGTGGGGCCACCCCAATTCTCTCTCTCTCTCTCTCTCTCTCTCTCTCTCTCTCTCTCTCTCTCTCTCTCTGTCTCTCTCCTTCCTTCCTTCCTTCCTTCCTTCCTTCCTTCCTTCCTTCCTTCCTTCCTCCCTTCCTGGCTTTCTTTCTTTTTCCAATAAAAGCCTGAATGCCTGTCTGGATGGTAAAACATTTATAGCTGTACAAAGAAGCATATGACTCCATCTAATAAGTGCCTGTCAATCATCGACTTCTCTAATTGTCATATAGGTAAAAAAGTGGCGATTGTGAAGTGTTACCGCAAGGTGGAGACTATATGTAGGTACCCAGGCATGAGGGGCAGGCAAGCTCAGAAACATCATCGCATTGGCTCTCTGTGGATATTTTCCTCCTCATAGCCTAGAGAACTCTGGGCAGCTGTTTCCTTCTTACTTAACCACACAAGGAATCAAGAGTTACTCAAGAAAATACAGATATCATTGAAACACTCCAGGCTCTGTCTGATTTTGTTTCCCTGATCATCCAGGCCAAAGAGGTCACAAAGAGGCCCCATAGTGAGACTTCTAGGCAGCCTTGTTTCTCTACACCATGGGCCCACTGCAAAGGAAGTGTTGGGACTGATGTTATCTTGTCTAAGCCCTCCTATGTAGGTATTTCTTCCTGACTACCGTTGACCCTCTGCCTCCACAGGAAGGAAACTGAGGCTCAGAGAGAGGTTCCACAGCTTTCTCCATCAGTTACTAGAGGCAAGCATAGGATTCAGGGTGCCTCTGACCCCAAGTCCAGATCTCCTTGGTCCTCCGAAGAATGAGGTCTGTATGCTGAGATTGCCTGAGCCCCACCAGGGCAAGTGGCATCATTTTCAGGGCTATTTTAGTAATAAATAGTAAATATCCCATTGTCATGCACTTCAGGCATTAACTAATGATAGGTTTGCCTCCAAGACCACTGAGATGGAGAGGAGGGAGGGAACACATTGGAAGATGCTCCTTGGTCACTTGGCTTTCCTAGACTACAGAACAACAGGGCTGCACTGTCCCTGCTGCACACTCCATACCTGACAACCTGTTACTTTCCGAAGAAGTCTAGAGATGCCACACTCCATGTATTTGCATGCCTCGTTTTTCAGGGCTCCTTCCCACCTTCAGTCTATCTAGCCAAGACAACCTTAGAGTACATTTCATTGATCCTTTGAAGATTTTGGGCTTCTAGAGTGAACCTGTTCCAACAAAATATCCTGAGCTTTTGCTGGATCACATGTTGGCTAGAGTGGTCAGCTGGCTGAGAAATGGGGCCTGACACAAGATGGGAAGGGGTGGGGAAAAGATCAGAAAGGCAAAGATGGGAAGGAACAGGAGATACTCTCTCTGCAGCCCTAGGTTGACGTGAGCCCCTTCCCCCCAACTTCATCCAGGAGGGGCCAAAGGCAAAGGGAAATAGAACAAAAGGGGAATCCATACCACAGATGGGGAAGATGGAAAATAAAATAAAAGCAACCACGACAGGCTCTTTGATCTTAATTCATTTTATTCTACAAAATGCTACTCAATGGAAAGTGGGAAAGCTAACAACAATGACAAAAACATAAAACAAAAATAAACCCCAAGGGAAAATAAGTTTTAATATGTTCTTTCCTCCATAGCAGCAAGCTTCTCCCAACAAGCTTTTCTTAGTGCAAACACTGTAGGCTTGTGTCACGTACAGTACACAGAACAACACAACACACACCACCAGAGATGCTTCTGAGCAGGGATACTCCTCAATTTTTAAAACTATACAAAGATTTTTGAGCATACGGTCCTGCCACAGAGAGTTCGACTAGAGAGACCCTCCAATAGGGCCATTTCACCATCACTTTAAAATCAGGGGACAAAAGGTGCCCAGAAAGGTCATTAAAATTCCCCACAGATCCATAAAACCTCATTTGCCTCCAGGGTCTTAATAGCAGATTTCACTTCACGTCATTGACACGTCCCAAATACAGATGCACAAAGCTTGAGTTTCCACTATATACCAAAATACGATATATACACCTCCCACTGCAAAAGACACCCTGATACCTAGTCTTTATACAAAGTTGAAAATTTTCTCCCTCGAAATCAAGTAACCACAAAGTAAAATAAATGGAATATTTGTTTTAATCATACAGAGAAAGTTAAGTTTTGAGAGACAGGGCCAGGGTCTTTTCATTGTGTTCTCTTACAATGTAGATTTCTTAGCAGCCACTGTCCCCAGAGGAATGACAATCAATCTTTAAAAACAGAACCTTTTAATACAGTTTATACAGCACAAGTCCACAAGTCACTTTAGAAACAAACAAACAAACAAAAGAGCATCATTATCCTAAGTCAGAAAAGGGAGGAGGTGGGGGAAGGTACTTTAATGCTATCTGTTCCTATTCAGGCTTGAAACAACACAAAGAAGATGTAAACATTTAAAATAAATAATAAAATAAATGTCAATTTCTTCTCCCCTTTCCCTTCCCATACCCTCTGTCAAAATTTGACCCAGCTCCTCCTGGACATGTTGTTAGTACTGGGTCATCACCAACGTTTGGTGGTGAGGCATGGCCAGGCCAAAACACTAGAAGCACAAGAAGACACAAACTTAGCAGTGGGATGATTGGTTCCCTTTAAAAAACAAAAAAAGCTGCAGGAGGATACCAGCACACACACGCTCACACACGTGGGGATACGAATGTGAACACGCACACTAACATACACTCACATGCCCCTGTCAATAAATAGTGAGATGCTGGCCTGAAGAAGAGTGCCAAGATGACTCAAGCAGAATGCAGCAAGACCCCTTCACCTACATTTAAAAAGGAAAGTCATACACACTACATATCCTATTGGTCCACAAATTCTATGAGAACAGGCCAGGTGGGAGGAGCCCGAGGGGGAGGAGCCTGGGTGGGCAGATGCTGCAAGGGGGATGAGCCCATGAGAACCACCAGACTAAAGGCACTCCCACCTGGGGTCTTTGAAGGAAGTCCTCTCATCTCCAAGTGTTTTTGTTTAACCATTACTTGGGACCTTTGAGAAGGGGCTGAACCCTTAGTTCCATCTTAAAAGAGGATACATATTAAAGTGCCTTGTAGTGCCTGGCACATAGTAGGTGCTTATTCCATTCCTCCTTGAAGTGGCCACATGGGTATCTGCTCAGGGAAGGAAGTCACTGTGAAAAATAAACAGTGATACTGCAAGGAACACTTCTGCTCTCTCGGGAAAATGGGGAGAAATGAATCCAGACACTTCACATGCCTATCCATCTTCCACACCTGGAGTCAAGTGCAAGCAGACCTGGGTTCTGTCCCCCAAAGCCTGAGGAAGTGCCAGACTCTGCTTACTGTTAGCTTTGAAATGCTCCCATGACTGGCCACCATGGGTACACTCATCCTGTGACAACCACAGTCTGACTTCCAAAAAACACCTCCCCCAGGAAACCCGCTGCTTGCTAATAGCTCCCCTCACCTGGACTCTCCTCTCTTTCCTGTGCCACAGCTGTCCCTAAACAGCTAGACAGAGGGAGGATTGTCCTCACAGAGGCTGGGAGGCCATGGGGACTGTGTTTCATGCTAGCTGATTAAGGAGTGCCTGTCCTATGCCAACCCAGAGCTGCTCAGTTGGGCCAAAGCGCACACCAGCCGAGGACACACAAGGAGAGATAGAACACCTTGCCTGAGAACACCCCCTCCGACCCCCCCCCCTGCCCACTGCATCTGTTCCCCGAACTAGCGACAGGACAGCAAGCCAGACGCCTGACCTGGGGACACAGGCAGATGTGTGAGTGACATGCAGGTGAGTGAGCCAAAACGAAGCAAACTGAGGCTACACCACAGTTTAGGTGTGAGTATCCAGCTCCCCCCTAGAAACCTGTCTTTGGAAAAGCCATGAGACCAAGTGAGCAGCTCAGAAGGGAAGATGACCTCAGAGGCCTCTGAGGCTCGGGTTAGCTGGCTGTGCCTTCCAGCGCTGATGCCAACACAGCTTGAAATCTGAACCGAGAGCCAGACTTGGGGGTCTTAGGCGTGACCAACTAGGGAACTATGCCACAGGCCTGTGTCCTGTATTGGGATCCATGCCATGGAGAGTATGGCAGGAAGGGGCTTTGGAAAATAACAGAATAAAAGCAGCTTCTTTCAGAAACACCCATGGGTACCAGGAGGGGAAGAGCTCCACTTGGCTTGAGATGATAAATGCTTAACTGAGATCACCCCAGGGCTTTGCCTAACTCCTGCTACTCCTGGCTGTCTTCTGTTTCTAGGACTCTGAGGCCAGGAAGCCACCTGCTCAGTCTCCTCAGGAGCACCCCTCCCAGGGGCTCTGGGAGGCCGGAATGGCAGAGTTAGAGCCAGGGCCTTCGGAACAAGCATATGGAAATTATTCTGAGCAAAAGTCCTTTCTCCTCTCCTCTCCCTCTCTCCCTAGTCAACCCCTGCCCCTGTCACTTTCAGTTCTGCTGGGCCAGGCAGGCTTCCCACATGGCTCCCGAATCCTGTGTATTTTGCATGCATGTCAGTGGGTCATGGGATTAAATCATGGCCAGCACATGTGGACTTGGGCTGAGAAAGGCACAAGTCTGTGAAGTTGTCCCTTCCCTCTCAAAATTTATATTTTCACCACTGGGCTTGGTTTAGAGTGGAAACACTAAATCAGATCACTAGCACTAGAGACCAGTTCTGACCCGACGTCACCTGTCACACTTGTGTTGGCATGCAGTGGGGAGAAAGGGATGGGGGGCAGTGTGCCCTCAGGGAGACCAGGACACTGGTGAGAAGGATCGTTCATTTGGCAGTGGAAAGGAACACATACTAGCATCCATAGGAATAGCATACACATCCCAAGCCCTAGCAAGACTGGATGAGACCAATGACTCCCAACAAGCCTGCTGGGTCAGGAGGTCACTCTGGAGTGGGCCATGGAAAAGCATCCATCATCAATGGCAGAGACCACTGAGAGCAGGGAGGGGTGGGGGTCCTGCACCTCACTAATAGGAGAGCAGCCAGAAAAGGCTAGGTAACCTCAGCTGACGCTGTGGCCAAAACCATTCATTCTTAGCACAGCCCAACGTGTCTTCCACCTGAGGTCTGAAGAGAAACCATTCGTTCAAAATGGGGGAGAGGCCAGGCCCACGCTCACTAAGTATCTATGGGCCCTGTCACCCTGAGGGTTGGGGAAGGGCAGAACTCAGCAGGGCTTTGGAGTGCTGTGTGGTTCCTAGGAAGGGGTACCTCCCTGGCCTGGAGAGGAGGGTCCAGGGGCAGAATGGTGAGGCAGTAATTACAAGAGAGGCTCTGCTCAAGATATCAGGTGAAGGAGGGTCGCTAGCACAGTCATGTGGCTTTGTTGGCACTAATCCTGGCTTGGTAATTTGGCATTTGGCAAACCCAACCTGTGCCCTGGTTGTCGCACTTACACCCTGTCTTCTGGCCAGGCCGATCCTCGAAGAGATGGACATCTTCAAGGCCGGGGAGCAAAGGTCCTTGGTGTATCCCAGTGCTGACAGCCTCACCTGTAGGACTCAGGGCGCCGGCGAGTGGTCTGTGATGGCAGTGCTGGGGTGTGTGGGAGGGAAGGTTCAATAATATTGCACTTTGACTGCCCCTTCGGGACATGTCCACCCCAGGGGGAGAGTTGCCTGCTCCCCTAGCTCCAGACATAAAAGTGTTTTAATACTGGGACCACCCAGATGAAATGTCATGGTAAATCTCATAAGAGCCCAGAGGGAGTGGCACTGAGACTACAGGAAGGAGAGGAACCCGAAAGGCACTGAGCATGCATGGTGGGGCAGGAGAGGACACCATCACTCCAGAGACAACAGTGTGACAAAGGGACAGGAGCCATCCAGGCCAGCTCCAGGCTTCAGAAGCAGGAGAGATGTCAGGGCCCACCAAAACCAAGTTCTCCTCGGCTTCTCAAGAAAGAGGAATTGCTTGCAAGATGAATGAGGGAAGGGATTCCTGGGGCTTCCAAGATATCAACCAGGGACCTCGTCACTAAGTCCCTCTGGGTCCCCAGAGCCAAGGTCCCCCTTCTGCCCTCATGGCCCTGGAGTGCTAAAGGTACTGGTCCCCGGGAAGGGTGACAATGCTGATGACTCCTCCAGAGCTGACCAGAGTTGCACAGGGTTACAGGGCCAGCAGTGTGGGGGAGTTCAAGGAGTCTGACGACTGGTCGCCGCTGCTACTGCTTCTGCGGTGAGCCTTGGAGCAGGACTCCGAGGGTGACGCAGGCGACTCCTGCTCCAGGACACTGGGGTAGGTGAAGACAAGGTTTGAAGTGCCTGGAGTGATGGCAGGTGTGGAGGTCACCACGATGGGGGTGTGCAGAGGCTCTTCCCCATAGAAACCACCCCCAGCAATGCTGATGGGTTTGATGACAGAGCGTTGGGTCTTGTCCATCCCTACCACTGAGGAAGAGGGGCTGTCCTCTTCCAGAGGCTCTTGCTTCACCACCACAGCGCCTGTACCACGTAGGGGCTGCAGCCCGGCGGTCGGGGGCGATCGGCGCTCCTCAGGGCTGATTTTACACACAGGGCCATGGGCCACCAACATGAACTCCAGCTTTTCCTTCTCCTTCTGCAGCTCAGCGATCTCTTTCTGCAGACCAGATTTCTCCTCCTCCAGCTCCTCTGTCTCCTATGAAGGGGAAAGAAGGGTGTGAGGGACAGAAGCTTTCAGTTGACCTGGTGGATGGTCATGAAAGGGAGATCTACAGTGTCCTCGGGTGACCCAGCACAAGTGTCTCCACACCTGGCCGGGGAACCAGGTGAGTCACACAGTGGCTCCCAGTCCCTCCCTTTTATTCCTGAAGGAGGAGAGTTGGCTCGTGGGGTCAGGTGAATTAACTTGGAGCTGCTGTAATTGAGTCCTTACTTCACTATAGCATACACTTCACAGATTATCTCACTCAACCCTCCAGAAGTTTCTGAAAGCAGATGTTATCATCAACCCATTTTGAAGATGAGGAAACCAAGGTTCTGAGAAGTTTGTTCATCTGTCCAAAGTTACAGCACTAGCGGAGAGGCCAGACTTGAATCCCAATGCATCTGACTCGTATCTTCATGCCTCTACATTTGACACTCATGACACCAGTGCTACCTTTGGGTCCTCCAACAGGCTAGAGTGGGATACTCATAGAGAAGGGGAAACTGCCCACTGTACCATTTCAGTCCACTAGTGGACACAGATGCTGAGCTGGATGCTGCATGAGAGCAGACTCTTATACATAAACCTCTACCCTTAGCACTGGACCAAACAGTGCCTGGCTCGTGATAAATGCTCAGCTGATCACTGATGGATCTCCCTTTCTTATTCCAGTTTCCAAAGTCCACATCTCTAGACCATTTAGTTCCACTGTGTGCCCAATAAAGGGACACCTGACAGCCTGTAAGAGCCTATGACAATGCCAAGCTCACTAGTAGAAGCCTCCATTCCCTTCCTTTACACGGAGCCAGGGCAGCCTGTGCATTGGAATGGCTTGGGAGAAGAGAGGCATGCGTCACTGGTCTCCTTCCTGCTTTTTCTCTAACACAGATTCCCATCCACAAATGAACAGTACGGGTAAGAGCTTCATTAAGCCTAGTACGGTATATTCCGGCATGAAAAAAAAAAGTTTCCATCTGTCTCAAGGGTCTGATGAACGTCAGAGGCTTCCTGTGGAGGATGTGGCTCAGGGGCCTGGGTAGCTGGGTCAGGACGTGGGGGAGGTGGAGTAGTAGGGTGTGAGACTTCTGGGAAGAGGGGAGGAAAGCAGGGAGGACTCAGAGGAGTGGCTGCTCCGGGCTAAGGGGTGTCCTCAGGGAGTCACGGTAAGGCACGGCTCCTTGACGTAGGAGAGAATGGTTAGCAGGAAGGGCTCTGCTGAGGGAGCATCTGTGGTAGGCTAATCACTCCCTGGTCTACCTTATCTGGGAAGGAAGACCTTTTATCCCCATCCCCAGTCTGACACCTCCATAGGCCATGGGTACAGGCACCATGGGGTTCACCAAGTATATATTCTAGTGAGTATGCTAAAAAATTAGGGCTGAGCCATGAAGAAAGCAGCTGAAAGCAGATAAACTACCTGGAAGGACTGAATAAATTCTAGATCTCTCTTCTCGTCAGTCACCATGTAAGGATTGCTGACAATCTCTCCTCCCTCTGAGAGCACTGTGTCCAGGGAATCAGCATTGGCTCGGGACCTCCTCTACCAGATGCTCAGCCCTTCCTTTAGGGCCAGACACAGAAGGGAGTTACGTGACACTGATCAGGTCAAGCTCAGAGGAGGGAGGGGCAGGACTAGCCCCCCCAGGTCTAGGCAATTAGGAAGCATGAGAGACTGACTCAGGACAAAGCTCTCGGCTCACCGCAGAGATGGGAAACCTTCCGGCCAATGAAGAATAGACAAAGCTCCAAGAACATGTAACTCAACTGACATGTGACCTGTCCACATGAGGGTGCTTGCTCCCATACCACCCAAACCAGGATGCTTAGACTAGGTTGGGCCACCTTTGCTGGCCTTGGGCATGGGGACAACTGGAACCCCGAGAAGGAGCCATGGAGAGGCAGGTATTGCTTGCCTGCCCTAGCTCCCTAGAAAGATCAACCATCATCCAAAAGCCCCAGTGGGTCTGACGACAGAGCACACTCAGGTGCTGAGTGAGAAAACATGCTGGCCCAGAAAGGTGGTCTGCTCCTCTCCAGGCCCACACAGATGGCACTGGCTGATTCTTTTTATTTACTTATCTCTTTATTTTTGCTTTGGTTTTTTGAGACAGGGTTTCACCATGTATTGTTGGAGCCTGTCCTGGAACTCACTCTGTAGACCAGGCTGGCCTCAAACTCACAGAGATCTGCTTGCCTCTGCCTCCCGAGTGAGGGCATCAAAGGCATTCACCACCACCTGGCTGATTCTTATACATTCAGGTACCCATTCCCCACTTCCAATTTAGCATAATGTTGACCCATGTGCTCAAAAGAATTTTCTGTCTCTCCTGACTCATCGTCAGTGTGACACTTGTAAGGACAGGAGTGGGAGGGTCACACCACACACAGCTCCTTACCGCCTGCAGCTTCTCGGTCAGCTCACGGCGACGGTTCCGACACTTGGCTGCAGCCAGCTTGTTCCTCTCCCTCCGGATCCGACGCTTCTCTTCCTCTTCAGGAGACAGCTAAAGAGGCCACAGTTGACAGTCATGATCAGAATGGCGTGGTGGTTCATGGCATTTTTAAAAAGCTGTATTTTAAGGACTATAAGCTGCCCTTTAGAAATGGGGGGAGGTAGAAAGAGGGAAAGAGTTGTGTAGCTAGGCCCAGAGTCCAGGGCGTGAGGTCGCTACAGTGTGGCTGCCTGGAGGGAGTTTGTTGATGGCTCTGCCTTGGAAGATGACATTGCATGTTTAAGAGGACAGCAGAACAAGAGTGGGCAAGGAGCTCAGAGGCCTTGCACCAGGATAGGATTTACCTGTCTGCTCTGATTCAAAGCCTAAGGCAGAGAAGAGTCCCCTGCCAGCAAGCCAGGTCTGGTCCCACCTGCTGCAGCAGCTTCCTCCAAAGCCCAGCTAATTCCCCTCCCATCACTCTCTATGAGCCTCCCCGCCCACCTTTGGTTATGTAGAGTCTCCACATGGGTGAGATCTACCCATGAGGAGGGGTGTGCTGATGTACTGTTACCAGTGGGAGGGCATGGGTACCACTTTGTTCCCAACTTCCTCTGCCAATGCAAGTACCAGCTTCTCAGAGGTCTCCCTGAGGACTCCTTGGGAGCCTGCCATAGTGCTAGGCTAGGCAAGAGAAAAAGCAGCCAGGCATAAAAGTCCCACTGTTCAGCTTTTTAACTTATTTGATGGTGACTGTCTATATGAGACATAATTCCAGGAGTTGGGGCTGTGAACTCAAGGAAAATCCCCTGCAGAGAGATCAGGAACTAGATCCTTCTGATGAACCAGTCAGGGACTCAGACCTTGACTCTGCTCACACACACTGCTAAGGAGAGGGCCATGGGCCAAAGCACAACACAGGATAAAGGGAAGACCTTCCCGTCCATCAACAAGCCAGGGATGCATGCCTTGCTAGGGGCTTCAAAGAGGCTAAGTATGATAGGCCCTCAGTCCTGCCTTCAAGGGACACAGGAGAAACCTGAAGTTGCCCCAGAGAGACCACACCATAAGGAACAGGCATTTGTGTTAGCTGGGCTCAGGTTAGGACCCCAGGAAGCTCCCTCCACCCTGGCAGACCATGCTGTGATGTCCTGAGAGGCCAAGAAAAACATCAAATCGATAAGTTCATTCCATCTACACGGAGATGGCCCTACAGGAGGTCATAGGCCACTCAGCTAAGACTTGCTCCAAACCTGTCTTGGTCCAAGCCTTACAAAGTTAGTTACCAAGAAAGCCTGAGGTCTGTGGCAGCCCTGGGTTGAGGTTTCTTTACAGGCCCCTGGACTCCACTGAAGGCCCAGCAGGACCCTTCTCTCTCCTCCCCCACATGAAGCCTTTACTGCTGAGGGAGAAATAAAAAGCTAAGCTTGGTTCAAAGCGAGCCTTCTCCCTACCTTGGTGACTTCTAGTCTTAGAAGCCTCTCCCTGTCTGGGGAGGTGTGGGGCAACTGTGGGTACTGTCGACATAGGAAATGCTCTGGGGTGGTGAGATCAACGTGGTTACAGCTTGAGTGTTGTTAACATCACCAAGGACCCACCCACAAGCCACACACACCCTCCCCTCCCTTCTCCTCAGTCCCCACCCTGGGCTCAGAGGAGCCTCCTGGGCAGGCTCTGGAGGAGGTCACAAGACACCAAGCTGACTCCTGGGACAAGCCTTGGGGTGGAGAGGGGGAGAAGTCACAGAGAAAACACTAGGGCCAGGAACCCAAGAGTTAAGAACGTGGCTGCCACAAAGATGGTGTGAGTGGTTAGTGGTCCCCTGAGCTCTCTCCCTCTACCACAAAAGGAAGAATGTCTCCAGACAGCTAGTCTTGAAGCATACCTAGGTGGTATAGCATCAAAAATATCCAACTGAAGGTCAAAGTGGTGGATCCCAGTCTCTGCTACTAACTAGGTTTGACTCTGGGCAGGGCCCTTCCTGCTAGGCCTCATCTATGAGCTAGGTTTAGGGGGGAAATTCAGAGGTACCCTCCTAAAGTCCCTTCTAGGTGTAAACTTCTGAATGTAGGCCCAGCAGAGAAAGACTGTGAGACACATCATGCTGCAATGTCCTACCAGCCCACAGGAGCCTGGCTGCCACTCAGCATCATTTATATCCTGGAACAATCTCGCTTATCAATGGCTATGAAGCTTTGCAGTATGGACACAGCCACAATCATAAAGGACAGTGTGGTCACTACTACAATACCTGTGACTATGGGAAGTCCCCAGAGGGGCCAGTAGCTTCCCCCACACATGCAACTGTACCCCAGTGTCTACTACACGTAACCCCCAAGGGCCCTGCACTATGGTCCCAATATTAACATGTATTTGCCATGAGGTCCTACTTTGCCTTCAGAAGAGCACAGTTCCTGAGGAAGCTTCCAGTTCCATGGAGTGGGAGCCCTGTAACTCTAAGCCCTCTTGGGACTACTGGCTCTGGGTCCATCACAATGCCACGGTAAAGGCACTGGTACTAGGATATGGTGAACCCTGGGGACCTTGGAGTAGAAACAGACAGGGGCTGGAGAAAAGGCTCCTCCAGTTAGCAGGAAGGCTTTACCAGATTCACATTTCATTTGAAAGGAAAATGCACTGCTAAGGGTTCCCTCTTCTGGGTTTACAGTGGCATGGCCATGGGGGATGGGCACTGGGCATGGAGTCCAGGCAAGCGGGTCTGGGCCTTGAGTTTGTGGTAGGAGACAGATGAGATCTTTGGAGGCCTGGGTCCTTCCTTCCAAGTCAGTTTTCTCTCAAAACTGAGCCTCTTGAGAAGGAAGAACAAGCAAAACCTGATGTGTGACCTCTATCTGTCCCCAGAGCTGAACAGACTCCTCGGGCCCAGGTCACTATATTTCTGGGACATATTCCAGGAACGGGAAACGGGCTGCAGCTTTGATCTAAAGGTCTGAAGATACTGAGGAAGAATGCAAAGTCACATGGGTGCTCACAGCCCTGATCCTATGGCACTCATCCAATGGCTCTCCACTAAGGCCCAGGGCAGGATACTACTGTAGGAGGCCATGGCGGCTCGCATTCACTGATGCTTTACACTTACAAGGTGTTCCTCAACTCAATAACTCCCTCAAGCACCAACTTAACATCCGTGTTCATGAGCCCCTCCATCCCCCAGCTACCAATGTAGCTCTTCTCCACTAGCGAGAGGCCATACCTGCTCATCTCTCCTCCTGCGGCCCACAGTGGTACCAATAGTCTTGATCACGCCAGGCCTGGGGAGAGCCATGTGCCCAGGGACTGAAGCCAGCCCTGGCAGGGGGCTGTAGGGGTGTGAGCGTGGATAAGGGTTGGACATGGAGGTAATCACTGTGGGCTGGACCATCCACTGCAGGTCTTGGCTGGTGGTGATGGCGTTGATGGTGGGGATGAAGGCGCTGCCCGAGCCAGGCATATCTACCCGGAACTTCTGAAACAAGGAGAAAGACATGACACTGAGCCAAGAAACCACAGAATAGGACAAGCAGAGTCAGACTCAAGGCCAAAACCTATAGACTTCTGGGTTAAGGATTGATGGCAAGGTCACATCCCAGGTGGGCTTCTCTAGACAAATCCCACATAACCAAAACTCAAGCCGGTCTTATCCATCCCTGGCCTATGTGTCAGATCTGTTCCCTTCCTAGAGTCCTGAAGACTTTATTCTCAGGGGCTCTGGGAGGAAGAAGCCACATCCCAAGTGACTTCCAGGACACATGTGAGGCTGAGTCTCTCACATTCACCCTGCAGTCCTCCAGAGCACATATCTGCAGGATGTTTCACCTTGGCCTCCTGGGGCCTGAGTCACCTACCAATTATTCCCCAGGGTTCTGGCTCTGACACATTTCTTGGAGATTTACACACCAGTAGATCAAGAGAGATCACTACAAGTATATTGTGTCTGCTTTAGTCACTTTCCAAGGAAGTTCATGATGAGCCTATATGCCTATCAGATCAAGGTCAAGTTGAGAAGGCTAAATCTTCACCTCTGTTTACTAGAGAGTCTATCATCAGTGGATGGGATTGAAGCCCTGAGTCAGACTTTGCAAGCAGAACTCCTCTCACTATCTTTGACCCTGTTTCTTTGCCTTCACTGGCATCTTGCTTAGGCAGACACACTGTGTCTATCTCTGCAATTGAACACATCTATCTACCTGGGCTCATAGATGTGTCTGTGGGAAAAATTCAGTGCTGTCAGCTCAGAGGTTTCCCTTTGTCTCTTAATTTACGTTGGGGCCATGTTGCAGAACTCTGTGAGCTTCAGGACAGGCCATTTCAAATCCAACAAGATAAAACATCAAACACAATAGACCAGGCCCCTCAGCTACCATGTTACTGGAGCTGTTAGGGGTCAAAACTTGGGTCCCATAGCCCTAACTAGCTAGGTTCTGCACTCATCCCCAGTAGGCCAATTAAACAGTAACAGAGGAAAATAGAAAAGAGAGATTTATTCAATGTGACCATATTAAGAAAAGGGACACAGAGGTTCATTGACTCCCCACTCCTATCTTCAGAGTCAGAACACAAGGTTGAGGTTTAAAAAGAGGACAAGAGGAACATAGCTAAGTGGCATGAGTCAGGATGTGGTCCTGCTCCTCCTGCTTATCTTCAGTCTGTCCTGCAAGGTGTTCTGATGGGTTGTCATACTGCATTAAAAACCCTTCCTGGGAGTCAACAGCCCTCTCCTCCTCTCAGTATGAGATTCCTGGGACAAATCCAGTTTCTGGGGACCATTGTTTCAATAGTCTGATAGCCAATGTGTCTCTCTAGAATATCTTCCCTCCTGCCAGGATGACTACAGCTGCTTTGACTCTTCTCTAGGACAGCTCCTAGAAAGTAAGAGAGGTAAAAAGGGAAGTCCCTCCCATTAAAAAGGGAAGTCCCTCCCATTTCCAGCATTTCAGGACCAGTTGAAACCCCATCCTCAGATGTTCTGTATCCACAAGAACATCTCACAACTTTGCACCCTGATCTCATAGGTAAAATGATGACAGTCAATAATAGCTAGCACTTACAGAATGCCCAACACCATGTTAATGTCTTGCCTAGATTACCAGGTTAATTCTCCCTCCGAGGTAAGTACCACATTATCTTCATCTCAGAGGTATAAACAGTCTGAGAGACTCCAAGCCACTTATTCAAGGCCATATTGTTGCTGAACTGTCTTGGTTGTTGAGGAACCTCTCAATACAGAACCACACAGATTTCTCTAGCATTCTTTCTTCCTCAAAACCCAGCCCCAAGTGCTGAAGTTCACCCTGTGCCATGAGTTCCTTCAGCATCCCCAATACCACCGAGGAGGTCCCATAGACTGGTTCCATCCAAAAGGAAACCCTGCTGTCATTTGCCCAGGCACTATAGTAGCCCCTGACTAGTCTAGTCAGAGCAACCGAGACTAGAAGAATCAGATGTGGCCACTTCTGTAGTCGTTACCCAAGCTGACAACATCACAGGTATGAAAATAAAGTGAAGCCTACACACCCCTTCCACTATACCTGGCCAAGCTGACAGACCCTTCCTCACTTGCCATCCTGTCACCCACATGACTCCAGTCCCTGTGGCAGAATGTGACTGTCTTACTCCCCAGATGGCCCAGTGCATGAAAGCTGCCCAATGAAATGCATTCTAGGATTTTATCAGGGAGGTTGCTCAGGACAGTGGTTTCTGGTTAGTCTAGCCAGTTTCAGAGTTAGACCACTGAAGGTAAGTAGGGTTGGTTTTGGTTTTGAACCAAAAGTTGACTGAAGAGAAACAGGTATGTTGGGCTTGGTGATTCAAGATTATAAATCCCAGCTATTTAAGAAGGTTAAAGCAGGCTGGGCATTGGTTGTACAGGCCTTTAAACCCAGCACTCAAGAGGCAGAGGCAGGTGGATCTCTATGAGTTCAAGGTGAACCTGGTCTACAGAGCTAGTTCCAGGACAGGTTTCAAAGCAATACAGAGAAACCCTTTCTCGAAAAGCCAAAAAAAAAAAAAAAAAAAAAGTTAAAACAGAATAAAAAAAAAAAAAAAAAAAAAATCCAAGGCCAGCCAGGCAATCCAGCACTCAGAAGACAAAGGCAGGTGATCTCTGAGTTCGAGACCAGCCTGGTCTACAGAATAAGTTCCAGGATGACTAGGTCTACACAGTGAAACCCTGTCTTGAAAAACCACTTCCTCCCAAAATAAATAAAATTCAAGGCAAGCCTGAGTTACAAAATGAGTTCAAGGCCAGCCTAGGCAACTAAGTGAGACCTTACCTCAAAATAGAAAAAGGACTAGAACACTTGGCCAGTGTGCACAAGGGGGAAGAAGCAGGGAAGCATTTCATGTGTGTAAAGCAGGTTAGAATTTCTTGGAGTGGAGAAAGGGTGTAACTGGAGCTGGACTATGAGAAGGTAGAGGTTTGTTGTGAACAGTGGACATGGCTAAGTGTGTGTAGAACACTGAGGTCCAGGCTGTGAATGTCCTCCCTGGCTACTGGGGAGGCATCGGGACTTTGTCTGGAGACAGGTCAGGAGGTCCAGGTTTGAGTCCTGGCTTGAACAGCTCTGCTTTGAGCCCATCACTGAGGACTCAATTCTGGGACAAAAGAGAACATATTGAGCCATGCAGTGGTGGCACACGCCTTTAATCTCAGCACTCAAGAGGCAGAGGCAGAGAGAGGTAGATCTCTGTGAGTTCGAGGCCAGCCTGGTCTACAAAGCCAGCTCCAGGACAGGCTTCAAAGCTATACAAAGAAGCCCTGTCTCAAAAAACAAACAAACAAACAAACAAACAAAAAGGAGAGAACATATTGATTCTGAATTCTGAACTCCCTGCATTGTTACCGGGATTAAAGCCACAGCTACTGTAATCACAGGCTGTGAAGCATATTCAGCCCTGGCTAAGAATATTCTGAGGAGCTTGTAAAAATCACCAACGTCTGACATCATCATTAGAGTCTAAAATAATTGGTTAGAGGTGGAGTTCTATTACAGGTACTTCTTCAAACTCCAAGGAGATTCTATTATAATATGCAACCAGGGCAGAAAAACATTGCCCCAAACAAATGGAAGGCACTGCAAATCGTCACCATCACCGCTGCCACCACCACCATCAGCATCACGTCACCCTCATAATGTAGGTCTGTGTACACTGTACAGGCTAGCTCTTGGGAGAATTGCCAACTTCCTACTTTTGGAAGCACCCAAATTTGTATTTCATGTTGCTCCCCCAAGACAGAGCCTCAGACCGAGGCACCATGTCAATTCTCTTTTGAGGGAATTATCTAAGAAATATGCTCAGTCCGAAGAACAACCACATACCCATTTAGGCTTGGGTAAGAAAACAGAAATGCAAAGCCAGCTGCAAGACTAAGATTCCTCAGGGATAGGCAGGTGCCACCCAGCCCCTCTAGTACACACACACACACACACACACACACACACACACACACACACACACACTCACACACACACATTACTTCCCAGCAGACACCAGCCAGATTCCTTGCAGTGATGGCTTGGTCTAGACAAAACAAGGCGGCAATAAAAACAAGGCTGGAGGTAATGACTGCCTCTGATTCGCATGTACACCTTGTTTCAGACAGAGGTAAAGCCGTATGGATAACACACTGGCTCCAAACTGCAAGGAAAACAATGTCCTGTCCCCAGAGGGGACCGAGGCCCGATAAAGAAGGCTTTTGTCTCCAAAGGAACCTCTTGGAGAGACGCACGAAAGTTTCAATTAGGTCTGGCAGATGTTTTTGTCTCAACTCCAAACATGTTATTCAGAAAGTGACACTGGGCTAAGAGAGAGGAGATGAGGCTAGAAGTCTGTGGTCTCAGAAGTCAGCCAGATATTCTCCCATATGCTAACAAACCACAAATGACCCAAATGTCCTGTAAAGGGGACATGGAGTCACAGTTTCCAGCAAAGGCATTCACATTAAAGAGTAAGAAACCAAGACAGCTTTCCAGCCTCACGAATCAGGGCAATGCTGCGACAGTGCCCAGATATAGGCTGGCTGTGACAGGATGGAGGGAGGAGGTAACCAGGGACCAAGTTCTCTTGGGTCTCTAGAAGCTCCCTGTCAACTTGGTGGTGAATGCTTATGAAAGGACAAACAGCCCTCATAGACTTCCTAGTGCTGAATCTGGCAAGATCTGCTGTAGGAGTCAGACAATAACCACTTGGGAGCTTTTGGAGCTCTACTCCACCATTGAGGCAGGGGAGCAGCCACAGAGACTATGTAAGCAGGCTGGCATTCCAGGGCTCCACACTTTGATCTCCTAGGCTCAGGTTGAAGGGAAACAAAGGAGAAGAAAGAAGCAAGCGACAAGCAAACAACAAACAACAGAGAGAGATACCCCCAGAGCCAGGAAGCCAAGGGGATGGACCTCACTCCTCAGCTTGGATCTCCAGATCCTGAGCAAAAGTTCAAACCGTCCCAAGCTTTGTTGTGAGTCTTCGGTCACTGGGGACTTCAATGTCACCCCAATGCTTGGGGTGTAATGGGGTGCTCAGTGAGTATATGTGCAGTCACTCAGAGATCAACTCAACAGACCCAACTCCCACAGCCCAGCCCCTGCTGACTTGGAGAATAGCCTTTTGGGACTCAACAACAGGACTTTGGGTTCAGAAAAGTCAGTACTAGTAATGAGAGCTTCGACCATCATCCCCGTGGGCATAGATGGAGCTCCCCCTCCCCCCAGAATCCTAAGCTAGTATTTAGATAGAAGTCAAGCTTGGTGTTCTTCAACCATCCTCCTGGCCAGTCCTTCTTGGATTAATTCTTATCAGGACCTCAATCAAGCAAGACATGAGCCTGTGACCCTGTACCCTGCCCCGTCAGGAAGACAGGCATGCCATCTAGGACTGAACTGCCCTTTGTCCTTTTCCACATCCTCAACATAGGAAAAGGAAAACAGCATTCCAGAAGACTAGCTTTGGAGGAAGAAAGGGGAATGCTGAATGTTCTAGTCACACTTATTCATATCAGTCTTCTGAGTCCAGACACCAACATGGCAAGTGTTTTGTTCACTGGAACACAGGGTACCTGCCAAAGCCTGTAGTATAGCAGCTCTACTGGCCATCACCTTGACCCCTGGCCTTTCTTTTCTGAGGAAATTCCATTTATGTCACAACGGAAACTGCTGCTAAGAACTCACAGTTTCCAAACTTTTACACTATACAAATGTATCACAGGTTACCCCATCATCTCTTCCACCAGGTACATTCAAGAGAACCAATCTAGCCTGTGGTATCTCATGGCCAAGGTAAAGGAAAGCAAGCAGCAGAGAGAAAAGATGAGACATCTAATTATCCCTTGATGTCCTGGACCCATAGTCCTTTCCAGTGAGAGCCCTACTCCTGAACACCGGAAAATTTACTCAGGAACCCTTTCCTAATATCACTGATTCTCTGCCCTCTACAATCAATAGGACCAGGGTTGGAATCAGGCTGGCCTTGAACTCAGAGATCCTCCGCCTGCCTCTGTCTATTCCATAGAGATGAGACATATCCACCCAGCAATGAAGCTATTATTTTTCCTTTCAACACATAAACTAGGAAGTTGGCTTCCTTCATTCTCATAACCAGTATGTTTGTTTCAGTTTAACAAAGCAAAAATGTCCAAGGCATCAATGGTAGAGATGCTGTATCAGCAAGGGGCTTGGAAGACTGACACCAACAAGACTTGGGGTCTCACTGTGTGCCGGGCCCCAGGCTGTCCATTCAGATTTCATACACAAGAACTCTTGGTAATTTTCAAATATCAAATTCACTTTTCAAGGGAAGATTTGTTAGCAGGGAGAATTTTCTAAATACGCTAAAAACAATTCCAAAAGAGCCTTTGTTGCAAAGCCTTTGTGTCCAGCAGCCTTGTTCAATTAAGCAAAATAGGTCCCAAAAGCAGCAAGGATGGAGGAGACTACAGCGAGGAGTGATGTAGGTGTGTAGGTTCTGATGTGTTTGTAGTAACACACACACACACACACACACACACACACACACACACACACGCATGCACGCACGCACAGGCTCAAATTTTACACTCACTGTGAATAAGACAGGCAGAAATGCCATGGAAATGTACTCGGGGTTTTGGAAAGGAAAATTCAACTGCCTCTCAGACAATTCATGGTTGCTATTTCACCTTGATGGTGATGACAAATGGAGTGCACTTCCACCACCAAGAATCAATGGAACAGATACATTCCTGGGATGACATTCTGTTTAATCCTACATCTACAACATCTGTAAGGTCATGGCAAAACAACAAAGAGAGAGAGAGAGAGAGAGAGAGAGAGAGAGAGAGAGAGAGAGAGAGAGAGAGAGACAGCAGAAGACCCTTAACTTGCACTTCCCACTCTCCTAGCATGTCCCCACACAAATGTCGAGAAAACAACACTATGGAGGACACCCTTGTGAACAGAGAAAAAACACCCCTTTCCCAATCAGGCTTTATTTAAAACAACAACATATTTTTTCTGAAAAAGAAACTCACTTTTAATTCGAGCTGTTTATAGTTATCTGTTTAAATATATGGGATTTATTTGCCTTAAATAAATAAGAAATAAAAATAGAAATAAATAAAAAAGATAAATAAATAAAAAAGAAAAATTCTAAGAATTTGGAAAACTAACCAAGTTCAACACCCTGAGATTGGAAAAATACATTCTCAGGAGAGTGCTTCCAAAAATGTCCTGTAGGGGGCACTAGAGAGATATGGTTGAGGCTGACTTGGGAAATCACAGTCATTTCTGGTAAAAGTTGTTTGATGCAAGGAATGTCCCAGCCTGGTACAGTTGGCAAAAGTTCATTCTGGGGAAGGTGTGTGTGTGTGTGTGTGTGTGTGTGTGTGTGTGTGTGTGTGTGTGATGTCCCAACTTGGTATAGTTGGCAAAAGTTCACTCTGGGGAATGTGTGTGTGTGTGTGTGTGTGTGTGTGTGTGTGTGTGTGTGTGTGTGTGTGCGTGCCCCTGTTGGGAGAATGTGGCTGAAGGGGGGTGGGGGGAGGGAAGCTTGTCTGATGTTCCTTGATTCCAAAAGGAAATAGTCTTGACTTATTCTCACACGTCATCTAGAAACAGATAGGCAGCCTTGGAAAAGTTCTGTGTCTTATTTTTGTTTTGTTTTGTTTTGTTCATTTAAAGGGGGTCTGGCTGATGAAAACAAGTTATGAAATGACCTCTGTTTGTGTAACTGGGTGGATTGCGTAATCCCAGCGCCCTGAAACCGTAACAGCCAAGGAACAAGGCACAGCATATATCTGGAGGTGTTAAGCTTGGAAAGCCAAGAGAAAGACAATAACAAAGTGAACTCTAGGAGGGGAGGTATATACAACTATCCCCAAGAAAATTAAATTGCTAGTGATTAACCTTTGAGATTGAGATTATAGCTGTAACAGGAAATATTTTCATGTTTCAAGTTCCTGCCATATACACAGGCAGAGATTTTTTTTAACAAAGAACTTTTTGCTCCACAAGTCAGTGGAGCTCAGTGCTAAGACCAGGCCTAATGTGTGCTGGGGGGGGGGGTGGAGTTTGGGGCTGGTTAATCAGCAAATTTATGGAGATACAGGATCCTACAAACAAGGACACCAGGAAAAAAAAAAATCATATCCACTTGCTCAAAGGAACAGCAGGGACATCTCACAATGATTGGTCCATCGTAGTGCCATAAAGCAGGAAGGCCCAGTCACTAACTGCGGGGGAAAAACTCCCCCGTGAAGGAGATTGAGAGAATAGTTGATTACAGACTTTATCTGGTATGTAATAAAGTTACCTTGAGCCCAGATCAGGGTGGGGCCATAGCACAGACTTGGAAAGGAACAAAAGCTGAGGCCTATCATTGGGACCACAGAATCTTTTCTGGTTTTTGGAGAAAGACAGAGCACGGAAGAAAACAGACTGCCTCCCTCCCCCCACTTCTCATCTCCCACCTACCACACCAGCAAGGAGTGAAGAGGTCATGGTGAAACTTGCCCAAAGTGGCGTTACCTTGCCAGTACCTCTGGGTTGAGAGACTTCTTGCTCATGCTACTGAGCAGAATGGGCAGACAGACCTGAGGATCCCATGCACTGGTTGTTGCTAATTGCAAAATCCTCATGTGTTACAGCATGCTAGAAATTAGCCAACAGCTGCTTTTTGCTTCGGTAATGAGGCCCCATTACACACTGCTGGACGGAGCTCCCTTCCTTCGTCCTAGCATTGGTTTCCTGTCTGATTTGCTTCCAAAACAAGGAATTGCCTCTGCTCATATCCTGGGCTCAAAGCCCTAGTGACACAGATTATTCAGTTGGGGCACTGATGTCCGGTCTGACTTCCCATCCAGGCCCCAGAGTCTGAGCCAAGCACCAGGCAGGGGGATTGCACTGTGTCACTGGTCACTGGCTCCATCTCATTAGTGAAAGAAACAGAAATGCAAAGCTCCTATATTGGCTGGGGAAGGAGAGGGATGTGAGTGAGGTGGGGTGGGGTTATTGAACTGGAAAGTCCAGGGACAGGTATAAATGACTCTAACCCATTGGTGAATGATGTTTTGGTTCAACACAAATCACCCACAGAGCTGGGATGCAAACAATCAGTGACTTTTCAGATAAGCCTTAAAACTCATCCCTTCAGTAGTAAGGGTCCATTGACTGCAACCTCTACAGTGGGTGCTTAGCAGGTATCGACGGTTAGAGACACAGAAGAGCCATTTAGAGGGACTCTCACCCGACATGGGACATTATTTGGGAGGGGTGTCCCTCTTTTTCAGATTACAAAAAAAAGACATATTTGTATTATATTTCTCAGCTCAGTTCATCTTTCCTGGAAGCGCCCCCCCCCCTATTGGGTTGAATGCTGGAGGCCAAAACCAAGGCCATAGCCATGGCCTTATGGAGTAACCCACACTGCAGCCAACTTGGCTAGGAACTCCAGAGGGCTTCGGGTGGCAGAGGATCTTGTGAGTTCATGCAGTTCCCTCATGAGACAGTGTGTGTGCTGCTACAGAAGTCAGGTACCACACCAGTACCACCACCCCACCAGTGCCCATTTGGTATCCTATAGACAGAGCACAGGCAGAAAGAATCCCTCCAACGGAAACCAGTCTGCCTGCTTTAGAAACAAGTTGTTTTTCTACTTCTAAAACCACTACTCAGGAGCCCAAGCGATGCCTCGTTCTCCCAAGTCTCTCTCCCCGCTTCCTTGCCCCAGGTATCCCCAAGCCCCTCAAGGTTCTGCGGGACAGAACAGGTTCCTGCCCAATCCTCACCGGAAGCGGGGGGGGGGGGTGAGCACAAGAGGTGTCAAGAGCCAATCAAAGCCAGCTTCATCCTTCCTGACCTTCGCACCTGATTCCCAGAGGCAACCCTAGCCCTCCTGAGGGATTACT
The DNA here is from genome assembly GCA_030556225.1 of Cricetiscus sungorus. Taxonomy (NCBI): domain Eukaryota; kingdom Metazoa; phylum Chordata; class Mammalia; order Rodentia; family Cricetidae; genus Cricetiscus; species Cricetiscus sungorus. The sequence goes on from JANBXA010000651.1 coordinate 71,049,210, forward strand.
TGAAGGAGCCCAACCGTATTTCTGAGTCCCCAACCCTTTTCAGAAAACAGCTAAGACTGAAGGAAAACAGAAGAAAGAGCTAAAAGGCCTTCGTTATCGTGTCGGACGGTTGGGAGGGAGCTTAGGGGGCTCAAAGATTTCCTTGCCTATCCACCACCGAGAAAGGGGAAGGTGGGAAAAGGAGGGGAGAGCTCTCGAAAGGAGGTAACGGGCCTCCAAGAGGGGACCTGCAATTCCATAAGCTTTTCTGAAAAATAAAGTAAGAGAAGCCGTGTGTGCGTGTGTGTGGGGTGTTATTGGCTCTTCAAGCCCACTCTCCGCTTGTTTAAAAAAAAAAAAGCGGTGGGGTGGGTGGGGCGGAACAGAACAAAAACCCACAACTTAACAACGGTGGCCCCTGTGTATTTTTCTAGCTCAGCCAAGAAAGGGTAAAGACGGAGGTTGGGGGCGGAGGTAGTGGGATCTAGAAGAGGGCAGGAGTTTGCCGGTGCCGCCAGGTGCACCCGGGCCCGTACGTACCTGCTGGCCGCCGCCACCGCTGGAGTAGGACTCGGCGTGCGCAGGAGAGCCGCTGCTGCCCCGGGACGAGGTGTCAAAGTTCCCGGGATAATCCTGGTACATGATCCGCGGTGGGGGCCGGAGAGGAAACAGGGTGGTTTTCTTCCCCGCCCTCGCCGCGGTCGCGCAGTCTGCTGCGCGCTCGCTGGTCCACCGGCCCCGCCGCAGGCTGGGCTCTTCGCTCCGGGGCTGTCCCCCAACCGAGGCAGACCGGGAGGCGGCGACACTCGGGAAGTGACCCCCCCGATCGCCGCGCACCGCACTTCGTTTCTGCTTGCAAGCTCCGCGGAACCGGTTGTCCACCGGGTCCCTCCCTCTAAAAAGTCGGCGCGTCCCTCGGTCCCTCCCCTGCGCGCGCCCTTCCGCCCCCGCGCGTAGCCGGAGCTCCGCCGGGACCCACGGACTGAAGCAAAAATGGGCAACGCAAAAAGACTAGGAGCCCAGCGGGCGTCGCTTGGCAGCTCTGGGGGGACTCCCTCCCCAATCTTACAGGGCGCCAAAAAGGCGAAAAAGAAAAGCTGCCGGTTGGGAGAAACTTCTGTTTCCTCCTTTTAGAAAAGGAGCCCGAGAATAAACTTCCTGTGGCCAACTCGCCGCCTGAGTTTCCCGGCGACTCGGACACTTGACTTAGGACAAGGCAGAGAGTGCCGGTCCAGCGGCCCCGATCGCGCCGGCGGGGCAGTGCCCGTGGGGTTCCAGGCTGAGCGGCTGCTGACAGGGACGTGGCTCCGCGTCGCAGTGACCTGCACCCCGTGTCCGCTCCGGGACGAGCCGGCCTCGCGCGTCTTGCCTCGCTTCGCCCTCCCTCTCTCCCCCTTTCTAGCGCTCTCTCCCTCTCTCTCTCTCTCTCAGTCCCTGCCGAGCGCCGCTCGCTGTCTCGCTCCAAGCCCCTGCGCTCTGCCCGAGATGAGTCACTACAATGGCACGAGTTCAACTCCACACTCTTTATTCTCCAGCCCCGCACCATGTGGATCGACTCACGTCAACCCTAGACTCCACCTTGCTGGGAGGAGCGCTCGAGGCGGCGGGGGAGGAGGCCCGGGACCAGGAGGAGGAGGAAGAGGCGCGGGAGGGGAGGAGGCGGGAACGGCGCTCCCTTCCCGGCCCTGCTCGCGGTCGCGCTGACGCCAGCCGCACACCCCGCGCTAGGAAGGCGGGCGGTAGTGAGGGTGGGAGCGCGCGGTCCTGGCACTTTGGGGGCGCCGAGGCCACTTGGGTTCTTGCCGATCTCCTACATCCCCCCGGGGCGCAGCGCCCTTGGTCTGTTCCATTGGCGCAAGTTGCCAAAGATGGTCATTTGCGTTAGAGGACGCGAGTGCGGGTTTCCTCGCTTTCGGGTGACGTGGAGGGAGAGGGATTCCCTTGCCCGCTCCCAAGCATGCCCCCCATCCCCACCCCAAAAGAAAGGGGAGCGGCCGCAAGGGCTCAGGCTCCGGGTTTTAGAAAACAACCGTAGCCCTGAAGCCGAGACGGGTGGCTCAGTGCGGCGCCACCGCGAGGCCGAGAGCCCGGCGCACAGAGCCGCTTGCGGGGAGGGCGCGGCCGTGCGCAGTCGTCCGCACCCTCGGCGGCGCCGCCCGGTACAGCGGGCGTCCTGGACGCACAGGGCACCCGCGCAGCCCTGCGGCCGGGTCTCTGTAGGGTGCGGCACGGCGCCGCCAGGCGGGGCTGGCCTGCCCCTTTCCCCCTGGAAGCCTGGCTACCCACTTCTTCCCTTTTGTATGTGTGGGCGCTTGTTTTTTTTGTTGTTTTTTTTGTTTGTTTGTTTTATTTTGTTTTTTATTTTGGTCTTCCAAATAATTTGCTAGAAGTGATACTGAAGATGAAATTAGCTAGAGAGACATCTCGGGAGTCCCTTATGCTAGACAATTAGGACGCATCTAATGGCAATAACCAGGCCTTAAAAGCAAACCAAGCTGTTCAAACAAACAAACTAGGGGCCCAGAGGTGTGCCCCAAGTTGCCTTGAGCTGTTTTGGAGCAAAGTTCAGGGCACTCGTGGCCGGACTCTTAGCTCTTCCCGCCTTGATGGGCGGGGGTGGTGCGCAGGGTAAAGAGCGCAGGCCTTGGAGTATGAACGCCTGGCCATGCTATTTACGAGCTGTGAGATCTTGGGCGAGACTGGAGTCTCAATTTCCTTCTGTATAATGAAAGGTTTGGAGCGAACGGCCTTCTAAAGCTCTTGTTTGCTCCGGACCTCCAATCATCCTAAAATACCGTGTGTACTGATAAGTGCTGTACCAGGAGTTGAACTTTTTCTTTTGAGGCAGGGTCTCAGGTAGCACAGGCTGTCCCCGAACTCGGTTTATGTCTTAAACAAGCCTCCACCTCCAGAGTGCTAGGATTACCAACCAGTAATTATGCCCAGTTTTTAACCATCCTTAAGCAGCGCATCTATATCCTAAAGATCTTTTTGAGGAGTGACTAGGAAATGAGTTGTTGGGGGTTCACTGGGGATTTTGAAACGCCACACATCTGCTATTCACATCCCAGGCCCAGTCCTCAGTTTCCTTATCTGTGAAGTGGGGGTGTAACTAAGGAAAGAAAACTAAGAGCCGGGAACTCAACGCTTTCCCGAGGCTCTATATAAAGCTCTGGCGTTTCCGGGATGGCTGGCGGCATCTGGCTGCCCCACGGGCCCCAAGATACGGTAATCCCAAACAATACTCGGGGTCATTGTTTACAGTTATAAAACACATTCTGTCCCGAGCTTCATCCCCAAGGACTTGCGCGCGTGGGGAGCTGAGGTGGCCAGACTTCTCGCATTTCTACAGCTGCTCTCCCAGCAGAGTGCAGTTCTGCAGGCCCGCGAATGGGGTGCGGTGCAGGCGTACACGCACGCAGCAGCCGTGGGTGCCTGGCTTCCACCCCCCTTCATCCCTGCGTCCTGGCCTGCCTGGGTGTTTACGCGCCTCTCTCAGCAGGACTGAGTAAATGCAGTCCTTTGACGCAAAACGGATCAGCCCTTCCTCAGCAGCAGCAGCAAACCCCAGAAAACTGGGGGTGGAGACGGGGGCAGGGCCCAGAAAAAATCGTGACACTTTCCCACTCGCCTCGCCCTGTGCTGTGCAAACCCTGGATCGCCCTAGGGAAATCTTGGTGGTAGGGGGGTGAGCAACTGGGGGCGCGGCAGGGGTGCGTAGGGGCCTCCCCGAGGAACCGCATATCACAGTAGCACAAATAGACGCACTTTTGGTTTTCCTTTGAGCCCGACCGGCTGTCCAGCCCTCCCCCAGCCCGCACTCAATAATCGTGTGCTTCTGGGTCTCTCCCACACAGTCCTTCCAGTAACGCGGGGTCGGGCGGGGGGTGGGGGTGGGGGTGGGGGTTAGGAGCTTCCTCCAAGGCCTCGCCGTCCCAGGCGCGCCCAGCCACCAGCAGGCGCCGCCGGGAGCGCGCCTTCGGGCCAGCGCAACCTCGCGCCCTCTCCCGCCCCCGCCCGGACCCGCTTCCCCGGTCCTTTCCTTTCTTGTGGCTTCCCGTAAAGCCCAGCAGCCCCCAGACGTCTGCAGAGCATCACGGAATCTGTGCTGATGCAAGTCGCCGGCCTCCCTTTGGTGCGCCCCGGCCTGCCTGCAAGAGCTTTGATCCCTGCCTGGCCCTGCTCCCGAACGTGTGCTAGTTTCCAGTGGCTGCCTGGAGACCCGCGTTCCACCTAGACCACCTTTCAGTCTTGTGGCACCAGAGGCAGAGCTGTGCCCCGGTGCTGCCCCGGGATTGGACTCCCTCAGTTCTGTGGATGCCTGAATTTTGCTTTATCGAAACCCAGTACAGTACGGCGCCTACGTGGGAAGACATCCCTGGAGGCACGCAGTTAGGAAGGGCCTGGAGTAAGACGTTAAGAGCAAGGATTAAGCCCCAGTGTCTCCAATCTTAAGGAAAACAGATACTGTATCCTGTAATCCTCACAACAAACATTAGAGGCGGCTCTCATTCCCAGGTGTCAGTTCAAGAAAGTAACGTTAAATAACTCATCCAAGGGAGTGCAGCCGGACTCTTGACAGATTCTGCCTGGTCCCTCTGCCAGTATTACCTGCCTCCTACCAGAACGTCTTTCTGGCTTTCTACACATGGACTTCATTTGTTTATGACTTTAACTGATACTTAAAAGTGCTCATTCTTTCTCTTCTAAGTAATTATATGGAGTGAGGGAAGGGAGGAGGTGAGGGGAAAAATAACCCCTGGGGATTCTTCATTGCCTCTATGGGTGTGTGGACACCCCCTCCCCTCAACCCCCCCCAGTTTCCTTGTTTTCCTATCCAGATGCGTTGGATCTTAGAATGGTTGTCCCTCTGCCCCCGCCCCCCCACACACAAACATTGGCCCACCCATCAGAGCACTGAGTGCTTAGTGAAGACCTTTCTCATGTAATGGCTTAACTTGTCTTACAACATCCCCAGGAGAAGCATGGACAGCTGTTGGCCAGACTGGGGGTTGCCAAAGCAAAGCCAAAGAATAAAATGGCAAAGCAGTCTCCTCAGTAGTCTGTGGATGATTTTGAACGCAAAGCTGTCTCACACGACCTTAACCCAGTGTTCTGCCAACCTTGACAGTCAACAGAGCCTACTCTTCTGTGAGAAACCTACCCTCCTACACTGCTGGGAGGAATCTGCAATCATAACTTTATAGTAAACAATGCATTTAGATGATGCCTTAACATCTCTGAGAGCATTTCAATTTGAAGCCTGAGTCTGGGTTCCTACTGCTGCGATAAAATACCACAACCAAATGCAGCTTTGGGAGGAAAGAGATTGGTTTGCTTACTCTTCCATATCATAGGAGGTCCTGGCAGGAACCAGGAGGCAGGAACTGAAGCAGAGGCCTAGGAAGAATGCTGCTTAGTGGCTTGTTCCCTACTTAGTCTGTTTTCCTAATTGGTCCAGGACACCTGTCCTGGGTGGCATGACTCCCAGGACATGGGGCCCTTCCACACCAGTCTTTAATCTAAAGAAGATTTGCCTCCAGGCAATCCAATAAACATTTTCTAAATTGAGGTTCCTCTTCCAAGTAACTCTTAACTCTAGCTTCTGTCGAGTTGTCCTCCCCCCCCCAAAAAAAGCAAAACCCAGGACAATCCATTTCCTAAGGACTTACCCATAAATTCTTCAGGGGGCCATCAGCAAGCAAATTTCATCTTAGATGGTTCAAATAGAATGGTCATTTTGTAAAGCTCCTGGAGCAGGGGTGAGGGCTGGGGGACGAGGGGTGTGGGTGAAAAAAACGAGGAACTTGATATATCTAGTATCTGGCAATAGCCAGAAACAGACCACCAGTAGAATTGCAGGAGGGTGGAGAGAAATGCCCACCTTAAACTGTTCAGAGCCACTAATCCTGAAGGGGTGTGTTTGTTTTTGTCAAGCATGGGATTCTAGGAAAAGCTCAGAGCAGCTATTGCTTCAAAGGGACCTTCAAGGGTGTGGGAGTGGGGTGTTGAGTGAACAAGACAGATTTTCCTTCTGTGGTCACATACCTTCTTGAGAACTAAAAGGACACTTGCAGCATCATATGTATTCTGAGATAGGGCATATACACTTCTCCCAATATATACTGGAGATCTACAATAATTGTAAGCTATGAAGACAAAAACTAGCAGGGTGACACACCTACAATCTCAGTGCTTTGGAGGTGAATGCAGGACAATCCAGAGTTCAAGGCCATCTTCTCTACACAGTGCGTTGAAGACCAGCCTGGGCTACATGATGTCCCCTCCCCCCCAAGGGGTGGAGGAGACAAGCATGTTTAATGAAATGTTCTATAACATGGGTTCTGAATACTGAACTGGGTCCTCTGAGCCACCTCTCCAGCTGTGGGGCAGCTCAAAACTGTAATTTCAGTCCCACGGGAGCCAACATGCTCTTCTGGCCTCCCAGGGCACTGCACACATGAGGTACACAGACATGGATACAGGCAAAACAGTCATATATACAAAATGATAAATAAAATGTACATCTAGTGAATAGTAGAGATGTCTGTGTGTACATAAACAATTCATGGGCGGTGCCCTTAAGGTTGCAGAATTTTATTTACTCTGTGGAATTGTGTTACCCTAAATAAAATCAAACAGAAAGAAACAAAGCCCTCTATGGCCTCAACCCATATATAGAGTTATTGTCCTATACCAAGTGACAATGCTTTGGCCAACAACTGCCTGGGGACATCATGCTTGTCTGACATTGGTCAGTATACTCCATAATGTTCACCCATTGACAAAAGTGACACATCTCTCAGAAAGTGTTGCCATTGTAAGGTATTATATAAACCAAAATTTGGACAAGAAATTTTAGAAATTATATATAAAGAATGTCCTTCACCGCTCACCCTCACCTGCACTATAGACCCTGGAGACTAAATAGGAATTCTCCCGTGGAGTCAGAAAAGAGAATCTCCCTGCAGAGAGAGAGACAGAGAGAGAGAGACAGAGAGACAGAGAGAGACAGAGAGAGAGACAGAGAGAGAGACAGAGAGAGAGAGGGAGGGAGAGAGAGAGAGAGACAGCTGGATACATTCCAGAGATAGAGTGATGGATGTGGCTGCTATCCTTCTGAAATCTCAGAACAGAAGTCACCACCACCACCACCACCCCATAGGGATATTTGCCAGGTCCCGAGAGGGCAATGACCAACTTCCCTGCCTCTCCTTCTAGTCTCACATCCATACAAGGAGGACTGATAACGGGTGTGGCAGGCATTGGAAAGTTGATAGCCAAGCACACCCCATTGTGACCTGAGCCAAGGGTCTTGACATCTGTGCATGTCTGCCTTGGGAGGCTGGATTGTCTTCTCTGTCTCAGAGATGCCCTTAGGAGGTGAAACTTTGTTTCCCCCTCCTGGATCAGTCTCCTTCCAGACATCCCATTTTGAAACCTACCCTTGTAGCCCACTTATTATGAGGATCCAGAATACCGAGGGAGGGCTCACTAGTCACACACATCAGCTTCTCCCGACAAGCAGCTGGCTGCAGGTTCTGACCACTTCTTACTTGGTTTGGGCCCAGAACTCTCCAGGAGCCCTATAGCTAGCTGTCAGCCTGGTGGGCAGGGCCTGCCCAGTACTTACTTGGGAAGCAGAGAGCCGGGATGTGCCCTGACTGCAGACACCTTATAATCTGAGAAAATATAGAAAAACATCCATAGTGGAACCACAGAGAATAATAATGCGAACATCTATAAACTGTTCACAAGGCATACTTGAAGCAGCTATTATCTTAACTGGGTCACACTAGTACATTCACAGCAATCTTAAGGCAGTTATACTTACTGTGTCCATTCAACAACAAGGGAAGTACACCATGATTGGGCAACTTGCCCACATTTTCAGAGCTACAAAGCAGTCAAGGTGAATGTCAACCCTAACTTCTAACCCTGGAGTCTTGGCTGAGATGGTGGTTAAGAATTATTGCATGGGTAAATAATTGTCAAAATATTCCATAAGGAGTTCTCAGAGAAACATTAAGGTATATTTTTAAAAGAACTATTACTTTAGAATAGCACTGAAGCATTCCGTGGGAGCCATTCTGCACCCACAGTCTGGTCACTGGAACAGGACTTTACCCTTCAATAGCCTAGATGGTAGACGGGGCCCACATTGTGGTCACATGCTCTATTTTGCTATTCTGTTCCTAGGATAAACACCATGACCAAAAGCAGCTTGGGAGGAAAGGGTTTGTATGGTTTACAGGCTATAGTCCATCAGTGAGGGACCCAAGGCCGGGAACCATAGAAGAATGCTGCTAACTGCCTCTTTTTCCATGGCTTTTTTTTTCTTATATAGTCCAGGCCCAGCTGCCTAGGGACAGCACCTCTCACAGTTGTCTGCCCCCTGACCCCCATTAATCATTAGTGAAGAAAATGCTGCACAGACAAGCCCACAGGCTAGTCTGAGAAAGGTAATTGCTCAGGTGAGGTTTCTTTTTCCCAGTGACTATAGCTTGTGTCAACCTGACAAAAAAAACAAAGGTGACACTCTATTTTACAGATAAAGAAACTGAAGTTCAGGGGGCATGGGGATGACCCTGCAAGTCAAGGTACTTGCCACCAAACCCGACACCAAACTCAGGGACCCACATGGTAGGAGAAAGACAACTTCCACAAGTTGTCCTCTACCTCCACACATGTGAACTGTGGCACCCACACATGTGCACACAAATGTAGTAAATAAATAAGTATATCTGCAGTTCAGGTAAAGCAAGTCATAAATCCAAGGCCACACCGTGGGAAGGCAAGAGTCATTTGGGAATGCTAGGAGCCAGAGCCCACATGGCCGATCTCAGGGCTCAAGCCTGCTGTGCTGAGCCTGTTTCCTTTGCCTGCTCACCATCCCTCTTCTTCCTGTGGTGACTACATTGATCTTTCTTCAGGAAATTCCCGGCTCCCCACTTCATGTGCCACGGCTGAACAGATGGGCACACGATACAGGCCTGGCTAACAAAATGTCCCAGGCTGCAGTTACTGATTACATCGTGGCTATATGGATGACCCGAGTCTCCCGAGATTGCGATCTGACAGTCAGAGCCAAGATGCTGGCTATAATCCCTCTACAATTAGCAGTCTTTTGCCAGGCCACTCAAGACAAAGCAGACCTGAGTGGTAGACAGTGGGGTTCAGTAACAGCATCCCATCACTTGCCACTGTCTCCCAGAACGTGTAAATTCTATGGCAAAAGCCTCCCTTTTCTGTTCAAACCACTTTGAGGGGAGTGTATCACTCACAACTAAAAGGGTCCTGAATGCTTCACTGTGAACATACAAACACCAGGAGCACCCACTGTTCGCCAGACATGTCTAGAAACACAAAGGCAGGTAAGATAGTGTCACTCTTCAGAGAATTTGGCACATGGATGAGAAACAGTTTCAGCTTAAAAATGAGCCTGTCGGGTAACACCACATGGTGTCCTCTGGTTATTGCAGTAGGTTTGAGCATGTTGCCTGTGTAGCCATGAACTTGGCCCCAGGAATCTGATAGGACACAGGTAAAGGTTGGGGGAAATTATAGGATAGACAGCAGTTAGAGGGGTCTAGGTCCAGAGAAGCCTGGGTCTAGGGGTAAGAGCTGATAGACTGACAGGTGCCAGAAGCATGGTCTCAAATATGCAGTCTGGAGTAGGTGGAGAAGGGAGAGAATGATCCTGAAGTGTCTCCAGATTCCTTCTGGAAGTACTAAGCTTGTTTGGAATGACTTCGTGGGCAAGGTTAGGCTAGAATGAGTGCTGGTACTGGGGGGAGTTGATTTAACTTCAGCAAGAGGCCTGAAGGCCGTGGAAAGTTTGGGGCACATGTTTAGAAAAGGCTCTGGTGGCATAGTCAACTCTAAAGGCCATCTAAAAACAAAGTGGGAGTCTAAGTCAGCTGTCCCTGGAAAGATTGATGAGCATCTCATCCATCATGAGAGTCTGCCATGGATACTCACTCATGGACTAAAGAGCAAAGGCAAGGCTAATGCATCAGGAATTACCCAACTTGGAAGGGAGGGAGGATGAGGGGCAGGAGCAGCAGGGGTGGGGTGGGAAGGGGGGTAACAGAACTTCAACAGTAGGCCTGAATCTCCTTTGTCAGTACACAGTATAGAAAATATCAACACAGACAGATATTAGATGCTGTCCAGAATTATTCTCAGTTTTGTTAGGTAAGATAATGGCATGGATTGTATGAAAAAAAGTAGTATTATTTCGAGATACATAACAAAGACTATGGGGTGACTGGCATAAGATTTGAGGGGTTTTTGTGCTAAGGAGTAAACAAGTTTTATGCATGTTAAGTGCTGAGCCACATTCCTGGTTCTTGCTTTTGAGTTTGCTTTAAAATATTTCAGCCAAAAAGAAAGGAAAATATTTCTACACATTCCTATATTCATGCATATTCTGTATGTATGTGTTTTATACTATACATAGATCTGTAGCTAATTAACAAATAGAATGCTGAGCAAAAGAATCCAGACACAATATACTACATATAACTCCATTCCATAAATTCTATTCTAAAGGCAATGTGAATCTATGATCTAGATGTTAGACTTCAGAATGTGGTTGGCCATGTGGGATCAGGGTTGGGCCAAAATGGAGGAGCCTAAGGGCTCTATGTTGGCTTGGGTCCACCTGTTTCCTGACTGGGTAAGATGTGTATGGTGTGTTATGAAACATATCACTATGCACAGGACTTGTGTGCCTTATGTATGGCTTATGCTTTGGCAAATGCACCCCAAAACAACCATTGTACACAGAGATGGAGTTGGGAGGCTGAAGCAATCAGGAACCCTTCATGGCCAGTGTGTGAAGAAGGTGCAATTAGAATGTGCATTAATCCTAAGTTTTCTAAACAGTTTTGAGAATGATTTTTCATGGACCAAGGAACACATAATGGGCCACATTAAAGCATCTAGTGTCAAGCCAATCACCCTTGGAGCAGGATAGAGAACAGAAGGGTAAGAGCAGAGATCAAAGCAATGGGGCTTCTGAGTTCAAATTCACTGACCCCTCCACTTGTCTGAGGCAGGTTCAGATGTAAGGTGCAAGGCCTAATTAGACTCTGCCAGGCAGCCCATATATGCCAAGGAGGGAGCCAAGTTCTGCCAGAATCCCTGCTAATTCCCTCTGAGAATCAACACATTCCTTCCTGCCATGGTGTGGACCAGCCGCTGTGGCTTACTGAGCACACACACTGCCCTATGGGTCACACCAGGTACCTGGGGACCAAGGCTGTGTTATCTCCTCCAACAGCATATTGTGTGATTTCCTGTTGGGGACACATGAGCTCTTGAGAGGAGAAGGGAAAAGTCCTGGAAAGAAGGAAGCAAAGGAGGAAGGAAGGAAGGAAAGAAGGAAGGCAGGCAGAGAGGGAGGGAGGGAGGGAGGGAGGGAGGGAGGGAGGGAGGGAGGGAGGGAGAGAGGGAGGGAGGGAGAGAAAGGAGGGAAGAAGAGAGGGACTTCACTGGCTTTGTTTCTGACATAGCTGTGATGTTTATAGAGACAGCCTTGGGCCTGTGGGCAAAATCTTGGGGTGTGCTTTCCTCTCTGCCACTTGCCTGCTGTGTAAGTTGATGCTTGTTCCATTGTTGTACAGCCAACACACACACATACACACACACACACACACACACACACACACACACACACACACACACACACAGGTAGGGGTGCTGTTTCTGTGTTTGCCTAAGGATGTAGAAAAGCCTAGTGATTAGATCAAAGAGCGAGCGGTGAGTTAGAAACCTGGTCTGCTATCCTATAGCAAAGTAAGCCTGGCAGTTCCGGAACCTCTCCACACCTCAACACCTCCCCCCCCCCACCCGTGATGTATGGTGATCTTAGATGGGAATGGCAAGATGGCTTAGCAAGTAAAGCCACCAAACCTGACAACCTGAGTTAGATTCCTACCAAGAGGGTGGGAGAAAACCAGCTTCCACTCTGACCTCTATTTGAGCATATGCCCACAAACATTCACACATGGAAAATAAATAAATAGTGTATAATAAAGGATCTTTGAGCCACTATGAGGGCTATGTGTGCATATATTTATTGAAATTCTCATTCTCTGTCCATTATTTATATTCCAATGTGTTCCCCAAAGGGTCTCTGGCTATGGGGGAGAGTTGCAAAGCAGCCTGGGAAGGACTTGGCATGTGATTAATGCTCACACTATTGCATTCTGCCCCTGCCTATCTCATAAAGCTGTGGGGAACTCAAATGGGATAACATTTCTAAAAATAGCTTGCAAACTTGGAAATTTCATACGCAGGACAGCTAGAGGAAGTGGGAAAAACAGGGAGAGAATCAAGAGGCTGGAAAACGTACCCAGTCATCTTCTAAGAAAGACATGGGATTCTTGAACCACTGAGCTTGAACCAGAGGCACTGTGAGTGTGGGCACGGTCAGGAGGAGCCACGTCTATAAGGTCCAGCAATGCCAGATTGGAAGGAACCCAAGGGCTTATTTGAGCAACCCCCCTCACACACTAGTGAACATTTATGAGAACTGGAGGTGGGGTGGGATGCATTGGCCTTCAATTCTCCCGTGTCGAATAGCTTGTTTAGACACCCAGAGTGGCTGAGGCAGAGCTGCAACAGTTGCCAGTTTCTTGACACCAAGAATAGGACACTATTTCCAAGTTCACAGGCCTTGTACACTTCCCTCACTGTGTCTGGGACACCTGGAAGCACACAGACAGAATGGCTGGACTGCCTCCCACTAAGTGTGCCTGGCACCCCACCCACAGTTGATGTGCCAAGGGGGCTCCTTGAACAGTGCCTACAGCCAATGAATATAACACAGCCGAGAGCAAACACAGAGCCTTATTGTTAGGGACAGCGATTACTGCACTGGGTGGGGCATTTATTTATTATCACATTTATTTCTTTTCATTAACAGAAAGCAAACATTCCCCACCCGAGGAACTGGAAGGCTACCACCTGGACCAGAGGCTAGAAGATGTGTCTCCAGACAAACTGAGAGCAGATTCTCCCTTCTCAAATGGCTCTTTCATCACCTCCAGGGCAAGCGAGGGTAAGAAAGGTTCAGGTCACGCCTAGGAAGAGCTGCAATACTACCAGATACAGAGGTGAAAACTAACAATGGAAGCTATGGTATGGGCCTTGGGCAAACTATTATGCCATATTCTATACCACTGCTGGCCGTCTTCTGTAAAATGTTGGAGGTGATAAGAATTGAGCGATAACTGTGGGAGTCACTAACACAGTGCCCAATATGCAGGCAGGCACTCAACAAAAAAAGCCAAGGCTGTATTTAAAAGCAAAGTGAACCAGGGAGTGATGGCACACACCTTTAATCCCAGCACTCCTAGGCAGAGGCAGGTGGATCTCTGTGAGCTCGAGGCCAGCCAGCCTGGTCTACAGAGTGAGTTTGAAGAAAGCCAGGGCTACACAGAGAAACCCTGTCTGGGAAAAAAACATAAATATATAATACATAAATAAATCGATCAGAGTGAGCCTTGCTTTGGCAGAGGTTGCACTGCACGGGTGTTCCAGAATTGCTGCTCTCAGGCTAAACAGAGCAGAGGGCAAGAGCCCAGGTGTTCCAGATGTGACCTTACTTAGAGGGGTGTGTATGGGGTCAAAGGGGACAAATTCATTGACCTTTTAGGGTCACAATGCTTCCCTGGCTCAGCTCTCATTTTATGGTCTCCAGCTAGCTCTGTGGCCCCAGGTTGCAGCCCCCACATAGCCCCCCCCCCTCTCTCTCTGTATGTGTGACTCATCCCAGGCCTCTCTCCTTTCCCTCAGGACAAGCCCTTCTCTCACCTCCCTCCATCTTTCCTAGCCTTCCTGCTCCCATTTCACAAGATCCAACTTCTGAGATTTATCAAGATTTTTTTTTTCTCCAGAAAAAAAGGGAAAGAAAGAAGAAAGAAAGAGAGGAAGGAAGAAAGAAAGAAAGAAAGAAAGAAAGAAAGAAAGAAAGAAAGAAAGGAGAGGAGAGGAGAGGAGAGGAGAGGAGAGGAGAGGAGAGGAGGAGAGGAGAGGAGAGGAGAGGAGAGGAGAGGAGAGGAGGGGAGGGGAGGGGAGGGGAGGGGAGGGGAGGGGAGGAGAGGGGAGGAGAGGAGAGGAGAGGAGAGGAGAAGAGAGGAGAGGAGAGGAGAGGAGAGGAGAGGAGAGGAGAGGAGAGGAGAGGAGAGGAGAGAAGAGAAGCAGAATGTAGGTGAGGGTGAGGTCCTTCAGTGTTGTCCTCTAAAAGCTTTCAGAGAGCTGAGGCCCAGAGGTTGTGGTCTGAGGAAGGAGAGGGGGCAGGCAGCTTTACTGGCTTGGGCTGGAGGTCTGGATCCCTGGGGACAGGGACCACTGGAAAAGTTCCTTCCTCCTTCCTCCCCTTTCTTCTCTCTGAAGTATTTCAGAAGCAGGCAGAGGTTGGAGAGGCCTCGGCCATAGGAGGAGGATGCAGCTCAACCCACATTGTTCATAAGAACCTCTTACCCCTAACTCTTGAATCTCATCTTTGAGGGCCCCTTTCCTCCAGCAGGATGCTTAGTGGTTGAGCTAGGGAAATGAACGATATGAACTATACTATGTGGCTGGGAAAGCTCAAAAAGGCTCCTGGGAATCTCCCAGGTTGGCATTTCTTATCATGTTGAGGAAGCTTTGCCTGGTGCTAAAGGAAGATGGTAGCTCATAAAAAGAACTCTGTTTTTGTTGGTTTTGTTTTTTTTTAATAGCAAGTCTGGAAAACTCGGTGTGGTAGTTTCTTCACTTGAGACTTCTCAGAACCTTAAATATTCCAGTGGGATTTGACAACCTCTAGGGTGTATGGTTAAAAAGCATTCCACAAAGCAGCAACTCAGCTGCTCTTTGTTGTTATGGAAAGGAAACTGAGGCAGGGGATCCTAGGGACAGAGCCACCAGGGAGTCCAGGATTGGTGCTCTTTCCTTAACATCAAAATTGATTTAAAAAAAATCAATAAAGGTGGTGTGCAGCGAAATGGCTCAACGTTAGAGGCACCTGCCACCAAAATGGACAATCTGAGTCCCACCAGTAACGCCTTGGTGGTGGGAGGAGAGGACCCATTCCTGAATATTGTACTCTGGTCCTAATGGGTGGGTGGGTGGGTGTGTCAAAAGGAATGAGAAAAAAATAAGCCTAATGGGAATGGTAGTGCATGTCTGTAGTCCCCGCACCCCAAGACAGAAGACCAAGGAAGGAGGGTTGAGAATCTGGGGCTAGTGTGGGTTATATGGAAAGACCATAAAACATATGAAGCTGCTTCATCCTCTTCCTGATTTTGTTGTTTTCGTTGTGATTGGGAGCAGAGAATGTGGGAATTGAGAGTTGATTTATTTACACATACATGTTCTGAAGGGCAGGAGGCTCCTGTTTTGTTATAGTTGTTTCAACTCCTCCTAAGCAAGAACTCTCAGCAGACCACTTTGGATGCTATTGCAGGCACCTGATTGAGTAGCGAGCTTCCCTTCCATAAAGGATTCCAAGCCATGGGTGCCTGATCAGTGGGTGCTGTGACAGATAAATAGATGTCTTCCTCAAGGATATGTGCACAGTCAAGTCCCCAGAACTGGCAACTATCTTACGGAAAAATGAGTCTCTGAAGATGTAATGGCTTAAAGGTCCTTGAAACGAGTGTTTGTCTGAGTGGACCCTGAATTCAAGGGTTAGTGTCCCTTAAGACCCAGGGCAGAGGGCAGTTACACATGCAGTACAAAAATAAGAGACAGCTGCAGCCACTAGCCAAGGGGCTCTGGTGACATCTTCAAGAGCTTAAGAAACAAAGAAAGGACCCTCTGTATTCTAAGGGTCAAAACTAGGTCCAGTGGATAAAGGTGGCTCCCGGAGCCACAAAGTACACGTCTTGGTTTTAGACAAGGGGGCCTGGTGAGGGGAGATGTATACAGGCAGAAGACGTGTGTGATGCTACAGTGTGTGATGTTTGCGGTCCTTTGAACACCAGCACGCTGCTAGCACTCCTTGAAGATATTGGTGATGCAGTAAAGAGGAACTGTAGGATTCACTGTGTGTCCTGGGAAGAGGAAGTCATGAGCGCTAGACACAAGACAGGAAGAGCAAGCTGGCCGCTTTCAAAATTAGTCTCTTAAAGGACACACAAGCCACTTCTGGGCCTGTAGGGTATTGGGCTATCTCCACTAAGTGGCCTGGCAGGCAGGTGGCCTTCAGCACTGGGTAAGAAGATAGACCAGGACAGCAGCCTCTGGCTTAGCTGACACCAAGGGATTGCTAAATTTCACACCATGGCAGGGACTTCAATTTGTCCTGGGGCTTTGTCTCAGTGACAGAAATCAGCCCAGAGATAACTTCTCTACTCACAACTAGCCTCTCCCGGGCACTTTGCTCCATGCATATACTTTTCAAGCACCTAGGAGTTCTGTCACAATGGCCTCTCTGCCCGGAGACAAGCGATAACATGCCTGCCTGCCCGTTTTTTCTTGCCTTTAGTCCCTGGCAAATTAAGACCAAACCCAAGTTGCAGAGCAAAGGCAGATCAATTACCAGGCAAAGGAGGAGGCTGCGGTTTGAATGTCTCAGCTGCAGCTTGGGGAGACTTGTGGGACCTCAGGACAGGATGGAGAGGGGCGAAGCCATCGATTTCTCAAGGCTATGGATGACCCAAATGTCTGCAGCTGTTGGCAAAGCAGGTCTTGTAACTTTGTCCCTGAAGCCAGGAGCCTGGCTGGTGTTCCCTTCCTCCTGGGGACACAGAATGAGCTTTGCCCACCTGAAAGATGGATGCTCTGGGCAGGAGTCCCAACCTGGGCACACCTGTACGTGCAGTCTGACTGGATTATCCAGAGCCTAGCGCCATGGGCGTCCTCCCCATCCCCCACCCCTCCCTCAGGGTGGGGAAGTCTCCCGCTGCTACCTCTTGTCAATCGCAGCCCCTGCTTCCTTGGAAGCTTATTTTAGAGGAGACCCCTCTTGGCTTCTGGTTTCCCTTTTCCCACTCTCCAAATCCTCTTAAACCCTGGTAACCATGCCCATGGCCGAGGGGGGCGGGCAACCCAGCACCCCTCCACACCCTTTCTAGCTTTGTAACCAGGCTTTCAGGGTTGTTTTGTTCAGCTGGGCAGGATTGAACTGAAGCCCCCCCAACCCCACCCCCTGTCCTCAGCTGCCTTCTCCTCCTCCCTCCACCACCCTAATTTCAGGCTCAACTGTGCGTGTTTAGGGCTTAATTAAACTCCTGTCTTGCTCTCAGCAGAGACACTTTCCGCCCCAGGGAGTTGCTACCGTGCTTTGTGGGGAAGGCAGGTCTGAGCAGGCTCTGCAGCGATGATCTGCTGGGACAGGGAAAGGACCTGCCTTCTGGAAGTGGCTGAGCATGGCTGTGCAAAGGGATCCACCTTGGCCTCCCTAGCTGGGGGCTCTTAAGCACCCAGGAACCTCCCCACCTCTGCCTCCACCAGCCTTGCTTGCCTCTGCTCAATTATTCTAGGTCGGGCTGACCTGGTCACCCTGCTCTCCAGTGCCCTGTCCCGCCCTGTCCTGCCCTGCCCAGCCAGCCAACAACAGCCACCACCCACCCACTGCTGGCCACACCCTGGCCTCACCGTCCCCAGAGTCCTATGGGAACAGGTTCCCATCCCAAGGAACTTTGAACACCTCCCATGAGCCATCAAGAGGGTGTAGAAAGCCCAGCATCCCTGAGAATAGAATCTGCAGCCCAGAACTTTCTAGAAAACATCTGAGGAGAGTGTTTGCTTTGAAAGCCTGGGTTAGCCCCTTAGAGCCTGTTAACCCTTGAACATATTATTCCTACTTTCTACCCTCAGTTTCCTTATCTGTAAGTTGGGGTACAGCTCTCTTGCAGGTGTGAAGGGAATTGGCAGAGATGATAATGCAATTTACCTACACAAATATTAAAATCTTGGTCAAGACTGAGCAAGCTATAAGCAAAACTGTTCATGGATCTTTAAGTATTCCCTCCAAAAGATCCCCACCCCACAGAGGCCCCCCCCCATCTCTCACCCTGGCCAGGACGAGCTGATCTTGCCACCTCTGCACTTCTTTCCTTGGATTCCAAAGCCCCCACGGGAGTCACTATGCTGGTGTTTCCCCGTGGCGGCTTTTACTAACAGGGAAATAAAGGCACGGAGCCTTGTCCAGACCACACAGCCTGCTAGAGAGATAGCCAGGGTATAGAGCCAGGTCTCTGATACCCTGCCCAGTGCCTAAGGTCCTATCGCTGTCACCGGGATGCATTTGCTTTCTGACAGATTCTTGTAGGGTAGGGGTGGGTCATGGTTAGCACAACCCACTGTAGTATGTGGTCTATTTTAGGGGCTTGGGGTCATCCTAGGGACTTCAGAAGTCTCCCACATCAAACTTCTTGGAAAGCTGGGCCCCGGACAAAGGAGTAGTCAGCCAGCAAGACAGGTGGCAGGGGAAGGTGCCACTGCACTCACTCACCCCTCTGCCCTAGACAGGCCCACAAACAGGACACAGGAAACGGGCGAGCTCCCTACATGACCCTGTTGCTTCCAATATTCTGAGAACTTCCCCATGAGATGATGACACGGAGCCCAGGACAAGTCCCTCTCTTCATCTTTCCCCAGGAGAACCAGCGACATTGCTTCTAGGCACTTCAAAACCCTTCCTGACCTGATCTCGCTTGGCCTCATGTGGGGTTGGGAGGGAGTCGGGGGCTGGGAAGGGAGAGAGAGGCCATTGAAAGACAGTGGCTTGGCCACTATCCCACCATCAAGGAAACTGGTTCTCCTCTGTGTACCTCAGTTTCTCTAGCTTTTAAATGATGGTTGATGATGCCTTCTCTCATTGCCTGGATGTGTAGTGGCAAGCATCTTGATCCATAGCAGGTGAGTCTGAGTGGTAATATCTTCAACGAGTCAGGCTCCACATCTGTGAAATGGGACTATATGCTTATCTTCACAGGTGAGATTTAGATCAAATGACCAATAAAACAAAGAAATGAATGACTAAATCTTAGGCTCTTAGGGATCAGCACACACTAAGTGTCCTATAAATGTTACTTCTCTCCTCAAACTGTCTGTGAACCCATATCTACATCCTTGAGTCTTTTTTTGGAGGTGGGGGAGGTTCAAGACAGGGTTTCTCTGTGTTAACAACCCTGGCTGTCCTGGAACTAGCTCTGTAGACCAGGCTGGCCTTGAACTCACAAAGTTCTGCCTGCCTCTGCCATGCTCCCTTTGGCATCACCCAGTCCCCCAGTCTCCATGTTCCTGCTTTGCAGGATGGAAGTCCTATTGTCTGAGCCCTTACCCAGGGGCCGAGGGCTGTGAGTTCTAACCCTCATCAGCTACCAGCTTATTGTGTGGCCTCAAGCCAGCCTCCTGGCTTCCCTCAGTTTCCCCACCAGTAAAATGCAACTAATGACCACCAGCCTCCTGCATTTGGGTGTTGTGAGAATTAATTAAGGTTTGTAAAAGGCTTTGAGATCCGTGGATGAAAGAGCTGGGGGATGGACAGAGTGTTATTATCCACTATTAGTCCTGTTATATTCTATCCAAGGATCTCAAAGCCTTTTACAGACAGTAATTAGTACCTTGCAGGGGTGTTTTGAGGATGATCAGCTCCATTTCACATATGGGAAAGTTAAGGTACAGACAGAAGTCAAGTCACAAGAGGGCAGAAGGGTTAACAGACATTCTAGTGTTCCTAGAATTTACTCTGGCCCTTGTCCTTGCACCCACACTGCTCAGGCTACACTTAGGCCATCCCCTTTAGACTGGTCACCAGGGTCCAGGATTGCAGAGCTACGGAGGGGCTGGGAGCAAGATGTTTGGTTGTTGTTGTTGTTGTTTTGTTTTGTTTTGTTTTGCTTTTAACCTGTTTCTCTGATTCTATTTTTCTTGGTAAACTTTCCACAGAGAGAACTCGGGGTAGCCCATGTCTAAGCTGGGAGACTGGAAGGAGGGTGAAAGCAGACTCCCCCACTACATCTGTCCTCAAACCCTGCAGGTCACCTTTCTATGGGATCAAATTCAAACCTGGGTTAACCAAGGCCAGCCTTCCAGGCAAGGGCATCCAAGTCTGGGGAGAGACCCATGGTTACAGGATAGACAAGAAGAGGGGTGGGTGCCAGGCTGTTGGCCCCATTGAAGGCTGAGTGTCTACCCACTCTGGAGAAGCTTCTTGGCCCTTGGAGATCACCAGGGCTCCTCCTGATGCCTGTGCTTGGCTCCATGGTGCTGTGGTATATGGATGCTATGGTTTTTTTTGGTTTGTTTGTTTTTGGAAAAAAAAAAAGCATCCTAGAGGTAGGACTTTGAAGATGGGCTATACTTATTTGCATAAAGAATTACAATCCTAACTACATGAAATAAATTTAGTGCCTTACTGTAATCAGCTGCAAGAGTATTCAAGAACAAATCTGGTCTCAGAGCATGAGTCCCTACCAGGCTGGTCTTGTTAGACCACTCCAGGCATTCCATTTTTGGCCTACTCTTTAGATCAGTGGTTCCCAACCTTCCTAGTGCTGCAACCCTTTAATATAGTTCTTCACGTTGTGGTGACCCCCAACCATAAAGTTATTTTGTTGCTACTTCATATTTGTAATTTTGCTACTGCTATGAATTGTAATGTAAGTATCTGATATGCAACCCCAAAGGGGTAGCAACCCAGAAGATGAGAACCTCTGCTCTTGATAGATGTCAGAGCATTGAATGGGGGACATTGATGGTCAGTGAGTGGCATGCTAGTGAGATTATTTAGTCAACTTTCAAAATAACAACAACAATATGCACACCATACTCACCTAGTGTCCTTTTCCCGTGATTGCTGTCAAGTTACCAGCATGCTATCAACTGGTGCATCAAATCCAGGAGCTGGAAACTGGACTATGTCTTAAGGTAGCAACAGAGTACTTTTATCTCCTAAGACACATTTCTCCAAAGATAGAGGGAACCTAGCTGAAGTGACTTATCCCCCACAGAGTGGTCCCTGTATGGACTTCTCTCAGTCACCCCCACCAAATTCTCTGAAATCTTTATTTCCAACAGGGACCTCATACAAATGGAGATAAGATGGCCTGTGTGTCTCCTACTGTATTTTACAGATTTGCAATCTTCTTTTCTTGGAAGTTTCTTTTTAAATTTATTTTTACATTTATTTTATAGGTATTTTGCCTGCATGTGGGCACATGTATGCTAGTGCCCTTGGAGGTCAACGAGGGTGTCAGATGCCCTAGAGCTGGTGACAGTCGCCAGTCACCATGTGGGTGCTGAGAATGAAAGTGGGGTTTTCTGGAAGAGCAGCTGGTTCTCTTAACTGCTGAACCATCTCTCCAGCCCCAGGGAAGTTTCTTTGTGAAGAAAGAAACTTATTAATGAAATGGGCATGAGAAGAGTATGTCCTGACTGAGGAATACAAGGTGTGTGTGCGTGTGTGTCTTCTCATTGCCTCTATTCAACGCTCCAAATTAGGAAATCAAAATCAATTTAACACTGTCATCCAATTCTTGGACTGCATGCAAATGCTTTCAACTTTCCCAGCAAATGCCCCATCCACCTTTCTGGTTCAGGATCCACGTCAGGGTTGCCAGTTGCATTTAGCTGTCATGCTTTGCTAGTTCCCTTCAATCTGAGAGAGACCTTCAGTGTCCCCATCACTGTCACCCTGACAGTCATGCACTCTTTTGTCTTTCTTTCTGAGTCAGGATCTTACTAAGCAGTCCTGACTAGTCAAAAACTTGCCGTGTTGCCCCAAACTGACCTCATTCTTTTGGTGATCTTCCTGCCTCTGCCATGCAAGTACTGGGATTACAGGGATGTGTCACGTGCCTGGTGACAATGTTAAAAAGTACAGGGCATTATTTTGTTGGATGGCCTCCAACCTCTGTTTGCATGTCTACTCTCAGTCTAGTCACTCTTGGTGAGGATACTATGCAAAGGCACTGCTCATCACAGGCATGATGAAGCGCTCTACAGCAACTCATTCTGCCACCGGGTCAAGCTGGTGCCTGCCAGGTTTCCCTATCACACACTCACCATGTTTTGCTTTGAATTTGGTAACTGTGTGGTAAGGAGAAACTGCAAGACAGCACCAACACTCTGTCCCTCACCAATCTCCACCCACTACCCTTAGCATCCTTTGATGACTTCAACCTTCATCATCCACCACAATAGTTAGCAAATGAAGATCATCCGTGTCTATCATTCACTCTCCTTCCTTCCTTCCATCCATCCATTGGCACCCTATTATAAGAAATGCATAGACCCACACATTTCTATCTCAACCAAAATGTTATAGTTTATTAATACAACTGCTTATGCTGATACACAAATTGTCCTAGATATAGCCAGATATCAGCCATCAGACTGATTTGTGTCATTTTGACGTCAATTCTTTGAGTATTTCCTCATGGTCTGGCACAAAAAGAGGTTAAGAGGCTTCCCCTTCCCCCTTCCCTCCCGCCCTTCCCTCCTCTCTCAAAGGCTGGCCTGAACTCACTATGTAAGTTAAAGCTAGCTTTGAACACATGGCAATCCTCCTCCATCAGATTCCCGAGCATTGGTATTGTAGACTGACAGATGTCCAGTCCCTTCTGAAAGTACCCTGGTTTTAGCCCTGGAATCTGCCTTCTCAAAGGAACTAAGTATCTTTTGTAGAGAACAACACATACAGATTGTGATCTGGGCACCTGGTGGCTTGTTTTTGTTGAGTGGCATTGTCTCTTGACACCTGCCACTAGTCCACAGTTCTGGAATACTGTAAGGTGAAGTAACAGTAGAAGATTCTGGCATCTTCTTTTAATTTTTTAAAAATGTGCATTAGTGTTTTGCCTGCCTTCATGGCTGTGTGAGGATGCTGGGTCCCAGAAATGGAATTATCAACAGCTGTGAGCTGTCATGTGGGTGCTGAGAATTGAACCCTGGGTCCTTTGGAAGAGCAGCCAGTTCTCTTACCTGCCGAGCCATCTTTCCAGCCCCCTTGGCATCTTCTTATGCCTGACAATGTCCTTGTATCTCAGCATCTCATGGTTTGACATGGGTATTTTTTAATTCTGCTAGAGTAGCATCCAGTTTCAATCTTCTCACATTCGTGTGTAGACAGGTGAGGTATGTGTATGTGTGAGTTCTGCACATAGAGGGCAGAGGACATCAGGTGTTCCACTCCGTCAACTCCATCTTATTCTCTTTGGATAGGGGTTTTTGACTGAAAGTGGAGCTCGGCTGTCAGCCAGCAAGTCCCAGCAATCCTCCTGTCTGGGCTCCCACAGCCCCAGGGTTACAGGTGTGTGGGCATGCGACTACGCCCAGCTTTTTACCTGAGTGCCAGGGTTGGAACTTGGGTCCTTGTGCTTGCCCAGCAAGCACTCTTACTCACCGGCCATCTCCCCAGGCACACGTGCATGTGTGCACGCATGTTTAAGTAAGAAATGTGGGTAAATACAATGGACTTTTGGAGGTAATAATTTTATCATTTCGATTCAGGGTCTTAACTTAGCCCAGGCTGGCCTGAAGCTCACAGTAATCCCCCTGCCTCAGCCTCCAAGTGCTAGAATTACAGGTGTGAGTTGCCATACCCAGTTTGTACTTTATTAAAAAACGAGGAAGGATGTCCTATGGGGAATTGGGGCTAGGTGGGTGGAAGCAAGCTGTAGTCCAAGGGGATTTTAAGAAGGGAACTCTCCAAGGGGAGGTCAAGGTTCCTGCCTGGAATGCAACTTGCTGAAAGAGAGGTGATTTCAGTTGAGATTACAGAGGTCACAAACTGGAGATCAGGATGCTAGATGAGTAGCCTACTGGGGTCAAAGGTCTCCATTGCTAGAGGCAGAGAAGATGTCTGTGTCAACGCCAAGGCAAGAGGTTGCCAGGTTTGCAGGCCAGTATAGGATAATGGGGGACCAGTGCTCAGGGTGGTTAGAACTTCTGAGGGAGGACAGAGTGCTGACTCCCACCCAGTGACCAGCTCAGAGAAGTACTTAGTCTCTGGCACAGACCAAGCCTAGCACTGTATTATTTGTGGGAAGCAATTAAATGTTCCTCCAACAGAGCTAGAAGGCAGCTCTAGACAGCAGTTGCTGCATTCTGTGCATGGGCAAAACCCATTACATTTTCTCCTTTCTTCCCTCTCCTTTTCTCCTTTCCAAGTCCTTTGAACAGCCTTTGAGGGCAGCTGGATCCTGCTGAACTCTCAGTGGCTCACCAATCAGCTGCCTGGCCTTGGGCAAACCTGGGCCTCATCTATGATCATGGAAAACCTCACCAGTGCCTGGTGTCTAGGAACACTGAGTGCCACACGGCTGGGAACTTCTCAG
Source organism: Cricetiscus sungorus (assembly GCA_030556225.1). NCBI lineage: Eukaryota > Metazoa > Chordata > Mammalia > Rodentia > Cricetidae > Cricetiscus > Cricetiscus sungorus. The sequence continues at coordinate 71,073,470 of JANBXA010000651.1, forward strand.
AGGTTGAACAGATCCAAGGGGCAGAAAGGGGCAGAGAGCTGACACCAGCTCGGAACTGGATCTTCATGGCTCAGACAGAGGAACAGGCAGGAGAAAATCTGAGAGGAGGGTTTCCCTCCCATACCAGCAGGTCCAGGAACACAGAGCAGACACCCGAGTTCAGAGGCAAAGGCATGAGGAAAGGCTGGGGCCCTTGTTTGTGGTTAAGTGGGTAGTCTTGGCAGTTCCCCATTTAAACTGGGAACTAAGCAACCCAGCCAACCACTGTCACAGGCCACCATCCAACCCATTTCCGGCCATGGTCCTAGTCCCAAAGGGCCCCCTGGTCACTGGCCTTTTCCAGGGTCTTTGCAGGGGCTCCCCCATTTTGGGGTAGGGTTATTACTGCTCAAGGGATAGTGCTTGTGGGAACAAGCCAGGCTGAATTTGGATGCTTGTCCTAAAAGTAGCCTATCCCTGAACTGGGGAGGGATAAAAAGGAGAGCAGGAAGGGTGGGGCTGCCCACAACAGAGAAATTTGCCAGGCAGAGGCCACCACTCTAGGACTCTGGAGGACAAACAACACTGACAATGATATTGCCATTCCCTCAGTGTCTACCTAGCTTAATACCCACTTTACAGGCAAGGACATGGAAGTTCAAGTCTTTAGCTTTTCTAGTATAAAAGCTCAGAGCTTTTGTTCAACACTCCTCCCATATAAGTCACAAATAGTGTTGAGTGAACCCAGCACTCCTAGGTGTTGGGGTGAGACTGTGCAGTCAGAATGTAATATAACATAAGAAGAGCTTGTATTTGGGAGGCACAGTTTAGACTCTGGAACACTTGACCATTAAATTATTGGGGGCCTCACACATTACCCTTTGTGGGGCACCGAGTCCCTGATAGAAAATAGGAACAATGGCAAGAAAAAGAGTCAATCAGAAAATGGAGGTATGAGGTGTGACCAAGTGCTACCTAGCTCTACCAAGGTCAAGGCACATTCAGCTTGGAACACCAGGAATAGAAGCGTGAAGGATTTCCCTCCCCATTTCCTGGAGCTACAGGGTTTAAGTTCTAAGCCTCTTTCTACTTCCAGTTGTTACATTTCCCTTTCCCCCTCTGGGTTATCTGGTAACCTAGGCATGGCATCTGTGTCTTCTCCATCCCCTTCGTGGAGGGAGAACTGGGTGGAGGTCCTCACTGCAGCATCCATGGAAAGGATGACATGACACAGAGAACATTTAGGTTAGGGTGCTTGTGCTTGCTACACTGTCAGGGGAATTTCCACATGCTTTCCCCTCCTCACAGCACGAGAACCCCAGCCTCACCTAGCTTCCCACCCTTTCCCCTTCATCAGGCAGGCATCTGGCTCACACACAGTTCCTCCTGCTGCCTCTTTTCAGTCGTTCTCTACACACCCATCCCTCCCAGACACTTTCAAAGTGCAATGGCCTCCATGGAAGCCACTTGCTGCAACAGCGGATTGGCTACAGGAAACAAAAGGGCACAAGCTGCTCATCACAGCAGCTCTCCCAGCAACCTGCCCTTAGGTTGCTCAAGGTCTACTTGAGGTAGGGAAGCCAGGGCTGGAAGACCATTTAGAAACCAGACACGATAAAATCACTCTTGAGGGGCTCCACATACACTCAGGGACCAAAGCAATTTTAGGGAAAACAAGTGATAGAAAGATAGGGCAGCCAACCTGGACTTGACCCCCATGGAAAAATTACTGATGCCTGACCTTGGGGACTCCATCTTTTCATCCCTGTAATGGGAGAAGGACAAGATAGGACCAAGTGGCCTCAGAGACAGGGCTACTTCATTCATGCCAAGTCACCCTCCTTGTCCCTGTGTCTCTCCAGTTCTGTGTTGGGGAAAACCCTATGTGTGTTCTTTAGAGAAACGAACCTGGCTTTGTTGGGGGGTTTGCACTGTGCCCAGGGAAGGCCAAGTGGGTGGGGGGAGTAGGTCCCACTTCCTGTATCAACCACCTACTGTTGTTTGAACAACCAACTTCCGCTCTCTAAGCCCTGGCTCTCACCTGATAAGGCAGGCAAAGCCTGATAGGGCTTTGAGATGTGCCCTGGTCAGCAGCTGTCCTGGCTAGGGTTAGTGAAGCACACAAGCAACTCGTAACTATGTGCAGTGTGTAAGGAGGCTTTTATTTGGGCCTGGGATGTGGGGATACCAGGGCTAGAGGAAGAAAAACCCTGGGAAACAAATCATTTAAAAAAAAAAAAAAAGGAGACTCTGAAGGGTTATCCGATTGGAAGACTCTATCCTATGTATACAGAGCTACTTAACAGAGAAAGACAAATGGGGGGAGCTCCAGGAGTTTGCCTTTATGGAGAGGAGCAGCGAAGGAAATAGCCGCAGACAGTGCCCTGCTTACATACTAGCTCACTCAGCTACTGAGGAGCCTCCTCCATGCAACTCCCGGGGCAAGGCCAAGCCACCACACCTGGTAACACCTCACATGACTACCTCTTGTTCAGCTCTGCAGAGGTGTGCCCTTCTGCTCTGACTCCATCTCCATCCACCACTGGGGCATTATGTCTGAAAGGCTTCCTTAACTCACACACCTGGGTCAATCAACTCTAGGTTTTGAATGAATGATGGATGTTTTCACACTACATGTTGAATATATAGGTATGACAGGCGCTACCATGCTTCTCCTGGGTCATCCTTTGGTGAAGGACATGTTGCCACAGTGGCTAGAAGTGTGTCTGATCAGCTGTCTGTCACTTCAGGAATGGCCTTAGCTGTAGGGAGGAGCCTCTCCTAGGGCCTCACCTCTTTTCAGGCAGTGCACGTTCAAGGGCTGAAGGCCGTGATCGCAGAAAGGCCCAGCCATCTTGACCCAGCATGCAAAGACTGTACGGAGCAATTCTAGCTGCAGAGTTCCCAATGGGCCCAATCCCAGATCAGCATCCCTTTGTCCCATGCTGTATCTTTGCCCCTGTCCATAAAGGTTCACCTAAGCCTCTCCCTTTGAAAGTCTACCCCCCCCCCATCCCCGAGGAACCCAATCTGTGACAGGGCCCTTGCTCTAGAGTGGAAATAAAGCAATGATAACTACCATTTAGAGATGGGCTCCTCACCAGCCACATACTAAGCAATACACTTTACATCTGTTATCATGATGGCCTCTCCCAACTGAGTGCTCTCCCAGTTGAATGGGAAAGGACCCTGGTAGAAACAGCCTAAGGAAAAGTAGAGACTTGGTTGGTATAGGTAACTAACGACACTAGTAGAGCTGCCAGGGAATCCAGGATTACAGCATCAGGAACCCGGGTCTCCCATGGGCCATGATAGGCTGGTTCCTTCTGGAGGTTCTGAGGAGAGGCTACACCCTGTTCTCTACTAGCTTCTGGCTGAAGTCAGCATTTTGCAAGAACCTGACTGGCACACACATCAACCCAGCCTCTGCTCTGCTGTCATAGGACCATGTCCCTTGTTCTTGTGTCTAAAATTCTCTCTTACAGACTTTAGGCAGTCACTCAGAACCTGCTCCATTTTAGCTTCATGAAACTTACCCATCTGGTTCCCAAGGCTGTTTTCCTAGCACGAGAAAGCAAAGCATTCTGAGAACACCCCCACTGCAATCCTGATGGAGGCGTTGGGCTGTGTCTCCAGGGTAGGAGAGGGAGGGCAAGGCCTGAAAGTGGGGGCCTAGAACCTGAAAGGCCCAAGCATCTTCTGTTTCCCCTGGCCATTGAGAGTCACTAACTCTCTGACCCAGGGGGAGACACCACTGTTTATCTGTCTAGAAAGCATTGTCAATGTGTCCTATGGGAAACAGCTGAAGAATAGGTGTGCAGAGTCACTAGAGGGCTGTCGTCACGGGTGGGAAGAAGGTTAGCACAATCAGCTGGGAGGAGACAGGGGCAGAGAGACTGGAGGGGACTGAACATGCCCTGCCCACCAAGTCAAGACCAAGCTTCAAACCAAACGAAACTGTCTTGTGCTAGTTAGTGCCCACCCTAGGGATGTTGGCTTTCCAGGACCTGTCCAAGGAATATCTGGTACTTCCCTCACACTCATGTCTTACACCAGCAGGTTTCAACCTGTGGGCTGTGACCCCTTTGGGTATCACAGATCAGACATTTATATTAAGATTTATAACAGTAGCAAAATTACAGTTATGAAGAGCAATAAAATAATTTTATGGTGGGGGTTCACCATGAGGAACTGTATTAGAGGGTCATGGCTTTAGAAGGTTGAGAACCACTGTCTCACATTGTCCCTCAAAAATACCTTTTGGCAAACTGTTCTCATGACTCATGTATGTACCAGCATTAGTATGGCAAGTCATCACATCCTACTTGGTCCCATTCCCCCTCCTACCAAATGGCATACTCAGGGAATAAGGAAGACAGAGTGCAGATGCATAGCTATGCTTGGAGACCCAATGGGAGATGACCTCAGGAGATGTCTCTCACTACTGTCCACACTGATGAATGCAAGCAGAAAAAGACTTCCCAGCACTTGAAGACTACTGACAGAAAGCTCTAGGCTGCTGGGGAAGACATCCCCAGAATAATGACCAGGGTCTGGGAAGAAAGTTGTGGAGAGGGAAGGTAAATCCCATCAGAGCCCAGGATGGAATCCCTGAGCTAGGAGCTGCCGAAGAGTTGGGGACTGCAATAGACACAGAATCTCGCTGTGCTGTAGGTATGTATGGCTACCCTTATCTATATGTGGGGCTCATTTCTCAGGTGGTACCTGTTTACAGGATGGTTTCAGACCATACTCAGAGGTGTGCCACTCCTTAGGGCCCCCGGAGGAGATGGAATGAGACCCTCCATACTTGGTCCCCTCATCTTCCAAGTGACCCAGTGTGGAAGACCCCACTCCTCTTCCCCTCTCTGCATTTGTGGTGTTTGAGAGAAGGGGAAGCCAACATGAGAAGAAGGTCGGCAGCTCGGAGAGTTCTCAGTGAGTACCCTAGCCCACCTCATCCCTGCTCCTGGCTGCTCACTAGTTGATGGTAAGTTGCTAGAAGAAGGGGCTCCCTCTGCATCAGAGGGAAAACCCTGTGTTCTCTAGTCACTTGACTTCATTTCCCTGGTAGCCCACACTGAAAATTCTGCCTTCTCCAAACACCCTCCCGGACAGTAGAAGGTATGGCTTGGTGACCAGTGGTGCTTGGGGTCCCCAGACTTGAGGTCTGGAGACAGGAAGGAGACCTTGGGCCTTTTAGAGACCATTGGAAAAGGGTGTGGTGATGATGCAAACAGGAGGTCCTGCCATTGCACTAAGACCATTTGTAAAGTTTAAACCAGAAACAACATCTTCTCTCCTAAGGACCTAGTGAACCTCTTCTGATGAGAATAGGGTTACTTGCCACCAACAGCCTTCACCTTCAGGGCTAACATGTGGCAGTATGCTCAGCCTGACACTTCCCCCGTCAGTCCTAGGCTCACATGCTCTTTCATGGGTTCCCAATATGAAATGTCTCAAATCTCTTGGAAAACAGGTGGAGCAGAGTAAGTGAATGCATGACAGCATTGTCTAGGTACAGAGTGGTGGGAGGCCCTGTTCCCATAATTTTGCAAGAGTGGCTGGATTTAAGCTTTCTAACAGCACTGCAAGGAACACCTTGGTATCCTTTCCACAACCAAGGAGCTGAAACAGATGGAGAGGAGCTCACTCAAGGTCACACAACTGGCTAGCAAGAGAGCTAGGCAGCTTGCTTCTCACCGGCAGCCTCGGAGAACAAATCAGTGAATGAACGATTGGGTAGGCAAGGAAGCATCATGGTACTGTACCAGTGCTGAAGGGCTGGGCAGACATTGGTGATGATGGCATTCACCTTGATGGAAATGGTAAGGATGCTTCCCTGCCCTGCTGCTTCCAGCTCTCCCGAGGGAGTGTTTTGTTCAGGCACAAACATGAAGCAGATGTGTGTGTGTGTGTGTGGGGGGGTCTCGGACTCTGGCTTGCCTCGTGGCTTTGGATAAACCCTTTGTCCTCTCTTGGCCTTACTGGTTGCATATAAGGAATGGCTAGTGAAATCAGATTTGGGAGGCCCTTCAGCTTTGACACCTCATGCCTCTCCTTTCAGATGAAGCAAAAAACAAGAGGCTGGGCTCCGAGGTTCTGGCTGTGTGGTCCCAGGGGGCTCTGAAAGGATGGGAAGTCAGGGTGAACAGGCTCCAAGCTTAGTCTAGAAGATCTTGGAGTAAGGAGTGGGTATAGGCCTCAACCCTGTGCCTGTCTTATACCATCCTGACCTTCCCAAGAAGAGCTGGGGCAGAGCCTGGTTCTTGGGGCTGGGAACCTGCCTAGAGACCATCTGACTTCCCATTTTGCAGTCAAGGATGCAGAACCTAAGGAACAGAGAGAATCCCAGGCCCGTAACCATAACAACTCCGCCTCTCTGTCAGCCCTTCCCACTACCCTTGCTCTGAAGTCCCAGCAGCCAGGCAAGAGGGTGTGTCACAATTCTAAGTCATAGAAAGAGAAACTGTGGACCATCAAGCTGGCCCAGGAAACTCTCTAGCTTCTCCCTCAGGACTCTGTGTCATCCTGGGCCACAAGTCAGTAAACCATCATTGGGACATCAACCCAGTGAACCATGGGTTTGGGGTCAGGCAGTTGCTTATGACTAATTCTTCTGTCCTTGGGGAAATGACAAAGTACGTGTTTTCCTGACTGCCTGCTGCAGCCTCTGGCTCTGAAGAACTTCCCCAAGCTCCAGGCTTGCCTCTGCTCAGAGTTGGTTGTATCTTAGAAATGACTGATAGAGACTTTATAGTATGTTTGTGTTGTTTAAATGTGGTTTGTTTGTCTCAAACTCATATTGATATTTAAATGGCATTAGAAGACACTAAGAGATGGGACCTCTAAGGGGTATCTAGGGTCCTACCCTCATGAACCATCTATGTAGTCAATGGATTATCTCAGCCACCTTGACTAGGTCTGTTACCCCATGATGTCCTCAAGAATATTCCAGCAAAAAAAAAAAAAAAAAAAAAAGCCATCTTCAGATGTGGCACTTAATCTTAGACTAATCTTAGACTAAAGTATGAGCCGCAAGTCCTTCCTCTTTATAACATACTCAATCTGCGCTATCATGTCATTAGAACGATGGACTAAGAAGTTGGCAGCTGTGATGGGAAAACTCACAGCAAGGGTAGACCCCTGACTGCTTACTCCCTTGCTAACTATGTGGTCCTAACTGCATCCTTGTTCTTCTGTGGCTCCAACTGTCAGTAAAGGGCGGGGCTTGGGCTATGTGGTCTACACAGTCTATGTTTTAATACCGAAGGGTTTGGAGTTCCCTTTCCCATGGCTATTTGTCTTATAAAGGGAAAGAATTAACAAGAGTAAATAACTCCCCCATTAGGCAGAATGAAGGAGGAAAAAGCCCAGACTTGCCAGGGGCAGCAGGATTCTCTAGAGGACCAGTAGTAGATGGGAGCTGGAGCTCGAAGAGGGAGCCAGTCACATAGGACTCAAGCAGACACCGCCAGCCTGCTGCCAAATAAGCTTTGTGTATTGAGTTGGAAGGCCTGGCCGGGGAGTCACCAGCTTCCTGATGCTTACTTGTGCACGGGGACGGCCTACTTCACAGGGTCCAATCTCAGGAGGTCATGGAAAAGAGGTGGCAGAGACATGGACAGTATGAGTTACCCAGCTTCTTATTCTTGTCCCTCTTCTCATGCCATGGTAAATATGATCTTGAATTCTACACAGGTCAGCTTGGGGCCTTGTGAGCAGTCAGCCGTTAGACTTCCCTGCTTAGCAGTTGGCCTGCCACATAGAAAAGTCAAGTTTTCTACGTCACCCCTTTGTTTACACTGCCCAGCCTCTACTTCCAACATCTTTGGGAACCCCTTCCTTCTCAGAGTTCCATGTTACAAATCCTGCCACCACCCCTGCCCATCTCTAATGGGAATGACCTGGACTCCCTGTCCCTTCTGCATGCACAAGTGACTTTTGCTGGAAAGCAAAGCTCATGGGGCACCAGCCTTGTGGTTTACCTCACGACGTCATTTCCCTTCCTCTAGATAAACCAGAAAAGGCCAAGAACTCAAAGTTTCATCTGGCCTGGGGGAAATAATGTCTTCTTTGACTCAGGGTGGAAGGTTCAGAGAGGGCATCTGGGGCTGTGAGAGGATCCTCACCATCAGCCACGATGCAGGTGACCTGGGATGCCTGAAGGGAAAGTCACCTTCTCTATAGAACTTAGCAACAGGATTCTCTAAACATGGGGGTTCCTGATAGCCATGAGGAAATCTGGGAGCCTCAGCACTCAGAATCCTGACCTGAAGTCCCCAAGTGCTACCGTTGGCCACCTCAGGGTTCTGGAGGCAGGTTTCTGAGCCTTGGCTCACCTACAGAAAGAAGACAGGAAGACAACCTAAGTCTGAAGACCATGCCCCCTCAGCCTTCCTTTTCTATCTCTCCTTTTCCACCAAGCAGAGAAGGGGTGGGTCCTATAGCAGGTGGGGACAGGGGCAGGGTGTGGTCATGGGCAGGGCCTGGTCAGGGGGCGGGGCGGAGGGGCAGGGACACAGGCGGCTCCTGTCTGTGAACACAAAGTAACCAAAGCAACTCATGATCTCCTCAAGTCTGATCTGTCCAGAGCTGGGTAAAAGGCAGCTCTTGGGTCCTCCCACTGGGACCCACCTCCTTCCACGTGAACCAGATTCTCACTGGCTCTCTTCCTGGGCAGTTCACACGGGGCATTAGAGGAGTGCCAGGCTGGATAGAAGACAGTCCTTAAAGAACGGCACCCTTTCAGAGATAATGACAGGGCAGTGGCCACTGCCCTGGTTACATCATTGCATGATCACTATGCTCACTGAATATCCCAATGTGACAGTCACTCACATCTCATCAAATCCTTACCAAAACAGCCCATTAATTGGTCTTTATTATTCCTCCTTAATAAGACTTTAGCTGTTGGAGGTCATCCAACTAGCATTGGAATACGGTCCCATGGTCCTGTCCACAATGTACCTGGGGCAAAAGGATGCATATTCCAGAAAGATGTATACATGTGCAAAGGATGGAGAGCAAGAGATGGTATGTGGGATGCAGACTGAGAAGTAGGAAGAGGGGAAGGCACAGGGCCAGCTTGAGTGGAATTCTTGGTATTGATGAGAGGAAAGGCATGGTAGCAATGGAAAGAAGAGTCGCCAAGGTCAGAGCAGGCCAGAGCAGTACTAGGTAACAGTCTCTTGCCTTTGGTTCAGGCAAGGCCAGTGTTCTCAGGAGCCAGTCCAGGTGGGAGCCCCTTCAGTATCTTCTGCTCCATTCTCACACCTCAAGCCCTGTGGCCCTGGTGCGTGCCATGATCAGCTGTTGGGACTTAATAGTCCAGAGAGGAAGACCTGCATGGCTTGGAGACAGTGAGTTTAGTTTTAACCCAAGCAAAGAGTCCACTTGTGTGGTCTCCAGGACAGCTTGGGAGGAAACCAAGCAGGGCGGTTCCATCCTTGGCGGGGATTCTCAGCCTCAGCTGGAGCAGGCACATCCATATTGCTGACTGGCTGTCGGGCCAGACTCCCAGGGTGCTGTCCCAAGTCATTGCTGGATATCAGGAGCCATTCAGAAGTGGCCCCTGCTGCCTACATACGTCCCCAACAGCTCTCACCCTGTCTCTGGCTAGGCTGACCTCTCATCAGTAAGTCTTCTGAACCCCCATCAGCAGAAGTTAGGGTTCATTTAATCATCTCTCTGAGCCCTCTCAGTGAAGGCAGGCAGGCCCTGAGCAGAACCATGAGACCCAGGGGTGACTTGGAGGTGAGGAAGACACATTGGCAAGGGCAGTGAGGCCTGAGCCAGAGACACAGGGGACAGCATAGAAACCCAGCTTTTCCTTCTAACACCCCTGGCAAGAGGCCCAGGCTTGGAGCTGGCCGCACAGACTGATTCGTGACTGAGGAGCTGCCTTCTGGGCCCTGCTTGGGGTAGGAGGGGCCTGGGAAAATCAAATTGCTGGGTTTTCAAGGCCCTGTGGGGCCTGCCCAAGCTGTGTGTGGTGGCTAAGGGGCAGGGGAGGGGGCCCAGAAAAGTCTTTTTCTTCATTAAGCAGTGGGTGGAGACTGAATTATTAAACAGGAATGCTTTTCTACTTACCTAGGTGTGGGCTGGGACTAGGGGCTCAGGAGAAACAGGCTTGCCACTTGGGTCCTGTCTACTTCTGCCCTGCCCCCTGCCAGGGTAACTGGTCATTTGGGGAGTTTCTCTGGAAGGAGCAGGATGACATTCTTTTTGCTGTCTAGCTGCCCAGGCATCCAGCTGCAGCCCCTAGCTCTGGAACTTGAGAGGAACCAAGCTCCCTCCACCCCAGATCACTGTTGTCATCTCTACAAAGGACTGGGTTTGGTGACAGAGACATGGCTTTCACAGGCACTGGCACATCCTTGTTTAAAGTGGCATCTACAGCCACAGTGACCTTTCTAGATCACCAGGATGGTTAGGGCCAGTCACCAACACCCAGACAGCACATCCCTGTATTGTCCATAAGTGGGGCCATCCCTGCATTTGGCTCCCGTGTCCCTGCCTGGAAAGCCAAGGTCAAGGCCCCAGTGTGTTTAGCTCACCAGCTCTGAGCACTAAGCATCCATTTAATATTGTCAACCTCTGACTGAGGATCTGGTATGGACTTGAGAAGAAAAGGCAGTGTGAGATTAAACTGAGGGAGAGAGGAGGTGGCCTCATTGGCCACATGGGAGGAGAGGATAGCAGCTTAGAAAAATGCTGATGAGAGAAGATAAGGTTAAGGTAGATGAATCTGAGAGATATTTTGGAGGAAGAAATGGGAAGGGTGAGTGGATGGATGGATGGATGGATGGATGGATGGATGGATGGATGGCTGGCTATTGAGTTAAGACGGCATGAGGAGCATTCTTTTGTACCAGCTGGGGTGCCATTGTAGCTTGGTGTGAGCTGCCTTGGCCTGAGGTCTCTGTACCGACACATTCATCTCCATATCCAGAGTATCCCTGGACCAGGGGACTTCTAAGGAGTGAGTGAAGAAAGTCACATGGGTCCTTGAGAAACTCATGCTACATGTTACCTTGCATCTAATACTGTGAAAGGTTCATATATACAAAGAGGAAAAGGCAGTGCCAGGCTCCTGTGGGCCCACCAATCACCTTAGAATTTCATCAGAACATCTTCACTGTTCTTGATTCCATTTCAGTGTTCTGTTATTTTAAACCAGCCCCAGACAGTGTTATTTTATGCACAATTACCTTTGTCTTTATCTCTAACCAGATGATAAAAAAAAGAAAAACCCACATAACCAAAACGTTAGGCCTCAGCACTTGCTATTAATTCAAGGATGACTTCTTTTGTACATGCATGTGCTGTGTATGTACATGCATGTGATGTGTATATGCAGGTGCTCACCTTTGCATGCACACATGGAGGCTGGAGGCTGACCTCAACTATCTTCAACAGATGAAGCAATTGCTCTCTGTATCACTTTGAGAGGTGCGGTCTCTCACAGAACCTGAAGAATGTCATTTTGCTAGACTGACTAGTCAATGAGTCCCTAGGGTCTGCTGGTCCCCATGTCCCAGCACTGGGATTTCAGGTGTGTGCCACCTCACCTAGCCTTTCCATGCATGCTGGGAATCAGAGCCTTGGTCCTCATGCTTACAGCAAGCACTTGATGCCTGAGCCATTTCCCCAGCTCCTAGCTCCTCAATATCATGCAGAGATCAGTCCAGGCTCAGGCTTCCCTGACGGTCTCTTCCTTCTAGGAAAAGCAGTAGACTTGATTTCTAGGTCAGGGGTAATTACCACTGTGGTGCAGTTCCACTTATGATGTACTATACATTTGCTGCATGACTGTGGTGAATTGTGGAGGGAACAAGTAAATGAAAGAGCAGAGAAATAACTGGAAAATGTGGCATTAGAACATTCTCTCCAAGTTCTCTGCTCATTCAGACACTCAAAAACAGATGACACTAAGGAAAGTGTTGGGGACATTCCTCTCCCAGTACAGAACTATCTCTTGTTCCTTTCCATCACACAGCCCTGCCTGTCTGGTGTCCAAGGCTCATCAGCTCCTGTCCCACTGGCTTGTCTGCAGCCTGAGGCAGTTTCCCTCCCTTGGAACAGGCTGGGAACAGGAGGGATAGCGTAGGACACACCCAGTCCCAGAGCTGCTGTTTATGGTGGGCTGTGTTGTTTATGAGGACTTATCTGGTTTCAATCCCATGAAATCTCAAACTTTCCATGGGAACTTCTGTGCTAAGCTCTTCCAGGGTGGGCTGGACAAGCTCAACCTGAGCAGGCTGGCACTCTGGGCTGCATCTGGGGGTCTCCAATTGCCCCCAGTAGGCAGGAGCAGGTATAACTGGTTCCAGAAGTCCCCAGCTCCCTGGATCCAAATTCGGCAATATCTCTTATTAACTAATGTGACCCCAGTAAGCTTCCTCAGTTTTTTCATTGACAATTTGGAAGTAAACGGAGCTGCTGGAGTCAAGGGAACCAAGGCTTGCTGAGCATACTGCGAGCCTAACGCTCATGGCTGGGGAAAGTAGGTTTGTCAGTTCCCAACAGAAACATGACCGTGTGTCACAGAAGCCCTGTTTCTGGACGTTTAGAAAAATAATACTATACATATTCTAATGCCACACATCTAATGCCCATCAAGGCTGGGACAATGACATGATCAAACACAGGAATACCTCCCCCTGAAAGCATGGAATATTCACCCAAAGAGGGGGAAAAGGTCTGTAGGCAGCCTCAGGTCGGCTTAGGCCAGGCTTTTGCTAAACATGTTATGGGGAAACCTTTTCATGGCCTGGAGGTGTTTGGAGTTATAGAAGAGGGACTGGGGGAAAGTTGTGTTGCCATTAACACGACATGTTTAGGAGTAAGGGGGGTCCCTTCTGCTAGCAGGGCGGGCTTAGCCCAGTGGTGAGGGATGGTCTTCCCACAGGCAGAGCAAGGAGGTGGCAACTTTGGGTGCTGACAAGGGACCCCTTCTCAGGGCAACTGGCACTGTGCTGGTGAAGGAGACAGTCTCGCAGTGTGGCCTTGCAGGCTGGTGGACACTGTTGGACCTTGAGCTGGCCTTGTCAGTGTGAGCACTCTGGAAGTGAAGGGGCTGAGGTAACCCAGGCTTCCTAGGTGGGGGTTCCCAAAGACCTCTTTCTTTTGTGACCCATTTCCCTCCCCTGCTCTCCACTCTGCTCTTTTGGGCTCAAGCTCAAGGCTGAGTGAGAAGTAGAGATGAGTTTTCATCATCGTAGCGTCAGAAGCCTGGGATGGACATCTCACGGGGCAGCTCGCCCCTCCCTCCCTCCCCCCATGATGCTACAGACAATAAACAGAGCACTCCGGCTAGCTCTGGGCAGCTTACTACTTGGTCACGTGTCTCTCTCACACTTGGAAGTGAAGGCACTTGCCCAGGCTTCTGCCTCCTCACCTTTCTTTCCCTACTTCATCCCCACTGGGGCAGCATCTCAGGAACACTCTCTGGTTGCAGAAGGCAGCTGTGGGAAAAGTGGGGCTCAGTGCATTGGTGGTGTGGGACTTTTCCCTGCCTGGAGTCCCAGCAGGAGGGTTGCGTCCTTGCCTCCTCCATGTCTGTAGTGGGGGAATTCCCCCTTGCTGGGTGCCTGAGGGTTAAACACAACACCTCAGCTAATAATAGAATATAAAGAGCAAACAAGACAACAGCTGGGGTGGATGAAGGCTATTGATGCTTATAAAAGTGCTTTGAGCCCCTTGAAGAAAGGAGACCAAACACAGGGCTCCAGCCTCAGCCGCTGGTTGGCCTGTAGGGCAGCCAGAGAGGCTTTGAGTCTATGGCGGAGGAGGGGGTGGTGGCATCTCAGTTCCAAAAGGAGTGCTGGGATCAGCGGTGAATGAAGTCCAGCCACAGGAAGCCAACAGAGATACTTGCACCAGCCAAATCACTCCTAGAAATAGTTCTCTTTCTCTGTGGGCTTCCTGGGCTGGCACAAGCTGGAGCGGGATAATTCCACGTCAAGGCCTTTCCTTTGTCAGGCCTTGACAAGGGCGGACTATCTCACCTCTGCCATAGCCACAGGTTGTGGTCCCAGCGGAGAAGGGCTGGACACCAGCAGGAGAGTCTTACCCTAGTCTGGCCCACAGCGATGTATGAGAGGCCTCTCCGGGCTCTGGGCCTTGGCATGGAATGTACACATAACATGCCAGAAGGTTTATCATGCTGCGAAGTTGGGCTGAGGGCCTTGGGCTATAGTGGCAGGATAGGTCTGGCACCTTCTGGTGTCAAGGGCTGCCTCAGTGGAGTTTTGGTTGGGCTTTCTTCTCAACAGCTCTTTCTGCCTCTGCTCATCGGGTCTCCTTCCATAACTCTCAAGGAACATAGCTGCTTTTCTATATGGTAGGCCAGGTAGAGGGTTTCCTCAATGTCCAGCAAGTATTCCAGAGGGGAGCATGGAAGACCCCATCCCCTTGGTCCCATACAACACGAAAGTTCACTGAGGTTGGTGGCTGGGGTCTTCCCAGGATGCACGCCAAGGTGACCTCAGTTGCATACTGGTCCATTAGATGGAGGTGCTGAGTAGTCAGTCAGTCCAGCCCTGAGCCCATGAGGCTTCCCCACATACCTCTGGTGTGGCTGGGCAAGAGTTGAGGCTTTTTCTGTAGCATCAAGGAGTGTAACAGTTGTTCTAGTTCCCTGGGTGACCATTAGACGCCTGCCAGCACTTGGATTTGTTGGGCAGGTGTGGGTACTGTGTCCCTGACAGTACATGGCCTCTGTCTAGCCAGTGAGGCTGGGTTTTGCTCAGGCCAGGCCTCGGTCTCCCTGCCTGGCAGGGGAGGGCATTCCTACTTTGCCTGAGCCTCCGAGATGGAGGTGAGAATTCTGCTCTTCCCACCTCACACATCTGTGCTGATTCAGGTTTCTAGATTCTACTGGGGGCCCGGCCTGGTGTCCCATGCCAAGTCTCCAGGCTACCCCAGCCCCAGGGCTCTAGAAGCAGGCAGCGAAATGCAGGAGAGCCCCTACCTCCTTTCCCCTTCACCTTGCTGTGTCCTCCAAGAGTGTCGTATGCATTCGCCTTGGTTTCCCTACTGTGCATCCTGCCCACCACTCTCAGTGCTCAAAGGGTTTCTAGAAGTTTCTCACTTCCATCTCTTCCTGTTTACTGCTTCTGCTCCAAGGTCCACCCTCTGACGCCCGAAGGCTACCAGCCTCTACCCCTTGTAGTCTACCCTCTAACCATCACCCTGGCCACCTTCCTTAATGTCACTGTCTTGATCCCCCCTTGCTTATCACACAACTACTCATGCTCCCACAGTACCGCATCTTTGCCTCACTAAAGTTACACACTCAGAGTTCCTACCCTGACTCTACCAGAATATTCTAGTGCCATCTCCTATGTTTCCCTGTCCCCCAGTCTGGCCATTCTACCCATGGTTTCCTGTGATTTGTCACATAATCGCTGAATTTCAGCTTGGCCCAAGTACCTCCCTATAGTAAATTAGAAGTCATTCTAAAGGAATGTATTTCTAATATGGATTCAAGAAATAATTCAAATGTCCTAAAAGAAATGAAACAGAATGTGAATTCTTAGGTAGATACTCCAAAGGTTGTGTGTGTGTGTGTGTGTGTGTGTGTGTGCTAGCAAGATGGTCAAAATGTATTCAGTAACATTAAATGATAAAACAGATCAAAAACTTATTTGTGTTGTTTCAAAATACAAAATAAAAATGACTGGGATGAAGCCCCTTCCTTCCTCTGGTCTCTGTTGGGATATTAAGTCCATCATAAAAGAAATACAAAGTATCTGCTGAACACTTCTGCACAGCTACAGTAAACACGACATGTCAGGAGGGTGGGATTATGGGTGATTTCTGTGTTCTACTCCTTTTATAAGGAAGAAAAGACCCCGATGCTGTTCTGACAGGGGTGGCATGGGAAGCGTGTTCCTGGTGTGACGCCTGTCCAGGTGTCCCTTTCCAGGACCTGGTGGCAGAGCTTCCAGGTAGGACTCAGGGTGGGCCCTTCAGGGGCACCTGCCCTCCAGGACTAAGTAGAAGTTGAGGTAGCATGCCTCCACTGACCTGTTGTTCTCTGTGCTACAACCTAGGGTTGGGCAGGACAAGTTGAGCCTGGGGAGAGTGGCAGGATGGGTGTGACCCCCGTTTCCTTTGCACTTTGTGGTATTTTTACCATCTCCTTCGGGCACAGCCATCAGGCCTGGGCTCTGGTCTGGCAGCAGGAAGGAGTCGGCACTGGGCGGGAACCAGAGCACACTGCTGGCATTTCACACAGCAGTGACAGCCAGCAGCAGTTCCCAGATTGTGTCTGCTCATCCTCATCACCACCCTGTGCAGCAAGCTGTGCTTATAGGTGAGGGATTCCTACCCCAGTCCAGAGAGCAGCCAGCCAGCTGGAACCATCTCTTCCAATCACCCGCCCCTTGCCTGCCACTCCTGGAGGCAGGGACACACTCCACCACGAGGGCAAACTTCCTCTGTGCGGGAAGGCTGTTAGCAGGCTCACACTGGGGCAGTTTTGGAGAAGAGGAGAAACTACCTCTCCAGGGTCTAGAACAGTACCTGGTACCTTGTGGGAACGCAATAATCAAATGGGAACATGTCCTGTGCTCCAAATGGAGCAAAAGGACAAAGTATCTTCGAAGCCAAGGGACTGGGGACTGAATTATCCAGATGCCCCCTCCTCCAGAAGTCTCCCCCTCCCCAACTACTGGCCACAACTATAAACAGTGACAATCTTCTATTCTCTCAAGAGGTGATGATCCTGCATCATGCTCAGTGGTAGAGGTATGTCCTTCCTTACCTTACCTGCCTGGCCCTCTGGTGACAGGGATGGTCTTACCATTCACATAATCCCAGTGTTGGCACAGAGTGGGTGCTCAGCACGAGTTTGTCTAATGCTCACCCTGACTTCGATTCTTGCTTCCGCCCCAAATCAGCTCCCACCTCCAGAGTACTGAAAGTGCCAAACGAGCCCACCAGGATGCAGGAATTGGTGCCTCGGTTGGTGAGATTTTGCTCATCTAGGGCCCAGGCCTATGAGCTCCTATGCTGCTTATACAGGCCCATCTCTGCCAAGTTATTTCAGCTTCAGGATGTCCTGATGCTCCTTTTCCTATGGCATCTCCAAGTCTGGCCACCATCATCAAAAAAGGAGTCTAGGCAACAGCCATACCTGGACCAGTCTTGGAAACCTACTCTTGACCCTGGGGCTCCCCATGCTGGGCATCTGACCTGGAGCTCCCGCATTGGGTAGCTGATGTCGAAGAAAGAGTAGATACTCCTCCCAGGGGGCCTCCTACAGATGGTGGCCCTCCGTGTGTTCACTCAGCCTCTCCAATAAGTCAAACCCAGTTTCAGCCATGAACACACAGCTCTAGGGACAGTAGCAGAGCGAGAGGCCTGGCAGTGAGGTCCTCACCTCTGAAGGTTCACATTCACTGCATCTCCCAGAGAGAAGGGGCTCTTTCTTACAGCAAGCTCACAGTTGGATGGGAAGCATGCCAGCTTTGGGGGCTCAAGGGGGCCGCCAGGGTGTAGTGGAATCTTTGTTTTGTTTTTTTGAGACAGGGTTCTCTATGTAGCCCTGGCTGTCCTGGAACTCACTCTGTAGACCAGGCTGGCCTCGAACTCAGAGATCCACTGCCTCTGCCTCCTGAGTGCTGGGGTTAAAGGTATACCCAGTGTGCAGTGGAAATCTTAATTGGCTAGTATGAAAGCCATTAGTTAATAGGTTTGTGTGGGGACAGACTACTCAGTAAGTGTGGCTTTTAAAAACAGACCTATGCTAGCAAGGGTCCCAGGTCAAGCTGCTGAACACTCTCTGAACAGCTGGGGGGGGGGGTACTGGAGATGCCTCAGGTGTCCTGCAGGTAGACAATGGTTAGGTAGAAGAGGTGGTGTTTGATGAGATGGGCTAGCTGATGCTACAGTGCTGAGATATGAGAGAGAAAGGAATGGAAAGACAAGGAGTACCTGCAGTTTCTGCATGGAGATCACAATGAAGACAGGCTTTTTTGAGTACTGTTTGCACTGTGTGGCTGAGGTTCTATGTTCAGATTCAGCCATAGGCTGAGAATATTCAGAAAGACTTAGAAACTGTACTAAGCATGCATAGACTTCTTTCTCGTCATTGTTCCCCACACAATTCAGTGTAACAACTATTTATATTGTATTTTTACTATATTGGGTATCACAGATACTGGGGTTGTTTAGAGTGTATGATAGGATGTTCATGAGCAGTATGCAAATACTGTTGTATTTTCTATAAGGGATTTAAGCACCTGTATATTTGTGGTGGAATTAGTCTCCACGGATACCAGGGACAGATAGGTGTACTGTGGGTACTGGACATGTCCCGACTCATTGAGCTCTTCTGCTGACCCCATCAGACTGTGGAGTCCCATTCTGCAGAGGAGGAAACAGAGGTCAAGTGGCTTGCTCAAGTTCATGCACTTAGTAAGTGGTGGAGCCAGCACTGACTCAGGCTGGCTGGCTCCAGAGCCCACAGGCCTCAACTCTGACAAGCTAATTAGCCTGGAGCATTAATACGGCTACGCTGGGCTCCAGTCTAGACTGAGTTCCGTACATGGCTGTGGTAGTGGGTGAGACTGGGGGACTGCTGGGTTTGGGTGGCTGGGGTGAGAGGTGAGGCAGGTGCCCAGGGGGAGACAGGCAGGCAGCCATCTGGGTTGTGTAATTCTCAGCCCACGCCATGAGAGCCACTGGCATTGGGGCAAGATGAGATCTCCTCCCATTTGAAATAAACTTCAGGCTCGAAAGGAGCATTGAGGCAGCATGAGGGGGACAGAGTTCTCCAAATCCTGGCTCTACATCTTTGCATCTGTAGGCAAGGCATCTCCCCAGGATACCTCACACTAAAGGCCTTCCAGAGTGAGGCTGACCCTTGCTCAGACACCAAAAATGGTATCAAACCCCAGTCAAATCTTTCCACAAGTTTGTTTGAACTTATATCCTCTCATTGTCCCCTCCCAAGCTGACCCTGGGTAACTAGCATTCTGCAGACAAATCGACACTCAAATGGCTCTTGGCTTTCCCAGGCGTTTCTCCAATGCCTTCCTTTGGCTGTCTGCAGAACTGTCCTATCAAGGGTCTCAGAAAGGTCAAAAGACCAAGAAGGTGGCAGATGTGAACTACGTGATGCATTGTGCTTGAGAGGGGAGAGGGCAACAGTCACCATCAACACCCAAGTACCCGACCTCTGCCTCTCTAGGTGGTACCCTTCCCTCTGTTCTGTTTGCCAAAGATCACTCAGGATAGTTCCATGTGGGGATGGAAGTGAGATCCCAGAATAGAAAGGGATTCGTTTTCCCAGGTAATTGCTAAAAGACATGTTCCAAAGAATCTTTTGAATGGAGAAACTTCTATGGCAAGCCTATTTCATGGAGATGCCAAGGAAAGAGGGGATGTGTTGGTGAAGGGACAGAGGTATCTGTAGGGCCTCCAGATGTCACCCTCTTTATGCCAAGGCCCTGCAAAGGCAGTTGCCCAGAGCAGAGGGGTCACACTGGATGAACCCTGGTTGTTTCTGGGGCTACTTTTACTGCCATGGTTATCATAGTCTGTCATGATTCCAAGTATGACTTCCCACACTTGTAAAGTAGGATTCTTCTAAGGGGCTGAGAGAATATTGTAAGAGTAAAGTCCAGAACCATATAGAAGGAAAAATATTCATTAAAACTATTGGGATTACTTCATATTTAGCCTGGAATCATTCTACAGACCTGAATGCCTTTGGTAATTCCTGGGTAAATTTCCTTACTAGTTGTAATGTGGTTAACAATGTTCATTTTTTTAAAAAATTTTCCAGATAGTAAAGCATTTGGACTTTCAACCTGCAAATATGGCATTAACTTCGAAGTTATAGTTTGTTTCATTCCCAGGCTGTTATAGCTTAACAATCTGATAATAAGCTGGTATAATGTACATTTATGTAGCCACACAGGCATCCTAGCCACATATACAAAGATCATCAAGTACTTTTTGGTTTGTTTTGGTTCTTGGAGACAGAACCATGTAGTTCAAGCTGTCGAACTCACTATGTAGCTGAAGATGACCTTGAACTCCTGATCCTCCTGCCTCTACCTCCTAAGAACAAGAATTACAGACAAGTGTTACCACAGACAGCTTCACAGCCCTTTCCAGTAGAACTCACTGTGGTCAGCCTGACCTCAGAGCCAAGGCCCGACTCCAGCTTATTGTGGTTTTAGCCCAGGACCCATCATAACAAGCCCCTCTCATGGGAGAAATGTCAAAACAATTGGAGTCACTTAATGGTGTTGACATGCTCTGAGAAATGTGATGTTGGGTGAGTTTGTGGCTGAGTGAGCATCACAACAGAGGATTATGACAACTAAAATGGCTACATCATCACTGGTGATATAATCCCATGGAAGTGCTGTTTGGTCATTGCCTAAAGCCTCTAGTTACTGTGTGTGAATGTTACATGCCAGGCCTGTTGTAACACACTTTGCACAGATCAAAGGGTCTCTTTGGACTGTTCAAGTGCAAAGAAACAGGGAGCTGTATCAATTCCTTGTGCTATAAGGAAAGGGGAAAGAAGGAAGGGCAGGAAGGAAAGGCAGGAGGAGGAGAGAAAGCTGAGTGAGTGACTTCATGTCTTTGCTAAGTTATGAATTTCATCTGATTCTTACAGCAGTGGGGATGGGACACAGATCCTTGCTAGGCTAGGTAAGCGCTTTACCACTGAGCTAAATCCCCACCCTTAGTTTTATTAAAAAAGTGATGCTAGGATCACATCTACAGTATTTAGTTGTTCTGAGAAGTTAAACTGTGTATGTGTCTGTGGGCTTCCCTCCCCATCCCTAGTTGGCACCCAACTTGTACTCTCTTGGCATCGTACTCAAGTGCTGTAGATAGGTAAACGGAAGGTGCTAATTCTTGTTTTCATTTGTAAAAGTTACAATGAATCAATTAAGATGCTATTTATAGCAACATGGTATCTCACTACTAGATACTTTTCCTAATTTTCCTGTGTCAAGCAGGAGGATGAGCCTGTCCTCAGGACTGGAGCAGGTTCCCAGGCTGCTTCAATTTCTAATCCTATGAAAAAAAGCAAACCCAGTGCTGTCCCTGAGCTGGCAAAGTTGAGACTCTTGAGAGTCTGTAGCCCGCAGGAACTGAAACTGATCAGAGGGAGAGTAAACTGTGTTGGCTGTGGGAAAGCAGGGGCCAGGGAACAAGTGGGTCACTGGGTCATGTTTCCCAGGGCAGCCCAGGAGTCCAGCCTAGTTACAGCAAGACCTGTGTCCCTGAGAGAGAGGGGGTGAGGGGGAGGGGAGGGAGAGAGAAAAGAGGGAGAGAGGGAGGGGGGAGAGGGAGGGAAAGGGAAAGAGAGAATATATATGGTGGGGGGCTCCCTCAAAGGACTCTCATTCTTTAAGCCACAGGATAACTTATTTTGTCTTCTTGGTAATCCAGATGGAGTCACCCTTCTAAAGGCCATGTTCATGGACAGAACTTTTTAAGAGGGATATTCTGACTTTCTAGAAAAAGGCCAACATCAACACCAGGAAACCTTTCTCTGGTCTGTAGGAATAAAAGCTGCTGTTTATCAAATGATACTGTGTGCTGTGTGTGGCACCGGGTGCCTATTCCCACTTTAAAAGGCGAGGGTAAGAAAGCCCAGGGTACGTAGCTGCACGTCTGGAGCTGGCTTCCTCAGCTGAGCCCCCATCCAAGGGGCCTCCTGTTTCTGTAAGACGACTTCACGTGGGTGGCTTGAAACTCATTCTGGTGGGTTATTACACTTAGGGATTGGCAAGTCCGTACTACTCAGGGTCCTTGTTTTTTTGTTTTTTTTTTCCTCTTCTTTAAATCACAAGTAAGTTGTTGTTAGGTATTTACCAGCTGCTAAGTGGGCAGACCTAGGATTTGAATGTAAGTCTCTTTCATCCAGAAGTTCACACTGTTTGCAGTTTATGTCTCTGGAAATCTGCTTCATCAGGCTGTAGGCAGCGGAGTCTTGGAAGCCACATTGATGGACGTCAGTGGAACCCTGGCTAACTATGGTCTATTGTCCATTATTTTGGGATAGTATTAGCAAACTCAAGTATTAGTAAACACACTTTTTTGCTTGGGGAGATGTGAATATCTACTGTCTACTCCCTCCTCCTAAGGTCAATCCTGGGTATGAGCCACCAAAGTTAACTCCAGGGACCAATGGGTTTATCAGGCTTACTTACCGAGCAATGGGTGAAGGAGACTCCTGACCTTAAAGCAGCCACAATGGAAGGTCTGCACCCAGCATGCACGATGACTCCTTCATGGCTATGTGGAAAGTCCCCTCCCCTAATCCGCCCCTCCCTAAAGTGCAATAACTGCATACAACTGGTTTGGAGGTGTGGCCAGGGGGGAACATTAGCAGACAACAAGCCCACCTGTGATCTTCAGGGAGCAGGCAGAGCTGAGGAGTGGTGGCAGACATCCACGGGTCTAGGGAACACATTGAGGCTCTTTTTATCTTTCCCATTAAAGGGTGATATATTATGTGTAGGTTTACAGGGGGGATGGAGACTGTGTTCACAAGGATGTTCAGCTCTCTTATTGCAAGAGGAGTTTGGACTGATCTCCTTAAGGGGAAGTGAAAAACAGAAAACGGGACCAGAGAGATGGCTCGGCGGGTAGAGAGCACTTGCCACACAAGCTTGATGGCCAAGGTTCAGCTCTCAGGACCCATATAAAAAGCTGAATGTCATGGTTTGCATCTGTAATCACAACACTCCTACAGTGGAGTGGGAGACAGAAACAGAATGGGTCAGAAAGCAAGAAAAACCTTGCTTCAAAATGGGAGTGTGTGTGTGAGGGGGTGGGGTGGGGGGAACAAGATGGGGAGGAGAACCAGACCCTAGGAAGTTGTCCTCTGACCTCCACACATGCTCTGTGCTCTCCCTCTCCCTCTCCCTCTCCCTCTCTCTCTCTCTCTCTCTCTCTCTCACACACACACACACACACACACACACACACACACACACACACACACACACGCACACACAAATATTGGGGGAGGGCAGAAATTGACCATCTCTGCTTTATATGGATTCAAACACCAGGCTGTGTGATTTTTTTTATCCCAGTTGTGTGAGGGTCCTTGCATATTTTTACGATTTGTCTGTCTGTGGCTTTGTCTGCCCATCAGGAAGCATTCATTGTTCCTGCTCAGAGTGCAGCTGAGGACTAATTAGTAAACGGCTATAAAATGCTTTCACGAAGCCAAGCGCCATAGAGGAGAGGGGGTTATTACTACCTTGTAACCCAGCTCCAGCTTACTTGGTCCTTGTAATTGAAGGCAAGCCAAACTGCCACCATCTTTGCTGGGCCATCTTTGCCGGCTTGTGTTGATGATGCCTGTTTTCTCTTGGAAGGAGGGAGCTGGGAGGGCCATGGGATCCTCATCTAGTATCCAGAGGCCACTCCCCCAAACTGGTTGCTTGTAATTCTGCCCTACCCAGAGGCTCTGAGAAGGGCTAGAGCAGTGGTTCTCAATCTGCAGGTCACGACCCCTATGGGGGTCACCTAAGACCACTGGAAAACACAGAGGTTTACATCACAATCATAACAGTAGCAAAGTTACAGTTATGAAGTAGCAATGAATTAATTTTATGGTTGGAGTCGATACTACATGAGGAACTGTATCGAAGGGTCACAGCATTAGGGAAGTTGAGACCCACTGGGCTAGAGGGTTTAGGGAGGAAAGGATCAGGGGAGCGGCTCTGTCTAGTCCACACATAAAGGAGTCATTTGCATGCTGTGTGCTGCAGATCTTCCAGAGTGGCTGTAAGGTAACCCCTTACCTGTGAGAGAGTTCTGATCTGGGCTGTCTTGCCAGGCTGGTGTTGATAGTCCATTCATTTAACCTCTCTGACATTGTTTCCTCACCTATGGTGCAGGACACAACAACCCAGCTACTCAATTACATCATAGGTCTACTGTGAAAGCTACTCTGAGCTCTCTGTGACAGTGCTTCCTAGACAGACTGTGTCTGCCTCACTCAGATGTGAGGATGTCATTAATCTTATGGCTAGCCTGGGCATGTCAACCTTAAAGACTGACAAGGGCAAGATAGGGATGGTTGTAGACTGTACTGCTGCTAAGGCTGGAAGCTGTATGAAGGGCAGAGGTCCAGTCTCTGTACACACAACCCATCCCAGAGCTGGCAGTGCCTGCCAGGTCCCAAGGAATCCTGCTTTCTTCAGCTCTTGACTCAATGGGCAATAAAGCCTGATGCATGCCCTTCTTGGTTACAGGGTAGCTAGAAGAATCCCAAGTGACCACGGGCAGTGTTTTTCAACCTGTGGGTCAACACCCCTTGGGGTCAAATGACCCTTTCACAGGGGTCACTGAAGACAATGGAAAAACACAGATATTTATGATTCACATAGTAGCAAAATTATACTTATGAAGTAGCAATGAAACTAATGTTATGGTTAGGGGTCAGCACAACATGAGGAGCTGTATTAAAGGGTTGAAATGTTGGGAACCACTGGCTTAGGGGAGGTCTTGGAGCTCGGCACATATCTGTGAACCACCCAACAGACTGCCCGGGACTTACACTAAACTCTAGATGCTAGCGCTCTTGGTCATATGAGTCTGCTCAGTCTTATAGTGCGGACAAGCATAGGAGTCCCTGAAAAGCTCCCTGGGAGATTCTGCTGAGCTGAGGCCACCATCTGGTTGAGTCCCACTTCTAGTATTACAGACATGGAGGGATGGACTTGAGTCATACAACCAGTTAATGGCAGAAGGAGATGTGGACACAGGATTACTCTGTCCTGGGGATTCCCAAGGTCAGTGAGCAAAGCTGCCCTGTGTGAAGATGGGCAGCTCCCCCACTGACGACAGCCTAGCACCCACATCTGTCCCAGCTCCTCTCTAGCCTCCTGAGAACATTCCTGGTGCTGGGGATACAGGAAGAACAGGCTCGGAGTTCCTTCTTTTCTGGGATTTCGTGGTAAAACCTGGCTCTAAGAGCCACCGTAGGAACAAGTGAACAAGTGTGCTCCACAGGAGGAGCTCAGCCTCTCTAAGCAGGAGGGGCCAGGTCACCACTCAACTCTTAGTCCTACTGCCCAGGGCCCTTCTGTGCACTGGAGTTGCCTTCAGGGTAGAAGCATGCTCCACAGAACTGTGCGCAGGCCTTGTCAAGTGGTCCAGCTGATTGCAGCCCGCAAGTGAGGGAGGGCTGGGAAGCTACGTGCAGCCTTGCTGCTCCCTCTCACACTACTGCTGCTTTGCTGTCCCCATTCTTCCCTCTGTACACTGATGGGAGTTGTAAAGGATGGGGTGGGGGAGAGACACAATGGCTTCTGAAAGGGTCTTGCTAGGTAACTCAGACTAGCCTCAAACTTGTGGTCTTCTGGCTCCATCCTCCTGAGAGCTGGGGTGACATGCCTGCATCATCTACCTGGCTTCCCCTGCTTTGTTTCTGCTTGGCGGCAGAGCTTCCCAGCCTGAGGGAAGACGTCAGACACACACTAGTGACAGCCCTTGACCCTTAGCTTTTGTCTAATTTTGTGAGTAATACATGGATTCTCACAACAGCCCAAGGGGCTCCCATGATCCCAGAGAGATCGGGAAGGCTAGAATCCACACGGGAGCTGGTGGCTTTGTCTAATGCTGGGATCCAGGAGTTACAGAGAGCTGGCTCTGGGCCTGAGCAACTGAACCCCATAGATTGAGAATCTTTTGGTTGCTTCTCCAGTAGAAGACTACCCCACCTGGAAATGTAAATGTTGGGGTATAAAAAAAATCACACACACAAACTTGATGCTAGTTTCAGTGGGTAGGGAGAAGCCAAGGGTATTCAACTGAATTTTAAACTTTAAAAGCTCTTTAGGACAAAGACTTGAAAGAAGGGTGTGTGTATTTATGACATTTTATTTTCCCTGGAAATATTCTGCACGGTAAAGGAGTTTATTTCTTCCAACCAAGAAATAGAAACAAGAAAGAGGAAGCAACCAACAGTGACGGGTGGTTAGGATTCAGGGTACTACCAGCCAGCTCAAGTTTGGGCTCCAGGAGGACAGGGCTGTGTGGGACAGGCAGAGCTGCTATGTGAGCAAAAGGCCACCATGAAGACATTCCAAGTGGCTTCCAGGAAGTAGCCTGTGCGCTGACACGCATGTGGACTGAGCAGTCTGGTTGGCTGCCTCTCAACACTGGTGTTTCCTAGAGCTTTCCATTGGCAAATGCAGCCTCCTGGAACTGAGGGACAAAGGTTTTGAAATAAGCCCTGGTGGGAAAGAGGAGAGAAAAAAACAAAACAAAACTGTGGTTAGCACAAACAGCTTGGACAGAAAAAAAAAAAAAAGAAAAATTGACTCAGAGCTTTCGACCTAACTCAGAACAGTTGTTACTGTTCATGGACTCTCCTTTTCTCCAAGGCAAAAGCTTCTGGATTGTTCCAAGGGCAGTACATGCAGTTCATTCCTGTGCTTACCTCTCAGGCTATTTAACAAGCCTGTATGTTGACTTTCCCACCTGCCGGGTTTATTAGACACCCTGAGAATCTACTGCCCTTTTCTAGGAGAAAGACAGGATTTGATCCAAGCTGTAGGATAGAGAGCCACCGTTTTGACACCCAGTCATTTCCATGACTGAAGATACCAACAGGGTCATATTCTCCTAAGTTGGATTTGCGACTTCATAAACATAAAAGTCTAATAAGGATTTCTAAATGAGTTACACTTTGTATTTACTTCCAAAACACATGTGTGTTCTAGTTTCCTGGCTGGGTTTTGGGAGAACCTTCTAAAGACAGGCAGAATCTGGGAGAGAACATATGGTCTTCTGGATATCCAATTTTATTTTCCCATTTAGACAAGGTATTACTCTGTAGCCAAACTAGCCTGGCCCTTACTACATATCTGAGGCAAGTCTAGAACTCATTAGGTACCCCAGGCTGGCCTCTAACTCCCAGTAATCCTCCCTTCTCAGTTTACCCAGGGCTGGGATTATAGATATGAGCCACCATGGTTGACCCAGACACCAAGATTTCTACTCTGCTGAGGGAAAGCCACATTCCACATCAGGAGACAGACGGAATGTGCTGAGCCTACTCTGTGCCAGGCACTGAGTGACCCAGATGGGGAACCCGCCATGAAGGAGATCTCCATTTAGAGGAGGAATCATAGAATCAATACTGAGGTGGGTGCTAGGTACATCTTGGGTGGCCCTGTGGACCCTACCAGGTAGTTACTGAAAGACTGAGGTGGTTGTTACAGGCAGAGGACACAGCAGAGGCAGAAGCCTGTTGGAAAGTGGGAACTGGGAGGGGAGACAGAGACAGAGAGATACAGAGACAGAGATAGAGACCTATCAATACCCAGGCTTGCTGCCTTGTCCTTGACCCAGTCCCATGTAATCTCTGTCACCCTTAGTTATCCAGAGGTAGCTCACCCAGTAATGCTGCTTTCCCAGAAGAGCTGCCAGTATCCACACAACCCATCTTATTAAAGATTTGATTCTAATTGGCCTGGCTTCCAGGCTCCAGCTCTTAGGAGGCGAGAGGAGCCAAGTTAGGTGTGGAGGAGTGACTGAGAGCGCCTGCCTGAGCACTGCGGGAGGGGGGGGGGAAAGAGCCCACCTGAGGAAGCGCGAAGCGCGAGTCAGCGACAGCATCGGTCAGCGACAGCACAGGGCTCAGCATAGAGTGAGTGCCCCTCAACCCCACAGGCCCTGGGAAGGTCACACTAGACCAGGGTCAATGCAGTTTCTGATGATACACTGCCCTCCGCCTCCACCAACCCCACTGAACCCCTTCTAATTAGGTTAGAATGTGGGGCTTTCAGAAGGGCTCTAGCAGGCCCGAGCATGGCAAGCATGGCACTGGAAGATTTTGCCTTTTACTCTTCTCCATCTTGCTAAAAGACCATTATATTCCTAAAGCAGGCCAAGGTCTATTCCCTTATTTGGCCACCTCCTCCTTGTTAGCCTGACCACCAAGCTCCAGCTATCAAAGTATTGAAGCCCAGAAATCAAAATTAAACACCTCATTCTAACACAGGGTTTCCCCCTTTCCCCTTTATAAACTGCCATTTGCCTGTGGGTCACATCTATCCAGAGGCCGTCCTTTGTCACTCTGGGGCACATAAATCTACTCTGCACTGAGACCTTGGTCTTGGTGTGTCCCGTACCGACTGGCCCTTTCAGTACCCACGCACACAGAATCTCTGCAGCTTTAGAAACTAGTGAACTCTCTGGAAGTGTTCTCTCTCTCTGTCTCTCTCTCTCTGTGTCTCTGTCTCTGTCTGTCTCTGTCTCTCTCTGTCTCTGTCTCTCTCTCTCTTCCCCCCCCCCCGCCTCCTGCCTCTCTCCCCCACACACAACTTGTCTTGGAGCTCATCTTCCCCTGCTCTCTACTCCCCTCATGTAGAGCAAGTTCATGGTTGTTTGGAGGTTTGCATCACTGGCAGTACTCTCTAGCCTGGTCCCCGCCCTTTCTCCTCTCCCAAATTTCCAGTCTCACAGTCTTAACCACCCACAGGACATTCTGACCTAGAAGTCGCTCTGGCTCTGGCCAATTTGCACTTCTGTAACAGCCTTTAGTTTCCATGGCTCCCTGAATCCTTGCAGGGAACCCACCCTGAACTCTCTTCTTTGTTTTTGGTGACACCCCTGTTTAACCTTGCTACCTCTCAGCAATATTGCTGTGGAAGCCCACTTCCCTTAGGAATCAAGCCAGCCGTGCCTTTCTGTTGCAGAGATGATGCCTGACCAAGACAACTCTCGCCCTGTCTCCCAGTGGTTCTCACTATCTGGCTTCTACTCGTTTTGTTTTTTAACAAATGCATTCTTCAATTTTTTGAAGTATGCATTCCTTTGAGAAGTAAAGAAAACAAAGGACCCTCTCCTCAGAAAAAGTGCAGGCACACTCTTCCATTCCTATCACTTATCTTATGCGACTAAGGGCTGACACAGACACCCCGAGCCACCCACAGTTGAGTATATGAGCCTCAGGTGTATGTGTCTGCCCCTGTCCTCTGCCCTTGACGATTTCCACTTGCTTACACATGCCATTCTCCACCCTGACTCCCATTTACTTAGATGTTCTTGCTTTCCGAGTCTCTTGGTCACCGGGTGACTCTTCTGCACACAGCCATCTCTGATATTTGCAGGGCACTGGCCCCCAGATTCACACATCCTTCCTGACAGGTCACATTGCTCTCCCCTGAGAAATGGGGCTGACTGGCTTAGATTTGGTTCAGCATGTTGTCCATGGTGGTTTTAATGAATATATCTCATGACAGCCACTGGTAGCCAAGGACTGGTTTAAACACATTGTTACTGTTACAGGTGGGTGAGAGAACAATACTCCACTAAATGTAGACAGAGAAAACCGGTCCACTAAAATTCCACCTGTACCAACAACAGGAAGACAGATAAAGCACCACTGTGGCCAAATCCATGCCATTCTCTGATACTTGGTTTTAAAGCACTGAGCACAGCTGCACCAGTCCAAACATCCTCTTAAAAATTACTTGTCTACTTATATCTTATGTGCTGGGGTCCCCTGGAACTGGAATTACAGACAGTTGTGAATTGCCATGTAGGTGCTAGAAATTGAACCTGGGTCCTCTGGAAGAGCAATCAGTGCTCTTAACCACTGAGCCATCTCTGCCGCCCCAGACCAAACATTCTTAACGCATAGGGAAGGGCTGTGATGTGACAGGAGGGGTCTCTGATCTTGAACAAAGCTGCATGGATCAAAAGAAGCCCTGACACGAGGCTCACAAAGGACAGTGTGGCAATCTTGGCTGCCAGCCAGACACGATGGGTGTTCATTCCTTACATGTTCCAGTGGTTTCTATTTTCCCAACTGTCTAGATGTGTAGCCGGGGACAGCTGACTTTTAGTCTCAGGACCAGAGTGGACAGCTACCACTAGCCTTTGCTTCAAGGTCACTGTGGACAGGGTCACTCTGGCCACACGACAGGGAAGAGGCTGTTAGGCTCCCTCGGGACACCAACATGGCTGGTGAGTGAATGGTGCAGGCTGCTCCAGGCAATGGCATGAGCCTGGCAGCCAGAGTTCCAAGATCCCTGGCCAACCCTCCCAGGACCAGAGTCTCACAGGCTCTAGAGCTACTCAGCTGCCCAGTTCAGTATTTCCTGGGAACACTCTTGGGGAAGGGGCTGGAAGGTCCTTACAGCAGGGAGCATGATTGACAGGCAAGCTCTTTCCTTTGCAGAAAATTCTCAAGTTTCCTGTGTGTCCCGGGCTTTCCCTGCCAGGGCAAACTGTGCCTACAAGGGGGAAGTGTGGCGAAGGCTATTTAAAGGCATGATGCTACCAGCTGTTTGTAGCGATCGCTTCTCAGCTTGGATCCTCATTAAGTCAGTTAAGGGAGGGGAAGCGGGTGCAGGAAGGGGAAAATGACAACTGGTGCCCACCCATTTATAGATGTTTCTAGAGCACTGTTTTCAATTATTTCACTTTTTATCAGAGAAAACGAGGAGCTGCCAGGGCACAGCATATTAATGGTACCAGGTATCTGCATCTGTTACCAAAGGCAAAGTGTCCAGGAAGCTTCCCCAGTGTGTGATGTGGTGGGAAAGGTTCCTTGCCTCAGCATTAGCTGGCCACGGGCGGGAGTGGGGGCAGGAGACAGATGTCTGGCATCAGCCAAGTTCCTCACCATACTCACGCTAGAAGTCTTAGTTACAGACCAATTGAGAGTCCATTATGTTTTAGGGTAAAATAAGGTTCTGAGACTCTTGTCTGATTGAAGCCTCATTTGTTCAGGGTTTCAGAAAACCCGAGAATCCCAGAAAACAACATGCTGAGGGAAGGGATCCCAGGCTGTGACTGGGCCAGTTCTGTGTGGAGCAGGGCAAGGAGCCAGGAAATGCAGCGCTTAGCAGCCCTCCTCCTCTTGGCCTTGGACCCAGGGCAGATACACTTCTCTCTGGATACAGCTCTCTCCTCCACACAGTCAACTGACTGAAGCATGTGGCTGCAGGCTGTGGATGGCAGGTCAGGCAGAGTAGGTTCTGAAGCCCGCCAGACCTCAGCTTCAGGCCTGTTCATGTGCCTTACTAGCTGGATCCCATGGGCAAATGACATTAGCTTTTGTTTCTTCGTCTACAGTATGGAATGGTTAGGTGGCTACCTTAAAAGGCTCTTAAATGAGATGGTCCAAATAAGCACTGGACATAATAAGTGACCTAACAGATGATCAATGATGCCAGCTGTTACTATGGGGACCAGGCTGGGTCTAAGCAGAAGGGAGAGGTTCACGGTTTCCAGAAATAGCCATAAGCACCATGTGGGACTGTGAAAGAAGGGTGCCTTCTATGTGGAGAGGACAGAGGTCTGAGGGTCCCTGTCCTCACTTCATCTTCTTCCCCGGCTTCTTGACTGAGCCCTCTCCTTTCCCATATATCACACAGAGCTGGCAGCCAGGTCAGTGAGATGGCTGTTCTTACATTGGACCTGCAACTATGGTCATCAGGACATACTACATCTTTTGAAATTCAGTCCTCACCTGTTTGGTGGCATCTGAGGGTGAGCTCTACAGCCAAAAGTACCCCTGGATCCTCACTCACCTTCTCCCAAACCTGCTGGGTTTGTTATTTTGGGTGTTTTTTTTTTTTTTTTTTTTTGGTCATGAAGAAGGGTGCAGCTGTTGACATAGGAGGGGTTTAAGAGTCATATGACTAACTGATCAAGACAAGGGCAGAGTAATTTGGTCTGATTCTCAGACAGATCTTTTTATTTTGCAAAAGCCTAAACATTTGCCTTCTTCCAAAACAGGACTTAGATTAAAAAAATGCTTTTCCTTGGGCAATTGTAAGATGAGACCCGTGATGTTTTGTTTGAGCCAGGCCAGTGTGGTGGTGGGTTGGGGTAGAGTGGGCTGGGAGGAATGGTTCAGAGACATGGCCCTTGCTGCCAGCAAGTCCAGAACATATAAATCAAGCTATAGGTCGTCCCTGAAAACAGAGGCAAGTTCTAAACACCTAACAGTTCTCACTGCCTTTTTCAGTTTTGTTCTGCAGCTGTGTCTTCATCTGGCACATGTTTTTCATCAGTCACATGAAAACTGATTGTGGTATGAAAATCAAAGCAGTCCTGTAAATAGTGTAAGGCAAGTCCTGCTAATCATGCCTTGTGGTCTTTGGTCTTGCCTTGTCCTCATTGTCCTGGACCGCCACTGTAAATACTGACTCACTCTGGGTTCTTGCTTCATGTCAAAAGGCCAGGCTTATAATAGATCTCTACAAAGAGACATAGTTCCATTTTGATGTCCTTCACCCCCAACCTTCCAAAGCCCAGGTAGCAACTGTCCATCTAATTTTGGGTACCACAGTGATTGCCAGTCGGAGTCTGGCTGTTGTAACTTGGGCCATGGTGGTCTGGCTCTCTGGTATGGGGTTTAGGAACATACATGTGGTTGTAATGGTTCATGGACAGTCTTGCTATACATGCCAGTCCTTGAGCACCTCTGGTTTGTTTCCAGAGTGGGGTTTGAGGTGGGTGTGTCTTAGCTTATAAAAAAGAGGAATTGGCATACTATAATGTCTTAATATCAAGCTGAGAACATAATGCCACACGCTGATGGCTTCAGGCACAGGCTGGGCCCTAGTCTTCCTTAGACTGAATTCCATGACGCTCTGTGCACCAGTGTCAGGCCTGCATGGCCTGACTTGGTTGGGGATGTTTAGACTTGTGTCTAGACTGTGTGTTAGGCAGCTCGCCTTCTCACCTATAAGAAGGCTGAGGTTGTGGTCTTGACATTGCTAAACTCAATCAACAGCTGTTGGAGAAGAACTTCAGAGACCGCTTCTACACATCAAAGTATTGGGATGAAATCTGGTTCCTGCCAAATCATAGGGTATTTAAAATCCTAAAGTGGTCAGGGTTACCTAGTGGTTCTTTGCCATTCTGAAGCACTCTGAGAGGGTCTTCCAGAACCTGGAGATGGGAGATGCTCTACAGAAACTTCTGCCTACAATCTGGACGGTTCCTTTGGAGTCAGAGCAGCTTGTAGCTAGTTGCTGCAATTGTTGGGGCCAGTATTGACTCCCCAGGATACAAATACTCTGGTTCCCTCCCCATGCCCCAGTGCAGTGCATGAGAAGGTAGAGGAAGAGACCACAGGGCTAGCTGGCCAAAGGAGAGGGAGGAGAGGATGTCCAGAGGCCTCAAACCTCCTGAGCCACAGGCCTGGCTTGCTCTGCTGGGCTTTCATCTCAGACTGAAGGCCTCTGTCAAATGACAGCCAGTTCCCCACACCCTGTGGAAGGCAGATCCCTGCTCATATTCATCCATCTTTGCACCCCCAGTTTCACACTGAGTATTGTGCACACAGCAGCCCTACATGGATTCCTCAGATTTGGGGGGGCGCTTTAGAACAATATAATCCTATAACAGAGGGCTCACAATTGTCACAGAAAAGAGTGAACAGAGGGTAGATTGGGCAATGGCCTCCTACTGTGCTGTAGAATCATGGTATGTCCACAGTGGCTTTTTCTGTAAGCCCCTCAAAGGTTGAAATTAGGATGGCCCATCCTTAGTGTCTGATGCCTGCCTTCCTCAGACCCCATTACAGGTGAATTCCAAGCTGGTGCATGAATGAATGGAGTCTGCTCTGAGGGTGCCTGGCGGTGCAGGGGCTGACAAGCAAGTCATCTCATGTTTCCTCTCTAGTCGGTGTTGTATCTATCATAACCAATTGTTGAAAGGCCGGGAGGGCAGTGTGCTCATGTGGCTACTGAGGACTGGCATGGTCTGGCTGCATTGCAGCACTCGTGGGTGTTGGGAACTGAGGAATGGTGTGCTGCTGGGGGCTTGGGAGGCCAAGCAGAGCCCAGCCCTGTGTTCACCTGGTCTCATTCTGCCTATTATGCTCACACAGGAGATCCTCTGGTTACTCTGCCCAGGGCAAGCAAGAATCTAGCAGAGGCCAGGATGTGATGGCAATGTGAAGGCTCGTGGAGGATGCAGGCATCTGACCATAGCCCTGGCCACAAGGAGGGGTACTCATTGGCTCACCTGCTAGGGGGAACTGACCACCTATCTGATGGTGGTGAGACACCTTCATGGTTGCAGATGGCCTTCCACTGGTTAGTAAGCAAAAGGGGAAAAACCAAAGGATGACCCCCACAGAGGAAGTGCTCAGGCCACCAGCAGGGCTGACCGCAGGGAATGTGGGGTCTCAACACATGGAGGAGGTGCCTAAGAATTTCCATTCAGCATCACTGGGCATTAGCCTAGACTCGGGGAAAGGGCAAAGATCACCCTTAGGACATCAAATTTTTGGAGGCTTAAAATAATCCTCTCCCTATAGGGAGAAACTTCTTGGGAGGGGGACTATGATGTATTGTTTACCAGTAGAGTGAACATTAGCCATCAAGGTGAGAAATGGGCTCCATCCCTAGGTCTACTAAAAGAAAAAGTTCTTTACTTCCTTAACTACAGGGGAGTAAGAGGTATTGGTTTGCCCATTCCCAATATCATTTTAGCTGAATGTTCTTCTCATCCACTAAAACTTTTGTTAGAATAGCTAACTACCCAGTGATGAATTTCAAGCTACTCATGGACAAGTACCCCTGTATTTGTTCTGTAGATGCTCAAATGGCCCTCCATCTTGCAGTGTGTCTATAGATACAACTGGTACCCCTGCCCTAGGTAATTTCTCAGCAGAATTATGACTGTGATAACAAGACACAAAAGAGATGAACCCGACCTTGCTTGCCCATTTGGTTCCTTGGAGTTTAATTCACCTGAGTGAACCCTGAGGCTTGTTTGGAAGGAAGAAAAGGGACTCCTGGAAAAGTATATGTAGTCCACGCAGGTGACACTGGAGGCACCATAAATGTTCCCTAAATAATGAGTCCCAGAACAACAAAGGGTACCCAGAAGCTTTCTTTACCACAAATGTTATCTGTAAGCTTCAAACTCTCTAGAGTTGTTGCCCAGTGTTATAAAATGGGACACCTTTGATCTAAACACAATGGATGTGTGGATTGAGACTGGGGGTGCTTGAGAGAGTCCAGATGTTTCCTACTTGCTGTGTGACCTTGGATAAGCCACATTACCTCTCTGGCCCTAGAAGCCTCATGCGTAAAATGAAGAGATGGTTTCTAAGGCAACTGCTAGGTCAAGTATATTATTATCTGTCACTGTTTGTTATTAGTATTGCTTTAGTGTCAACCCACCCACATTAGTCGTAGGTAGTTTCTCAAGTGGGAAGCAGTAATTTAATAAGCGACTTCTCCCTGTGCTTTGCTAGAGGGGTTCCCTCCAAGTCTTAATAAACATTATCAGAGGCACTGCCTATGTCTGAGGCATCTATATAGCCCCTCTGTATCTCCAGATCTGACTCAGGATCCTCAGAATGATGGGCAATATCCATCCGGGCCATCTTCCTTCCATCCTTCAAGTGAACAGACAACCGGATATGCGCACACTCAGAGAGCCCAAGGCCCAGTGCTAGCTGGGTCCTGCAGGGGTAAAGAAATGCATGTGAGCAGGGCCCTGGCCCTCAAGGAGCACATGGACATTTGACTCCCTGGTCAGACAGCTGTATGCTAGTCCTGTAAGGAGCTTGGTGCTTTGCTTTTCATTATGGGCTAAGTCCTCCTTGGCTCACTCATTTACTGCGAGTGAGAAAACTTGTCTTTTTTGATCAGATCTATGCCAGGGCATTATGTAGCAGGCCAGACGTCTAGCATTTTTAATAACAATAATAATAATAATTTGCATTTATACAAGGCCTTTCATCGGGGATCTTAAAGTATATCACAAACAATAATTAATTTTCATTCGCAAGTCTGGGAGCCAGCTAGGTAGAAGCCCCTTTACTTCACAGGTCCAGGATACTTTCCTGTACCCTGAAGCATGCTGGGTGGCCCTTTTGCCTCTTGGAAATCCAACCCCTTCTTTCTTGAGGCCTGGGTTAACATCTGGCTCTGCAATGGAGTTTCCTGTGTCAACCATGTCCCAGCTAACCTGCCTTGGCTAACTGCTGAACACCAATTTGGTGCTGGAGAAACACAGCA
Source organism: Cricetiscus sungorus (assembly GCA_030556225.1). Lineage (NCBI taxonomy): Eukaryota > Metazoa > Chordata > Mammalia > Rodentia > Cricetidae > Cricetiscus > Cricetiscus sungorus. Next base: position 71,109,463 of record JANBXA010000651.1, read on the forward strand.
CTGGGAGAGATCTGAGCAGGCTGTTTGAGGAAGGGCTTGCCCTGATGGCACCTGTGAGGGGTGACACGCTCGGGTGCCTTTTGGAACAGGGAATTCAATACTTGCATAGAAGTTGTCCATTTCCGTGGTAAGCCTGGCCCGAGCTTTGCAGGTCATGTACACAGTGGTTGGGTGGCTAGAGGCTGTGCCAGCTGAGCTGGGTCCCACCTCCGTGAGTGTTACAGGGAGTCTCCTGAGTGTTTCTGGCTTTGGTCTGCCAAGCTATAGATGCATCTCTTGGGACTACTTTTCTCCAACCCTGAGAGGTTAACTCTAGTGCTTTCTGGGCTTATCTTGGGGCAAGTGGAAGCAACACCTCAGTGACACTGAAATGCCCAATCGACTACTGACAGAATGGATGTTCTTTCTTCTTATTCTACTTTAGTGCTGGAGACTGACCCAACATCTTGATATACACTAAGCAAGAGCTCTACCACTGAGTTATATCTCTTGTCCACTTACAGGGCTATTTTTCTTCAGGTTTCAAATTTTATTTCATTATTTTATGTATATGGGTATTTTGCTTGCATTTGTCTGTGAACTACATGCATGACTGGTAGCATACAGAATACGCACAAAAGAAGGCATTGGATTCCCTGGAGCTGCAGTTATAGATGGTTGTGAGCTGCCATGTGGGTTCTGGGAATCCAACCTGGGTCTTCAGGAAGAGTAGTCAGTGCTCTTAACGGCTGAGCCATCTTTCTTGCTTTACCCACAATTTTTGAGACAGGGTCTCATTATGCAGTGAATTCACTATTTAAACTACGCTGGCCCTTGAACTCACAGAGATCCACCTGCCTCTGCTGCACAGTGTTGGGGTTAAGGATGTGTGCCACCACACCATGCTATGGTTCTGTTCTTCACTCCATGCCAGAACAATTGGTTTCAATTTCTAAGGCTAGTTTCTGTAGAAGATCCCGACAAATAATATCCTCTAAGTTTTTGTTGTTGTTCCGCTCCCCTCTCATTTTGTCCTTCTGCTCCAGTCATTGAAATACATACTTGGTATTAAACTTAAGAAAAGGATGTATCATGGTGAGCTGGGAACCAACAGAGAGACAAGAGAGACCAAGATCTTCTTGCCCTGGGAGTCGGAGGCCAGGAGGCTCTGGACTTGAGTGAGAGGCAGAGGTGCAGCACATGGAATCATTTGTGAAGTTGATTTTCAAGAAGCCAGCTCTCCTGGAGATGACACCTCCTCTCTCAAGTGATTTCTGGATCCTTGCCGCTCTGTTTACTGCCTGAGAGGACACCCGCCCTCCCCTCCCAAAAGCCCCTTGTCTGAGTGAGCTCTTTCTTACAGCAGCTTACCATGGAAGGGATTTTGAGCATGCCTTCAATGCTGTTTTTCTAAAAATTGCTTGTGGGGACATAGCTACCTCCTGTTATGTTACTTGATTTCCTAGAGCCTGGTCTAGAACTGGAGGATCAATTCTGGTCTAGGCTTGGCCTGGGCCATTCCTTGGGAGAAGACTGGGAAAGGACAAAGGGACTGTAGATGGAGCTTCCTGGTTAGTCGAAGGCCAGAAAAACACCCTGCAACTGTGTTAGCATCAGAACTAAATCCAGATACACACCCATTGCCTGCTCTGTGTTTGGGAATGTCCTTGGGTTTCTCTGCTTTGGGCAATAAAAGCACACTGCCAGACACTGGAAGAACTCAAGCCCACTTAGTTTTCTTTCTACTCTTGCTCTGTTATCTGAATCTCTCTCTCTCTCTCTCTCTCTCTCTCTCTCTCTCTCTCTCTCTCTCTCTCTCTCTCTCTCTCTCGTTTGTGTGCATGTGTCTGAAGGGCTAGCGGTCAACTTCAGGTGGTGTTCCTCAGGAGTTGTCCACTTGTCTCTTGAGACAGGGTCTCTCACTGGTGCCTGAGGACTGTTATTAGGCCCTGTGAGACCCAGGGATCCCCTGACTCTGCCTCTTCAGTCCTAGGGTTTGAGTGTGAAGCACTGTGCTTGGCTTTTTGCATGTATGGGTGCTAAGCCTTAAACTCAGACCTTCATGCTTGCATAGCAAGCACTTCACCGACTGAGTCATCTCCCTCCTTGGAAGGCTTCCAGAGAGATCTGGACCCATTGTCTAACTAGTGTCGGGCACCATGTAAGTTTCCAGTGTTTGCTGGTTAAGAGAATGAACTAACTTAGCACTTGGTATTTTGTAATTTATAATGTGCTCTTAAAAATAACTTCATTGTAATCCAAATAACAGAATATAAAGGATAGATTCTGCTACTCTACTCCATAATAAGTAGATCCTTTTATATTTTACTCTACAATAACCACAAACAGACTTGCAGTGAGGCTGGAACATCCCAATGTTAGACAGGGACCTGTATGTAACCAAGTATGCTGCCAACAGCACACTACTAGCTTGGGAGGGTCTCTGGTGTCTTCTATGGCCAATGAAGTTCAGACACGGGACAGAAAGAACATGGTCTGAAGTGTACTGTGTTCTACGTGATAGGACCCTTGGAGTGCTGCCTCAACCCTGTCTGTATCCAGCCATCATGGTCTGCTTGCACAACATCAGGAGCCTGGTGGCTAGAAGCAGTGCACTTATAATCTCAGGCCCTGGTTAAGTCACAGGTCACATTCTACCAGACGTGGCCAGTTCCATACTGACCCATTTGCCCACCTTGCTATTTCTTCATGTGGTAGATGGTACTGATGTGCACATCTGCCCTTCATCCTCACAACTCCATCTTCTGAGGCCAACAAAAAGGAAATACTGCATCCATAGGACATGGGTGTTCCTTAGTAGGGAACTTACTGTACTTTATAGGTTAGGGGCTCAAGACAGTGATGAATGACATTCCCTCTCTTCCCACAGTCTTTTCAAACTGAGAACAAGGCCAGGAAATAAATAGAAGGATTCAACTATTGCAGGCACCCAGCCTCTCTTTCTTCTTCCTCCTCTAGCCTCTGGGAGCCTATGTCAGATGCAGGCTGAGAAGTAGAAGATGGAAATCTTTCAAAAAAAAAAAAAAATCCATTCACATGCCTAGTTCAATGATAATTCCCAGCATGAACTGAGGAGTAGAATCAGATCTGACCACAATGCAGGATCCATAGGGAACTCATCACAGTCTTCTGCAAATAGTTCTGACAGCATATTGTGTGGGGTGGCTGCTGTCCCAGTGGAATGCCGTCCATCACTATACCCATTGGGCAGCATGTAACCCAATGCCTCAGGAATGAGGTCAATCCCCCATGAGGAGCCCATCTACCCTGGACCTCTGAGCACATTTCCTGGTGCTGTTTGTGTGCTGCCTTTGAGACAGCATTCCTCAAAACTGGGCTAGTTTTAGGTCAGAAGTTGGCAAGGAAGGACCAACATGAGGCCCTGCACTAACAAGGCCTGAATGAGATGACCACATCTCTGTTCCCAGGCATAGAGCACCCAACCTTCAATCCTGAATCTGGGAATCATGTCCTATTGCAGTCTTGCTATGGGGTGAGGGTGGGGGGTAGCAATGAAAGGGTGTTACTAGTGACCATCCATGTTTGCTGGGATCTCAAAGGCAAGGGCATGTATTAGTGAGTGAGCTAGGATCATACTATAGGACCCTAGACAAACCAGGTGGGTGTCAGGAGCTGCTGATGCATTTGGGGTACAGCAACTGTCCCTGTGGTAGCATCATAAGGGGAACAATGAAAACCCCCGGCTCAGCTTGCTAAGCTGTGTGTGCATCCAGAGCTGCAGGATCAGAGAGAAGGGACAGCTCTATTCCAAGTTATCAGTGAAATTGCACCAACCCAAAGAGGGCAGAGGCGGCCCTTCCTAGTCTGCACAAAGCTTCCTTATAGATCAAAGTGGTCCTGAGAGGACCATTTTGAGTTTGGTCACTACAGAGTTGGTAGAGAACAGAGACATGAGAAGTAAATTACCAAGAACGAATTCTATAAATGACAACCTTGTTTGCAATGGCTTTGAGTGGGAAAAGGTGGCAAAGATTAAGTGCTTCCTAGGTCACATTTTAGAGGCCCTCTTTGACCCCATTGGTGGCTTTCTTACCAGAGCTCACCAATCACCTGGCCACCTTTGGCCATCTTCCCCACCCCACTGCTCAGACTGGGAGACAAGGCAAATCCAGACAGAGCAGGGGTGGAAGAGGGTTGGGCAGGCATCTGGGTTCCTAAAGACAGCATGTGGTTCTCTAACCCACCATGTTTACCAAGTGGATGAGTCACTAGTCAAATCAGCATTGCCTTCCATGTGGGTACAAATGGGTGTTCCACCTTGAGCTAAGCCACCAAATACAGTCAGTCCCATGTGGCCAAGGAAGGTCCCCCAATCTCCTACCCCCCCTAAAACCAGTAGACACCATGGGTGCCACAGCCAGCAGACCAATGACCAAATAAATACAGACATACAGCAAAACAGACTCTGTAAAAACACAGCACAATAAGCTCCCCAGCCTCTGTGCAGTTCCACAATGCCAGAGTATGTCCTGCATTGCCAACTATGGGCATAGGAAAGAGACCCTTTCCTAGTCAGCTCTTTGTTGGTCACTTTGGGGGCCACAGTCCTTGTGAGAATTCAGACCTCCTCCAGTTTATAGGGCAACACACATTCTGCAAAAAGCCAGACACTAAGTATTTTCAGCTTGTAGATCATATTCTCTGCCACAATTCAAATGTGCTCCACACTGATCATGGCTTTAGAAAAGATGTAAATGGATGGGGGTAGCTTGTTCCAATAACATTTTATTCATAAGAACAGGTGCTGGGAGTGTAGACTTTCGGACTGCCCACCAAGCCTTTCTGTAGTCTTCACCTTCTCTGTGTAGAGGAAGACAGGTGAAGTGATGCTTTCAGGGAATTATGTGGCTGTCCAAGACTGAATTTGCAAGGCTTTGTGTGGGGAATAGAGCAGGCCCAAGGGCTGCCAAAGTTGAAGGGAAAATGGCCACTTGGATAACTGGAGATTTTAAGTGAGACTTTCACCTTAGCAGAAGGGACCAACCACAGAGTGGAAAATCACAGGTTAAACATCTCTGTGTGGCTATAGTCTGTCTAAGCTGGGATAGCAGCTTGGCTTGCACTGATGAGAGCAGGGGCTATGGCTTTCCTAGTGTTCGCTGCTCGTGGTGGTTTCTCGGTGAGACTCAGACACAGTCTTAAAAAGTCACAGGAGTAGGGCTATGAAAAGAGGCCAAAAGGAACTGGGAAGCCACTGGCATCTGTCTGTGAACAATATGAGAAGAAAGCAGCAAATTCATTTTTTCCAGTCAGCAGTTAGTTCAGTATCCAACAGCTCAGAAACGGTCAGAGAGGACAAGCCCTCTTGTCCAGGCTGAGAACAGGTTGTTTTGGCTGTCAAGCATTTTCAAAACAAGTTTTCTTGGTCTCATGACAGGTTGAGGCAAGAACAAGAAAATGAAAAGAGTGGAAGATCCCATGATCATGCTCTGGGCTTCTACGTGGGCTGGCTCTGCCTGCACGGTCAAGTTTGCTTTCAGAACATTCAGATAAAACTGGTCTTAGGGTTAATACCACCTTGCCAGTGACACCATCACAATCTTAGAGTGATTCCTTTAAGAACTCTCTGGCAGCTGGATAACCATTCTAGTCTGGGAGGAATAAGAGGTCAAAGTCACTCTTAAACCCATGGGTACAACTCTGCTCAAACACACGCCCTGCTTTGTTTTAACTCTCACCTCATATCACATGGACAGGCTTCCCTGAAACTGAAGTTAAAAACTGTCTTCTCTAAGGTGGATTTTTCCACCCCAACCACAGAACCTTGGTCAGGGTGGGGCAGAGGATGCAGCAAGGAAGCATGAACAGGGCAGCTAGGATCAGCTGTGGTCTTAGGGAATGCCACCAGTTCCCACCAGTATGGTCTGCCAGGGCTTAAGAACAGCTTTAGGAGAGAGATGCAAACATACAGCTGAGCGGTGTCTCAAAGGACTGCACTTGAGCGCACCAGACACAGCCTGGGGACAGCTTATCACAAAATCCACAGAAACCACTCAGAAACAAGGGTGCTGGGAATTCTCTGCTCCCCTGAATAATCACTGAAGGCCTCAAACAGAGGACAGAAGGGGCAGAGCACTTTCCTTCTAAATCATCCTCAATTGTCTCAGAGTCCTGGAGCAGGTCTCAGTGAGTCCATCAGCATCACACTTTGGGGGGGGGGGGCCTGTCTCGAGTCCAGGAAGAGGGTGTTCACTCCATGTTGAGGCTGCCTCTTATTCTGTGAGATGTTATTAGACCACAGAGGCTGTGCATTCTACCAATGGTCTGCAGAATGTTCTGAAGAGAAAAATCCTTCACCGGACTTTTCTACTAGAGGCATGAAGGTCTGAACTGTTTGTTTAGGTCCACGGAGAGCTGGGAGAGATGTGTAGACCAGCACATGACATTCCTCCTGCCTCACACCCATCCTTACTCCCACACAGTGGGGACCATCAGCACTGCCTGTCCCTGTCATGGTCCTCTGGGTGGAGCTTTTATTACCTGATAGACAATCCTGCATTTAGATGCAGATTTCTCTGGCTTGCTTTTACTGCCTGGACTGTGCACCCCCACAGGAGGCCCCAGGACATTCAAACTTCAGAAAAACCATGTTTGTCCTTTTTAGTGTAGATATGTTCTGCAAGGGAGGTACTTCATGATAACTCTGTTTCTGTGGGAATGTGTAATGTGTGTATGTGAATTTGCATTGTGTGTGTGTGTGTGTGTGTGTGTGTGTGTGTGTGTGTGTGTGTGCACGAGCATGTGGAAACTAGAGGACAGCCTTGGCTGTCATTCCTCAGATGCTGTCCACCTTTTTTTTTTTTTTTTTTTTGAGACCGGGTCTCTCACTGGCCTGGAACTTACAAAGGAGGCAAGGCTGACCAGCCAGCAAGTCTCAGGATCTGCCCGTCCCAGCCTCTCCATCACCACAAGCAGGTGCACTGTACCTGGCTTTTCAGGTGTGGGTTCCGGGGATCAAACTCAAGCAACTTGCCAAGCTGGTACCTTGCCAACTGGTCATCTCCCCAGTTCTCTGCCTGGCATTTGTAACACTAGAGATCCAGAGTAGGTTTGGAAAGCTCTAGGCTGGCAACAAAAGGGTCAAAGGGTCCAAGACAAGGGTTCCTTTTTCAGGTTCTTGAGCTAGAGCTTGACATGAAGACATGATGCTCTGGCTACCTTTATCACCATTCCCAAGGCTAAGAAGGATCTAGTAAGATTTACTTATCTACACTAAGGTAGGCCTATGGACCAATAAACCTTATTGCAAACAGAAAAAGGGATCAAATGCCTCAATGTGTCAGTTGACAACAGTGGCTACCATTAGCTAACACTACCCCAGGCACGAAAATCACTTCCCCATCAACATGCACTTCCAACTCATACACTGAATATTGAGCAGATTAATTCCCTGGAAGTCCCTGTGACTGGCTACAGTAGCTGGGGTTCTTTGAAATACGGCTATATGGGCACTGGGTTGTACGCACAGAATAGCAACACTGCATATAATGCGATGGAGAGAGAGAGAGAGAGAGAGAGAGAGAGAGAGAGAGAGAGAGAGAGAGAGAGAGAGAGAGAGAGAGAGAGAGGGGATGCTGGAGTCCTTAGGGCTCTGCATGTGCTCTGTATGTAGTGACTTCCTATATATTTGCTGAATGAATATGGCAGCCCTTAACTGCTATGCCCTGTTTCTCCCTGTTTTGAGCATCCTAGCACTGACCTTCCATGGGACACAAAGCAATGAATTACCTTTCTTTCCCCCTTAGAAGTGACTTTAGACCTAGGTGACCTAAGCACCTCTTGACCTGACTTCTGCTTTCTTGCCTCCCATTTTCCACTGGGCATGAGTAAGTGTCTGTCTGGAAGATAGAAGTCACTGGAATTTTCTGTCCACTTCTCACTGTGTGCCACCCCCTGCTCGTTTGGAGGTCACTGTGAAGGGCCATGTTGCTTTTTGGCCTATTTTGTTGTAGTGTCCCTTACTCTTTTCTCTCATTTACAAACATCAATAAAAAGTTTAGCTCTACATCAGGTATTTTACCTTTTCTTAAAAGTCCTTTAGACTTTCAAAAAGTTATTTCTGCTCAAGAATATCCTGTGCTCACCCTGTGGATATACATAAAGGTCTCCGACCTCCTGCGTGAGCTGTGCAGCAGAGGGCTATGCCAGCCACTCCACAGCTGAGCAGGTAGGAACACATATGCAAGCTGCCCCACTCCAGCCCCAACAACAAATATGTTGTTTCCCTCAGGGAGGGGACCTACATGAGGAGGGGAAAGGCAGGAGGTCAGACACAGCTTAGGCATCATCTTGGACCAGTCTTTGAGGACACAGGATTCTAACCTTTGTACTCTGCATCTTAACCAAATTCTTCCAAGAACTGAAATTGATGTTAAAGTTCTGCATGTTTCTAGTTGGCTGGACTAGCTGGTTTTTAAATTTTTTTTCCTGTTTCCCTGTTCTGAACCTGGCCTCACTGTCAAGTTTACTTCCTTGCATGGTCACCCAACCTGGCCCTGCTGTTGGCTATGGATTTTTGTGGGATACTGAGGAAAGACTAGAGACCTATCTACTTTGTCACCCGTTTTACCTCTTTCTACCAGCTCTACTTCAGCAGGCATGAATCTAGTTCAACATGGTCCTTGTGCTGAATGATGGGATGACAGACAAGAGAGATTCTTGTTCCCACAGAAGCAAGGCCTCTGCTTGTCACCATGATCTGCACAGTAGGAATGGTCCTAATTATTCTGTGATCATTCTTTCATGCTTCCTTCTTCTCCTCCCTCCCTTTTTTTTTTTTTTTCTAGAATCCCTGCCCTAATGAGAAGTGATAGAAACAAGAGCCTTGGCTTTCTTGCCTTGGCTGGACTCCACATCACACACGACAGCCTGGAGCAGCCCTGGTGGCACCTGTCAGAAATCAAGGCACACATCTGAACAGTCAAGCCTAATTCCCAGGAAGCTGTTTTAACTTGACATCTGAAAATGTACTGCATCTAGAATTATTTTACAGGGCGTGTGTTCAGGGCATATGTGTGCACATTCCACAGCTGAAGTGTTCTATAAATATCAGATGCAGGCTGTACAAACGGCATCACGTACACAGTGTCCTTAATTCTGTTTAGTGAGATTTCAATTTGTGTCTGACCTCTGGTAACATGGATGTTTTTCAATATGGATAAGAAAAAACTATGACAAGCTATCTTAAAGATACTTTTCACTTCAAATTCCCACCAATCTATCAGAGTTCAGTGGTAACAGGTAGGTACTCGCCTACCTGTGCTTTCAGATGAGGGTACCAAGACCCAGAAAAAAATGACACGCCCTTACCAAGATCACACAGGAAATTAAGAATGGTGCCTGGATGACAGCCAGGTCTCCTAGCTTACAGCCATTATTCTTTGAATTTTTTTTGTTTTTCTATGTATGTCTTCTTCCAGTGGTTCAAAGGGAACTCTGATGTTCTTAATAAATGTACATTCCTCTTCAGTGTGTTATTAGAAGCCTCAAACCAAAACCTCTCAACCTTTTCCTTTCTGTACATTTTTCCAAGTAAGAAAATATTTGACTATAACTCATAAATAATCAGGCAGCCTTGCCTAGTAATGGGAAACACTTTCCTCAGGGCAGGGGTGGTATGATTAGAACTCATGCCTGAGCACTCAGTAGTCCTCACAATGAAGTAACAAATACCTTTCTCTGGCAAAGATGTGGCGATCTCTCAGACTCTCCATCCTCCAGCTTTGCCTTGATAAGCCCAGCTTAGGCCAGCTTCTTTTGCCTTGTGCAATTGAGGTCGAAACTTAAGCCCAAACCCTGTTTTTCACTGAGAAAGAGTGGACAGAGAGCTGAAAACCAGCCCTCTGTGGGGCAGAAAGAAGGACCAAGAAAAGATGGGCCAAGGGGTTCTGCTGAGGGGGTTTGCTCTGCTTGGTGTTCCCAGGGAGAGAGGAGGCAGGGCAGGGCAGCAAATGCTGGTGCCTGGTACAGTCAGGGCTGTGCAGGCTCCCAGAATGCCGAGAGGCTTCTTCTGGGATGAAGCTGTGTAAGCAGTGACTGATGGCCAGGCTTCTTAATGGAGCTTATCATATCACAGCAACAGATGTCAGGCTCTAATAAATAACACACTCTCTCTGACCTACGCAATTTGGAGAGGATGCCTGTTGTCAGGCAGAACTGGATCCCTCCCAGTTTTTTCTGTCAGGAAAAAACTATGTCCCTTGAAGATGCTCTTCAAACTGGCTCAGTGAGAGTCAACCATCCCATGTTGTTTACTTCGCTTCTCTCTCTGCAGCTTCTACATTTCTAAGCCCTGTGAGGGAAAGCTCAGAGGGACACAGGAACTTGGTCACAGAGAAACCCAGGCAGGCAGGGATAGTGAGCCTTGGTGACTACAGCCTTCGGCAGGCATGGCAGCTCACTAGTCCTGGGTCCTGTACTGTCCTCTCAGGGTGCATAGACAGCCCAAGGCTTGGAAAATTCCCTTTGCTTTCTCAAGGGAAGTTCAGTTGAAATAAGGTTGGGAGTTTTTAAAGGGAACTAGCCCTAGGAAACAGGGCAAAGCAAGAGACGAAGAAAAAAGTCCATGAACCACAGCAGTGGCTGAGTTGCATGTTTGTCCCAAGGTCTGGCCCCCATGGGCCCCTGGGACAGAGCTTCCTTGGAGTCTACTCTGGGCTGCTCTGCCTTCAGCCAATGAATGATTCCTCTTACCCTTCTTTGCCCTTTGTCCCATATGTCCAGGGGACTTGGGATGTGACTGAGCAAAGCCTGTCATATCTTTTACCTTCCTGATTAACTCTGCATCCTTAGATGTCAGGTGGGAGTTCTAGAAATATATACATGAAGGGAAGGGATAGGATGAAGTAAGTCATGGGCCTGGAGACAGTTATCTGGTCCTCACCAGGGTTTTCCCTAAAACTGAGCCAAGTGTGGATGAAAAGGATGAGAACCACAGAGCTAGAAGATTCCCAAGCTGCCAGCTCAGTAGGCATGGGGACTTGTGGGAACTAGGTGGACTATAGCTCAAGCTCACTAGAAGCAAGGCATCAGTAGGTGGCTCAGAAGGGAACAACAGAGAGACAAGAGGAGTGGTCCACTCCTGGGGAGTTGAACACACAAAGGAGCTCACACTGGGACTGCTTGGATATCATGCCCTGACCTCCGAGGAGTCTCAGGCAATTGCAATTGCAACTTCCACATCCTAGTTCAGAGGCCCAGGGGCCCTGGAACAACTACAGGGGCCATGGAGAGGGCTGGAGATGGGGCTTCAAATTCTGATGCCGCATCTATCTTCATCTCTTGAATCAAGAGGAAGAGATCTATATTTAGGCATTTTATTTAAAGGACTAATGTTCATGAGACTGGATTTGTTAATAAGAACTTTGAAGAAAAAAACCAACCAAACAACCCATATTATATTTGAGAATATTAAAGTAGTGACAATGAAAAGTCATTGAAATAATTTATAATGTACAATTAAAAAGAGACTTGCTAGGGACGTTATTCTGCACAGACAAATGATAAGAGTATACAGTGAAAAGACAACATGGGAAGCCATGGACTGCTTTAAGATGGTAAAAAAAATATTGTTCTGACCTTGAGGCAAGAGGGAATATGGAAAATGGTCTGGGAGGCACATGATGAACTACTACTGCATGTTGTCTAAGGAGCATTTTTGAACTATCTTTAAGTGATTTCTCTTGTTATGGATTTTATGTGGGACAAACCATTAAAGTAGGTGCTTTTGGGGTTAAGTTCTATTCTAAGATCACTTGGGTTTCTGCTAGGACCAACCTGATGCTGTACATGATGGGATTCATGAATAATCATGCCATCTATATGTAGACATCATTGACCAAACAGTACTATAAAAATGGTTGCCCATTCCAATCTTCTAGATAGGTATAAATTACCTACATGAAACTAAGGTATCTTATTTTGCCTTTTGTTTTTGTCTTTTAAATTGGTTACTTTTATACAGATTAAGCAACTGAAGGATGAGATGTAAATCCTTAGGAGCCCTGAGCCTAAGGTTTTAGAATCTCCTATCAGGTCACTGGGGTTTGGAGCTCTTTATTGTAGTGTGGCTTCATGTTGATGACATTAGCTTTTATTTGAAAATCTCCAATATCCACTGCATGCTTGCCACATGCCAGGCTCTGTCAGACATCCAATACATTACCTTAAACAGTAGGTAGAATTCTATGATTCTATGTTCCCTCTAAATCTGAGATATTTAAAACAATGGGTTCCATTCCAACAATTAGGTTTTCTTATACGGTACAGATGACTTTTTGAAAGGGAGATTAACTGATTCAGTGGAAGACTCTTTAAATCTGGCTATGGAGGTTGGGGACACAAGTTAGAGACTGGAAATACCTGGAGGATTTGATGTACCATGGCAGGCTTAACAATGGAGGGGTTAAGGCAGGGAATGAAGTCAGCTTCTAGCTACTGAGAGTGATCTCCAGATGACATCTAATAAGGACATAGGCACCTGAGTCCAACTATCCCAGGGAACAGAACTCTGCCAACATCCTGAATCAACTTAAAAAAGTCTTAGCCTAAATCTTAATTGCAGCTGTCTAGACCCATACATAGTATGTGGACCCCTAGCCCACCAAAACTGCAGAGTAGAAACCTACAGTGCTTTACAATGGGAAGTTTGTGGCATTCAGTTAGACAGCAACAGAGGACCATAAACCCTATGTGACATGCAGTGACGCTCTAAGCAAGTCTTTACCAGTTTATAGACAAGGAGACAAAGACTAGGAGAATTATACATATCCCCAAAGTCGCACAGCTAATGAATGGCAGAGAAAGGTTAAAACAGCTGCTAGGACTTCAGGATCAGTGTCCTTAAACTGCCACACACATTTCCTGTCTGCAGCATGCTGCTGAGATGCCAGCTCCCCATGGAAGGGGACTTAGGCTAATGGTGGAGAGTGGGGACTGTGTCTGTCTAACTGTCTGGGAATATACAGTGAGGCTGAGCTCAAGGAGCTGAATCTTTGCTGAGTAAGAAGCTAGTTATGTATCCTGAGGAGTTCTTTATCTACACAAAGGGACATAAGAATTTCTGCAGGGTTGCTACAGTGGTGATCCTCTATTAGAAAGGACGCACTGTTACCAGTTAAGTCTACAGGGAAAGCAGAGGCACCTGAGTGTCATGACTGTAAGTCTCAACATTCTTGACCTATACATTGGCTATGATCTCTCTGATGGTTTGTTCTGAAAAAAAGATTTTAAAACTAAATTTCTGCTGGGTGTGGAGACTTGCCCCTTTAGTCTCAGCAATACATGGGTAGAGGCAGGTAGATCTCTGAGTGTGAGGCCAGCCTGGTATACACAGGATAGCTAAGGCTTAGCTGAGATCCTATAAAAAAAAATTTCCCCCTTTGTCAAGGGAATGATTCCCTACCACCTTTATCTACAAATTCCAGAAGGAAGTGGATTGTAGTTTTCCTTTGGTTAGAAGAAAAATTTAAAGCTCGTTTACTATTAAAAGTCTATTGTGGAATCCACATGCAAAACCAAAACATATCAATATCATAGCACATAGGATAACTGAGGGCATAATATAGAGACTTACCTTGTTTTAGATTTAGGCTTTTACATTAGGAATGAACCATTGTAATATTAATTAATAATAGGTATTATTAATGTTAATTCATGTGTCAAGGCAAGGTAAAAGGTTATATTTATTGCACATTTAACCAAAATATATTAAGAGACAGAGTTAAGAAGCCAATGGAAGGTATAAGGGAGTGAAAGAGAAAAGAAAAAAACTTCAATATACCAAAAGAACACAAGAAGAGAAAACAAAGGAATTGAGAACAGAGGAAATAAAAAATTAAAACAAATAGCAAGATGTAGGACTTAAACTTATTGAGTTAATTTGTTATATTAAGTACAAACAAATCAAATAACTCTATTAGAGGACACAGACCATCAGGATAGATTAAAAAAAAATCTAAATGCATGGAGATTTTAGGACACAAAGCCAGAGATGAAGTAAAACAAAAAAGGGATGAAGAAAGACAGCACACAAAAACATGTAGAAAAGAATCTGCTACTACTATTTTAACATTAAAGAAGACTTCTGGTCAAAAAGCCTTACCGGATATAGACATTCCATAATGGCAGAAGGACCCATATTAACAAGACATAAGTAAAACAGCCCACCATAGACTACTGTTTTCCTTTCCTATCAGCTGTGATTTGCCACTGCTTTCTGGAACAGCAGAGACCACTGTACTAAATAACAGTAGCCCACAAAAATAACACAATTTCAAAATCAAATATGGATTCTACTGAATACATGTTGCTTTCAGACCATTACACAGCTCAAAAATTATAAACTGAGCCATTGTAAGATGGAGACAGTCTTTACTGAAAAATCTGTCCACAGCATTGTAAATTATACTACAATAAAAAGATAATTACAGCAAGCTTTTGCCTTTAAAGATCTCACCATTTGGTTAAGGAAACAGACATATATAAAGATGTGAAAACTAAAAACAGCATAAAAGAGATTCTAGAGAAGCATGTGACCAGAGTACAGGACTGGGAAAAGGTGGCGGAGGGCTGCTTGAGAGTTTAGAGAAACCCATATGGAAGGCGGCTAGAGGATGAGAAGAGAGCCTTGAGCACAAGGCACTGAGGGATGGAGCAGAAGGGAAATTTCCCGTGTTCACCTCACTGGCTGCCCCTTCCTGGCAAGTCCATTTAGCAGCAGGGAGTACAACCCTGTCTTAGAAGATGAAGTTCAGAGAGATTATGCAGTCTGTCCAAGGCTACAGAGCTTATAGGATTAAACTCTGTGGTCCGAACTGGGGCATGATTAACCCCAGAACCCGTGCCTGCTCACTCTGGGCTATTGTACTTGTTAAGCGCAGAGCTGGCTGCGTTGACATCAGCAAGAAGTGCTGTGGTAGGAAAAGCTCTGGCTTTTCAGTGCCAGAAGTATCCATCCTTTCTTAGTGCACATGGTTAGAACCCTGCTCTTAACAGCAGTATAAACAGCTGATTTCACTCAAAGTTCTCTGGGACTGTTCTAAACCCCGAGAGTGTTTATGTCGTGGGCAGAGCTCCCCAAGTGAATTATAGCCTTTTACATACTGTGTACAGTATCTTCACAGGCTACAGAAACGGGGCATGCAAGGAATGCTTCAGACGACCTTTCTCTTTGTTTGACGTTTTCCTCCATGCCTTCCCACCAGCTTTCAGACAGCACCACAGGACAATTCTTGCTTATGTCTACCCATTACCTGGCCTTTGACATAGCCCTGTGCAATTACTCAGTTCAGTTAAAGAACGGGGCCTTTAAATGATTTCTTCTAGTTAGCAAGAGCTGCTGGCTGTCTCTCTTATTACATCTAAAATGGATTCATCTTCACTGAAGTAGAAGGCAGATTTCTTTAACACGACTTCAGATGTTTTCTTTAGACTGGTGTTAACATAAAGCAAATGTGTCTTGAAAGTCTGAACCAATCTGTGAAGACAAGTAGGCTTCACTTACACTATTCCTGCACTGAAATCACAGGCTCATGGTCTACAGCTCCATAAAGACTTAGTTCATACACGCTAAAATGCCTGCTTAAGAAGTACACACACGCACACCAAGACAGCTTTGCCATGGAAACCACAAAGACATGTCTGGTTCAGACTCTGCAGCTCATACCACAAATAATGGCCCATCTTCTAAGGGCAGAGCCTATGTATACACAGGGAAAGATCAGACAACTAAACAACTGCAAGACTTCAAACAGAAACCTTACTTTATATTTGCTTTGTTCCATGCCATTTCAACATATGTCTTAATAGTTGTTACTAGTTACATTTGCATATGTTTGTTTATTCCTTAAATAGAACTTTAGATTTCAGTATACTGGATATAAAGGAAAAATATAGGGAGAGAGGCACACACGTTTCAAAATACAACTCTGGGTTGCACATAGGAATTTTGGGTGGTTGGAGTGTTGGAGAAGGGCACTCTATTGCTGAATCCGAGCCTACCTACCGTACGTGAAGGTTTTGTACTACAGAGACAGTGGGAGATGATAGGAGGTTCCCCTTGATCAGGAAATGGGAGGCAAGAAGGAGTTTTAAAAAAATCAACCAGTTTCTAGGCCTGGAAGGCCATCTTTTGTTAGTAGGTTCTTTAAAACTGTCAGAAATTTGGTGTGATTCATCATGCCACCCTCAGCATGGCACAGAGTGCCTGGGTCATGGTAGATGCTTAATACTGGATGAGTAAATGAAGATGCTTACAAGGCAGTTTTCATTTCTATGGTTCTTTGGCTCTGCTCATCCTTCAGCTGGGATCACAGGTGTGTGTACATGGCTGCTCAGAGTGGTAAAGCAGTAAACACATGTCACACTGTGATTTACTTTTGGAAACTAGCATTTCAATCCATGGCTCCTCCAGGCTACAAGGCAAGAGTCTACAGATTGCTGTTCTAGACAATGAAGTCTTATTGACCAAAAGCAATCAACATGTTTCTGTATCAACCTGATCCTTATGACTGAAGTGACAGATGTTCACACTCAACTGTGCAGGTCAGCTGACCTCAACTTGTATTGAGGCACACCTTTCATAGCACTTCAATCAAGCCACTATCTGAGTAACCCAACATACAGAAGAAACATAACATAATTCAAAAGATACAGCACCCCATGAAAAAGTAGCTACTGAATCCATATACAGACTACCTACTCACTAGGAACTCTGTTCACCAACATTTGAAATCTACCATTTTAAATATACACAAGGAACTGCATTTTTTATTATTGACCTTACTTACTACAACTCAACTTGCTATTTAGTATTTTTCTAATTCAAATAGAAAGGTGAAGTTCTTATATATCCTGCAATACATTTATCAAACAAAACAAAACAAAACAAAACAAAACAAAAAAACCCACTCATGGCCAGCCAGTCCTAGAGATCAACAGAAACAGAATGAGGGGACATCAGACCCAGGTCAATGTCCCTGTGATGAGGTGACATAAGTCTAAACTGGAGATAATTCTGACTTCCAATATTCTCTGCTGTTACTACTAACTCTGCCATTGTGGCACAAAGGCAACCATGGATAAGTGAAGATTGTAAAAAACAAGCCCAGGGCAGAATTGAGCCTAGTGAGCAGTGGCTAGTTGACCCCCGGACTGCATACACACTGATCTTCTCTAAAGAAGTAACAGTGGATCCACTTACTTCGCTCTCTTGGCCATTTCATTTCCATCCCATCTGGGGCTGTATGGGTAATTTTTTTGTGCTTGGGAGTAAAGTTGTCCACTGTTGGTAAAATGATAGACGGACTGAAAGGTGAGAGTCGGCTGATCTCGAGGAAAAAACAGGGGCAGGTCAACTGGAAATGAAGAAAAAGGAAAAGAAAGTTAGGACTAAATATTCAAGAAGTTAAGTCAAACAGTTAAAAGTTAAGATAATTCTTTGGCTCTATCAGAATGTTGGGTACATGAAGGCTGGAAACAAAAACACGGCTTGAGGTTCAGATCAAAGCTGTGGAGTGAGGGTGAGGGGCCAAAGGACCTAGGGTTTCATCCTGTCCGCAGGAGTGCAAAATCTAGTTAGTAGCAGATCACACATGAAGTCCAGTGTCATCACCCTGAAGCATGCTGTGAAAGTGCTGAAAGATCATCACAGGACACATGTGAGAGAGTCATAACCAGGACGGCACCCCACATTGTCTGAAGTCCTGAGCCCTGGCCTTGCCCGTCCGCTTCTGCAGAGCCAGCTGCGTAACTGTGTTAAATTTTGATTATGCCATAAGCTCTTCAAGAGTGGGTCAGGGCCTTCGTCATCTGTAATTTGATGGGGTGAGGGCAGGATGGAAGGTGGTTTTCAAGAGAAAACTTGGAAAAAGGACAAAGAGGGCCTTAAGTAATCTACTTTATAGGATGCGCCAACTAGACTACCAGAAAAATAAAATTATCATTCTGCTTCCAATCAAGCAGCGAATCTCCAAACTCAGCACTTTCTATTTTCCCCACATGTTACCACATATATTTATATCTCCTAAATCAAAGGGAGCTCCTTAATGGTCCATAACAGGGACAAATGTGAACACAGACTATGGCTGCTGGTAAAGGAGGGTTCTGTCTAAACCTCCCTGATAATGTATAGTATGTGCTTTATCATTTCATTTCCAGGGTAAGTCAGGTTTTAAAAGTAAAATCACTTGTTAGTTTTAGCAGAGGCAAGCCATCCCCAGAAACAGACTGTTTGAACATTCTTTGAGGTAGACAACGTTTATATAAATGTTACCATTTCTAGAACCCAGAAGAGGCACATTCACATATGTGATCACAGCATGTATAGAATTTTAGAGCTTGGCCAAGTAAGTTTTAGATACTTTGTTATTTACAACTCTATGAAGGCAACATTGTTTTTAAAACCTGAACTCAACAAGTGAGTGAACTAGGAAGAACAGAGTTTATCAACCTTCTCACAGACAGGCAGCAGTAGAAGGCAAATCTTTGGCCCCCACTGTATAACACTACTCCCCCCCACCCTGCACTGAAGAGCACTCACATAAGCTGCTTAGAACTCTGTTGCAATTACAGTTCAGTAAGCTCAAGCCTCCACTGTAGAGAATGGACAAGAATGAAAACTTTAGCTATATGAAATGTATATATTGAAGGAACATGTACTGGATGGTGTGGAATTGATCACCCCCTTGGGGTGGGTAATACTGAACCTGGATGAGTCCTTTCCCTATATGTGACTTCTCAAAGGAAAAAATTAGGTTCACGGTAAAACTAAAACAAACAAACAAATAAAAATCCAAAACCCAGCAGCAACAATAAAAACCCCCAAACAAAAACCTTGCCATTGGTAGAACCTCTCAGACTTGTGGGTGCACTCGACTATGATGGTGCCCTGACTCAGAGGCACAGGGAGTTTACTGGTGACTCATGTCACAACCAAAGAAAGGGGGCAAGATTGAGAATGTCCACTTTTTAGTCACATTTCTCTGTGTCACAATGAGACAATCTCCATGCATGTCTATTTTTGTCAAAGCAGAGATTTTATAACACATACAACAATGAAAATATGAAAAGACAAACCCGAATGACAAATAACTCAATTCAGAAAAGCCCTTTGGGTTCTTTCGTATTACAAAGCATGGCCTGTAACATCTTCAGTTACTTTGAACAAATACTGCTTTCTAACCTTTTTATATCCTTTCTGATACTCGCTTAATTTCCTCTGATTAACTTTTTAAGAAACAAATGCCTGTTCATGTATACTTTCCTTTGATTTCAATATCAATTGCTGTATTACATTCGAGTTTTCAAATAGAAAAAAACCATTCAGACTAACCTCCAAAGCAACCATTAACAATTAGGAAAATATTTAATATGCTAGCTATGCTAGCTTGTCTACAAAAAGAATAATATCAAGTAACAGAATTCATTGCAACTATTTAAAAACAGCCATCACTCAGTTTCAAAAGCAGTGTAGACACTACTATAGGCTAGGTGACTTTGAAACTACTCATTTTTGAATACAATTTTCTAAAAACAAAGTCATTTTTTAGTGTGCACATGCATGTGTAAGTCTCTCTCTCTCTCTGTCTGTGTGTGTGTGTGTGTGTGTCTGTGTGCGCGCGCGCGCGCGTGCACATGCGCGCTTTTGGAGGTTAAAGGACAACTTCACGTGTCATGCTTAGGAACAACTTTTACCTCTTTTGAGACAACTGTCTCAAGTGGCCTGGAACTCACCAATTAGATTGGATTAGCTGGCCAGTGGGCTGAGGATCCTCATATCTCTGCTTCCCCAGTGCTCAACTTTGTATATGGTTCAAACTCAGTCTTCTTGCAAGTACTTTACAGACTCAGCCATTCTCCTTGTTCCCCCCAAAGAGAAACTATTCCAGGACTAGATATAGTGCTTTGGCTTATGCCAAACTCTTGGGCTTATATAATCCATTGCCCCAGACTCAATAGTATCTGGGACTACAGGCATGAATCATTGCATCTGACTGCAATGCCTTCTATTAGTATTTTAATATGTTGGGAAACATTTCTACCTAGTTTCAAACCATCTTCTTTAACTCAGATGCCTATTAGCGGCAGAAACAATAAAACCATAAATGTCTACTCACTTATGCAAGGAAGATACCTGATTTTTGTTTTTATTTAAATACCAGCAAGCTACATGTTGATGAACACCATAACTCCCACTCCCAGCATTTATTATATGATTCTTTCTCTATGGATATTTGTCTAACAGTGTGTCATTGTAGCCAATGTTCAAATCTGAAAACTTCCTATGTACATACAACAACTGGATTACTAGATGAACAGGAATTGTCAAACAATTTCATAGAGAAAATAGTCTATAAGGTAACTCATATATGAGAACATAAACATTTAAAGCTATAGATACTCAAATAAGTTATGTCCAATTTAAAAGTCAAGTAGTTAAAAGGGTGGCTGCTTTAAAAGCTACTTTATGCATAAAATGATGCAATAACTAAAATATTTCAGAAACACTTTGCATTTTTCTTATAAGATCTGAATGGTACAAATTAGTCAGAAGTAAGCAAAAACAAAAACTTGTTTTCCTTATCTCCAAATGTTTCTGTCACTTTATTTGTACTTAAAGGTTGACTGATAAAAAACAATTACTCTAGGCCTTCAAACAGCTAACCTGTTCTGAAGGAACGTCGTAGATCTAAGCAATCTCGTATCATCTTTGAGCTGTAGCAAACAGAACACTTTACTCATTTGCTTTCCTGGAAGTGACTGGCACACGCCTGAACCCAGTGCAACACCATTCACTACTTACTTATCAGTATGATTTTAACAACTCTCCCTGGTTCCCTTTTCCTGTGAGCTTTCATCAGCATTCTGTGAATAGAAGGGGTGGCCTTCACTGGCTCAGTAGATTTGAACAGCTTTTAAGGTTCTTTCTTTGAGAACTTGTTCAAACAAGCCACAGCAAACACTTCTATTCTGTACAAACTGGGCCATTCTCAAGAGGGCCTAGTCCACATGGCTTTGGCCTCCCAAGAGAAGACAGGAACGATGAAGCCACATTCTGGACAGTTGCTACATGAGAGGTCCTAGTAGTCAAGGCCATGGGGTTAATGTAGTCACCAGGAAACAACCAGCTGGCAGCACAAAAGAAATCTGAATGCAGATAAAGCATGTTGCTTCTCTCTACACTACTGTAAGGTGGCCAAGCTGGCTCGCCATCCTCAGGAGCCTGGCTTATCTGTCCCTAAATGCTCATCATTTAGCCATAAGAAGACTCCAGCAAGGGGAAATCTCAGACACAAAGCTCTATAGGACGCTTTATTTTCTTCAAATATACCAACCATAGAAAAATGGTCCTAGGACAGCCAAAAGAAACTACCCCATATACCGGATACACAGGTAGGGCAGCCTGATTGACTCTCAATACGTTAGCTATAGTTCTAACAACTTTGGTTATAAGATTTTTTTCATCCTCAGAAATAAAACACAATGTCATAATCACAGCAAGATAATGACAAAGTGCTTTGGCAGCAGATATTGATGATTAGCAGTCTGGCTTGGGGGAAAGGACAGTATAATAAATAACAAATAAAAGCAATTAGGAGGGGAAAATCCTAGTCTGAGGCCATGTAGTGTAGGAGCAAAGAATGCTATTACAACCAAGTCATCCCTCAGTCTATTAAAGTCAACAACACCCCTCACCCTGAATCTTGATGACAATGTAACAATCCTTGGTTGCCTAACTCATAGCCTTTCTCTATCTTTTTTTCTCCCATGAACTGAGCTTTCTTCTCTTACCCAGTTTGCCAGTGCTTGATTCTCTTAGACTTCTAGAAGCCAAGATGTGATTGTTGTTGGTGCTGGGGATAGAACCTGGGCCTCAAACAAATTAGACAAGCACTCTACCAGTGAGCTAGCTATACTCCCCCAAAGCATGGGAATTTGACTCACTATTACCAGTGGGATCTGACGGGAAGTTAGCAAGGGCTTTTCTGAGAAATATTTTCCTTTCTGATTAGAGACATGTGGAGGAGAAGCCCCCAGTTCACTCTAGCCTTTATCCTGCCATGTGAAGTCCTGAGACTTGGAGCTGTTCTCGCCCTCCCCCCGCCCCCAGTGTCTGTGATGAGGTTTGCATGCTGTCACTGAGACCATGCTAACTGACACCATCATCTCTGGGGGTTCTTGTTTTCTGAGGTGATTACAAGTCTTTGCTGTCTTAACCTCACTTGATCAGGTTTTCTCATACTTAGAGCCAAAGGTATCCAAGGAAACATTTCTTACAGCTTCTCTGTTCAAGAAGGAGAATGGAGTAATCTACTTCAGAAACATCTCCATCAAGCATGGTTCAAAAATATTCAAGAGACATAAATAGGAAAGTTTTAGTTGTCTGGAAAATTTGGTTTTGTGGGACAGTTCAATCTTTAAAAATGCCAAACAAATGAGGGGTTAACCATAATTGCTTCCCTGGGAGTCACATCATCAAATATTTTCACCATTATTCACAAGCCATTATTTCATTTCTTCAGGCCTTACGAGTGATATATTTTTCTGCCTGCCCCCATGTTCTCTGATTTGCAGGGAAGACCCTCATAGCCCCAGTTACTGGTGTTTAGGGTTAGGTTCCCGATGCCAGGCTCTCAGTTCCTTGAAGTGGAGTCATGAGCTAGTTTAAACCCTGTGTTAGCCTTCCTGGGATGACATTCTCACTGTATAGTCCTGGCTGGCCTAGAACTGGCCATGCTTCCCCAGCTGACCTTGAACTTATAGCAGTTCTCTTGCCTCTACATCCCAAGTGGCTAGGAATACCAGAGTTTCCATCGCACCCAGTTTGGAGTTGATTCTTGTGCACATCTCATTCTCAGGCTCCCTCCAGCCAGTGTGGAAAGACTGCCATGTGGTTCCATCCACCTCCATCTTATTAACAAGCACAAAACCTTTGAGATACATGGACTCCAAACACTGGAAAGTTAAACATGATCTAACCACACTGCTTGTTTCTGAGAAATACAAAAGTTTTCTAATTCAGAGGTAGCCCTCTTTAAGGTGTCTCCCCTGGTTACCATCACCATTAAGTGACAAGGAAAAGTTATTAGCTAGAGTTTGTTAGTTTGTTGAACCAATTGCAGTTTTTACTGACTTTAAATGTTCAATGTGTGTGTGTGTGTGTGTGTGTGTGAGAGAGAGAGAGAGAGAGAGAGACAGAGAGAGAGAGAGAGACAGAGAGACAGAGAGAGAGAGTGATTTGGTGGTATAAACAGGTTACTTTTGTGGTTTGAATTGAAGCACAAAACTTGCTGAAATTTGCTGCATATCCCATTTTGAAAAGAGACAGATAAAAACGGCACACAATTTATTAGTGATGTCACAGGCAAAATACTTCACTTCTCACTTGCAAAAAAAAAAAAAAAAAAAAGAGTAATAATTATTACCTCATCCTGATTGTTGAAGGATTTAAACAAAAGCCAGGCATGTACAAAATAAGTGATAAATTCCTCCCCTATTCCATTTCTCCTGCTTTTATTTTTAAATCTAGATTTATGGTGGTCTACACTATTGGAATTTCTCATGATTATAGTATAAGGCTTCAGATGCTCACATTTTAATTATCTTGATGGAAATATTTCTCAACATTTTCACATCTCAATAAATATACTGAACTGAATTTAGTCTTGCTATCATGGAACACTCTTAAAAAAACATTATACAAGATGCCTCAAGGGTAAAGAAAGACCTTGCTTGCTATTTCACAGGTGTCTGCTACCTAAAGGCACCTGCTCCCCAAACTGCTGTAAAGAGAAATGTGGCACACTGAGGTCCAGGGCGATTGGGTATGGCCCAATATCGACCCATTACTACAGACTCCCTCCTTTATTTATGGTTCCATTTTCTAGACAACCCTTTTCTAAGGCCAACTCAGTCCCAGGATTAATTCTTTCATTCTGTAAATATATTTATTTTCAAAGAGTTACTCGGGACTAATACTCACCCATCACTGGGCAGATATGAAGGAAACAGGGGCTCTACTACTGTCTACCCAAGTACCTAGCTATGAAGACCTGAGGTCTTTCTTCTCACCTGCCCACTTAAGTAAACTTAGAGTAGATCTATTAACACTGAACTTTTCTTCCCATGAGAACAGACATTTACAACTGCAAGTCAACAATGACACCACTATGGAACTGTAGATACCCCTGATGTTTTTATGTCCCCGCAGGCAGAAATTACTACAGATATCTGGAGGAACCTTTAGGATAGGGCTGAGGATTAGTTATTTTATGTTCTTAGCCTTTGCACAGGTGTGTGACAGATGATAGATATTCAATATTTGCTTGTTGAATGAAAGGAACTACTGTATTTACAAAAAAAGCAGACAATACCCAGGGGTTGTCCAAGGCATGGAACACCAAGCTTCCACTCATGAATGATGGAATATAAAGTCTCTGATATAATGAAGAGAAGATGTACACACTCCACAACTTGGCAATTCCACCCAAGAAACTGTCATACAAGCTTTAGAATCTGATAGGTGTCTGCTTGTTATAGCATTATTGATGATAATGATACCATCTTAAATGTAGGTCAGCAGGAGACTGGATAAATAGTGGTGTGATCTTTGCATAGGGTACTGGACAGCAGTTTAAAAGGGGTGAATGAACTAGGGCTTCATATGCAAGCATGCATAAAGTTCAAAGACAATATTTAGTGAACAAAGCAAGCTAAAAATGAGTATGTTAATACATACTTATGAAATTCAAAACATGATTACATACTGCTCGTGAGTGTCTATGTAGTAAAGCATACAAATATACACAACAGACTGGCACTAGGTTAAGGGCAGTGATTACCATGGGGAGTTAAGGAGAACAAGAGAGGTAGGATGATGAGGGACAATCACTGTGCTATTTCTTTTAAACATTCAGAAGCAATTACAGCAATAGATCAATATTTATCTCAGATGATACATGGGTATATGTTTCTTTATTCATCCTATAATATACTTGTATAAGCTTTAGATAATAATTTTTAAAAGCTTTAAGGATTAAGGCCCTGGGGACTGAGCCCAGGGCCTTACTCATGATAAGCATGTACTCTGCCACTGATTTGCTCCATGGGCTGGGACATCAGCATTCACAGAGGCAGAAAACAATCAGTATAATTCCATTTATATTAAGTTCAAAATCTGTAAAACACGATACACTGCATACTGTGTTTATATGAGTATTACAGTGATTGTGGATATAAAGTTGATATGGTAACTACAGAAACAGTTGACACAAAGTTCAGGTTAGCAGCTGTTGCTGGGAGAGGCAACACGGGGCTTCAAAGATGCTGGCGTAGTTCCTGCCAGTTTTTACTACTCTTTAAAGTGTGCAAGTAGGCTTTTATAAAGCCAAAGGGTTAGGAAAGCTCAACAGTTTTCAGGAAATAAAACAACCCAAAGCTGGTAGACTACAGGGAAGGATGAGGGTGTCCACGCACATGCCCAGGGTCTGTCTGAAAAGAAGATCCCAGGAAATGAAGGAACCCTGAATTCACATGAGGCACCCAGAGAGGGAGAGGGAAACTCCGCCTGAGGTTAGAGTTCTGCAGAGGAGATGGACTTTGAGCTGGTTGGAGAAGGTTAAAAGATGAATCAGAATTGGAGTCTGGGGATATTCTATAGAAAGAGAAGTCAATCACACCCACAGATAGCTGCAGAGGTAGAACAGGTTTCTAACCTTTGCCAGAGAAGCCCTAACTTGTTTGATTTCATTAGTCTTTCTTCTATTCACTACGTTCCTGCCCTTCATGCACACATATGGATGGGATGATGCAAAGCTAAGGGAAGCAAATGCTGACCCTGGGAAGCTCACAGGTCAAGTAGTTCTTCCCTTCCAGGCTTTCTTGCTCTTCTGATCTACCTAGTTTCACTCTCATCCAGGCTCAGGGTATCAAGAAGTTCTCAGCTCTAGAACACAGCATGCTTCTAACCTGTGCTCCCAAGCAGGGCTCCCTCATTCAGGCTCTCAGAACACCAGCAGCTGAAGCTGGGACCAAGGGGTTCCAAGCTGGGAACTCTTCCTGGTACTGACTCCTCTCCTTCTTTCAAGTAGCACTCCCTCAGCAATATTCCCTTGCCCAGGCACCGTGCTAGGACTGTGGGTCCACACTTGCAGAGGTTGGCTGTGTGCCAAAGTCTGCCTCTCCTGCTGGCAGTGACACATGGGGGTCACATCCACTGGGACCTTCTGACACCCCTACTTCCATCATCCCTCCTGCTTCACCCTGAGACATAGATCTAGTCCCACTGTCTTCACCCTCTGGGGTCTGGACACCTCACTCCTCAGCTGAGCTGCTTGAGTGTTGACTGTGGTACTCACCCCACATGGCCATGCAGAGGAGGTCAGGGTACACTTAGAGACTGACTGGCACAGAACACTACAGTAAGGAAGGGTTAACTAGACATGGAAGAAGGAAGCATACTCTTTTGAGATGCAAAAAGAAATGTAACAAGGGAGAGTGCTGCAAATAGCATTTAGTACTGTTTTAAGTTCTATTTAAAAGAAAATTTAGTCACAATAAACAAATTCCTGGCTTGGGAGTATTAAAAAAGAAAGCTGGCTAAATTAGGGAAGCATTTGATTAAACAAATCCTTAAATAAATTAAAATATATTCAAATGCAAAAATCCCTGGCACTTAAAAGCTGGGCAAAGTCTCTAAAACGTCATAAGCTTTTAATTTAAAAGAATTCATGAACAAGGTACTAAATGTAGATGATTAGAAGGAAAAGGACCAAAGCAGTGTTTCTGGTTAAAAAAAAGAGGGACTGGCATTGGTCAGCTTATATTACAGGCTTAAAAACTTGAACTAGCTACATGCAAATTTACAAACATCATGATGGCCCTAATTTAAAGGATGACTAAGAGAATTTATGATGAAAATAAAATTCTTCAAGCTAAAATAGCCTTTTGTTTTGTTTTGTTTTTCTAGACAGGGTATCTCTGTGTAGCCCTGGGTATCCTGGAGCTCACTCTGTAGACCAGGCTGACCTTGAATTCAGAGATCCGACTGCCTCTGTCTTCCAAGCGCTGGGATTAAAGATGTGCACCGTCACTGCCCAGCTAGTTTTTAAAATGTAGTTATAACCTTATAGAACATAGAAGGCAACTCATAGCCAGTGTAAGAACCATTTCCCAAGCATCCCATGAGGCAGCTTGAGGGAAGCCATGCTGATTAAGTTGGGTCTTCTCTCTCACTGTACAGCTCATGTGTGACTTCCACCACCTGAGGCTGGGAGGAGTGGTGGGGACTGCAGAAGTGGTCCTACCAGTGTCTCAGGTAGAAAGGCACACTGCCCAAGGGCTTCTAGGAAGGATATTAGATAAGATGGCTTGGTGGAAGGTGGGGGGTTGGAAGACAGTTTCTATTAGGGTGTTAGAGGGAGAGCAGGAAGGCCAGGCAGAGCCTGGAAAGGTCAGAGTGGAGGATGAGAGTACCAAGGTACCATAGCAGATGTGTGTGGTGGGTTAGAACACTGGGTAGAGAGACATTGACAAAATGTGGAGTGCTTTGTACATAGAACACAGGACTGTGGACATTTTCCTATGCAGAGAAAGTCTCTCATGCCATTTATTACAGTAAGTGAGACAGTAGCCAGCTCAGTATGAACCCTTCAGGGTGGAGAACACTTTGGAGAGGAAAACTAACAAATCAGGTAGTTCAGTTCTTAGTTGTGACTGAAGGGGCTTTTCTGAAAGGAGGGGAATGCTCTAGTGAAGGAGTGTGCTCTGGGAAGGTGACCTGAATTTTCATAGCAGGTAAGCAGTACCAGCATATTAACTGGTCTCTTAGAGCTTCTTTTCCCACACCATAAATCTGGAAAAACTCTAGCCTGAGGGGTGAAAATAAAGCTATGCATACCTTTACTGCCTTTCCTGGAATATAGGAAGCACTGGATGAAAAAGAATGGAAGGTTCAGGAATGTGAGAAAGAATACTGGAAAGAATACTGTCTTTGGAATGTGACAGATCTGGACTTGATCCCTGCTCCACCAATTACAACCAGGGTGACCTCAGGCAATTTACCAAATTCTCTGAGTGTGAATTTCCTCATCTTTAAAATGGAAAAATATCTACCTTGCAAGACTCTGATTTACAGGGTCTAATGAGTATATATGTAGAATACTTGGCACACAGCAACTATTTATAAGTTATCCCTATTATTATTCACTTTTCTCTAGAATAATTTAAAAAGTAAATCTGAAATAGATATTTTTTTTCTAACTTGACAGAAAACATAGCCCACATATCAAAAGTAACCTTTATTATTTTTTCCCAATTAAACTTTCAACTCAGTTTATGCCCATATTTATTTGATGATAATTCAGTAGCTTTCAGAAATCTTAATTTAAAAAAAATTATAATTTTCTCCATCCAAATAAAAAACTTATAGGTCCAGATAATCTCAGGCCAAATGAGGTCATATAGGAAAAGCTTCCCAAACCAGAAGCCAGCTGGACAGGCAGAAGCCTGAAGAGAACTCAGCCAGTCTCTCTGGGCTTTCAGAAGGCAACATTCTCTCTATTCTCAGAGGTGCTGCCTGTGAGGAAGAGTGTCTCCTGTGTTTGTGAGTGGGTAGCTGTGATCCTTGGGAAAACACAGAGCCTGCAGGAATATAAGCAATGTTTGCACATCTAAGGGTTACCTATTTGCAGGGCTGGAGTTTGTCTTAATGGTACTTACATATTTTGGCTAGCTCCTTTGGTGATTATTTCTTCTTTGTAACTGGGTAGGATGTGGTGGGAGAATGGAAATGAATTACTGCTATTCTCTGATAGCAACTCCACTTAGACACTTTCATTTGAGATAACAAATGGTTGCTGTCTAAAATGAGACTTTTGAGCTGTCACATTACTCTCATACCTATCTTTAATGAATGAGAATAAACTGTGTTAATATAAGGTGACCCTATTGAGACCAGCTCTGGGCTTCCACAAGCAGATCGACTTACACATCAGATCTGAAGGAAGAAGGGCCTCTCCATCAGGGGCCTTGGCTCAGTGTCACCCTTCAGAAAGGCACATTTGCCCTTAACAAACCATCCTGGTAACTGAGGGTTTGCTTTTATAAGCCCTACAACTCTCTCCCTCTCCCTCTCCCACTCTCTCCCTCTCTCCCATGTATGTGTGTGTGTTGTCCCTGATAAAAATCTAAATAGAATTCACATTTACTTCTCTCATAACCCTAGATGATTCAAATTCAGAATTATAACTAAATTCTGATAAATACTTTTTAAAGCACTAAGATGAATGCAGGACACTGACATGGAGTGAATGCCGGTAGTGTATTGCATGCTTCCTGTCCTGAGATTCTCTGTCTCTTTCTTTCTATTCAAGCTTGCCTGTGGGGCAAGCTAGAAAATGGGCTGAGAGAGTGAAGATGAGACAGACAGCAGACAATAGTTTCCTGGCTCTGCAGCCTCCATGCTTTCCACCACAGGCTCTCCACATCTGACTTGCTGTTCACTTCTGATGGTACCTGGGCATTTTTGACTGGATTACCAGTATCAGTCAGGTGCAGCTACAGGCAAGCATTTGCTGGCCCTGCATGGAGATAGCTAAGAGTCTGATTGACATTTGGTCAGAACAGACAGGGAAGAAGGAGATGATGTGCTTATCTTTCAGACAAGTTAAGCTCAACGGTACAAGGACCTTAGGCTTGAAATTTGTTTTTGATGTTTCAATTTCTTTGTTTTCTTCTTTTGGTTGGGAAGACACTTGATGTCCCTATCTGTGCAGCTTTAGTTGTTTGACACTGCTGCTCACATCTCTTCTTCCATGGTTTCCATCATACCATCCATCTGCTACCTCTCTTCCTTTCCACATCTTAACTTCCCTCCTTCATCCCTCTACCTACTTACTGGTCTCAATCTCCAAGTTTGTCCAGAGACTTGTTAACTCTGTGGAGACCAATAACTCTTCTTCCAGGGAGTCCATCCATCAATGATAACTTCAAATGTCGGCCTCCTTACCGCCTTCTCAGTTAAGCTCCAGACTGCTAATTCCAGAGGCCTGGAGAATGTCATAGCACAGGATGTATGCTTAAATAGAGCCTTCCAGCCTGGCATACAACCTCACTCACAAAACACTAACTAGGTCAGGCAGAGTCACCTTGGATTCAAGCCCTTAGATGTAAAGTCTAAGGGTTCTGGCATCCGTGGGGGAAAGAGTTCTTGCCTGTTCTAACTTCACTAGACATCAGACTCAGTCTAAGATTCAGCCAAGCACAAAACCTGGTCATCTCTGACTGCTTTCATTCTGTCAATTCTTCCCTGGTGAGGCTGCCATCCTATTGAGGACTGCCAGCAAGGGCCCTGTCCTTCACATCAACTTCTACCCTGCATCAAGAAAAGTGAGAATGTACATTCCAAAACCAGTATCGGCCTACATTAGACAGCTGGATATACTTTTGAGAATACTTGTAGGTTTTTGCCAGAGAGCAGCTGGCAAGGCCTCCCACACCCACCATTCAAGTCAGCTCCAAATAACATACGAATCAATGTTATACAGAATACATCAATAAGCTACTTCTGCTCCTGTGAGCTGGCTTTTTATCTGACCTATGTCAACTTAACGACTGCCCTACCCCTTGTTCTAGCCCTCGGTGCTAGCCACAGGCTCTGTGATAAAAACAATTCTTGTATGCTGCGAAGGGCAGCTGTGTGCGGCCTGGTGAGTCTCCTGCTATCCTGTAACCCATAAAGCATGGCTAACCTTTTGCTTGGAAGACCAAAGAGGTCTGAATTCAGAAACTGAAGTTCATGTATACAGAGTATTTAGGGATTAGTGAAAATAATCAGATTAGAAACAGAAAAGAAACTCAAGTTTCAAAGGACTTTAAAGTAAACCTGGTCATATCTCAAGCAGACTCAATGGCAGACTCAACAGCTAAGCCCTCCTTAGTGTACTCACTGCTGCTGTAAGCAGCATGGCGCTCCTGCCCTGCTTTGCCTCGACCCCTCACCAACAAACACTGTGATGAAGATCTCTGCTGCCAGAGGCCAGATGTCTCATTTTAGATTTATTATTAATTGGCTCATGGAAAAACAGGTTTGGTTCTTTGTTCGGCTTGCTAAGTCATTCCTCAAGCTCAGTTCACAGAAACATCAGATCTGCAAAGAAGTGCAGGGGCAGGCGCAGGCGCTGGCATGAGTCAGGAGGAGGGGTGTCTGTAGCCTATTGACTCTCAACCTTCCCTAATGCCGTGACCCTTTAGAACAGTTCCTCATGCTGTGCTGACCCCCAACCATAAAATTATTTTTGTTGCTACTATTATGAATCATAATGTAATATCTGTGTTTTCTGATGGTCTTAGGCAACCCCTTTGAAAAGGTTGTTCAACCCCAAAGGATCACAAATCACAGGTCAGTAAATGGACATCCCACCCCCAGCATCTAAATATCTGTGTGAAGTTGGTATAAGTTTAGTTTAAGACTTGAACCAACTAAAGAGCTGTTGGACTGAAGCTTGAAGAATGTGACCAAGGCTTTGAACCCTTTGGGATTTCAACTATTTAAAACTCAGTTTTAGCCAAGTATGGTGGTGCAGGCTTGCAATTTCAGCACTTGGGAGATGTAGGCTAAAGGATCAGGAATTTAAGGTCAGCCTGGGCTACACAGTCAGTTCTGGGCCAGCTTATGCCACCTGAGACTGTCTCAAAAAGCAAGCAAGCAACCAACCAAGAACACAAAACAAAAAACCATGCAACAAACAAAAAACCAAATTGTGGGTTGTGTGAGAACAGGACCTGATATGTTATTATAAGCATATTTAGATATGAAAAGGTGAGTTTGTGGTTTATTTAAAAAGTCCAAGTTGCCTGTCTGTCTAATTCTGGGCTATGGGCGGGGAACTCAAGGGAAAGCAAAGAGTGAATTGCTCAAGCTGGCTGTTGAGGAGTTAGGTACAAACAACCACAGTGTGATGTGAGAAGAGGGGAGAACACTAAATGTCCCTGGGGTTATGAGACAGAGAGAGGGACCAGCTAGACGACAAGATGTAGATGAAGGGACTCATGGTCTGGTCTGACCAAATCTCAGGTCCAAGAACAACTCTAATCTATGCTTCTCAAGTGGCCTTCTACATGAGTAGTGACAGAGAGGGAAAACCACATGGCTTAGTGGTTCCTAGGGGTAGCTAAGGGCAGGGCTGTGGTGGTGCTAGCCATGCTTCTCTCCTCCACACCCTTCTCAGAAGGGGCCACACTCTATGCTGAGAAAAGTCATTACTGGTTCTCCCTCCTTGAACTGAAACAATTTCTTTCTCCAAACTTGCCTCCTTGGCCATCACCTCTACCAGCTACCACCTAATCTCTCTTCCAGACTGCATGCATGCAAACTCATTTGCATTCTTCTGATTTCTGGTCCTCCGCTTCAGTTTCCATACCTAGCCAGAATTACACAGCCATCTGCAAGTTCTTCCTCTCCTCCACCTTCAAAATCTGAGTGCTCACCAAGTTCTGATTCTCTTCTGATGTATTTCTAGAGTCCATCCTTTTCTCTCCCAACTCCCACAGTTTTAGTACCTCACATTCTCTTGCCTGAACTAGTTACCAAAGTTGTTTTTCTACCCCCGGTTTCTCTTCCCACTTGCATTCTCCTCCCCTCTGCCATCATACTTGGGAGTCTGAGATAATGCCACATCCATGTTTAACATCCCTCCAGGCTTTTCCATCAGTAAGGTGACTTTTTTTTTTTTTTTTTTTTTGAACAACTGATGCACATGGTTCTTCCATATCAGGCAAATTTCTTTTCTCTTTCATTTGCCTATGACTTTCTTCACTCATATATCCTGAAAATTCATTTTCTGAATTTTTTCCACCATCAGAATATACTACACCAGTCCTGAGCATGCTGTGCTCTTCTTTTTGAGGGCACCCTTACCATCCCCCCATCTACTTTAATCTACACATGAAATGCAAGATCATTCTCTAAGGCTTTCTGAAGAGGTTTGGCATGTCTGTGTTATAGCAGTCACAAATGCATCTGCATACTTGCATGTCTGGCTCTCCCACCCAGGGACAAATGCTGCACACCTAGTCACTTCTGTAGCTCTGGGCCTAGTCCAGGGCTGGGTTCATGTATATGCTTCAATATTTGCTGAGTTGACTTAAATGTTCATAAGGCTTCTCTTGACAATAGGACTTTAGCCTCTACATGCTCTACAGTCCCTGCTAATAGCACTACTGACACAGCAAGTTTGGATCAAAGCAGACAGATGGTTAATGAGGCAATTGCCAAGTGTCAGAAATGGCTGAAGGTGGCTGGGGATGGGCAGACAAAGGGGAAGATACCAGTGTTTTTCATTTGTGTCTTTCTAAAGTACTTGCTTTTGCTCTCATGTGGATGCTTCTTTGATAAACACAGTAAAATTCACTGTTGGCTATATACAATCAAACGATGTCTTCAAAGTGAAAAGAATCATTTTCTGTACACATGAATGGACAGGTTACATTCTTAACTCCAAATAAACCATGTAATTTATATACAATGACAACAGGGAGCTAGCTCAGTGTGTGAGGCTATACCTTGAGGACCACTGAGCCAACAAATCTCAATGTCAATCAGAGAACAGTGTGGAAACCCTGTTATACAAATGTGCACTTGTCTTGACAAGACTGCTTATCTATAAAGAGAAATCTTACGTGCAAAGGCAGGTGTGGTGGCATGTGCTGGTCATACCTGACTTAGGGGGTAAAGGCAAAAGAATCAGGACTTCAATTGGACTGTACAGCAAATTCAAAGCCATCCTGGGACACATAAGACTCTGTTAAGTGTTATTTTATTTCTTGTAACCTCCGACAATAGGTAAAAAGTGGAATGGAGAAGCCTTTGGAAGCTTTGTCTTTCAGCTTTGTGAACTAATATTTTAGTGTTGTGGGCTGAGGTAGTGTAGGCTGAGGACTCTGTCTCTCTCTGTCTCTGTCTCTCTCTCTCTTACACACACACACACACACACACACACACACACACACACACACACAGGTTGTTAAAGGAAGTGGGCCTTCGTGCTGGACACATAAATGGAGAAAGGATGAGACTCAGTTCCTACTGAGGTTGATTGAATACTTGGGTCAGAGGAGCCAGTGTGAAGAGATGGCATTGCAGTGTACTGTAGCAGAATGAAAAGACATTACCCAGCATGGATCATAAATAGGTTCTTTGAAAGACCAGAGATGGAGATCAATCAGTCCTTGCTTAAACACTGGATGGCTACATGGTACAAAGGCCTATTTTGCTTTGCTATGTAATTTCCTCACTACTTAACTACAAAAGCGTATCAGAATTGAATTCTAGTGCTCTGCCTAAATGGGAGCTGAGTCATTGGTACCTTGATGCTGTGTCTGCAGACTGAAGTGGATGACTCATGTCTGTAAAATTCTGAGAGAAAGTACCAACCGACCCCTTGCTTAGTCATCTTTCACATGGATGCTGGGTTCATGAGCTCTGTAAACTATAATGAGCTATCTAGCCTTTTACCATCTCTTTATTCTTTTCTAAACAGTACAAATTACAGCTCTAAAAATAACTTCATCTACGCAAGTGAGTCACTTTGACCTAACAAGCTTCCACAAGTAGTTAGCCAGCTAAATTGTAATATTTACTTGTGAAGGTACAAATCTTGTTGTCATATTAGCCCCCATCTTTCTTTTCTTCTTTTGCCCTAAGCTCCTGGTAAGAATTTAGTAAACTAGGGGGAAGGAGGAAGGAGGAAGAAGGAAGATTTCAGGGTATGTATTAAAGAAAATATGATGTACTCCTCAGGTACAGGGTGGTGTATCGGGCTTGGGGGAAGGAATTCATTGAAACTTATCCCTGGGATTGGGATGTAGCTCAGGTGGTAGAGGACTTGCCTGGCATTTACAAGACCCTGGGTTCCATGTTCAGCACTGGATAAACTTGGGTGTGGTAGTTCAACTCATCCTAGGCTACATAGTCAGTTTGAGATCAGCATGGGCTAGAGATCCTGTCATTAAATGAATGAATAAATGAATGAATGAATGAATAAATAAATAAATAAATAATAAAGTAACCAAGTAAGTAAATCAGTAAGAAATGTTATTCCTAACAGTATATGAGAGCTGAAATTTTAGTATTTTAGGTTAAAGATTAATCAAAGTCCTCTTTTAGTAAGGAGAACATACTGATTATGGAAAGACAAATTATCTTTCAATAATTCTATTTTCTTAAAAATCCTGGACTGCAAATTTATGACTTTTTTGAGAAAAGATGTAGTCATGCCAATAAATTTGTATGTATTAAATGTTTATCTTTGATTTCTCAGGAGCCAATTCTATGCCACACCCTGAATTCTAGAGACAAATGACTAAGCTTTGGCACTCTACCCATTCACCTTGCTACTTTCCAACCCTCAGGCCTAACCACTGGCCTCCAGCTTGTCTGGTGAGACTGGTGTTGCCAATTCTTTATCAGCCCTTCCCCAGGCCTGTCCCGGTGAGACAAAAAGTACAATGAATTCAACCAGGGATAGGAGCTGGCTACCTCCAGGGAGCTTCTGTCTTCACAGATGAGGCAATGATACCTTAATATCAGAGCACCATTCACCTCACCTCTGGTTTTGCTGAGGCAGAGCAGAAAGGAACTGAACTCCCACTTCCACTATGCCTGGTAACTTGCCACCACTGTCCCAGCTTCTCCCGTCATCCAGACGGTCATGTGAACAGTCTCTCCTAGTTGTTCAGGGTGCTTAAGGATAGACCGATGAAATCATTGATTTATCTGAAAATTTCCCCAGGAAATAGGCTACAAAACCCACTGATGGCTCCAGGCAGGCAGAGGCTGAGTCACCCAGTCCTTCTGACTCCTCTCCCCTTGATTTGTACTAAGTAGGTCAGGTGGATCACCTGGACTCCGCTCCTCATCCCTAACAGGAGCTACCCCTGCCACCACGCCTACAGCTTCCTGTTGAGTCTAGTGTTTCCTGTGAGGTCTTCACTAATCAGCCTTAGCCTCAAGTCCCAGGAGAGCCTGTGCACTATGTTCCAGGGGCCACTTCATGATCATGCCTCCCCTTGGGCCCCCAGACACTCCGGATCCCTTCTGGGACACAGAGACCCTAGTTACCCTTTCAATCCTACAAGTTAGATGACATGTAGCCCCCCACAAAAGGATCTCTTTTCTCACTGCAAAATGAGAGTACTATCTACCTCTCAGGCTATGATGAGGACTGTCCAGGATAATAACATGTTAAAATTTCACCTCATCTTCTTCAGAGCAGGTGGAAAGATGTTCAGATCAGATAGCAAAACAGCAGTCAGGTTTTCAGAAAGAAGAGGCCAAGGAATGATAGAAGGGAGGGTCAGCAAACAGTTTCTTGTGAGTAGGAGAGAAGGCCTGCTGGCCAAGGAAGACTGTTCCCTGAGAGGCCATGGGATAAAAGCTATGTCTCCATTGGTTAGATAGGGTATCTGGGCACAGGAACTGGCAAGTGAAATAATCCAGAAGCGAGGTGACCTGACTTGACCTGGTATAACTAGGGAGGGAGGCAAGGGAGTGGCAGACACAGAAGTAACTAATGCCTTGTATTGCTACAGAACAGAATCCATTTTGCATTCATGTGATTTAATCCTCATAGAGGCCCTGGAAGGCAGGCGGGAAAAGGAACAGTTCCATTTCAGATGAAGATACCGAGTCTTGAGGACACTGTGATGAAGGTGAGACCCTAACATAGTTTTCTGATGGGATGAATGCTTTTTCTACCACCTGCACAGCTTTCAAACTATCTGTGCAAATAACTTATGTTGGAAGCTGGTTTGGAAACACACAAATGTGCCAACCTATCCTCCTCGTCATTTGGAGGAAGGCAAGATACAGGGCAGTCTGTGGTGGGAGGGTCAGAATTTAAGTCACAGAAGTTCTCTTTTATAGCTAGGGCAGGAAGCATTACACTATGCTGCACTTGTACAAGCTCTGGAGCTGCTAAAAGTGACCAGAGCAGATGCTCAGTTAAGGGAATTGGGTAAGAACAGCTCCTCCCCAGCTCTGCGGGCCTCTGCCAGCCCCTACCTCTTCTCAGCAGCCAGAGCTAAGCCATTTTGTGGCTTTCTAGAAGACTGGCTAAGAGCACTATGGCTGTGAGGATGGCTTCCTGCAAAGGGACTTCCTGTGACAAGGGCATTGTACTCTCCTTGGTCTACGTGAAGCTAGAGCCTATCGGGCCTGCCTTTTGCCTCTTATCCCCCACCTCTCTCTCATGGCTTCTCTGCCTCCTCAGGTGGAAAGGAGAGAACCTCCCTTATCCCCATATGACTGCTGGCTTCACAGACATCCATGCTACACAGAAAGCAACTTGATGGCTGGCACCATCTTGGCTCATCTTGCACTTTTCACATGAGAGAGAGGCTCCCTTAATTATTTGCTTACTTCAGTAGGCCATAAAGAAGATCTGTTCTGGTGCTGAAGAGATGGCCAGCAGTTAAGAATGTTTACTCTCAGAGGACCAGAGCTCAGTTCCCAGCACCTACATCTAGTGATCAGGTGGTTTACAACTGCCTACAATTCTAGCTTCAGGGGAATCTGAAGCACCCTCTACACACACACACACACACACACACACACACACACACACACACACACACACATACATACACACACTTGCACACACACACACACTTGCGCACACACACACTCGCACACACATGCACACACACTTGCACACACATGCACACACACACACACACACACACACACTCACATACACACACGCACACCCCTTAGCTTTCTATCTATAGCACTGCCCTTTGGAACAAAGGCACACTTGTACCCAGCCACACCTTCTTTGTTCTGACTTAAGATGAGGCTTCAGTCCTTGACCAGAGCCAAGTGCCTTCCTCTTATTTAAGAGCCTTCATCTAAATGATAAGTTGTCCTTTTATTACTTAACGTTCGGTTCTCCACTCTACTTTTCTTCTCCAAGCTACAAGTTTTAGTGGGTCCTGTCTTCATGACTACTTTCTCATGAGATATTCAAGTCACTAAGTCACATGGTTAAACCTCTAAGAAAAAGTGTAATGTTACATTGGCTCGTGGGGGGTCTTTGTTTTGTTTTGAGACTGGGTCCTACTATGCAACCTATCCAACTGGAATTTTAAAACCATTCCCCTGGGATGCTTCCCCAAAAGAATTTTCTGAATTCTTTATCAGTCAAAATAAAATTCCCTTTCCTTCTCTCTGCAGATGTTGTTGCATCTATCATATGTGTATTGTCTTTCTCTCTGCATCAACAGAGAGTTCATGTCCTGGGAAAGAAGACTGGAACAAGACAGTTAACTGTTACTGATTAGCATAAGTGTTACAAGCTAAGGGAACTTATGGGCTTCAGCATTAGTACATCCACCCAATGAAAGCCCAGACCCCATGTATAACCTCTTATTTTAACTCCATATGCAAAGCTGCTCAGTGTTGCCTTCCGTAGCTAACCAGATTGACTTTCCCTGTCATCTGATGGCTCCACAGGAGTGTGCTGGTGACAGATGTGATAGTTGCCTCTGCTTTTTATCTAAAATCCTCTACAAAACCAGGGGATTGTCTCTGGCTTGACATGTCGAAGGAACACTCAAAGTAAAGGGCATGCGGGCTTGTATCCTTTACAATGGGTTAATAAACAGATCTTTCCAAAATTAAAAATAAAACAAAACAAGCCATAAAACAAACAAAGCAAATAGTATTTGTTGACTATGATCAAGTCATGTTCCTGCAGTTGGAAGTGCAGTCCTTACCCCTAGGAGGGCTGGGCCATGAGAAGAGGTCATGTTGGTTCAATACTTGGGTGGAGATTTTGAAGGAATAGTTTCCCGAATGCACCAGGAAGTTGCCCTACTGGTAGGCAGGTGTTGGCTCTGGTCCATCTCCAAGTTCAACCAAATCAAGCACATTAAACCACCTTACAGTTACCAAAATGTCCTCAGGGGATGATGGGCACGAGTCCTCAGAAATCACCTGCTGAAGATGTCCCTGTGCATGCAGCCACCGCCTCCTTTGGTCTTCAAGTACAAACACAACAAACATTTTACCAAGACATAGCTATGCTAAAGGATTACCAAGACCCTCTTGTCCCAGAGGCTCTGGTACACAACCAGCATGTGCTAGCTCCATGCACCTGCATCTCTAGCAGTTTTGATGCAGATCTCAGGGAAGCAGCGCAAGACCATATCTCAAGGAAGAGTCCTGGAGTTGCATCACTGTGTGCGTCAGACAAAAGAAGGCAGAACAGAAGCAGCCGGGTTTGAGTACGGACACCCAGCACTCCGTTTAAACCCAGTTCTGCACTTATCACCTGTGGGATCTTAGACATGCCACTAAACTCCACTTTCTACCTTTTGAGTTGTAAAATAGCAATTATGATTTTTATCTTTCAGTGTTTCATAAGTGACAGCTATTAGTATGATTTAGGATGAAGTGAAGACTCATTCTTTTCTACAGGAGCAGAAGACAATGTCAACAGACATGCAGGTGAACAGCAGGGCAGCTCTTGGTTCAGATTAAGGTCCTATCTGGCTGATGTGCAGGAAAACACAGCCGCAGCAGTGAACTCTCTCGGGGGCATAAAGACCAGAGAGTGTTCATGCATGCCACAACAAAACTCCTGCCTTGAATATGCCATGATTTTTAGAAAGAGACAATTTAAATATTCTTTTCTTGAACTAAGCCATAATGCTTTTCTGAGGTGGGGGTCATTTTTTATTCATGTACCTAATAAAATACCTGGTCCAAGTATTTAGTAAAATATTTTCTAATTGAGCAGTTTTTCAGTATAGAGCTAATGGAAAATAACAAACATGCTATAAGAAATGCCAAGGCATTCCTAGTATTTATAGTATATAGTATATAGTATTTATAACATATGGAGTTAACCCAGGGTTATTATTATCATTAGTCAAATACTACTTGGGGTCTCTGAAACTGACCTTTGCTGGGAAAGCAAAGCAAAATCCTAAATATCTGGGAATCATTTTATTGAAGAGCCTGGGGTTCTTTTCACTCTCTCCACAGCTCATGTTCATATTTGTGGCCTCTCTTTTATGGGCTCTGGAGCTATAAATCTGAAAAGGGACAGATAAGGTAGGAACTTGTTAAACAAAATCCCCACCAAAATGGCAAACATTCAAACAGGAGTGGCCTGCCTTTATCTCGTCACCACCCAGCTATGACCGGGCCTGTTTCCCTTTTACAAAGGGTCTGCTGTCTGCACAGCAGCCAGCATTATACCCAGGAGACCAAAAGTCACTCCTTAGC
This sequence comes from Cricetiscus sungorus, assembly GCA_030556225.1. Lineage (NCBI taxonomy): Eukaryota > Metazoa > Chordata > Mammalia > Rodentia > Cricetidae > Cricetiscus > Cricetiscus sungorus. Next base: position 71,149,769 of record JANBXA010000651.1, read on the forward strand.
TAGGTATTTCCCAAAGGACTGGCACTGTATGTTCCAGAGCGAACTTGCTGAGCTGACTCTCTGGGTTGCCATAAAAATCCCTCGATTTTTATCTCTGGTTGAACAGATTGGGCTTTCTGATAACCTCGGTCCATTTCCCTGGAAATGTGGGTATGCATCCATGTGCTGACTCATTATGGGTACAGAGAACACAGAATCCCCTTCAGAGGGTGGAGACTTGAAGACTCTGAAGACAAGGGAAGGTAGGAGTGGAAGAAGGCAAACACAGAGCTGTTCTGGATAGATTATTTACAGGTAGTCTGCCAGCAGCCAGAGAACCAAAGGGCTAGGCTGTCAGCTTGTACAGTGATGGGTCCTTTAGGCCTTTCATTTGAAGATAAAAGAGATCTGATATGTTTATGAAGCAGTTTGGACCCCTGGAAGCTGGGCATGCAATCTCTAGGGACAGCTCTCTAGCAATGACTTCTGTTTGTTATTAGGGTTGGCTTTGATCTGCTCTGGTTTGCATCTCTGTAGGTACAAGCCTTTATTATTTGGAGTCAGGATCACAATATCGTATATCACCCAAGATGGCCTTGAACTTAAGGTTCCTCTGCTCAGACTCCCAAGTGCCTGACCAACATACTTTTACATAGATGATATTTACTAATCTTAGATATGTAAAGGATGTCATAAGTCAGAAGAAACTGTGATACAGTTTTTGCAGAATTTCTCTGCAGAGAAATAATCTCCGCAATAGCTCTCAATGACAATTGAGTCAACAGATAAATCTGGCTTATGTGAACTCAAGACAACTTCCAGGTAAGATTATAGTCTAAGGCACTGGGGCTGATAAAAATAGGGATCAACATTTGTGATATTTGGTAGGCTAAGCCCCAAAGGGAGTCACTTCAAAAGCATTATGAAGCCTTTTATGGCAGTCAATGACTGTAACCCTAGCATTTGAGAGGCTGAGGCAGGAGGATCAGGAGTTCAAGTCAACCTTGGCTACAAGGCAAGTGGGAGGACCAGAGTTCTACCTTTTTGTGGCCTCCATGACTACCCTAGACATATGTCTATGTTCATGTGCATGCTTTTACATGCAAAAGTACACCCCCCCACACACAGAGAACAAAACAAACAAATAAGCATTAGGAAAACCAATGACTAAGAATTACCTTTCAAATGATGAATCAACACCTTTCTACATTCTTACAGCTAGTACTATATATTTTTATCATAACTAATTATAGCATTACACTTTACTACTAAAAATTACTATGAAGGCTCTGGGAAGATGGCTCAGATAGTAAATTGCTCAGCTGTGAGCATGTAAGCCATGCAAGCATGAAGATATGAGTTCAAATCCTATTTAAAAAGCTGGGTGTGGTGAACTGTGCCTGTAACCCCAGTCCTGGGGAGACAGAGACAGGAGAAAGTCTGGAGTGTGAGCTTCAGGTTTGGTGAGAGACTGTCTCAAAAAACAAAACAACACAAAACAAACAAACAAACAAACAAAAAAACCAAGGTGGACAGCAAATGAGGAAGACATCCACTATTATCTTTGGCTTCCACACCAGTGTGTACACATGCATGTGCTCATATACAATCACATATACACAGACAAGAACACACAAGGACAGGTACACAAAAACTAAATTTGCAACATAGCAAGGAATGTTTGTAACATATATTAAATTCTAAAACATGCTAAACACAGCATTTGGGGCTAGAGAGTTGCTCCAGTGTTTCAGAACACTTGCTGCTCTTGCAGAGGGCCTTCTGGGTTTGGGACCTAGAATCTATATGGTAGTAAACAAGCATCCACAAACCCAGTTCCAGGGGATGCAACTCCCTTTTCTGGCTTTTTTATGCAGCTGGCATATGTATGGTGCATATATATACACAAACCATGCATACACAAATAAATAAATACATCTTTTAAAAAGCAAATAGTGGTATACACCATTAATCCCAGCATGCATAAGGCAGAAGCAACAGAATCTCTGTGAGTTTGAGGCCAGCCAAGTTTTTCTTAGTGAGTTCTAGGCTAGCTAGAGCTACACAGTAAGACTCTGCCTCACAAAACAAACAATAACAACAAAATATCAATAATTACCCTCCCCCACTCCCATCTGTCTGAAATGGCTCTCTTTGAGAACAAAGACTCATGGCCTACTTGCTCCCTTTGCTTCCTTGCTCCTCCCAAATATACTCTATCCTAAAATGCCTGTAGTCACCCTTTCCTCATAGGAAAAAAAAACCCATATTAAAAAAATGTAAGTTTGCCTTTAAAACTTCAGTCTAATAGGGAGAGTTATGACGCCATCTGAAACATGATCTGTTTGTTTGATTGGGGTTCTATGTTCAGGAAATGGGTGATCAATCTGACTGACAGAAGTACTTTGGCTACAGAATTAGTGGCAAAAATGTTAACAAACAGGAATGCACAAAAAAATATGAGTTTGACTGTTTTGATTATTTTATATGAAAATTCTATTATACTGCATGTCTCTTGTAACTTCATTTTAGCACCAGGATTCTAAGATTTCATCATCATGGTGTGTAAATTGCCACTTTCACAATTACATCAGCTCTATCTCTCCATGCACTCCCTGCATCCAACACTGGGTTTCTCACAATTCTTCCTATGTACTCACCAGCACCTTTCCTTGGCTTCCTGAGCACAGCCAGGCACACTTCTCAGCTTGATTTTTGTTTTATGAGTTAGGAACTCAAACAGACCAGGCAGGTCTTGAGCTCTTGATCTTCCTGCCTCAACCTCCTAAGTGCTGGGTCATGAGCTTGCTACACTGTGCACAGCTTGCTCAGCCTCCTTGCAGTGAGATGGAGCTATGCACTTGAACTGTGGCTGAGGAACTGTGGGGAAGGGAAGAGGGTACTTCCTGACCAGGTTCCTCTCGTGCCCTGTATCCCATCTGAAGCAAGGGGTCAAGTTGGGGGTGTAGAGGCTGGAGAAAATGGAGGATCCACATAACAGGAAACTAGGGAAAGGCTCTGCCTCATGCATTTGTGGGGAGGAAGTTGTGAGGATAAAATGGCATGGGGTAGGGGATAGTGGAGTTCTGACTCTTGACCGTTTCTCCATGACATCCCACTTTTGATACTGTCCCATAGTTATTCAAGGTATTCCTATTGAATGGGAGAGAATAACCGGCAATATCAATGAAAACATTCAAACACCTGTTTTTTTTAAATTACAAACTAACCAAATATCTGTTAAATAAAAATGAAATATCAACAACACAACAACAGAAGTAAAAAGGACACACGGGGACACTGGGAGTTGCCCAGAGGTTAACAGACCACACTACAGCCAGGCAGCTGCCTTTGTGTTCTCTACCACAATATAACTTCATTTGCCAACTATTTTTCATAGTTTATTTTTCTTCTTTTCCATAATCTTTAAGTGTTTATCATTTACTTTAAATTTTGTCTAAAATTATTACTTCCTAATTTAAACTTTATTTAATTTTTATACTTTTTGTTTAAATTTAGAGGTATGTGGATTGTTTTCACACTCTGTTCCTTTAAGTGTTTTGACATTGATCATTTTAGAGGTTTTTGCATTTCTTACACTATTAATTCTTTTGTGTGCGCATATGTGGAGCTCATAGTGCAATGCTCAGAAGTTGGCTCTCTCCATCCACCATGTGGATTCTGGGGTCAAACTCGGGTCATCAGGCTTGATGCCAAGTGCCTTTACCCACTCAGCCAACTCACTGGCCATTTCAAGTTGTTTCTTTTTTAACCATTCATATCTTTTCTTACTTTGTGCTTGGTTTTAAATATTTTTTGTTTGTGCTCCTAAGCTTTGATTTTATTTTCCAATATATTTATGTCTAATCATTGTACTTACCATGAACATGCTTGGTTTTTTTTTTTTTTTCATTAAATTATAATCCCTGGGGTTGGAGAGATGGTTCAGTGCTTGAATTCATGTACAGCTCTGACAGAGGACCTGAGTACCCACACTAGGTGGTTCAGAACAGCCTGTAACCCAATCACAAGGGGATCTGATGTTCTAAATAAAAATAAATCTTACAAAAGAAAAAAAAGGATATTCCTATTGGGAGAAATAGGCTAAGAAGGCAGTGATCTCAAAAAGGTTTAGAAACTATGAATAGCTGTATGGTAATTACAGAGACATAACAACAAAACCACTCCAGCCACCAGTCAGTGCATCCTTACGTCATTTGTGGCTTCAAAACAACATTGGTGTCTCTCAAATATCAAAGTTAAATCTGTAGTAGTTAAAGAAATCAAACTTGAGGGACTAATAAAATAGCATAGTCTGCAGGGCTTGATGTGCAAGCTGGAGGACCTGAGTTCAAACCCTAGTACCCACACAAGGAAGATGGGCATGGTATACATTTGTAATAAATGCAGATGGATACCTGGGGGTGCTACTCTAACCTAATAGATGAGCTCCAGATCAAAGAGAAACCTTGTCTCAAAAATAGGTGAACAGAATCTACTGAGGACTTCTTGTTGAGCTTCTCAGCTGGTCTCGCATTTACTTTGCACCCTTCCTCCATTACCTAGAAGGAGGACCCCCGCCCCAAATCAAACTTGAAAAGCTGAAATCAAGAAGCGATTCTTTCCAATGAGCTAATTTTCAATAGTCCCTCTGAACAATGGCTACAAAGAATGAATGGTATTAGAAGAAACTGTGTTTGAACACTGGAATGATGGTCTCCTGTTTATTCTCCATGGAGTCTACTGAGTCTGCAGTCTTGGGCTGACCACGTCCCAGAAGGAGCTTTTTGAAGTACTCTATCCCTTTCATTAGAGGCCAAGTGAGCATGTTTCCATCTGGTAAACATAGTGTTAAGTACAGTCCCACTGAAAGGCCCACCTTCTCATTGGCAGCTGTGGCAGAGCACAAAATGGCTGGTTTAGGGTTCCTCTGTTCTTCAAACAAAACAAAGCCTTTGGAATTTGGAGAGGCAATTTGTTGAGAGCAAAACTCCGAGCTCTCCATCAAACATGAGCTTAAGGATATATTCTACAAATTCTTTTAATGTCAGCCTCAGGACATAGTTTATAAGCTGTGTGAGGTTTCTAAGCATACATCCAAATAAAAATAAAGTACATTACCATAGCCAGAGATTAAAAGGACAACATTCATGGAGAAGGCCACAGGGAATGTGAGCATGGACCCTACTTATGAGTACTTCTAGGAGAGGGTTGTCATCATCGGCCCTAGTTCTTTAGTGTTCAGTAATGCCAACTTAATGTCTAAATGTCCACGGACTCAAATTCCTCTCCTTATTGGGGTACACGAGAGACACATCACATTTGAAAGACCAGCTGTAACAATACTTGGAGCTTTCTTAAGAAACAGTTGAGAAGATGTCTATGAGAGACCACTGTGTGTGTGTGTGTGTGTGTGTGTGTGTGTGTGTGTGTGTGTGTGTGTGTGTGTGTGTTGTTGTTGTTGTTGTTGTTGGTGGTGGTGGTGGTGGTGGTGGTGGAGTCAGTGTTGTATACTGTGAAGGCAAATGATGGTTTCCCTGACCCTAACCACTTGATAAAGTCTTTCAGTAATTATCTTTCCTAGGCTCACCTTTATGCAAAGTTTGCTGATCAAGGGCAGGTACTATGATTTCCTTTCTGGTCTGGAGACCAGAAAGACTTAATCTGCCTTTTCAACATTAGGAGAGTTCAAAGACCCATAGTACAAAGGGATAGTCTCACAGCTGGAGAATCCCAAAGCACCCCATTTTCAGGAAGACACAAGGTATTAGGACCCCTGTCCACCACATAAACCAAGGTTGAGGTTCTCATGATCATACACCTAAGCAGGGGCCCTCTAATTGCTGCAGAATAGGCAGTGGTGTATTGTGCTCACAACCTCTCTGAAATGGCACCTACCCAGGAACTGGTATTATCTCACGGCATACTGGGAAAAATAGGTGAGTCCAGTGAGGCCACTGACTGTGTGCTCAAGTTATTCCGGTGACTGCCAAGAAAGAAAACCTTGGTGAAGAGTGGGCACAGGGCTCTGCAAGTGGGTCTTGGTGCACGTGCTATCTCCTCCAACTGCAGGTCCAAGGACTAGCAAGTGCTTCAGTTTCCTCTTTCTATAAAGTGGGGAAAGTAACCCAACCTCGTGGGCTGTTAAGAAAATGATACTGAGTTCTGGGTCTAAAACACTAGGCGCAGTGCTTGGTATAAAGCAAGCACTCAACAAATGATATTATTTATATGTTGTAGCACTACTGCCACCTGTACAGGAGGTCACGTTTTATTATTCCAGTGACCTCCGAATGGAATGTACCGGGTGATAAAAACACTGGCTAGTACTGAAGAAACGCAGCTTAATTTTCAGGTTGTAGTTTTTAATTTTTTAAAGTTATGACAAAGTGTAATAAAATTCAGCTTTTCAGCCAGCGTCCTGAAATATGTTTACATTGCTGCATAACCATCCATGATCATTATCCATCTCCAGGATGATTTTCATCACTGCAATTCCATAGTAGAAATACAGCTTCCTGATGGCCCAGATCCTGGCAGCCTCTGTTTGACTTCCTGTCCCTATGAATTTGACAACTCATTGAGGTGGAATCACCTGTCCTGTGTGAGATGAATCATGTTTTGACATCCCCTCATGCCCCTCCCACAGGAGGGCAAAGGCTTATATTTAACCACAGGTCATTCTCAGTCCAGAAATCTCTTCTAAAGCTCTTCTAGTACCTCCTAAGTTAGAGCATCTCAAGAATTCAGATTACTTCAAGAGGAAAGGCATGTAACACTGTTTTGTGAGTTCCAGCTGGAGAGATGATGGCTCAGCAATTTAGAGCACTGGCTGCTCTTCCAGAGGACCTGGGTTCAATTCCCAGCACCCAAACATGGCAGCTCACAACTGTCGTAACTCCAGTTCCAGGGGACCCAACACCCTCACACAGATATAAATGCAGGCAGAACATCAATGTATATGGAATAAACTTAAAAAAAAAAAAAAAAGAATAGTGAGTCCTAAACCAGTTCCCATCAATAAAAAGTCAGAGGACAGACAAATCCATATATCCAACCAAATAGTGCAGAACAACCTGAAATGGGGAAGGCCAGGGGTCCTGGCTTGGAATGGACACTGTTCCATGGGAATGCGCTGGCCCATCCTTTCTTCATCTGGATGCCCACAGGCTCTTAAGTACAGCTTCTTCCAGTCTGGCCTTATCATCTCCAGTGTACTCCTCTGAACAAAATCTTACTTTAACTGATGGCATCCACTGCCTAGATGTCTAAAGAAGAAGCCTGAAAATACCTTTGTTCTTTGTGTGTGTTGAGATATGCAAGTGTGAGGAAGCCAGATAGCAACATCATTAAGTGTCTCCCTCAATCATTCCCCATCTTATCTTTTGAGACAATCTCTTGCTGAATCTAGAGCTCATCAACTGGCAAAAGGGGTTGGCCCCTGAGCTTCAGGGTCCCCACTAGGATCCTGCCATATTTGAACATGCCTAGCTTTTTATGTAGGTGCTGGGGATCCAAACTCAGGTATTCATGTTTGTACAACCCGCACTTTACCAGCTGAGTCATGTACCCAGCCCAGAAACATTGTTGTGTCCTTATACACATCTTCTACATTAAGTCAACCACCAAGATTTACTTGTAAGAGATTTCCCTCAATCTTTCCCCTTCCACCCTTGGTGAAGACTGCTCTGGTTCAGATCTAATCATTGTCTGCTGGACTACCTTCCCGGGTCTGTTACTCTCCATTCCACACCATCATCTACAATACCAGACTAATCAAATTGTTAAAAGCAAACACATTCCACTTTTCTACTGAGCCCTCTCTCGTTCTCTTCTTGGGATAAAGTCAAATGTCAGACTGGTATGCAGCACTGTCTGTGTTCTGGCCTCTGATGACCTTTGTAGCAGGATTTCTCACCACTCCCTGGGATCCAGCAAATGCTTGAGAAATTGGAGTCGCTCACAGTTCTTCACAAACACTTGGCCATTTCTTCTCTCAGCATCTTTGTTTATGCTAATCCTTCAGCCGAAACTGTTCTTTCTACTTTCTTGCTCTCCTAAGTTGGGTGTCCCCACCCTGTGTTCCCATATGCCTACTGTATACCTCACATTGCACTTTAAAGACTGTCTCATTATTACATCGTGCTTGTTAGGCTTTTGAGACTGAGTCTCTTGTACACTTGTGATTCTTGCTCCTGGGCTTCCAAAGCATGGGCACTACACTACACGGGTACTACACTACCATGTCTGTGTGACTTTTATGTTCATTTGCTCTAGGAATGCAAGCCATTTCAGAGAAGACACCAAACATCCTGGCAGCCTGTGTAGTGACAGTGCCTGAACTACAAGCAGGATAATGAATGCGCAGTGAGCAGACCCCTGTAAAGGTCAGATCTTGGGCCACAGGGAAGAAGGTGTAGACCCCTGTAAGGGTCAGGTCTCTCGGGCCACAGGACAGAAGGAAGAAAGGGAGGGGACTGGGGAAGGCATGGAGGAAGAGTAGGCACACAGGAAGAAGTGAGACTTTCTCTCAGTCTATCTTGGTGTTGGAGCTGAACTCAGGCCCTCTTACATGGCAGGCAAGTACTTTGACTGATATCCCTAAGCTCTCCTAATCCTCCTGCTTCAGCCTCTTTAGTACTTGGATTAATGGTGTGCACCACCATGCCTTGCTTTGTATTTCTAGATATTAACAATTAGAAAATGAAAATTTTAAAACTTAGGAATGAATTCAACAACGTTCCAATCATGTTTGTTGTGCAGAAACTGACACACTTATTCTAAGATGAACATGAATGGAAAGGCAAAGGATGTACATAGTCTAAATAATTCTGAAGACAGAAGTGTGAAGGTGCCAGGAATGGTGGCACACATCTGTAAAAATCCCAGGCCTTTGAAGGCGGAGACACAAGGGCCGTAAGCCTGCACTACACAGGGAGGGAGATCTTGTCTTCAAAACAAACAGGGGCTGGAGAGATGACTCAGTGGTTAAGAATGTGTACTGCTCTGGCAGAGGACCCCAGCGGGATTGCCAGCATCCAGGGTGGTGGCTCAAAACTACCTGTAACTTTAGCTCTAGAAAATTTAAAACCCTTTTCTTGCCTCTGAGGGCACCTGCTCTCATGTGTACATACCAACACACAGACACACATACATACACATAATTAAAACAAAATAAATCCAAATAAATTAATGAATTGCATTACTTGTTCTTACTGTCAAGTTAGGACATGGGCACAGACAACTGGGATAGACCAGATCTATATTTACAGTTTATCATGTGACCAAATATGGGACAAGAAGCAGCTTAAGGAAAAAGGATGTATTCTGGGTCATGTCTGAGTCTGTCATGCCAGGAAAGGAATGGTGGCTGGACCATAAGGTTTCTTGTCTACATCTGTGCAGACCAGAGCAGAGAAGGCAGTGCTTCTGATTACCTGGCTTTCTCCTTGATTTTTATTCACTCAGCACAAGACCACGCACAATGGGATGTACTGTCTATAGTCTGAGGGGAACCTTCCTCCAGCAGTTTCTTGTCTCTTGAATTGTCTCCACAGGAACACACAAAGATGTGGCTCACTGGTGCCCTAGACAGTTCTTAATCTATTCAGATTGAGAATCAGAAGTCAACCATCATGTATGGCCCAGTGATGTTTTTACAAAGATGCTAAAGCAATTCAGTGGGGGAAATTTGGTCTTTTTAAAAGATGTTTCTGGAATAGTGGTATTAAATATGAAAAAAATGTAACTATGTCCCTCACCTCACACCATATGTAACATTGAAGCAGAATATAGATCTACACTTATTAATTAAAATAACTTAATTGGGGTAGGGGTCCCTACCTACCATCCTGCAAAGCCAAGCCATAAGAAGTCTGGACCTCATGGTGAGATTCTGTCTCAAAAAAATTAATAATAATAATTAATTAAATTTAGACAGTTTTGAATTGGATTAGGCAAGACTTTCTTAAGCATACTACAAAAATATACTCTATAAAATTGAGAGATGATAAAAAGAGACCTCATAAAAATTGTAAACTTAGTTTTTGGAAAGATGCAGTTAAACAAAAAAGCTCTGTTAAAGTTTATAGAACACATTACTGACAAATGGATTCTACCCAACTTTATAAAGAATTCGTAAGCCAGGGTTAGGGGTGAGGCACCATGGTATAACATTTACCCAATATGCTTGAGGGCTTGTGTTTGATCTCTAGCACAGTGGGGTGGCTCAAAAAACTGAAAAATAAGATATTATCATACCTATTAAAAACTGAAGAAAGATTTCAACAGATACTTCCCATTTAATGAATGAACTTACTTGGGCAGTTGACACACAAAGAGGAACAGCACTACACACAGGAAACATAAACTAACAATCACAGTTACATGCCCTACTGTGGCTACATTTAAAGACTGATAGTTGCAAAAGCTGGAAGGGATATGGAAAAACTCAAATCCTCACACACTGTTAGGAAGATGGTAGTGTCATACTCCTTTAAAACAGTATGGTGGTGGATTACTGAGTTAAACTTACACTTACTGGATGACTCACATCCCCACTCCCAGAGTTAACCAAACAGAACTAAAAGCATATGTCAAAACAAAGACTTTCCCTTGAATTGTATCCCAGGAGCACTATTCTTAACCACCAGATATGCAACAAACAAGATTCATTATCTGGGGTGGAATACTACTCAGTAACAAACAAGAACAAAACATCAATACACACGTACAGACCCCAAAAGCACAATACCTAACAGAAAACCAATAAAACCTGATATCCTGCATGGTTCCATTATAAAGCAAATATTATAAATTCCATAGTGACAGAACCTCTAACCTAATGCTCTCTAATTGCTACAAATTCTATTGAAAACTGGCATAAAGATTGAATGGCTCATATTCTAAATGAGATAATCAGAAACTCTCTGGAATGGCCAGGTGTTATATCATGTAAGATCTTGCCTCTTTTATGGGTGAGGTGATGTTCTTGACAGTTCCTTACTTAAGCTTAATTTCTTAACCACACTTTGGAAAGGAAAATGGATAGTTATGCCCATTGCTTGGGACCCCAGGTCTTCTTCAATGATGTTTCTGAGATTCAGATTCACTAACTGCTTTGGATCCTGATCTGAACAAGCTGGAGAGGCGGCTCAGTGGTTAAGGTCATTCCAGAGGACCTGGATTCAATTCTCAGCACTTACATGAGGCAGCTTAAAACTTCACTAACTCAAGTTCCAGGAGATCCAACACCTTCTGAACTCTGGTCACCTGCATGCATACAACACACACACACACACACACACACACACACACACACACACACACACACACACACGAACAAATCTTTTAAAAATGAAAGTATGCTTAAGATAAACAGGGAAGCTCAAAGGCAGACTGGAAATGTTCTGACATTAAAGAATTAGATATAAGAGTGTGTGGTGTATACACTATGTCTTTAAAAATCATTACTGCAGAGGCAGGCAGAGCTATGTGAGTTCAAGGCCAGCCTGGTCTATAGAGTGAGTGCTAGGGCAGGCTCCAAAGCAACACAGAAAAACCCTGTCTTGAGAAACCAAACCAAACCAATCCAACAACAACAAAAAATTACTGTTAGAGATACACAGATACATATGGAAGTATTTCTAGATGAAATGAGAGATGTGTCTTACACTTGCTTCAGAATAGTCCGGAAAATTCTAAGAGCAAATGAAAAGGAGGTTTGGGTAAAGAAACAAGAGAAACAAAACTACAGTACAGGTGTTATATACATGAGGGGGTCCTAATGCTATTTCCCATGTTCTTACATGTGTTTAATTTCTGTAATTGTGTGTGTGTGTGTGTGTGTGTGTGTGTGTGTGTGTGTGTGTGTGTGTGTGTGTGTGTTACTGGAAACTGATCTCAGGTTCTTGCAGGTCTTGCAGGAGACACATAGACAGTCCACTTCTTACTTTTTGAGACGGGGCCTCACTAGATCACTGGCCAGGTTGGCCTTGAATGTACTCTGTCCTAGATCCTTGGGATGTACTGTGGGTCTCCTGCTTCACACTCTTGAAGTAGCTGGACTATACAAGCTGGTAGCGCTAGGCCTGGCAGGATTTTGTTTTTTAATTTTGGTTTGTGATTAAATATATATGGAGGATGCACATGTGCAGGGTTAGAGACAATCATTGAGAATTATTTCTTTTCTTTTACCACGTAGAGATCAAATTCAGGTGGTCAGGCATGGTGACAAAGGACCTTTTTATTTGCTGAGCCATCTTGCTGGCCCAATGTTCTTGTTTGTAAAGAGTTAGAGGCACTCATGGTAGATCCAGCACACAGACTATTTGTATCGTACTTAGTCAATAAACCAATGGTGAGTGTGTAAAAGGTCATGCACGTTGCCATGATTTAACTCTTCCTCTTGTTCGGGGCCAGGGCAACTCCAACATCGACATCACTCACCTCTGGGTATGGGCAGGCACTGAATCTTGCATGCCCTTCAGGCTCTTTATGGCAACCAGTATTAGCCACAGTCACTGTCTAAGCTGAGTTTCTGACTCTGATGCTTGTGAATTCTTGCATTAAACCATGTAGTTTGTTCTTTCAGTGGTCAGAGTAGACTTTTATCTCAAGCTTGCATATTTATGTCCCCATGGGAGAGATTATAGTTGGACAACCTGCCACCATTAAAAAACAACTCTGGCTTCATGCTTTGATACTCTCAGCTAGGAATGTCATCTCTGTAGAGATCCACTCAAATTCTCCAGAGATGAGAGGAAGTGGCCACTTGTGGGGCCTGACAGTGATACTCTGTTCCCACTGCTGGGGCTTCCAGGTTTGCCATGACATTCTGAAGGAGTCTGAAAGTTGTCACACATACCCAGGGACACTGCCAATGGATTATCTGGAGCAGTGTCACAGTGCAGTCATGGATCAGTTCCGAGACTTAAATCCTAGCTGTAACTACATCTTGCTCTGCCACAGTTTAAGTCTTTTTGCCACATAAGGTAGTCCTTAGCCACAGAAGGGTGCGGGTAGGCTTGTGTATCATAAGATATGCAAAGTACTGGTCAGAGTATCTGGGGCACAATGTACCTGGAGTCTCTGTCAATAGTGATGATTATTACTGCCAACAGCCACAGCTTTGCACCAAAGAATGCCCATGAGTCACCAACGTAGGTAGTTCTTAATGTTAACTATACAAAACTGTTTCACTCAACTGGATCAATACTGTACGTCACCCTGTAAGTGGCCCTCCTTCTTTCACTGAGTAGGAGGCCTCTGCTGGGTACAATTTGTTAATTAGAGAGCAGTTGAGTACACTCTGAAGTAAAAAAATCATGGAGACTTTTCAGGAACTTTGATAGAAAACCTCATTTTGAAATTACTTTATTCCAACAATCACCATGGATGAGAACTGTGCCATGGGCACAAGAGGACAAAGAGAAAAGGGTCACCGCACTGATTGTGGGTTGATCCATAGTGCCCTCCTCACCAGACAGCCTTCAGATTTCTACAAAGGTATCAGGCAAGTCTAAAGACTTATAACAAAGAGACTACGCTCAAGGAAGATTCATGAATGGTTTTTTCAACCTACTGTCAGAAGTTGTAAATACCCTTTGTGAAAGTGAATTGAGAGAAGACAGAAGTTTCAGTTTGACTCAACATAATGATGGCGGTTGTTGCTGAAGGGCCAGAGATGAGAACCTGGTGAGGAAGGCATGGAGTGTGTGTAATCCAAAGATGAAAATGACCATCAACTTCAAAAATATCCTAGGTAAAAATGAATCGGAATGTCTGAAGTACTGATAGGACCCTGGAGTTCTCATGACTAAAGCAAGGAGATGTTAGAGAGATTTCTTTTGTTTTTCCATATTATTTATTGTTCTGAACAACAGAATGAACAGACAGCTTTACTTCTTGCTAATAATGAACTAGTTTCTGTTGCTTTGATAGTTATTAATATTAAAAATTATTATATTAAACTAAGAATCTCTCAGAGAAGAGGTAATCATGCCAGTCCTACAATAACACTATGGTTTTATAGTTTTGGTTTAAAGCAATTTCTAATATATACCATTGTGACTCCTAGCTTCAGTCATTTTACCAATTCTGTTTTGTTCAAATATACTCATTAACATATACAAAAGTGTCATTTGGATTAAAAAAAAAAGTAACCACCTTTGAGAAACATTGAAGTTTGGGGTTTATTAAATTACCTGGTAGCCAACTTTTTTGGTGCCTGCTAGATTGTGCCACAGGGCACACTGCTTCTAAACAAGGCAGACATGCTCAGGGCAAAGCAGCCACAGAGAGGATGGCTTTACTCTTCTTAGTGGTAAGTGACAGTGTGACCTCATACAAGCAATTTCCTGAGTTATACCAGGAATCACGAGCTTGACAAAGCCAAGCTTGGAAGGGCACCTACAGCAATGACAAGCCTCTGGCTTTTGCTAACAATCCTCAAAAGCTCTCTTCATTTCTAAGTTATTGGCCTCAGTTAAGGAGCGAATTGTTTCAAGGACTAGAAGAATTAGCATCAATTTTCTCTAGCTTCATAAATATTAAGTACTGATGGAGAATGGGCCATTTGAAAAACAGTATGACTGACTTCTGTTCTTTTTCGTTTATTATTATTATTATTATTTTGGTTTTTCAAGAGAGGGTTTCTCTGTGTAGCTTTGGAGCCTGTCCTAGAACTAGCTCTTGTAGACCAGGCTAATCTTGAACTCACAGAGATGCACCTGCATCTGCCTCCCAAATGCTGAGATTAAAGTTGTACACCACCAACGCCCAGCTCTGACTTCTGTTCTTAATAGAAGCTTTGGAGCCATGGATGAAAGAAGAATTAACATAACAGTGGGAAAGACAGACACAGAGAAGACAGTTGATGAGCCTTATCACTAAGAAGGGAGAGGGGGAAGAAGGGAGGGAGGGAGGGACATAGGGAGAGAGAGAGGAAGAGAGGAGAGAGAAATAAGAAAGAAATCAGATCAAGAAAAGTCATTATCCTTTAGACCCAATGAACCCACTACCTACCTGTACCCCATGACAGCTTTGCAGTGGAGTCAGAGCAGTCCAAGTCCCATGAGAAGACACATCTATGTCCAAAGGGGATACTGGCTCTTTGCTTTCACAAATGAGACTGTTACAGCAACCACAGACATCTATAATGTTGTGCTTACAGTGAACATGCACTCAAACAGCATATGGGGCAATTACTAGCACAATGCTGGGAAAGCAAAGCTGCTACATCCTATAAGCATTAAGTCATTATTAATCTGAGTTAGACTATGTCAAGCTAAAGATGCACAGAGCCTTGACAACAAAGGACTAAGAAAGTATCTAAGAAACAGCAACTACAAAAGAACTTCCAAACACATCCCCCATTGTGCCCAGCCTAGAGGTTCAAGTTCTTGGCTGTCTGGGGGCTTCTGCACAATCTCCTCCCCCAGCAGGCTTCTTCCTTGGCCTTTAAATGGCCTGCCCTCTAATGTCTTGGGTAAAATGTCACCTCCAGGAGAGATCATTCTAACCACACTGAAGACTGCTTCCAAGGATTCAGCTTTGTGCGCCATTATGGTTCTTGTGTCCATTCGAAACACATGCACTCATATGAGCCTTGCAAGCATTACTTTATTTTCTACATCAATGACATACAACAGGTGAGTCATAAAACACCATTGTATTTCATCTTTACCTGATTTTATCAACTAGACTGGTGCTGGCAAACTTTGTCTAAAAAGGGTCAAGTGGTAAAGACTTTAGGCTTTGCGGACCACGCAGAATTTCCCTTGCACACTCTTCCTTTTTCTTCTTCCTAGCAAGCTTCTAAGAACATGAGCACACTTCTTGGTTTGCACACTACATGGGAACAGGCTGTGCCTGTAGGCCATAGTTTCCTCTGCTATACTACTATGTGCACCCTAAAATCAAGCCCAAGTTATTTACTTCTATCCCAAGACTACCTATCATAGTACTGAACACAGAGAGAAATGCAAGCACAACTAACCTTAAGAACAATGGAGAAAGAAAAGAGAAAAATGGACAGATTGAGGCTGACAGGAATTTCCTAGGGAGATACAGCACACTGTCCAGGCCAGATCAACAGGAGTTTACAGATACCAGGGTAAGACAGCTTGTCACAGTCATGGTTTCCACCCTTTTCTAGCTTCAGGTCCTGGATCTCAACTCTGTCACCATGGGCCACAGGCTGCTGCTTACTGCTGCCTGGGACCCATAAAGAGGGGAAGCTGCTTCTTCGGGGCTGCCATCCCCTTGCTATCTGGCTCTTTCACCCTTAACATTCTGACAAACTGCTGGCTTGTGGGTACCATCTACCTCCAGAGTAAGAACAAGCTGACAGACAGATGAATCTGCCCAACCACTCAAAGAACGTCCCAAATAGTGTTCAGGAAATCTCCTAACAATGTCTGGAAGGAAGAAGCAGTTTCTTTTGATGTGGTGTGACTATAGATACTGATCAGGGATGAAGGGAGGAAGGAGTGAGCGGCTGGGATACTGCATAGCCATAGTCAGATGTACAAGAATACCCGAGTGCTGCAGCATTGCCTGGGGAGCTGGGGATGTGGAGAGCCTCTACTTTAAAGGCATTCTTGCAACAGTCGGAGGCCAACACCATCTGGCACAAGATAGAGGCGCCTTTCCTCTGGCTTCCCCGAGTGAGCACCAGCAGCTGCCCCACTGACTCTGGCTTGCTGGGCTGGGGGAAGGCAAGGGTAGAGTGGGGCAGGAGTGCTAGTTCATGTCCTGCTAGGTCTCCAACCTCGGTGAGGTTGTAGAGCTGCCCACAGCAGACCGGCTCTGTCGGGAGGCACTGCCTTCCTCCTCTTTCACATCTTGAGATCCCAGAATACTTCACTGCAGTGTTCTTTGTCAAGTCCCTGCCACCTCATATTCACCCCCCCACCATCTTTATAGGAGAAAAAAGAGGAACAAATGGTCCCCTGGGCGTTGTAACCAAGCAAGCGGATGCTTCCAAAGGAAGGTAAGTGTCAGATGTGCAACCATATGACTGAGGAAAACACATTATCTAACTAGGCTCCACTGTGCTTCAGCAGGTCCTAGTCTTAGATAAGAAAGAGGCAAAAGGATGCAATGATGTGTTTCAAAGCAGGCTGTGAGTTAGGGAGGGAGCAGGAGACAGTATCAAAGGCCCTTCATTTTCAGACTGTTCTTATCTGCCAGAAGAGCCAACAGTGACACCAAGGGACAAGGAACAAACAGCCTGGGGAGGAAAGGAATGACAGTTTAGGGAAACACTTTGGAAAAAAAGTCAATGAAATCCCAGGTTTTAAGGCAGCCATTCCAAGGAGCGACAGAGGAGTCTGTCTCTGAAGAAAGCAGTTCACAACTAAATGAAAATATGCCGGGGACACAATTTTGAATATACAACTCAGAAAAGCTAAGGTGGGTGGAGGGGAGTCATAAGAAATACTGGATAAACAATGTCAGGGAGATGATATTCTGCAGGAAATTCAAAAGCAGTAGCGATTATTCTGAATGCTGAAGGTACTGACAAAGAGTTGGCAGGGGCCACAATGCAAGTGTTCTTTTAGATGGAACCTCCTAGCAACTAGTGGGGCTTGATATGGTTTGCCCCTCTAGGATTCTTGTGCTGGATGTTCAGTTCCCAGCATGTAGAATCTCTGAGGTCAGGCCCACAGAAAAGTGGTCAGAGCAGTGGGTTCCATGTTGGGAGGGATTAGTGCCATTCTCATGGGAATGAACCATTATGAAGCTTAGTTACATACTGCATAGAACCTTCTGAATGCAGCAGGCTCCTCTCCTATTTCACTGCCATATTGTGACCCAGCTAAGGGGCCTGGGATAAATTAAGACTCTGGACTTTCAAAACCATGAGTTACACAAACCACTCTTCTTCATAAAATACCTAGCCTTGGGCACATTGTTCTAGCAACAGAAAGTGGACTAACATATGCCACTTTTGAGTTGCACTTTGAGAAAAAGATTTGGATTATAGAATGCTAAGAATGCAATTTTTCCCTTTATGTCTGATATGGTTTAACACTAATTGAAAAAAAAAAAAAAACCATGACTAGGAAACAGAGGTAAGTTTCAGGAAAAATGTTTGCAGTGGTAGGACACTTCAAGATGAAGGAGCTATTGAGACATTCATCCAATCTACCACTGGAATTGTCCTCAGCTACTCTGGTGGCATCTGACCACCACCACCACTTGTACATGAGTTAGGCTAGGGTGATCATATCAGGCAATGCTTCCAAGTCAATGGAAGCAACAACTGGGATCTGGGCATCAGGTAAGAAAAGTAGCAATTTTGAAGCGTCATTTCCAAGTGTACTTTCTACTGTGGGCTAAATTCCATCTGGTGATAATTCCCATCCACCACACACATTCAAAAAAAAAAAAAAAAAAAAAAAAAAAACTAAAGCAGAAGGAAGCTTGACCCTAGTGATTTGAACAAGGTGTAGTTGGAAGCGCTCCCAAGCTGGAGTTCTCTCTTACCAATTCTGTTTATCTGCACACATAATTAATACAAATTGCCTTTTCCAGATTTAATACTTGAAAAAATTGCCCTAATGTATAATGAGCTACCAAGAAGGAGCACAATGTGGAGCCCACCCAAGCTGGGGATGGCTAGGTAACCCTGGCAAGGAAGAAGACCCATCTCATAAGCACAGCCTCTGTGAGGTGTGTCAGCATCATGTTCCACAGGGAGGCTGTTGTTCTATCTTATGGACATTTAGGATCTTAAAAAACCCCAAAGTCAGTATCTGACACCATGGCTATACAGGGCCAAAGTATCCCTTCCTATTAGGATCTACTGAGACATAGGGAAGTTCTGCCTCTGAATGAAGCCCTTTTGCTTTCGTCCTACCTGAAGCTGGAAAAGCTGGAACTCCTTTGACATTGACTTAAGCAGAAATGTTATACACCAAATTGCCACAGAATAAAGGGCTGAGTTGACTTGCAGCCTGTAAACCACCCACAACAGAGAGCTGGACCAGTGGTCACTGACCCACTGGTTGATTGATTATGCAACAACCATTTATATATGACCTCATGTGGAAAACCACCAAGAAGGGCTGTTGGGGATATGCAGAAGGCTACCTCCTTTATGTTTTGTGTCACTTTTTATTAGTCAAAGTCAAAGACTTTCACTCACTTATAACCAGAAGATCAAAGCAAGCCTGCTGTCAGGGGTTCTAGAAGTGGGGAGACCTGACACTGGATACAGAAATCTGTCTGGAGGAGGGTCACTATATCCTGACAACAGTGACATTTTGTACTCAGTCATTTTCTGTTGTGAGGGGCTGTCCTGGAACAGATGGAAGTTAGAGGGTTAGTGATCACTGAACCCTTCATTCACTTGTGACAGTGAGGAATGTTTCCAGACATTGTCAGATGTTGTCTGTGGGGAATCATCACCCTAGTGGCTGAGAAACAATGATTTCTTAGAGAGAGTTTCTTGTTAGGGCCTCAATTTAAATACACACATGCTAAAAAAAAGGGGGGGCCACGTCGGGAGGCTGGAGGCTCTCACCTTGATTATTACAGGAGAACATTCCTACGTGTATGCACATAGTAAGAATATACTCACTGTGTACAAGAAAACAAAAATCCTTCCACATGAGCAGCAGAGTAAGTTTTGTGAAGCCTTCCGCATCATATTCCACAACACCTCTAAGAAGAGAACATAAGACACTCATTAAGAATAAGGTTCAAATAAGTTAAGACTCTATCTAAAAGTCGACTGAACTACAGATAGACTTAGACATGTGTGCATCAAGAAGGGTCTATGGTTTGGAAAGAGAGTACTGAGGTTCATGTCACAACATTGCCATTTGCTACATCTCATGATCTCACTCAAATCTCTTAACCTGTGGTGACTTAGCTTACTTAACCAGCAGGAAATTATGATATTGATAAACCTTTTAACATGATTGCAAAGAAAAAAGAAGATAAACTACAAAATGGAAACATCAGTTATTAGTACTGAATAAAGGGGCAATCTAAGAAACCAGTCAGAGGGAGGGCCTAGGCCCTACCCCAAATGACTTGGCAGTTTTTGATGATCCCTCCTGGAAGGCCTCACCCTCCCTGGGGAGTGGGTGGGGAACGAAATGGGAGGGGGTCGGGGGAGCTTGGGAGGATGGAAGGGAGAGGGAACTGTGATGGATATGTAAAATAAGCAAAAAAAAATTCTAAATCAGCAGTGATGATAGAAAGTAATTAAAAAAGGGAAAAGAAGGAGAAGGAGGAGGAGAAAAAGGAGGAGGAGGAGGAAGAAGAGGAGAAGGAAAAAGAGGAGGAGAAGGAGGAGGAAAAGACCAGTCAGCTGGGCACTGGGCATGATGTCATTTGCCTTTTATCCCAGCACTTGGGAGGTAGGGGCAGGTGGACCTTTGGATCTCTGTGAGTTTGAACCTAGCCTGTCTATATCCCTAGTTCCAGGCTGGTTTACAAAGTAAGACCCTGTCTCAAAATGAAACAAAATTTAAAATAAAATCAGGTCATAGATGACATTACTATACTAAATGTTACCTGACTATCTGGACAGTGAGCTTAAGTCTCACTTTACCCAGGGACTAAAAGAGGTGACACTGACAATATAATTGGGGAGTGTACCATAATTCTTGCATTGGTACCCCGGTCTTCCCAACAATGCAGCAACATCAGTGGGCAATGGGGTGTCAAGGAACAGCAGCTCCTGGCTTGTTGAGGGGGCTGGCAGAACCTGGTAGGTTCATCTCATCAATTTCCTACAAGAATGAGTGGTAAATGATGTTGTCACCAAGTGTGACAATATTAACCATGTACTGGGGACAGGAAAATACTCGTTCACACAAGGGAGTCTCTGAAGAGATATCTCTCCCCAACTGATCAATGCTATTGGTGATTTCCAGTTTAACAGGGACATTCCAGGAAACGTACAGGAACTAAGATCCCAAGGACCAGGCAACCTGCTCAAGGGTGGTGTTCAAGGTTCAGATCTGACTTAAGCCAACAATACTGCCTTATAAATAGAAAAATAACCCAATATTGTAACCATGGGGTCTGAATTCTTTAGTTCCCATATCTCAGAGGCAAAACCAAACTATAATGCCTTTTATGCCTAAGTATGTAATATGATAATACAGTGGTAATCATTTATAGTTTAGTAACTACATAAAAGTAGTACTATATTATTATTCTACCTGCAGAATAAAATATGCAGAGTGTTTATTAAAAGAGAATGATATTGAAAAAATATAAATTCTTTTTCATATTTTTTTATACCCCAATGGATGTGTGTGACCATTAGGCTGTGTACTTCCCATTCTGAAGATCACTGTGCTGGTGCCTTTGTTTTCAATCATATATGCTAAAGATAATCTACTCAAAATTTAGATCAGAATGTTTATTACCACTGTTGTGTAAAAATTGCTTTCTCAAAATGTTCATCAATAAAGCTAAAAATAATTTTAGCCATGGGAGACTTAGGTAAAAGACAGCCATGTTGCTCCATATTGACATTTCTATTTAGGAAAATGAAAAGTGCTGTAATAGTCAATGAAAGAATTATTTGGCAGTTTTCCAGGAGTCAGAGTTTTGCTTATAACTGTGCTTTACTCTTGGTTTTGTCTGCTCTCACTTGCTTACTTGGTTTCATCATGTACTTATTTGAAGTTGAGATTTTGTGTTTCTCTTTATTCAGTTCTATTATTTTCCAAACCCCGGGCAGACTGTTCCACCTTCAAAGGCTATGAAGAAAATACACTGATGCCCCTGACAGCATTCAGAAGAAATGGATACAAACAGCAAGGCTTTTGGCATCCGGGAGTGAGGGTGGGTGGGTGGAGGGGAGGGCAAACGCACAGGGCAGCCTCTGCGCCATCTTCCAACTTCTTCTCTGCAGTATAACTCATCACTTGCAGATGTAATGTTAGATTTCCTTCCCAAACCTGTGAGGCACTACTCCAGTCAGGAGACCTGGATCCTGGGGTAATCAGATTCCTGCCTTGCTAGCCCCTCTAGATGTGAGACTCCACTGGATCACTAAACTTCCAAGTCTCAGTGCTACCTGCAATAAAATGTGCTTATAAAGAGCCTGGTTGAACCATTCATGATGTCTATTATCAGTTAAGTGGACAACCGAAATGTGGTACACACAGACAATGGGATTTCATTTATCATAAAAGAAAATAGAATTCTGGTGCCTGTAGGAAAATGGAGAGAACTGGAAATCATTATGTTAAGTGAAAGAAAACAGATTCAGAAAAGACAAATACCACATGTTTTCTCACATACATGGAATCTACTTTCAAATATGTGTGTGTAGGTCATCAAAGTAGAAAGCACAGCACAAGTAGGAAGTAGAGTATGAGGAAGGATAGGGTAATGGAATACATGTGACAAGAAAGAAAAAAGGAAGGCTATTTGGAAGGAAGAAGGGAGAACAGCAAGAGAGATGGTGGTATGGGCAGGGCACTTAGAGGATGAATGATAACAGAGTAGAATGATGCATGTATGGAAAACGCCATAATGAAACCCATTACTTATAGACTAACTTAAAAATGAATTTTAAAAAAGCATAGGAAAAAATCCCTGTTGGTTACCTCTAGACAATTAGGAGGCAATGGAAATGAAACCGCAGTACAAGCTACCCAAAGCTCCACAGTAACAGGCTTTATACCCCACTGAGGCAGAGAACACTATCATGATGGCCAAGTTTGGGAGAGGCATACTGATGTTCAGAGAACATACTTGGTTCTATGATTTGCTACAGGATGCTAAAAGCTAAATCATTCTGGCAGTTCTAGGGTAAGCACCAAAGCCAGAATGTCACAGAGAAGACACCACACCTGAGAACCTGTTGGTATATGGTGTAAACAAGACAGAACTTACGTGCCAAAGTGACTGAGAAAAGCAGCGATATACTCCCTTCTTTTGTGATATCCTTGAATCACATACTGTACCTGGAATGGAAACCCAAAGCTGAGAATTAGTACAGAAAGATTTAAAAATTTCTATTATGTAAAACTGGGAAGATTCAGAGAAGCAGGTGGAACAGGGAAATGAACACCCATATTCCCACCCTATATTCAACAACTCTGAGTATTTTGCCTAGCTGCTTCACCTAGCTGTCTATCTACCTACCTATCAACCTATCAATCAATCTTGCTGAAACATTTCAAAGGAAATGAGAGACATCCTGGCGGTTCACCCCAAATACTTCATTTAGTATGCAACTCCAAAAGAATTAGACATTCTCTTTAGGAATCCACACATAACAGTTGTCACACCCAACAGGCTTAATGAGATTGCCACCTGCTACCCTGTCCATGTTCAGTTTTTCTTCATGGTGCCCAAAGCAGTGTATAATTCAGGATTGGATATGTTATTTGTTTTTATTTTTAAAATCTTTTAATCACATATTAACAGCACATATGTTGAGTGTATGTGTGTGTGTCCACACAAGCATGCATAATTGTCTTACAGACTGTCTCAGTTTTCTGTTTCCTTTATTGTCTGTATTTTCCTATACATCAGAATCTAGAGCTAAAGTTATGATTAGATTGGGTTAAAAGTTTTTGGCAAGAAGTTTTCCTAGGTAATACTGGGCTTCATCATTTGGGTAAATCATTCCATTGTAGTGTGATGCTCTCCTTTGCTGTAGTGAGTATATGTCTTAGTAAACACACAACCTACTTCTCAGGGCAAGCTATCTGCCAGTGTATCTCCCAAAGCACGGGAAGATTTGGTTCCCATTAATCATTCACTTAATGGCTTCAGTATCAATTGGGAGATTCTTCTTTAAATTATTTCATTTGGGGTTGGAAAATGGTGATATAAAAAAGTTCTATTATCCCTTTTGTATTTATCAGCAGACATTCTCTAAAGATATTTTATCAAGTGGGCCTTTTTAGTTATCTTGAACTCCCATTAAAAGGGTAAGATAAAATTAAAAAGGTAAAATAATGCCTAATTCTTTCAAAATTCTTAATATTCAGAATGAGAAGTATTACAATGGGTGATTTTGCATTTTTGTATATCCTTGTTAGCACAAAAATGACAACTTCAACAAAAGAATTAAATAATTATGCTAGGTAGCTTAAAGTCAGTTATTTATACAATAGCTACTACCATAAAACATATTCTTTCTAATGATCTCACTGGAACCAAGTGTGGTGGCTGCCTGTCACCTCAGTACTCTCTCTAATGGCCTCACTGTGACTGAAAGGAATAATGAGAGACCCCCTCAAAACTGTTTATATTGGCTGTAGCCACACTGCGTTCCATGGCTAAGGAGAGCTCAAGATAAAGTACCTGGTATAACCTTGACACAAGTGGTCCTGATAGCAAGGCTCTACCTTCGAAAAGTAAAACAATTCTATTTATATAATAGTGCTTTATGTCAATTTACAAAAACAGTGCTTACTTTGCAGGCTTTAATGCAAGATCAGATGTTATTTTCAGAAAAGAAAAACAGATGATAAGTTTGCTTAAGTGGCTTTGTTTAAAAAAAGGATGAAAACAGTTCTGTGTACTTGATTTTAAAAACAGAAAAGCATTTTAACAGAAACCCACAACAAAACTGGCTATAAAGATAGATTCCGATGTAATTATGGAAACTCATTTGAAGAGACTGCTCCTAAAAGCAGCCCATGCTGTCCTCGTTTAGAACGAACAGAAGAAGACCAATTTTAAAAACAAGTAAAATTAATGAAAGGGAACCAGATAAGAAAAACACTGATTCTTATATTTCTGAGTAAACGATACTCTAATTTTTTTTTTTTTTGAAGAAAATGTATGACTAGAAATTAATCTCAGTTGGGAAGCTTTACAAAGGCTTTGCTTTTCAGTTCTGGAAGATACAATTTACATTTTTCTCTAGCATTCTGGAACACAGCTTTGAAGGCAGCACAAAGCCCCAGTATGTAAATAAGAATCCTGTCCTCCCCTCTGGTGTGGAGGGGGACAGTGAAGGGAGGAGGGGTTGTTTCAGCAGAAGCCACCACTCCATGAAGCTAAGTGCCTTGGAATCTGGGCCAGTCCTACATGCTGTAGTCTTGCCAGATTTCAGTTTCTCTGACATTTAAAAATTAATACTGAAGCCTCTGAAATATCATTGTTCTTTACAAAAATGTACTATAGAGAGATGAACTATCTTCTGAATGAGAGAGATAAACAAAAGATCTATTTTCCCAGCCAATATGAACGAGTCAACAGGAGCAAAGAAAACAGCACTTTGGCAATTAAACCAACTGAGTCATAGTCCATGTGGGATGGGAAAGAGCCAGGGTTACTAGTGCGTTAACATCTCTAGTTTGCAGCTAAATATATTGGCTAGACATTAACAAGTATATGTTCACTCTTTGGGGAAATAGTTGACTACCTCCATTACAGTAAACTCAGCTATGTGCTCTTGAATGCAGCTAAGGGAAAGCTTGAGATAATTCCATCTGGTGGGGAGAAGACCAGCTGACCTGGAATTCTTGCCCCTAGAGGAGCAAAAACTCTGGTCAACTGCTCCCAGGCATGACAAGAATGAAGGACAGACAATTAATAGGTGAGGTAAGAAAGCAGAAAGAAATGAAGGCTGTTTTAAAGAATTATTCTGACATTGGCTGGCTGTAGACATGTGTGTACATAAGATGATTGGCAGTTCACAAATGTAAAACTATAAGAAGGCACAAGATGCACCAAAAATGTAGGGGAGTACAGTAATCTTAAGAGTTGTCAAAAATCACCACAGTGAAGGGAAGGGATGAAGATAAGACAAGCAGTGGGAGCTGGGTCCTCAGAAAAGGGAAAGGAAGGGTAGGAGGAACAGAGGAAGTGTCCTTTAGTGTAGGCAAGGCAGAGGCTGAGGGCACAGAGGTATCCGAGGTGCATGAACCGGGAAGAAGGGGACTCTCACAAGACACAGGGGTCAGGCTTTTACCTTGTTGGTGAGCAGATGGCAAACCTGAGGCACATAATCAATGAGACAGCCTCCTCCTGGAAAAGCAGGGATATGAAGAGCTGAGGAGCCTCCAAGGGCGCTGAAAGGACAAGAGCACAAGGGACTTGTCTTAGAGCTGACACAACACAGGGCATGATACCCAAGCAGACTGAGATTGCATCATGGCCTAGCTGCCAGCTGACTTGGGTTAATGAGGTTGAGACTATGAGCTACATATTATCATTAAATGTCTATATTTTAATTCACTTTGTTTCACTAACAGGTTATACTTTGTTAAGAACTGAAGATAATATCACACAGCAGCATATATCTGTCACTTCTAAGATAATATCTCACAGCAGCGTATATCTACCACTTCTAACTGGCTCAGGCAAATGTCTCAACAGTGATAGGTAGACATCATTCAAATATACTTTTATACTCCTTGTTGTGGTTGTGCCAGTTTAGTGCTGGACAAAGATAAGTTGTTCACCAAACACTTGGCCTGAGCTACAGGAAACTGAAGAGCTTCTTCTGGAACTCACAGCTTTGACCTGTGTATTCTAAAGGGCAAACAAGAGAAAGAGATGGGAATGCTATAATCAATAATCACTGATCCAATTATTGATTGTCAACCTTGGTTCTGAAACAGTTACTCTAACTTTTACATGGGTGAAACTTTTCCCACAGAAATTAAGTGCCTAATGATAAAAAGAAACAGTTCAGAAACAGAAACTTACAGCATGGATTTCACTTATCACCCTTAACCTTTCCTCTTGTTATCCCCCCCCCCCCCCCGTAATATTCTGGGAAGTAAAATAAAATACACCAGGCCCTTAATACTGTGAGTATTTATTAGAGGAGTCCCAGCTCTGATGTTGTGAGTGATGTCACAGTAACTACCTACAAGCTCCTTTCTAGAGTGTAGGGCAGGTTGACTCAGTCTAGGGCTGTGACACAGGGAACACAGTGAACGCCAAACCCCTACTCTACTGCCTGCAGATTTCTGAAATTAATTTTCCTGGTAAAGATGAATTTTATGTTTGTTTTTGGGGATGAAGATGGAAGAAGGAGATCAGAGATGGAAATACTCCTCACTTTGTTGACTCAGATGAGAACTGACAGCAAGCATAGCAGCCTGTGCCCTGATATGCCACTGACATCATCTATGCTTTGAAACTGCCCAGAACAGGGAGGACCGAGCCTTCTCTCACTTCTGTTAGCATGGTGAGGTTTAACAGAAACTCCAAAGATGGTCAGGAAAAGCCCAGCAACATCCTGTGAAATGGGGGCCAGATTCCTGTCCTTGCTTCTAACCTACAAGCACATTGTCCATCAGGTTCTAGGTTCTCATGACTCCATTAGGTTAGAAAATCAGTCAAGAAGAGAGTTCTACGGGACCAAAAAAAAAAAAAAAAAAAAAAAAAAAAAAGAGTTCAATATTTTGCCTTGTGGTTACTGGTTAAATATACATATTATGTAGAAAATTAAAATAAATACCAAGATGTAGGCTACTCAGAAATAATCATTGGTATTACAAAAACTCCAAACTAAGTAAACTCATTTAGATATTTCTCTGGAATTGACTGACTGCAGTGGGCATTTGGCCTGTATAAAACATTATATGATAGAACTTTAACCATTTGTTAAATTGAAAGAAAAACAGTGTGCAGGTAATCCTGTCAATCTTTCTCCCCTCCTTCCAATTATTTCCATCTCTCTCATATTCTCATTCTCTCTCTTCCTGCTTGAATTGTGTCCTTCTGAAAAACCGCCATAAACAAAAACTGCTTGTGGTGAAAAGAAACAGGCATGAGGAAATCGAGAGTCTAGATGCCAGGCCTATTTGTCTGTTATCAAGAAGCAATGCTTGTTGCCACGCCATCACAGAGTCTAATTTAGCCTTCCCTAACAACTCAGTGCAGAGAGAATTACTGTAACTTTATAGGTGAAGAAAGCAAGGCTGGGGCAGGGGGCTGGGGAGGGGGGGAGCGGGCTGCACAGGCAATTACCTGAGGTTTGCACAACTAGTCAGTGGTTGAGTCAAGATTAGAAGGCAGGCCTATCTGTCTGTCACTAGCGCCCCTGACATTTTTGCTGACATGCTTTGCTTCCTGAGAGGAGGATGAATTTAATCACGAAAGGCTGCATTGGAAGAACAGCTATGTAGCTGCCTAAAGTCCTCAGGTCAGGCAGTTGATGAGGGGAAGTTCCTGAGACACTCCAGTGATCACTAAAGCAGATACTGAAATGCACGGCTCATCTCCCTTGCATTCATCTGCAGAGCAGGTGAGCCAGTATTCGTCTCCACGTTCACACCGCAGCTCTCACCACATCTCAACAACCAGATCTGTCTGATTTTGGATGTGACCAACTGACCACTCTTGGTATCTATCTACCTTTGAATCTGAAGTTTGTCAGATGGTATGAAACAGAGCTTTAACTAGGCTCATTTTAAAAGGATGCTGTGACAGGCAGCTCATGCCTTTAATCCAAGGACTCAGGAAGCAGAGGCAGTGATCTCTGTGAGTTCAAGGCCAGCCTGGTCTACAGAATGAGCTCCAAGACAGCCAGGGCAGTTACACAGAGAAACCCTGTCTCAAAAAAATAAAACAACAACAAAGATGCTAGCTTCACCACTAGTTTAACTTAGGAGTCTCTTAGGATGTTAGTATACATAACTTAAGATCCAGTGTTACACACTGATAAGTACTGTTGATTCATATGGCAGTACCCACCTCATGGGTAAATATTTAACATGCTGGTTTGAGCCTGAATGTCGTCCTAATCATGAGAATAAACAAAGACTGAAATAAAAGCACTCATTTTTCAAGGGTGGAAGGTAGAAGTAATGGCTTGTGAGCTCCAATTATTTGATATTGATGAACACTAACAACAACAATGAGCTGAGTATATGGAAAACTCGTCCTGTGCAGGAGAGATTCCAGGGCTTGCTCAGATACTGCCAGGGACATGGGGCAGGAGGGGAGAGGCAGTACTAGCCTTGCAGTGGCTACTGTGGGGCTGAGCCGGGCAAGTTGCTGCTTCTGTGTTCTGCAGTGGAGCACAGAAATGGGTGAGAAGGTGAGGGAGTGTTGTGGGTGTGTCAGGGCCTTGGGGTGAAAGGGATGTTTGGATGAAGAAGCACCTTGTGAGTCATTTTGCATGGATTAAAATGAACCTTGATGTTAGGTGCTAATTCTTAGAGATGAAACTAAATTGGTATGTATAAATTTGAAAGTCAGAGTTTGAAAATCTTTTCATCCAACAGTTAGTGGAATAGAACAAAAGGTAACCTAAAAGGCAATTCCAGCCATCTCTTAACGCTAAAAGATAATCACAGCAACTGTTTCTGATGAAGATTAATATATTCCTTTCCATGCAAATGAAACTGATAGAGCCTTTTGTGAACCTTAGTCAGAATGTCTCTACTATTCAAGACTTGACTTGGCTGCAGTGTGACAACATAAGGGAATTATTTTGACATGACAAAATGTATGGAGCCAGCCTGTCTGAAAGCCTGAGTGAGGACAATGGGGTCTGACACTGACCCCTGATGAAACAGCAACTCCCAAGTAAAATGAAGAAAACATCATTTAGATGGGAGGCAATCAGAATGGCGAGGGATGCACAGTCATTGTTCTTGTCCTTATAGAGTTCTCTCAAGTATTTCATCAATATGGCAGATATAACATTGTTCTTAAACAGATCATCTCAGGCATTAAGAGGGTTAATTAACAACAGGGGCTATACTAATATTCAAACAGCACCGGGCACTCCAAAAGAAAATATGGCTGTGAACTGAGTACCCCATGTCCAGGAGTAAGGACAAGAAACATTCAGGGACACCTGGGACAGTCCCTGTGCTCTGATAATCTTCTGGACTTGGGTCTGAGAGACAGGGAGCCGTAGGCTGCCTCCTCCACAGTACAGTTGTAAGAGTGTGGGAGATTAATGCATGCAAATGGGAATTTTCAGGACCATAACCAGGAGACAGGCCACCTCTAGCTCCAAGCTAAAGGAATGACAAAGGGGTACTGCCAACAAATATCAGCAGTCTGTTTAACAGTTTAAAGGCAACATTTTCCCAAGTAAATGTATGACCAGGACATCACAGCAAGGTCTCGTGAGGCAGAGGAATGCAAGGGTGCTCCATGGTATCCAATGTATTTCCTGGAGGGCTGCCAGGATAGTCGTTGTAAGTCACTGATGTTTAATGAGTACCTACTTCGACCAGGCATTCCATAATATCTAAACTCCATAACAACACTGCCAACCAGATTTACCTAGATCCATTCACAGGTGAGAAAAGTGAGGTTCAATGTTTCAGTATCTTACCCAAGAAGAACAACTACATCACACAACTACAGTGCTTGAGCCCGTCTTTCTGGTTCCAAAGCCTGTGTCCTGTTTCATTAGGAAGACTTTCATAGAAAGACTTGTTTGTCTTTTGTATGAATGTTTTACCTGCATATCTATGTACCAAGTACATGCCTGGTGCCTGAAGAAGGCTTACGATTCCCTAGAAGTTGAGTCACAGATGGTTGTGAGCTGCCATGTGGCTGCTGTGAATTGAACCTGGATCCTCTTGAAGAGTGGTAAGTGCTGAGACATCTCTCTGGCCCCAATACGGAATACTTTAAAGATTACTCCTTATTTAATCCCAGCATTAAAGAAGCAGAGACAGGTGGACCTTTGTGAGTTTGAGGCCAGCCTGGTCTACAGAGTTCCAGGACAGCCAGAGCTACAAAGAGAAATCCCGTTTCGGGGGGGGGGGAAGGAGAGAAGTGGGAGGATCGGTATGAATTTGAGGTTAGCCAAGGTTATGTAGTGAATTCTAGGCAAACCTAGGCTACAGTGCAGGGCTTGGTCTCAAACACCGCCCCCACAAGAAAAGTCTGTTCCTTACCTATATACTAAGTAACCAAAGCTGTCTGTAATGGCTCTATTCATCAAATTTATCACCTCATCATCTTACTTCTTAGTTTAAGATACATGTGTCACAACTAACCTAGTGGGATTTAAAAATCTACATATATATATATATAATACACACATATTTCACATATACATACATACGAACATTTTCTAGGCCTGTTGTTAGACCTCACTTCACTTTATGGTTTATCTTTGAGCCATGTCAAGAGTCTCTTGAGCCATCAATCAAGCAAAATCAGGGTATAACACAATATGGAAAGATCACATTGTGCATGAGAGAAGAAGAAAATAAAAGCTATATCAGAATAAGTACTCAAAATCACAAGTGGGAGAACTCTGGGGAGCCACACTGGGGTAGGAGGCTCCCAGAGGCATCGGATTGGGGCAGGGCAGTCTACACATACTTGTAGTAAAGCTAAACACACTCCATTGCCTGCTTGGAATACTGTATTCTATTTCTTGATCCTCAATTTTAGAGAAGCAGATAAAAATGGAAGTGTTCTGAGATAATGACAATGATGATTAGGCATCCAGAAAATTTTCCTCTTTGGAGTAAAGTCTAAAGGAGCTGGAACTGTTGAGTTCAATTTCTTAGATGTTTATGAAATTATTAAAAGGACAATATAAAAAGACCAAGACATACTTTCAATCGGCTGTTCTTTGCTTAGGAAAAATATGCATGAAAAGAACTCCAATGGCAATAAAAGGGATTTAATCTGCAAATGAATTCCACATGGGACAGAAGGCAGGCAAACTCCACTGACCATGTATGCATCATGCTCTATATCAGGAA
This sequence comes from Cricetiscus sungorus, assembly GCA_030556225.1. Lineage (NCBI taxonomy): Eukaryota > Metazoa > Chordata > Mammalia > Rodentia > Cricetidae > Cricetiscus > Cricetiscus sungorus. Next base: position 71,181,394 of record JANBXA010000651.1, read on the forward strand.
TGGGACAATGGCTAATCTTGATTGTTAATCTGATAGGCTTTAGAATCACTATAGAAACAAATCTCTGGGTATATCTCTGAGGGCTTATCTGGAATAATTGAGGGGGGGGAGGACCCATTCTAATGTGGGCAGTAGCATTCCATGGGCTGGGATCCTAGACTGGATAGAAAGGAAAGAGACCTAAGTACAGACGTGCTCTGCTTCTGACTGTAGACACAATGTAACCAGCACCTAAGGCTCCTGCTTACCCTCCTTGCCACATGGACTGTCTGCCTCCAAACTGTAAGTCAAAGCAAACCCTTCCTTCCTTCAATTGTTTTTGATCCAGGAACCAGAAAAGTAACTAATACAAGAAGGGTTATTCCATCATACACATGAGAAAGCTGGAATGTGTATAAACTACAGTGCACAAGGTAGTGATGGCAGACACACCTAACTCCAGGTCTCTGGTGTAAAAATGCCCCACTCCCAGATTTTCGGTTACCACTTTTGGCACTTCAAAATCCCCCAACACACAACCCGATCTCTGCTTCTACATGTGGCTTGAGTGTGTCAGGTGATGACGAAGCCCTCAAGGCCTTTTCCAGGAAACTTAACCAGATTTGAAGCAAAAAAAGAAAGCTTTTCTCATTCTAGAAAAAAGAACTCTTGGGAACCTAAGAAAACTGTGCAGATCAGAGGCCCTGACCCTTTCCAGTGGAATGCATGCAAGAAAAATTTACATTTAAAGGAGACAGAAGATGGGAATATTTTAATTACAAACAGAATTTGTCTAACAACATGCACTCTAACCAAGCCTTTGTTCAGTAATGTGCTTTAAGTTTGTTAAATGTCTCACAGAAGCCTTTGAGGGGCAGAGATCTTAGCAGATGTCCACATCAGGGTTTTGTTAGCACATGGAAAAGCATCTTAAGGAAGTCACTAAACAACGGGCTTGGGAGATGTTGCCCTAGTAAGACTTAGTGGGAACTACTTTAGAAAATTCGTTACCACTAGAGGCACAACAGGGGAAGGCTGGGAAGAGTTCTTCCCTCATACTGCATTCCTATCCTTGGCCTATGAACTGTAGTTAATTTCATCACAATCTTTAAAAGTAAAACTACTTTCAAATACTACTGGTCAGGTATGAGTGAATTTACCTTCAACTTGGTATACATTTACAAATCTTCATTGCGCCAGAATGGCTTAATGCTCTTGTATTGTATGGAGCCAGGTTACTTTTCCTATAAGTTACCTTTGAAACATTTCTATTGGATGGATTCAATAGTTACTCAAACCTAATTTATCTTTTCCCAACAACTCCTCGCTTCACAAAAACATAGGTTTTAAGGGCATCCAAAGGCAGATGTAGAGAACAAGAGGCAAACATTTTGCCCCAGAGGAGAGATGGTATCCACCTGCTTCTGTTCAGTGGTGTTTGTGAAAGGCTGCTACAGGAACACCATGCATACACAGGACCTACACCTGTGCTCAAAAGACTAGTGTAGGGCTAGCTGGAGCCTGGCTCAAACACACAAATGAAAAGATACCAGAAAATGAGATTAGCCCAGGAACTGGCACTCTTCACTTTACAACTTGTTTCCACGGTGATCCTTGCTTGATTTTTACATCAGCCTTACAAAGTAGGTGGGTACTCAAACAGCACTGGAGAGGAGAAAACGGTGGTTAGGAGAGGACAGAACCTACCCAAACTGGAAATGAAACTGGGTTTGCAGTTTCTCTGCATCAGTAGTTTCCTTGTTTGTTTAAGAATAATCTGGGGAGCCAGCCCCTCCCTTGAGAAGACAATGAATGTATTGGGTGTGGCAGATCTGAGATGGGGTCTGAGCATTGGCACTTCAGCAGCCTACTCAGGCGATGCAGTACACACCTCCTGCAGCTGGCATTCTTCAGTCTGGACATGTTCACATGCTGGACACAGGCAGAGGAAAGGAGGGCAAATCTGCCTCCCAACCCAGAAGCATCAGGAGTGTCTGAAAGGATCTGCCAGGTCAGACTGGATTACACAGTAAGCCTCAGGCCTGTCCAAATCCCATACTAACACTCTGCCCCTCAAACCCGAACCAAAGCCAAAGCACAACAAATACCACCACCACCACCAAAAAACAAGGCAGAGGAGGGTACAGAGACGTCTTGGCAGTTACGAACAGTGGCTGCTCTTGCAGAGGACCCAGGTTTGGTTTCCAGAACCAACACTGCATAGCTCATAACCACTTGTAACTCCAGCTCTAGGGGCTCTGAATGCACACAGTTACATATACTTACTCCTAAGTACCACACACATATACAAAAGACAAACAAACAACAAAACAAAACATACCCAAAACAACAACAACAACACAAAAACAAAAAACAAAAAACAAGCAAAAACTCCAACCAACAAGGTAAGATTGTAGATCAAAAGCAAGGAACTCATTGTAGATGGCAGAACATGTGTCTTGGGCCATATTTAATAGCTTTGTGGCCCACTGAGAGAGGCATAACTCCTCAGACTGGCCAGACCAACTACTAACTAGAGAGGATTGTGACTAGAGAAGGAGCAAGAAGGCCAATGTCAGATCCAGATGCCCACATATGGTAAATTAGAAACAAAATGAGGTTAAGAAAAGCTATGTTTAATTGCAAAGTGAGTGAGATCCTGGAGATAAAGAACCAAGGGCTTCTAGAATGAATCACAGGCAACTTTATTACTTGATTTTCTCTTTTTATTCTGACAATTTCCAAATCTATAGCTCCAGATCAGACTGGTACGATAATCAGGATCTAGATAATTCACTTCAAACAACCAACCAACTGTTCCTGCATGCATCCCACTTTAGTCATGACAACCCTTGCTTTTTAGTTCATCAATGAAAAGCCTCAGCCACCACCCCTTGCCTCTTCTCTCACAGGGCATATTTAAGCCGGGACAGAATACTTCCACCACTGCCCACCTGACTCACTGCCCATCTAGGACTGTTCCCACCATTCTCCTCCCAGCCACTTTTGAGGTTTTCTTCCTCATCTGCTTCAGGTCTTAATCCAATGCTGCCTTCTCACTGAACCTTTCCCTACAGAGCCTCTACTACCTCCAGTTGTCTTTTCTATTGTGCTTCTTCCTGAGCCCCGCAGAGACACCCTGTTTGCTATACTGATCTGTCACTGACTATCCTGACCATAATTTATTAGAATGCAAACTCTTCCAGAATGGGGAACTTTACTGATTTTGTTTATAATTCGATAAACAAGAATAATGACAAACTGTATTGGGCTTCTAATAAATATTTGTAGTACAAGTTGAAGGCTCTTAATCTGAAAAACTGAAATCCCAAATGCTGCAAAACTGGAAACTTTGTAAGTGCCAACTGACATCACAGTGGGAAATTCCATACCCAATCTTACTAGACAGGTTACAGTTGAAACACAGGCATAGGACTGAGGAGCTAGCTTAGCAGGTTAAGAGTACTTTGCTGGGCAAATTGAAAACCCCAGTTCAAATCCCTAGCTCGGACATAATGATTAGATATGGTTGCATATGCCTGTGTAACCCAAGTGCTGTGGGGGTCAGAGACAGCAGGATCACTGGAATTTGTTAGCCACCAGTCCAGACCCATGTGTGAGAGTCCCTGTTCAACAGACTAAGGAAAACAGTCTCTTCTGGCCTCCTATTATGCATAGATTATACACACACCCCACACATACATATCACACACACACAAACCCACAGGTATGCCAGAACTATTATATGAGATTAATTTCAGACAATGTATATAAGGTACATATGAAACATAAGTAAATTTCCTGTTAGACTTGAAGATAGATCTTTTTGCATATGGAAATATTCTAAAAAATTCTGGTTCCAAGCATTTCAGATAAGGGACACTCAACCTGTATGAAAGTCAAATGACTGAGTGAAAGCTAATGTTGAATTTCCCAAATGACCATTCAAAATTAACAAACATCTGTATTCTTTTTCTGAAATGGTTATTATTGGAAGGAAGATTTTAAGGGTGTCGGGGTCAGTAAACATTTTTTTGTCAAGAGTCAGTTAATAAATAATATTTTGCTCCTTTAGATGACATGTAAATGAATATGCATGGCTGCGCTCCAATACAATTTTATTTATGGCTACAGAAACTTGAATTCCATACAGTTTTTACAAGTTACAAAACATCATTCTTTAACTGTTTTTCTAACCATGGAAAAATGTAACAATCACTCTTAGCTGGTGGGCCACACACAACCAGTTGCTGGCTGGATTTGCCCAGTGGGCCACAGCTTATTGACTTTTGATTTAGGATGAGTTGATGGTTCTACAGAGGCTGAAAAATGGGAACATCTTAGAAGAAGCACAGACCAAAGGCCCACGATGGGGATATTTGTAGAAACAAAACCCAGGCCCATCTGTCAGCCTCCTTGCAACTCCACGGGCTTAGCTAGTGTCAGTACAGTGTGAGCTTCTTTAGGAAGGGGTGAGGTGCACACGAGGCAGTTCATGAACTGTGGGAGTTCTTACGATGGCACTAGATTGCAACTGTGCAAGAGAGAGCTATTTATATGATTCTGAACGAAGCTGCAGGCATATTCTGGTGTTTTTTACTTCTATGTTAGGTGAAAAAGCTGCCTACAAAAGCCTGCCTCCCACCCAAAATACTTGCTGTTAGCTGGTGACTGATCCTCAGAAATATTAAGATGAATCATATATGCTCTTTTCACAGTGCAAAAAGAGATAATTTTAAAACTCAGAAAATGTCTCTTTGGGTAGTCACAAACCACACAATATAAAAGCCGTCCAGCCTTGAAGTTGTAAATAAAGAGAACCTGCTCCTGCGTGGACATCTTTTGCTTCTTTTAAACTGTGATGCTTCTTTAGGCCTCGCCTCCAACACTGCACAGTGTTGAAATGACAAAATGTTGAAAGCGTGCTCCATGTCTAGGCTGGAAGGCAGCCTTAGCTCCTCATCTCTCTTCCCTGGGCACCCCGCCCCCTCAAGCTGAGGAACCTACGCCCTTTCTCAAGCAGCTGCCTTCTCACCTACACCAGCCTGTGACGTTCTTGGCTCTCCTGGCTTTTCCTTGCTTGTTGTACAAGGCACCAGCTACTGGTTGGCAGAGCCTTGTCTTTCCCCATCACAGAAAGAATTCTAGTTTCTTTTGCCTTCCTGCATGGAGAAGCAGGTATTTTTGGCTTTGATTCCTGAGATCTGTTTTATTTCTCCTGTTACCAAGCAGGTCACTGCCACCCTCTTTTTCTGCAGTATCATCATTTTCCCACATTGCCTGGTTTGGCACTGAAGAAAGAACCACATCAAATGGAAGAATGCAACCACACACTGCCTTGAGGAGCAAGGGAGGCCTCAGGGTGTGTGTGTGTGTGTGTGTGTGTGTGTGTGTGTGTGTGTGTGTGTGTGTGTGTGTGTGTAATGACCATTTTGGGGGCTTGTTCTCCCATAATCAAATCCTCACTATCATGTTAACAATGTGGTAGTGTGTCAAAACACTGGAATTCTGCTTCAATCAGCAACCCAGAACTTAATAGGAAAATGAAGCAACAAAATACTGGTCTCACTGTTAACTTGAGGCTGGACCTGAACTTAACATGGGAGTATTTGTTTCCTTATAGCATTCTGGCCAAACCTTCAAATTTTGTGTGAGTCCTGTGCTATCCACAGAGGCCTAGGGCAGTATCCTGACCATCCTTCAGGCATGTTTCTTATTTATTTCTTTATGTATTGATGATGGGGACTGAACTAATTGGTTCATGTTTTTGATTAACTATCGCTTGTCCTGAGCAGGTAGTCTACAACTGAACTAGACTCCCACCTTCTTCCAATCCTTCCCTAGAGTGACACTGTACACTAGAAGTGGATGTCCTAGTCCAATAAACCAAAGAGCAGTACTCAAGCAATTTGCTTGCAAACATTTTAGACACTGCTGGGGACAGGAGGCCACTTACCTAACCAGCATGAATAAGGCCCCAGGCTCCATCCGAGGCTCTCTCTGTAAGGAAACCAAACTAAACCAAACCAGTTACATATGCATTGCTAGCAGCAGTGCAGGAAGGTCTGGCTGCATGACCCTTACAACATCTGTAGTTATCACAAATAGGCCTGTATCAACTGACTGTTTTCTAGTTAATTAAAAACGTGTCCAACAAGTGAACCATTCAGGGACTAAAATAAGATGCCACGATCCCGACCAGAATGTTTAGAAGTCACACTCAATGTCTTTAGGATATGGTGCAATGGCTGATGTTTAATGACAGCTGGCCCGTGCTCATCATCATGGAAAACAGCACTTAGAGGCGGAGCACTTGTAGTGATTTTATCTTTGTGACTAACATGGGCAATTAAGCGGTTCATAAAATGAATGTCGGTATTTTTGCTGTTGTTTTGGTTTGGCTTGCATGCCATTTTGGCTAATGTTGGAATTAGCCTGTTCTTGAACATCATCTGCAGAATGTATAAGCTGTCTGCAGTACTAGGCAGTGAATCTCTCCTTTCTTCTGTTCCTGCATAGCACAAGCAGGCAACATGAATGCCTTTTAGAGACTCTTGGAGCTGGAGGAGATGCGTGAATTTTGAAAATAACAAAATTCTGTAGCTGGTTCGGCTGTAGACCCATAGGACCAACTGTACAATGGTCTGCCCAAGCACAAGGGACACCGTCAAGCACACAGAAGGCAAAGACATCTATCTAGCCTTCTCAGCTAGCATGCAACTGGTGTTCTTCCAATTTGAGGATGTTCAGCCTGTCCAGATTTACCTTCAAGAGCCAATCAGCCATGTAATTCTATTTGCCCATTGAGCTTCCTGCCCCTGTTTCAAGTCCCCTACTCTCTCTTCCCACAAGTCCTGGTAGCTACCCAGTAGGACAGGCCGTGACTATGTCAAAGAGCTGAATGATGAAGGGAGGGGGGACAGAGGAGCACTAGGACTGCAGGTAGGTGCTTGCTTAGATAACCTTTCCTACATTTGCCGCTGAGGTGCCAAGACTTGGTGGGAGCTGGGGACCATCAAATGCCTATAAGGTGAGTATAGGATGTTGTCATACTGCCCAAGCAGGACACACATACTGGATGGCAGCACACCCTCTTCTCCACCCCTCCATTGAAAACTATCTTCCCAAAGCCAATGCAAGCAGCAGGAGACATTTTGGGAGGAGGCTACAGAGAGGAAATTGAGGAGAAAAGATGGTGAAAACGGAAAGGTGGGAATCTAGAGTAGTGATGGACCAAGGATGCTAGATGTAGTCAGTATTTCAATCCCAAAAGATGCTTTCCATGGGTTCCTGTCACTTGGAGTTTTATCTCACTAGATAGTTCACTTACTAATTGAATAGTGGGGGCTCAGTTCTGTTAATAGCCATATGTGCAAAACTGGGGGAGGATGCTTTTAAAAAGCAGGATTTATTTATTATCTTTAATTAAAAACCATCATTCTAAACATTATTCAATTCTCTGAAATACATAATTAACAGTCATGACAGTAGTGATTCCCTAACCATTCCCAGGCAAGGCCCAAAGGACATACTGTAGGGGAATCTACTGCCTAGGGTTTGGGGACCTGCTACTCGGAAGAAGATGCTATCCCTTTCTCCCTTCCTACATTTACAGAATCCATTCTCTTACTAAGTCTTTCTCTCAACAGAATAGTGTAAAAATACTAAGTGTATGTATTTCCCCTTACTCAAAAAATTATGCTTCCCCCCTGACCTTTCCTTGGGGCCAAGATTTGAGAGGCTTTGTTGTCTCGAGGAAGAGGAAGAAGTATCACCTGAGCCAGAAAAGCAGGAACAGGGAGAAGTTTACAGTGGTGGATGGGCATGAACCCCAAGCATGACTGGAAAGAACCCATGGAGCAAAGCGGAAAACTTCCAAGAGCAGGTAGGGCCTGTCTGTTTGCACAGTGATAATGGGGACAGGAGCTCTGTATTAAGAGAGGAACTCTAGATGGAGGACAACTTTTACTCTAATTCTTGCTTAGCCATCCAGGGATTCATCTTGCAGGGTGACCTCCAAAGGGAGGGAACTGCGGGAGCCAAGGATGACATTTTATCTCACTCTTGTTCACTGGCGGCGCTGGAAGTTGCTATTGGTATATGTGACCTTTTGTGTGGACGGTGGAGGTTGTTCTGGAGTTGAGAGCCAGTTTCACATACAAGGACTGTGGACTGGTAAAGTATTGGTCAGAAATCTACCATTTAGAAGAACAGCAGCAACAGCTACCACCTGTGAACAGTATCAGGAACCAGGCATTGGACTGAGACTTGTGAGGTTGGCACCAATAGTGCTGGGCAGATTAAGTTAGTGACTCAAATGGACTCCAGTAACTGATTCTGACTCCTGAATGTACATCTCAGTTCCAGCTCCCACAGAGCAGCTACATTAAGGATCAGCTTTTCCTCAAACAGGGATGGACAGACTGGCAAGGTCATGTTGACACCTGGATTCAGAGAACAAGACTGTCCTTTACTGAAGAAAGACTAAAAAGAAACTCTCTAACAACAGAAAGGAATAATCTTAGTGGACAAATGTTCCCGGCAAAGGATGGAGAAAGGGACTTGCTGGTCATGTAAGCACATCATAAAAGCAGGCACAGGTTCTGGGGAAGGCTAAGGGTAAGCTCATGACAGGACCACTGAGCTACAACTCCATCCAGTGTACCTCTCCCTCAAGTCCTGTAAAGACCGTGGCACCAGTGTCCATAAGAGACACTTCAGGAGCAGACTCCAAATGTCTGCGTAGCACCTCAAGTTTTCTCAACCCTTCAAGCACTGAAACTGAAGCTATTACCCCTCTAGATTCTTTTGAGCCCCCTCTCTCCAAGTCTCTTCCTTTCAACTGAAATCAAGAGTCCTTCAATGAAGCCTCTTGGTAATTTTTTAATATTTATGTCTCTGTGTTTGCATATATGTGGGTACACAAGTGTGTATATATGCCTGAGGAATCTTCCTTTATCATCCGCCTTACTCACTGAGGCAGGTTCTCTCAGTTTAACCCAAGCTTGCAGATATGTTGAGTTTAGCTAGCTAGCGTGCTCTGGGATCCCCCCATCTCTGCCTTCAGAGTTTGGTAATCACAGGCTGGCATGCCTACCTGGGACTTACTTGAGTTCTGGGATCCAAATTCTCAGGTCTTCAACCCTGAGAGGCAAATGCTCTATTGAACCATCTTTCCAGTTTTCTGCCTGATGTTTTCTTTGAAGAACTTGAAAGTAAATGCCTGGCACAAGCTTTGAAGAGAGTAGTCATTTGTGGTAGGTAGGAAGCTTCCCCAAAGATGTCCCTGTCCTAATATCACTGCACTGGCTAGTTTTATGTCAACTTGACATAGCTAGAGTCATTGGAGAAGAGGGAGCCTCAGCTGAGAAAATGCCTCCATAAGTCAGAGATGTAGGCAAATCTGTAGAGCATTTTCTTATTTAATGATGGATGGGGAAGGGCTTAGCCCACTATGGGTGTGCTATCTCTGAGCTGATGGTTCTGAATGTTGTAAGAAAGCAGGCTGAACAAGCAATGAGGAGCGAGCCAGTAAGTGGCACTCCTCCATGACCTCTGCATCAGCTCCTGCCTCCAGGTTCCTGCCTTGACTTTCCTCAATGATGGACTGTGTTGTGGAAGTGTAAGCTGACACAAACCCTTTCCTCCACAAGTTGCTTTTGGTCATGGTGTTTTATCACAGCAACAGAAATGCCTAGGACAAATCCCACAAAATGGTGAGATATGATACAAGGTAAAGACCTCAGCCTGGCAAGGTGGGCACAGGCCTTTAATCCCAGCACTCAAGAGGCAGAGACAGGCATAGCTCTGTGAGGTAGAGGCCAGCCAGGTTTAATGAATTCCAGGTCATCTAGGGCCACACAGTAAGACCTAGCCTCAAAAGTAAAATTGAAAAAAGGTAAAGCCCTTGACATAGGCTATTGCCCTGGTGTATGTGGTTGGCACAATTTAATCATGGGAATCTTTAAAGGAAAAGGGAAAACAGAAGAGTGTGGAAGGAAGGTGTGGGGAGGAGTTACAAAAGATCTGATGCATGTGTGAAACCATACCAAGCACTCTTGACCTTGAAAAAGGAAGAGAGCTATGTGCTAGGGAAGGTGGAAAGCTCTAGAAATCCAACTGACTTCTAGTTTAGGACGTTGATACCTATCATCTAACAGAGATGATCTAAATTCTCTCAGCAGCTAGAATGAGCTGGAGGAAAGATTTTCTACCTCAGTCTCCAGGAAGTCATACAGCCCCTGGACACCTTATGATTAGCTCCTGGAGATTCAGCTAGGCCTTGAATTTTAGGACTCTAAGACAATAAATCAGGGCAATTTTAAGCTGATAAACGTTTGCTAACTTGTTAGAGCAGCAATACAATTTTTTGTTGTTGCTGTCCTGGAACTCACTCTATACACCAGGCTGACTTTAATTCATGGAGATCCTCCTGCCTCTGCCTCCTGAGTTCTGGGATTAAAGGTGTGTGCCACCACTACCCAAATAGCAGTCACAAAAATTTAATTCAGCACTCCAAATTCAATTTTTAGAAGAAAGCATGATAAACTGAGGTAATCTGTCTTTAGCTAACAAAACAAATATTGATAGATAGAAATAGCTCATGTCCCACTAGGGGAAAAATAATTAGTGTTTATGTCCATAAAAAAAATAAATAAAAGTTCTTTGGAGTGAATAAAACAGTTAATAAATGAGAATTAAAAGACAACATTAGAAACTTATTAATGGATGTTAAAACTAGTGGGTGAAAGTGTTGCAAAGATATTGATAGTGTCAATATATTTTTGCACAAATTTCTAATTGCTATCATCAGAGCAAGTACACCTCATGGACAGTGGCAGAAGGCATCACGTGCCTTTGATAAGAACACATTCAGAATACAATGTCGTATTGGTGGCATCACAACCAAAGATTTCTAATACAAATCTAATCATAAGGAAGTAGCAAAGAAGTCTAATGAACAAAACGATTGGCCTGTGTTCTTTGAAAACATAAAGACTTAGCAACTGTTCTAGACAGAGAAAAAATATACAGAGATGTGACAATGATGGCAAAGTATGACACTGGACTGGATCAGGGGCAGAAATAGTTAAAGGGATGTTATGAGGTTAACTGACAAAATTAGAATATGGATTGTGGATTAGATAATGGCCCTGTATCGATGACTCACTTCCTGTTGATAATTATATCACAACATGCATGAGAATGTTCACATCCTTAGAAGTACAGTCTGAAGCATTCTATGAGGGACATGACCATGTATATCTTCAACTTACTCTCAGATTACTCAGAAAAAATACTAGTATAGTATGTTAACATAAATACACAAAGGAAATCAGGCAAACAGCAGAATATAAACAACTGAAGTCTGTAGGTACATTCTATCTAGTCTTTTAACTTTGAATATCAATATGAAAGTTCTGTAAATCATTCTTCTAATCCTTAGGCTTATAGTGCATGCAATATTATATGTCACATAGAGAATTCCAAGCAAATAAGACATGAATTCAGTGAGCTGAATCGTCTCTCAATGCAACATCATAGATGTGCCTTTTTGACTAATGTCATAAGACTTCCTACATGGTAGGCAAGCATTACATACCTAAAAATTGAACAGCGAGTAACTGACTTAGTAAGAAAGCCAACATCCCAAGTTAAAGAATGATTGACATGATATGAAAAAAAAATTTCTCAAAAACTTAAGTGTAACTGAGCCAGAAGAACGAGGCATCAAACAGCCCTTGCTTTAGAGTTGAACTGTCTGCTTGCATTTAAAATCTAAACTTCGTCATTTACTATACTGTGCTTGGAACAAGTAGTTTTAAGAGCCTCATCTTGCTCATCTGTAAATTGGGAATAACAACAATATACCTGAGTGTGAAAAAAGGCACACTCAGATAAGATGTTTAGCAAGTTTCTCACACAAGATTTAAATGTCAATTACTATTATTAGCACAAGGTTTTAATACTTCTGTGGTTTTCTGTTTCCTTTACAAAAGAGAAAAATTAACAAAAAAATTTAAAATAAGTACTGCCAAATACTTAAAAATTACATATCTAATTAACTTTAAAAAACCTTTCTGGCTGATCAGCCTCACCCTCACCTACCGTCTTACTCTCCATCCTTCCTCTGCCTAAAACCATGACTTCAGGCAGTAGGTATGTTCATCCAAACAATGAATTGTTTCAACAAGTTAAGACTTTTTGGTTTTGCCTTTAAAACAGAAACTTTAGGCCTACTCTTTATTTTCTTTAATTAGAAAATTAGAACAGCTTCCAGCTAGCCAGATATGATGGGGCTTAATAGTAGTATTCAGAAGGCTGAGGCAGGAGGATCATAGATTCAAGGTCAGCTTGAGCTACACAAAACCCTGTCTCAAAAAATCGACACTGCATAAAAACATAAACTGCTTCCTTTATATTCTTAATCTACCTCTTCAGCCCCCTTCATGCTCACTTTCCAACTGGTACCATCCCTACAGTTCAGGTGGATGCTCATAAATGTGCTTGCTCAACTAAAGATATTGGCCACTATTAACATCAGTTTTTCTTCACATATAAAATGCTTGTGGCCAGAATGATATATATTTATATATTTTTACCTATATAGAAACACACATACACACACACACACACACACACACACACACACAAATTATATCTTATCCAAAAAATACTTAAATAGGTGCCAAGTCATGAAGTCTTCCTCTTCCTCCCCTCCTTCCTTTCTTCTTTGCAGCACTGGGGATATGTAAACCTATGTTAGACACACATGACCACTAGGTTGTATCTCCAGCCCTCTGTACTTTTTATTTTGAGACAGGGTCTTACTAAGATGTTGAGGCTGGCCTTGAACTCATTCTGTAGTACAGGCAAACTCTGAAATTGAAATTCTCCTACTCCAGCCTTCTGAGTAGCTAAGATCTCAGTCAGGCCTATCCATGAAGCCTTTCTTGATTACCATAAAATGCAATCACTCTACTCATTCATTTATTCAGCCAACAAATGTTAACAGACCTGGTAGTGAACAAGTCAGGTTTTTATTCTCATAGAATTTATATTCTAATACAAGATATACAGTAATAAAATTACAAAACTAATTACCACAGTGTCAAAATGTATGGCTTATGCATGCACAAGATGGTAGACCCTTAAGACAATCAAGACAAGTACTTCTGAGGAAGTGTCTTAAGTTGACACCCATTGATAAAGTGGCATGTACTATATAAATAACAGAATAAAGACTTTCTGGCAAAGGGAACAGGAAATAAAGGAACAGGAAATACCCTGAGGTAGCAACAGAGTGTCAGAGGCTCAAATGGTGGGTATGAGGGGAAGTGGGAGGAGGAAGGGTCAAACACACAGGCAGAATCCAGGTTAGAAAGACAAAGATAAGAAATTTGGATTTTATTCCATTTATCAGAGAGTTTAGTGTTTCTTACTCTGGCCATTCATGGTTATCTAAGCACTCCATTGAGCAAGTGCTTAATAAATCTTGAGGTATACAAGTTGGTAGAGGAGCTGTGAGGAAGTGGGGTGCAGACTCTACACTATCGGATGATGGTCTCTGTCACTAGTGTGTACATGTTCCATCAAGCTGAACTTCAGATCAATAGGTCTGCAATACTGTAGGAAAACAAAGTTGCCATGGCAACTCCAATTAGATGCCTCCTTTCCAAAAAGGCAATCCAGTGATGCACTTGCAGGCTGATTTGGCTCTCTGGCACCCCTGCAAGGATTGTGGCTCTCCAAGGCTGGGACACTTAACATAGGCTGGGCCCTCAAGAAAGCCTGCTTGGGAGGACTTCGGTTAAAAGCACTTGCTCTTAGGAATAATACTGTAAGTGAGGTTAGATTCTGGGGCTAACCAAGAAAAACATTTGGAAAACCCATACAGTGGTAGAAATGTTATAAATTTTCATTAAGGCAGTTATAGAAATAAAGTCTTTTCAAAGAGCAATTAAATAAAAATTAAGTTTAATTAGAAGAAAGCTAGAAGAGCACTAGAAAGTTTACAGAATCTTTTAAGGAACTTCAGCACCATCCGCGCTTCATGTGATTCATGTCACCACTGTCTACTGCTAGTGCTCTATGACTACTTTTGGTTCAGGCGTCTCTCAACTTAACCAGGATTGTGAGCATTTTTGGCCTAGAGTAGATGAACAAAACACTGTCCCAAGATACTGGTTTTAGCTGGTTTTATGTCAACTTGACTCAAAACAGGGCAACCTGAGAAGACTTAAGATTGGCTATGGGCACGCCTGCAGGGTATTTTCTTGCTAAGTGATATATGTGGGAGGACCCAGCCCATTGTGGGTAGGGCCTGGGTTCTGTAAGAAAGCAGGCTGAGCAAGCCACGAGGAGCAAGGCAGTAAGCAGCACTCCTCCATAACCTCTGCATCAGCTCCTGCCTCTAATCTCCCTACCTGGAGTTCCCCTCAGTGATGAGCTGTGCTGTGGAAGTGTGAGCTGATGGAAACCTTTTCCTCCTCAAGTTGCTTTTGCTCAGATTGTTTTCTCACAGCACCAGAAACTCTTAACTGAAACAGGCATCTCGAGACATAAAACAAATGAAAGAGAAGTCAGTCTAAAATATAATTAAGGGAACCAGAAACACTACAAAGTTGAAAAAGGAAAATGGGAGAGAAAGGAAATGCCTGTGAGAGAAGGCCAGCTTTGATCATTACAGAACAAAGCAAAACAAACAAAAAGCAGCAAGGAAGAGAAATGATGATGCAAATACTTGTACTTTTAGAACTGATGCATGTGATCACGTAAATGCAGACAGGCAGCTCCAAAGGACATATGAAATTAAAAATACAATTAATTAATTGGGCCTGGAGAGATGCCTTGGTGGGTAAAGTTTTGCCATACAAGCCTGATGGCTAAGTGTGATCCCTGGAACTTGTGCAAAAGTAGAAAACTAATTTCATAAAGTTGTCTTCTGACACCCCCCCCACACACACACCACGGCATGCACACCATACAAACATGCCATGTGTGCAGGCACTCATGACAATAATAAAAATGAATTAATTAATTAAAATAAGATAAATTAGAAGACTCTACTCTGGCAAAATTTTAAAGATGGAAATTTTTAGTGTGGACTATGAGAATGTATTATGCATTAAAAGGTTTATATTAAAGAAACAATCACTTTTACAGAATGACAGCCGAGAGACTCTGAAAACATAACTAATATAGCTTTATAGTTATAACTAATATAGAACAGTGCCTGAACAGAGGAGGCATGCAAATGGGTGCTGAAGAAATAGATAAAAGAAATTACATGACTGAAATGGTATAGATCTTGATGTTTTTGAAAGACAGAGCTAAGTGATTTATAAAAACCTCAGGCTATATTATACTTTCAAACTGTGATCACAAGACTGGGCCAGTCAACATTGCAGGGGATGGGGTGGGGGGGATGTAGGTGTTTGTTCACCACCCCCATGGGGATTTATAGGCTTGATGATGAGGGAGGGAGAAACATCTTCAGTGGTGTAGTCACTGGTAAAGTACCCACATTCTTGTGAGTAAGTCCTGTCCCATGCTCATATAAGCTATCATAATGAACTTCACTGGAACACACACATGCACACAGAGGCACACGCATGCACACTGGGACACACATTCACACACGTAGGCACACACAAGTGTGCATGTACACACATGCAAACCTACATACCCATGAACATACACATACACACATACAGACACACTGGGACACACACACACACACACACACACACACACACACACACACACACACATACACACACACACACAAACCACAACAGTAGAGCAGAAAGAAGACAGTTGGAAAAAGCAAGGGAATTTGCAGGAGCAGGAAGAAGAAAGGCCAATGGGATGTGTAAAAGCATCACAAATACATGAAAATGGTACAATGAAACCTGTTATTATGTTCAGTTATATGTTAATAAAAAGCTTTAAAAACCCTCAAGCTATGCCACTTTGAAAGAAATTCAAGAAGATAGTGGCATAAGTAAGTTCAATACTACATAGATATCTCCAGGACAAAGGACAGTCTACAAGAAAACTGGCCTGGTTTCTTCATTAGGTCAATTTTATAGGAAAAAAAAATAAGATGATTCTTTATTAAAATAACCACACACACACACACACACACACACACACACACACACACACCTCTTTACTTTTTAAAGATACATATGAAAACATTTAAAGTGAAAAGCAATGCTTGTGGTTGGTTTTACTATGCTATAAGCACTCTTCCAACGGAAAGAAAAATAAAGGGGAGAAGGAAGAAAAGTTGAATGGGTGATTATGACCAAATCTGGCTAAACAGGGAAGATTCTGGGATCACTTTTACTGTGTTTTCTATATACCTGAAAACTTCCTTACTTGAAAAATTATTTTAAAGCCTCAACTGAATGTAAACACAGATGAGTTCCTGGATTTTCAAAAAAACTACCTAAGAAGTATATTTTCTGGTGATGGAAATCAGGATGGAATTTTGTGTCTTCTCTAGAAAGATTTTGGCTATGATTTGCTCAGAGAATACTCTTAATATAAATCCAGAAGTAGTTTATCGAAGAACTGGAGGAACAAATGATAATAGGCTGCATTATGAAATCATATTTAAAACGCTTGAATTGTCTTTACCACTGCCATTTGCCTAAGCAACTGAGAGTTAACTAACTACACAGCCTAATACCACATTTTAAAAAAAGATTTAGCTTTGTTTTTTGTTTGTTTGTGTGTGTGTGTGTGTGTGTGTGTGTGTGTGTGTGTGTGTGTGTGTAATTGTGCCATGTGTGTGCAGATGGTCTCCCAGGCTATAAGGAGGCATCAGATCCCCTAGAGCTGGACTTGCTGGGAACCAAACAAGTGTCTTCCTGAACAGCAGCAAGTGCTCTTAAATGCCAAGCCATCTCTCCAGCCCCTTAAATTTTCCTTTTTGTATGTAGTGTTGCACATGTTTGTGTGGGTGAATGACCATGTGTGTGGGTGCACATCCATGTGTGTGCATAAGTGGAGGTTAGAGGTTGACATGAGGTGTCTTCCTTAGTTGCTCCCCACCTTATATTTTGAAACTGTCTGACTCTGTAGCTGGAGCTTACTGTTTTGGCCAGACTACCTGCTAGCCAGCAAGTTTTAGCCATCTGCCTGTCTCTGCTTCCCTAGTGCTGGGACTGCAGTCATGTGCAACCTACTGCACTTATCTTTTGAAGTGGCTTTAGGAACCCAAACTTAGGTCTTCATGCTTGTCCATGGAACCATCCCCCCAGCCCCTCGGTTTCAATGCTTAATGTTTGTTGTTGTTCATAACAAATGCAATTACTTTAATAAACCACACTGAGGAAACACCCCTGGTTCTCCATCTCTTGCAGAGTCACTTCTGAAGGAAGAAGATGTGTGGGGTACCTAATCCAGGAGCTTCTAAGCCACAACTATGAGGAAGAGCCTAACTGCTCCTGCTTTTCTTTCCTCCTCAATTTTATGACTCTTTCTCAAGGCAAAACAGAAAATAAAACTTTTGGCAATTTTCTCTTTTCTTGAGTTCCTATCTCCTATCAGCATGGTTGGCCCTTAGCAGGCCCTTAATCGTCTTCACTAATTACTAATTTTAAAGTACTTTTGTAATTCTTTGATAATTTCATACAATATATTTTGACTAATTCACCCCACTCCCCCAACTCTTCCCAGATCTACCCTCTCCTCTCTATCCCTAATAGTAGTTGCAAACTTGATGACAAACTTATCATTCTTGCTAAATGAACATAATATTAAACCAATCCTGAATGACTTATCATCATACCCATAGATCAATGCATCTCCCAATCCTCATCTGAGAATCTGTTATTGGCAGTAGATAGTGACTAACAGAGATCCACTAATGGCCCCGATGCAGAGAATATGAGACTTTTGAATGCTAAACTCCAAAGGGAACACATATACCTCTCCCTTCCTCTCAAAGCTCAGGGATCATTGTGGAAAAAGGAGTGGAAAAAGTAAGAGCCAGAGGTGTTGGAAGACAAAGAAACATTGTCTTCTAGACACAACCTGGCAACTGTACATATTAACTCACAGTGGTTAACACAGCACACACAAACCTGTGCCACTCAAACCAGACCAAATCCCATCATGAAAAGGGGAATTGAGCAAACAATTCCACTCCTAGTTGAGGAGCTACTCACCAGCTGTTAGTTGTTGGGAGAGAGACAGTTTTTCTTTAAGAGTGTAGATCCTGTTTAAGTAAACCACTCCAGTGGAAGACCACTAACACAATAATATTTTGTCAACACAAATTGGTCTTGAAGGGTTTAAAAAAGAAAATAAGAAAAAGGACATAAAGTTGAGTACATAGGGAAAGGTGTGGAGTTGCAAAGAGTTGGAAAGAGGTGGAGAGAATATAATAAAACATACAAAACTCTCAAAGAACAAATAAAAGTTTTTAAAAAGCCAAAATAAAGGATATCACTAGAGAAAATGTAGTTTGACAATAAATATTTTTGTAAACATAGTATTGGAAATGCAATTTCTAAGGTCTTCTTTAATACCCAGCTCAACTATCATCACACCTTGGTGAGAAACCCCCAACCCCAGCATACCAGTAAGTTTCCAGCATCATTTTCTATTCTTTGAGTATGCTGGTTTCCTAAGACAAACACAGCACTTTCAAGTGCTGGCATTTATAATACTATATTATTCTCCCTCTGCAGACTATGAACAGCGCAAGAACAAAAAAATGTTTTTATATCTTTGCAGTTAGCTACAGGACTGGGCTCTAATTTGACACATAATACATATTTTACATTTAATTAATAAAAGATGGGAAGAGAAGACCTAGGGAGGTCTCTCCTACTTGGGAAGTCCTTGCATGCTGTCCTTGTTCAACAAGTTAAATACTGAAGAGCCAGAAGGATTTTTGAAAAGCCATAGTGCCCGTGAGCCCAGAGGTCACCACATTTAAAGAAGGAAATGTGAGGAAAGTACAGAATTCCTCTTTTAGATACTACAGTGAGAGTCTATACATAGGAATCTGCTGCCTTTGCTTTAGGACATCTTTTCATATCTAAGTGCAATGTACATACAGATATATACATGCACTCGTGTACATACACACTCTTATGGTCTTAAAGTTTGAGATTATTTTACTAAGTAATTTTATTTAAAAAATAATAGGGAAACACACACTGTAATCTCCATTACAGATAAAATGATTTCAGCCCCTGAGGTTGGATTACATACCCAGATTATAAAGCCACTGCCTCCAGGTATCAAGAAAATCTAACAGCTGGCTTAATGTCTAAGAAGAAGAGTCTTCAAGAGAGCCTGGGGAATCAAGAAAACTGAGTAGCTGATCAAGTGTCTAGCAAGCTGTTCAGTGAAGACAGGGGACAAATAAACAAGCCACATGATAGCAGCATGCTCTGTGTTTGCCTTATTGTCTGCTCACCTGGCCAGCCTTCGCTCTCAATTGGAAATCAAAACTCAACACCAGGCGGTGGTGGTGCAGTACTCAGGAGGCAAAGATAAGCAGATGTCTGAGTTCAAGGCCAGCCTGGTCTACACACTGAGTACCAAGACAGCCAAGGCTGCACAGAAAAACCCTCTCAAAAATAAACAAAACAAAAGAAAATAAACAAAAACAAACTAACAAAAACCCAAGAACTTAAAAATCACTACTATCCCCTTTCAAGGTAACTCCTTGTCCCTAGGGCACATGTTCTGGGAAGAATCTAAAGACCAGGCTGAGGTCCAAAGTCTCTGGTATTGGCAGAGTCCCCACCTGTAGTTCATAGGCCAGCAACCCTCGCAGATTGCTAGTGGTAATCAGACCCTTCTCCACCCAACACTGAGACTCAAGAAAACAACATTACCTCAAAGATAAACATGGCAATCAGCACCCAGCTCCACCCCAACTGGAAGGAAAGATGAGGACACTGGGAGTGACACTGACTGTTGACTTCCTGCTATGGAAACAAACACCCACCTTACCATACTTTAGCCACTAATGGGTCTCTGAACTGCAGTTATAGACAGTGACAGCAACTGTAGGCAACTAGGTTGGCCAAGTATATCAATACTGTCAATTATGTTTTTAAGGCTCCCTGGACCTATTTGGTGACACTGCACAATCTGGGCAAGAAGAGCCAAGATAAAGGCAGGCAGAGCAAGAGCCAGTTTCCTAAAAGAAAGGTGCCAAGAGTTCTTTAGGAGAAAGAACCATGTAGACTGTGATCAGATCATTAGGTAGTGGATGTGCGCTCTGGGTTACAAGTTCCTACTGGACCCTGGCCTTCAGTGGTCAGCCTTGGGGGCCTGTCCACTTGGGAAGGTTTGTCGAATCCCGTGTGTGCATGCATACACAGAGGGCCTTAAGCATACTCCCCATCCTCACTTGGATTTCTTCATGGAATGATGATAGACTCTTGGAAAACACATTCCCTCTCTTAGTTCCAATTGTGAAGAAATAAAACAAATGGAGCAGAAACCAGTGTCCCAAAGCAGAGACATGTAACAGTAGTTAACAGTAGACAAAAATATATCTGTGTTAAAGAAATAGAAGTTCAATTTGACTTTGTTCACAGCCTATGCCACAAAACTTAAAAGTCCTTGGAAGTAGCTACAGATTTCACAAAAATCTCCATCTTTTACAAATATATTTAAAGTTAACTTCACTTTTCTTTTCAACAATCTTCATGCATAAAACTTTCTGGGTAGCTATCACGACAGGTGTGACACTAATGGGAGTCACTGTTCAGGTATGATGTTCTAAGCATTTTTCTTGTTCATATTTTATTGGACCTGTTAATAGTGAAACAGCTTTATTTTCAGAGCCATGTCATCCTTAACTGTTCAGGAAAGATACAGGTATAGTGTTAAATGCTCAGATCTAGTGTCTGAAAGATGCTTCAATCTTTGGTCTGTCATTCAGTGAAGAGTCACAGCATCCACTTCCCAGGAGCAATGTGAAATGCAATCATGCATGTAAATCACTGAACCCAGGGCTTGGCACATGCAAGCACTCGAGGCACTCAGCTGCTATTCTTTCTCTCTCCTTCCTAGTGGTAGCAGTAGTAGTAACAGTGGGGGTGGTTGTGGTAACAGCTGTAAATAGTGTTGGGGAGTGTTGCAACAGTGGAGTTGAATGGCAATGTAAGAATAAAGAACAATGGTAGAGTTACACAGGGTTTGCAGTTGGGTAACAGTGGAAGAAAAAAAAAAAAACCTAGCATTGTCACTGTGTGTGTGTGTGTGTGTGTGAGATGACACCTCTGAAAGCGAAATGACCAAAATATGCCCCTTCATCAGGATTGAAAAATATGCCAAAGGGCACATGGCTAGGCAACAAGCACAGCTGAGTAGGTAGAACACTGCTGGGGTTCAGGGCACTCACCACATCAATCAGGGTCACACTGTCATCAATTCTAAGAACTCAGAAGACTTAAGGCTTAGAAAAGATATGGATATCCCCATTACCACATGCTGGCATAGCCTGGAACTGCATGTGTCTCCCCGTGAGAGCAGTGGCCTATACCCCTGAAGGTGTCATCTCCCTGGTGAGAGTCTCCTGGCTTTATACTTCCTGCTGAATCTCATAGGCTGGTGCCCCAACTTCCTGTGGGTATGATGTACCTCCTTGGTTACAACTGGCAACTTTGTCAATAACTGGACTGAGATGTTTGTATGGTTCACATATGGGCACCACATAAGAATGGTTGCTGTAGAGAACATTAGACATGCAGACAGGACAATAGTTGCTCACTGCCATGTTACTTAACTTCACTCCACAGTTTGTAAAGGCCATGGGACCTAGCTCAGTTAAAATTTAAGAATACACTCTCCCACCCCACAGAAGAGTCAGAATGAATCTAAAATAGTGGGCTTTCACTGGACGAAGCTACAGCAATTAATCTCTGAGCCATCTTTGTAAATCAGAGGTTATAATAAGACCTCTTTAGGTTAGGTTAGGTGATGCTGATGCTGGATCACTGCACCTCCTCATACAGTTTTCCCAGTACAACAAAAGCTCATGCAAAGCCAGATACAAAAATGACTGCCTGGTTCTGCCTTCATTAATGCAGCAATTGAGCCAGCATCAGCAATGGGAAGATCCAGTACCAACCCAACCTGAAAGTACCAATTGACTCTATTCTTGTAACATAGATTAACCAGCTACATATATGACCCAGGCAATTCCAGGGAGCTGACAGGGCAATGCTCTGTATTCTCAGGGTGAGGGATATAGAAACAGGGTTTGGTAACCTCAAAGCATAACTCTGTCAGGCTTATTTTATCAAGTTGAACACAAACTGAATAAGACAGTGAATGTACAGTTCTTAGAGTAACACAGCAAGAGTTCAGTAAAGGTCTGCTGCAATGACGAAGACATAGTCTTCAATCCCAGTTTTGCTCCCCCCCACACACAAAAAAGAGTTATCAATGAATGAAGATTCAGTTACTGATTGATCTGCATTCATTAGAACATTTGAAATGATCCTGTTTCAAGGATGACTTCTTTAAAAGGTATTCTGAAGAGTGAGCACCGTGTCCACGAATGATGAGGATACAGGCTGCTGAGCCCCATCACGAGGCTCCCCTAAAAGTTCTTAAGGAATGTATTATGCCCTCTTTCTGTTGCAGAGAGCAGGCCAGAAATCTCCATGGTCTTGGCCCAAGGGTTTTATTTTTGTATCTTCTACTGTCAACTCCTAGCTCAAGGCAAATCCAAAATTGTATTTCTTTTTCCCAGAAAGCAAAAAGATTTAAGGAAAATAATAATGACTTCTGCTTACAAATGGATAGGACAAACAGAAGGAACAACAACAGCAAAGATTTAAATAGGAGCAGTATAGCATATATAAGATGCTTCAGTAAACAGATCAAGAGACAATGTAAAAAGGAGTAGAAGATATGGCCAGACAGTTGGAAAAAGAGAGGCTGAAGCAAGTAAAACCAAATAACTGGTATACAACCTGCCAATAACCAGAGAAATAGAAATCAGTGCAAATTCATAAAGATGGGGAAAGCTTATAAACTGCAGTCATACAGAGTGCAGACAAAGATGTGGGGAGATGAGCATCCTCAAGTATGGTTGGGGAGCTTCTAAACTGGCACAGCCTTTCTGGAAGGACAGTGCTACAGTATGTTCACCATACAAGCTGAGACACTTGGCTACATAGTAGCATGGGAATAAAAGGAGAAATTTAGCAGGTTCCTTCTGTGCAACCCCATGTCAGGTCTCACAATACACTCTAGTCTGGTTTTGAACTTGCTATACAGCTTAGGCTGGTCTTGAAGTCATAGTATTTTCACCTCCACCTCCTGAGTGTTGGCTCACATTATGAGTGTGTACCACCACATTCAACATGACACATGTTTTGAAATTCAAAACACAGATCCTAAAATACGAGGCAGCCCTGGAAGAACAGACCCGTGGAGATGTAAACAAAGTCACATTACATTCATATTCACAAAGACGGTAGGTCAGAGGACATCCCATCACCTTGAGTCACAGAACATTGTTTTAGCACATGACTACTTTAACACACAAGATGACTCGCACGTGATTCATCAATGGAGACTATTCTTTCTGCAGGGGTGTTTAGGATGCAGGTAATATTCAGGGACAAGATTTCACGCTGATGCTTTGTCCTAGGCAACTGGGAGGAGTCTTTTTGGTGACTGAAGTACGCAGGACATGTAGTTAAGGTGTGGCACTGGTGATCTTTGTTTTTCTTGCTCCTTTCTTTTTCTTTTTCTTGGGATGGGCTGGGGTAGGTAGATGGGTTAAGTCCCAGGGCGGGGGAGGGGGCGGATGAGAACTCTGATTTAATATATTCATAGGTTTATTAATTAGAGATACATTACTGACAGGTTAAATAATCTCATTTGCTCCCCTAGTTGCATATACTCTATTAACAAAAACTTCAACTAAGTCATATAAACTAAAAGCAACATTACCTTAGTCATGGAAAATACAATTTACCCAGTGTTCTCTGAAGCTACAGGATTCTGGAAGTAGAGTATATTTTTTGTTTTTTATGGAAACTTCTTACTCAACATTTTCAAGAATGTAAGTAGTCTTTGATGGAGGCCACTGAGAGGTAGTTACTCTGAAATTTGGAGAAAGGATGGGATAGGTGGGGGAGAGGGAACAAGAAAAGGGGATGCAAGAAGGGACAGAACATGTGTGGAAGCTGAGGATCCTGGCAGAGGCAGGCATCCCTGGTCATAGAATTATCCCTGAGAAAAATAGTGAGCCATCCCACCTTCTCCAGGACTGACTCTTAGTCAGTAGAACTTCCCCAGCCTAGTAAAGAGGAGGTGTGAAGTACGCCACGGTTCTCCAGAGAACACCAAATAACATCTGCTCTAAAAGCAAAGAATATTGCAGACCAGGTCATCAGCTCACCACATCTGACTCTCCAAAAGAAGGAGCCCATGCCAACCACCAGAACCACGCTGGTCTTTCCCCATCCAGGCTGCATCTCCAGCCTGTGGACTGGTCTCTCTGAATCTTCCCTTGTCTCACCAGGAGCTTCATCTTCATTTTGCAACCTGTCTCAGCTGGCACACTGTAGTTTGTTTCTTGCCACTGTCTCTGTGATTCTCACTCAAGACTTAAGAAATCTCTAGAGAGAAGCTGTGTTGGCTTAGTTGAGGTTCCAAAATGGAGATGAAATTCCCAATAGAATCAAATATTACAAGTCTGGTCAAACTTCTTTTTGTTTTTCTTCTCTTTATGTGAATCCCCCACTACTGCCCAAACAAAAAACAGAAGAGCTGTTAGACAAAAGTCAGTGGTTTTCTTTAGTAACCAAACCCACATACAAAGGGCTTCCTGCACCAAGAGGGCACTCACTGGCTTCTCCCAAATAGCATCCAGTTTGTCATGTCACTGGGTACTTCATACACAGGAAAAGAAATATACATGAAAAAGTATAAGGCTGCAGACAAATGAGGATATAGTCATTCTAGCATAAACACCATCATTATTAGAACCAAAGAGTATGAAATTAATATTCCAAATCTCACAAGTTATTTCTGCTAGCATGCTGTATATTGGAGTTTCTTTATTATTAAATCAGTGTTTTAAAAATGGCAATTCAATACAAAATGAAATAATATTATACTGCCTTTTTAATGAAACAAAGGACACAGTTACTTGGTTAGTATTGAAATCTATTCCTATCTCTTTTTCTGCTATTAGTAAAATAATAAATAGACCCCCTACAAAACCCCAGTAATCTTGTAAACAGCCTAGAGTTCTAGATAACAAAAGGCAAACATTGAAGCAAGTCTGTTTTTGGAAAGACTATCTACTGTTTACATCTGATTGGTTGTTTCAGTCAAGTGAGCAAGAGGAGGAAGTTATTTAAACTATTATTTATAGATGATGGGGCTGATTAATTGTTCCAGCCAACTCCCAGGCTGCCTCTTAACACAGACTTTATCCATCTGCTTAATTGACATTCGTGGGGTGAGTACAGTAGACAGCTCCTGGTCTTGCCTCCCCTCTGAAATGATTGATTATTAACAGGGGTGCAAGAAAGGGCTGGCATTGACAGATGATATTATATTTTTCTCACATGTCTAACAATTAGCCTTTTAAATCTATTATTATTATTATTATTGTTAATATTATTATTATATTTATTAGAGAAACCTAGATGTTGGAGATCAGGAAATAGGAAAGGCCATTTTGGAAAGTCAATGTTATGGAAAACAAAAATGAAAATATAAATTTCATTTTCCTAAAAGGCACACTTCACACATCTGGTTAAGAAGATGCACACCCCTACTGAACTTAGCAGTTCACTTAAACACACACAGCAGAAACAGGGTCTTCTTATATTTACGTTACAAAATTATAGGATGTTAGGAATTGGCCAGCTTGGTCCAACTCTGCCTTTGTGTCAATCCGAGATAAGAATACTGCACAGGTCTTATAGTTCAGGGTATTTTCTTGCATACCTTCTAATAATTCCAAATTATGGCTGGAAACATAGTGGTCTACAGGCTCTTCAACCTTCTAGCAGTTGTTCACTGACTTCCCCGAATCCACCCTGTGGCCCTTGGCCCAGCTAATGGGCCCGTTTTGAATCCCTTACCTTCTTTCTGGACAATGAGTAGGCCAACACAACACCTGAAGGTATCTTCAACCTCAGCCCAAGACACTAACACCAGATGAACCTTATGGTCCCGGTCTAAGACCCAAACTGTCCATGCTCTAAGCTCTTGCTACACTACCCCAGTGGTTCTCAACCTTTCTAAAGCTATGACCCTTCGATACAGTTCCTCATGTTATAGTGGTCCCCAACCATAAAGATTATTTTGTTGCTACTTCATAACTGTAACTTTAATTGTTATGAATTGTAAGGTAAACCTCTGTGTTTTCGGATGGTTTTAGGTGACCCCTGTGAAAGGGTCATTTGACAGCCACCCCCAACAGAGGTCTTGACCCACAGGTTGAGAACTGCTGCTCTATACAACACACTCATGCACAAAACTCTGACCAAGGACTTATTCAACCAAGCATGGTTCTATGGGCTGCATGTGTAGTCATGAACAACTTCACTTGCACATTTTTAAAGTTTAGAAACAAGAACTATCATCTGCCAGAAAAACCCACAGCTGCCCGAACAGCAAATATAGGCTGAGAAGAGGAAGAGCTGGGTGGCATTTACCTGTGCCAGCCTAGCCAAGAACATGAATATAAAACATGCAACTCACTCCAAGCACATAATGACAGAGAGAAGGATGCAGCAGCCAAGAAGTCAACTCATATAATGCAAT
Source organism: Cricetiscus sungorus (assembly GCA_030556225.1). Taxonomy (NCBI): domain Eukaryota; kingdom Metazoa; phylum Chordata; class Mammalia; order Rodentia; family Cricetidae; genus Cricetiscus; species Cricetiscus sungorus. The sequence continues at coordinate 71,208,163 of JANBXA010000651.1, forward strand.
ACATGCCACCTTGCTTCTGGGATTACACTAGCTGGCACAGTGCTTCTAAAGTCAATTGTTTACCCTTACTGCTGACCCAGCAACGGGATTAGCACTGCATTATTAGACTGGACCCAAGGCGAGCATAAATGAAACACTTAAAGGGATGCTGGGACAGAACCATGCTGATGGGAACATGAATGCATGTTAACAAGCCTAAGTCTTCTATTTTAATAACTACATGTAAGTATGGCAGAGATGGGAGAGTGACCCTGTGAGGACCTGAAGACAACTGTCTGTCTCTTCTTCTGGTTGCTCTGGGGGCTGTACTGTTTTGGTCGAAATGCTACTGTCCATCTGTCTTGCTGCCCAAATCACCACACTGTTAACCCCACTCTTTTTTCTATCCCGTAAGACCTGTGCAATGTCCCTTGCCTAGGACTGACACAAGGGCAAAGCCTGGTCAGAGCTGGCTGAGTCCTAACACCCCATAATTCCTAACATCATCTTGTGGTTCTCAACCTGTGGGTTGTGACCACTATCCAAGTTGACTGAACCTTTCATAGGGACTGCATATCAGATATTTACATTATTGTGCTGGCTAGTCTTATGTCAACTTGACACACAAACTAGAGTTATCTGAAAGGAGAGAGCCTCAGCTGACGAAATGCCTCTATGAGATCCAGCTGTAAGGCACTTTCTTAATTAGTGATTGATGGGGGAGGACCCAGCCCATTGTGGGTGCTGCCATACTGGATTGATGGTCCTGGGCTCTATAAGAAAGCAGGCTGAGCAAACCATGATGAGCAAGCCAGTAAGCAGCACTCCTCCATGGCCTCTGCATCAGCTCCTGCCTTGTTTGAGTTCCTGTCTTGACTTTCTTTAGTGATAAACAGCAATATGGAAGTGTAAGTCAAATAAACCCTTTCCTCACCAACTTGATTTTTGGTCATGGTGTTTCATTGTAGCAATAGAAAGCCTAACTAAGACAATTACGATTCATAACAGTAGCAAAATTACTGTTATAAAGTAGCAATGAAAGTAATTTTAAGATTGGGGGTCACCAGGACATGAGGAGCTGTATTAAAGGGTCACAGCATTAGGAAGGCTGAGAATCACTGCTCTAGACTCACTCCTTGTCTACTTCAGGTCTATTATGATTTGGGGTTGTGGGTGTTATTATAAGGATAGAGTTTTTATACAGCTAGGCTATTTCCCTTTGTTTTCTTTTTATTGACTACAGGATAAGTCCAAAGTTATTTAATATCATGTGGGTCTCTGCTCACTTAATAGGGTGAGTTAGACTGCTATTATAAAAAAAAAATAAGTCAATCAATTATAACTTTAATACTGAAGTTCAGAGACCCCCATGTCTCTGACTTTTCTGGTATTAGTCACTGGTGCCAAAGGCAGGGATGGGAAGAAGTGAATTGTATCTACCTAAGGAGCCTATGTATCTACTAACAACCCAAAGCCATGTTAAAACTACTTTGGCTGAAAGTTTTCAGGTCACTCTAAAAGAGAATATATGCAGGCTTGCTTAAGAGCTGCCTGTGATTCTGAATTCCTAAACAATCTTTGTTTCTGACCCAATGCTGAGATCAAGGTAAGCATGCCTCCTTGCACTTCATAGTACAGACTGAGTTCTAAGCCAGCTTTTGGAAGGAGATGCAACCGTCTCAACTCTATATGAAACCTTCTTGCCACAGGCCCTGCTTTAGGTCAGTGCTTGCATTAGCTGTAGTCTCCTATATCCAAAGCTCCCATGACTTTAGATGATTCTAGGATTTCTGAAAGCTGCCTCTATTGACAGCATACTCTTTAGGATTTCTATTTATATATGACTTCTGAGATGATGTCATTTTCTTTTCCGTTTTAACTTTTATCTTATTCCTAAGATGTTTGATATAAAAGTTTTTAAATCTTAAATTCTGGGAGAAACTGAAGTTAGAATTTAGTTCATAAAGTTCCCCAGATGATTTATTTAAACCCTTTCCCCCTGACTTTTGCCTCTCATCTAAGACTACAGCATAGGACTCTGAGATTAATGCAGAAAGGGAACACGAAGTCACTGGGCCATGCCGATCTTCTTAGAGGTGTTTTGGTATCTTTAAGAAAGAAACTAGTGTTTCAAGAGCACTTGCAAAGTACCAAGTCCCTCTGTTTTGTGCGTTCACATATACTGCCCTTTACTTCTCCTGCAGTCTTAGTGTATTACATACCATAAATTGTGTGGGTCAAGGATCTACATCAGCAAGCACTCAAGCTGTGTTTGAACCTAGTGTCAATGTGACTCTAGCAATGTCTTCTCTTTATATAGAATACTGTTTCTCAGAAGTACAAAGTACAGTCTCCTGTTCTCCCAGCACTGAATTCCATGGTACCTGGAATGCTGATTCAGGATTGAAAATCCAAGACTACAAATAAGCCAATGATAACTTCACAGATCAGTTATGTTAATGGTAAAGTGGGTACAGTAACTAGAGTCTCTTGTTCCACATGAACAATTTAACGTGTTCTAAAGAAACAGATTAAGCAGTTTTTGTGTAGATGTGCTAATGTTGGATTTATTATATACTCCTGTGAGAAGCTAAATTTGTTTACATGGTAGGAAGTGGTGTCTGGTGAAATGGGGCAGCTCAAGGCATAATAGCACCTAGCCTGCCAGACACTAACAACAGGATCAATTGTCTTTGCAATACTGCATGGGACACTTTTTTCTGTTTCTTTGCACTAATATTTTATGAGTATATTTGACTTGCCCAAAGCCACTTTGGTTATCAGACAGACTTGAATTTTCATTATTTTATTTTTAAATGTGCCAATTTTAGGGGAGGGAGTTGTTTGATGATTTGTATCCAATAGATTGAGGCTACATACAGCGACAGAGATAGGCTGCCTATATCTGAATTGTAATGATATTTACACACAGTATATATGTGCATACATATATAGCATATCAGATGAGATCACTGAAATTTTGTTCAACGCCAACTCTGATGCATTCAATGAGCCTGCCTTTCCCAATGGATAACACCCATTGCCCTTTCCAATCCCCAAGGATGGGAAATACCCCTAGCTGTTAAAGTATGAGTTTGTTTCAGATGGCCACATCCTTGATTTCTTAGAATTCTCAAGTTATGACACTTTTTTAAAAAACTGCAATGTGATAGAGAAACAAAAAACAAGCTATCCTACTAGGGAAATTCTGTAATGATTTTCTGTTATTAGTATTTATATGAGATCTTGGAATCTCCAAAGTATAGGTAGGGATGGAGGAGAAAGCTCTAGAACAGATAGACAATGGAAAGGCCAACACAAGCAGAAACCACAGCAGATTCTTAACAGTATTCCTGTGGCCTAGAAAAGTTAACATGCTTTTTCCAAAGTTTTTATTTATTTACTTTTAAATGTCAACATAGCAATTGGGAAAAGGAAAACAGAAATGGATTATCCTACTGTTGAAATGAAATCAAGAGGTTGAGATATAGCTCAGTGGTACAGAATTTGCTTGAGCCCATACTAAGACCCTGTTTGGGCAGCATGATGAGACAAAAACAACAGAAAGAACCAGCACCACAGCCTTTGAATTTCTCTGCATTTGAATTGTGCTAGTCTTTGTTATTGTTTGGCATCTCTCACATGGAGGGGTCCCCTTTAAAACATCAAATTGTGAGGCAGACACTGGGGAATTATGGTTTCACTGGCCAGGATAGTAATAGTCCTGCCTGTTTGGAAAGGCTTCAGTGTTCTTGGTAGAAAACAACATAAACAAAGTCAATTGGGTCACCATAAACCAAGTTCTATCTAAGAAATCTTGCCTAGAGAGAGGTCAACAGTCATCTTAATGTGGAGGGACACCAAGAGCTGCAAGATGAAGATCAGGACTTGGCAGGTGAATGGTATGGATTTCTGCTTAAGTGCACCTGGCTCAGGATGCAATCACCTAAGCTCACAGGGTTCCAGTAGCATCCCTGCCCCTAGTGACTCCCTCATGCAAATGTTCTTCTTCACTCCCCCTCAGGCCCTCAATCTCTGACTCCTAAAATCTGTGTCACAGGTCCTCACAGGTGCTCCAGTACCCCTTTGCATGATCCTCCTGGGGCACCTGTGACACGGCACCCCTCCCCCACGAGAATGTCAGCCTTAGGTGGTAGTGACTCATCTTCCTCCTTTTATTTCTCTTGCCTTAAGGGCCCCAACACCTGGCAGGTGCTTAGCAGTATCTGTTGGTGAAATGAATGAAGCAAAATGAGGAAGCAAAGGAGAGAAGAAAAGAGGCAGGAAGAGGAAACTGCTTTCAAAGAGAAGGGCGGAGTGTTCGGTATAGAGTCATAGGTTTTGGTGACATCACCTGTTTCTACATAGAAGTTACATCACAAGACAGCCTTATTTTCCTTCTTGTAAACTACAGAGATTACACATCGTTGGCTTTCCTTAAGCAATGGAGGAGCACTATGAGCTCCTGAGAGGGATGAAGAGAGAAGTGACTGATGCCTTGTGTTTGCAGGCCATTCTACAGCTTTTATGGAGAAGCCAAGTTACTCTTGTGTCAATTCTGGAAGACAGAACAAGTAATTCATACATTCCCCCCAACCACTCCCCACTACCAGCCTCACTATGCAGCCCTGGCTGGCCTGGAACTCTGCTATATGACCAGGCTGGTCTTGAACTCACAGAGAACTACCTATCCATGCCTTCTGAGCACTGGGATTAAAGGTGTGCACCACCACATCTGGCTACTCTTCTCATTTATACATAGGTTCAGTGACTCACAGCCTGCCATGTTTACTCTAAGTGGCTGAGTCAGAGCCCTTGAAGAGGCCACCAGCCTGTGAGGGCTGACCTTGGACTCCCATAGCATGGCATAAAAACTCATCACTTTGTCCACTACACTCATCACTTCTGCTCAAGAGAGCAGAAGTACTAGGCTCTATCTCAAGCAAATGAAAATCTAATCAAAATGTAATCTTATAAAGTACCAGATTCACTCTCCATATAGAGCATATATAGCAAATTTCTCCAAACAACTGAAAACAAGAGCTAAACCCTGAGTCCCATTAACAATGAACCACAAGGTATGGCTACATTGGCTTCTCTACCTGCTATAATGTGTGATCTCCTGCCACAGTACACTGGCCTCACTGAAAATGTCTTTGAATTTTGTCATTATGCAAATGGAAATGATCATTTAGACAATCACATTTTCCCTTTTTTGTACAGCACTGAGGAACAACTGATGTAAAGTAAACTGTACATTTTCAAAACACATAATTTTAATGACGTTTGACATGTGTTTACATCCAGGAAACCACAATCAGGATAATGAACATATTCAGCATCCCCCGAATTTTCCCCTTGCTCTTTGTCATCTGCCCCTCCCACAACTACACTCCTCCCATCCCCAGGCAACCATGGGTCTGCTTTCTGTCAGCATGGCTTGGTTTGCATTCTCTAGAATTTTATACAAACAGAACCATGCAACCTTTTTTTTTTTTTTTTTGTAGTTTCTTTAAGTCAGCATAATTATTTTAAGATTCCCCCCACTGGGTTGTATGTATCAATAATACATTTGTATTTACAGATTGGCATAGTCTATTGTTTGGCTGTTCTACAATGTGTTTAGTCCTTACCCGTTGATGGTTACTTGGTGGTTTTTAACTTTTAGCTACTATAACGAAGTCTGTGATGAGCACTCATCTACAGTCTACTTCTATGAGCACATATGCTACCATTTCTCTTGACTAAGTTAACAAGAGAACAGCTATATAGCAGGCATACATGAGTCTATCTATCTATCTATCTATCTATCTATCTATCTATCTATCTATCTATCTATCTACCTACCTACCCACCCTTGTCTCCAAACATGGGTACAATTCTAAGTGAGAGTTCAAGTTCTATATCCTTGCCAATACTTGTTTTGGTCAGTCTTTGTAATTTTAGCAATTCTAGTGGATACACAGTGTTATCTCTTTGCGGCTTTAGTTTGCATTTCCCAGGTGATTACAATATCATTAAAATCTTTTGCCTTGCTTTTATTAAAATATTTGTCATCTAATTCATATGCTATAAAGGTTCTTTATATTTCCTAGACAAAAATTCTTTGTTGGGTAGGTAGACAGATAGACAGAGCCAGACAGTTCATGTTCTTTATAACTTTCTTCTCCCCAGTCTCTTTGCTGTTTTGTTTTCCTAACAGTGCATTTGAATGACAAACATCTTTATTTTGGTAAGACAACTTGCTGATCTTTCATATTTCACATTCTTTTGTATATCATGTTTCATAACTCTTAACTAAATTCATGAAGATTATTTTCCTGCCTATTTTCCCTAGACATTTGTTATGGCCAAAATGTTTGCGCCTCCTCAAATACTTACTCTGAGATCCTAATCTCTACAGTGATGATATTCCAAAGTGTAACCATTAGGAGGACTGTTCTGTTCTCAAAGGACTAGTTGGTTCCCTCTGTCATGTGAGCTCACACTGCAAAGATGTTCATCTGCAGAGGAAACAGGTCCTTGCCACATACCCAATCTGCCAGAGTCTTTAGTCATGGGCTTTCCTTCCTTCTAGATATATGAAAACAAATTCTTGTTGTTTATAAGCTACACAGTCTAGTTTGTTATAACAGGCTGAATAGACAATATTCTTGAATTTTAGCTCTTATGTTTAAGGCTATAATCCATTTTGAACCTGAGTTGTATAGGTGGAGATAAAGGGAGATAAAGGAAGGAGGCTTGACTTTTTGGTTGTGACTACCTAGTTGTTCCAGCTTCATGATTATTCTCTCTCTATTGACTAGTCTGTGTACTTCTGGACTTATTAATCAGTTTTATTTATGTATTTTCTCTCTTTTTGCCAATTTTTACACTGCTTTGGTTACTGTAAACTTTATAAAAGTCCTAACATCAGATAGTGCAAGTTTTTTTCTTCAGCCATGCTCTTTTTTTAAAACTGTTTTAAGTATCTGGACCTTGGCATTTGCATACAATCAATGTCAAGGCCCCCAGTCTGCTGAGACCCCTGGCTACTTGAGTTGTTAGATCAAGGATTAATTTAAGAAGAGATGATGTCCTGAAATACTGAGGTTTCTGGCACACAAATGACACATTGTTCCATCCATCCATTCTTCCATTTTTTCTATTTCTCCTTTACAATTCCTTGGATATGGGTTTTGTGTATCTTGCAAATCATCACCACCACCACCCCCAATTAAGTCACTACATTTTTTTATGTTACTTAAGTTATATTTAATAACAATCCCACTTTCCTCCACAGGAAGGGTGTAAACATGCCTTCAATCTATCTACAATCTTCCACTTTTGTGTTTAATAAGCATCTCATGACCATCAGCTCAGGCTAATGGCTTCCCTTGTGTTAGTTGTTTGCTTGAACTATACCGCTCAACTCACCACCGTCGAGCATGTGTTGCTGTGTTCTTTCCTCTTGTTTATGCCTTTCCTGGCCAACTCAAGTGGGACCCCCATGAGAGCAAAAACTGCAGTTTAGACATGCTTGTCAATCCATGGTGCTCAGGGTATTGAGAAACAGATAGGTCTTTTTAAAGTAAGTTACTCCTAAAGTTAAGCCAACCAAACTGTGTCCAAAACTCTATTCTATGTTTAACACTGACTAATAATTAAGCAAATGAAGAAAAAAACATTAAGTAACTATTTGTTGTGTTCAATTGCAGTATGGACTAAAGAGTTTCAAAGAACCATGTGCATAACTGCTTTCTTGTCTCAGGGCACTTCCATGGATGAAATCACTGAAGAGACAATCCCCTGGGTATCTACATGAAAGAACACAAAGGGCCCCAGGGTCTGTGGTTGGAGATGTTCTAGAATGGCTTGTGTCCACTTTCCATTTCAGTTTCTGGCAAGAGTAACTCTAACAAATATCTGTTAGCCTCTGATTGAATCTGTTTACAAGATACAGGCAGCTGTTTACAAGATGCAGGCCAAATCCCACCCTTGGGTATCCAAGAATTATTTCCAATGAATTTTAGGTCCATTGTTGGATTCTGGCCCTATTCACTTTTTGGTATAATTCTAGCATATAGTCAATATGTTTATAAGACCTTGCAGTATAGTTTTCTGTGCCACAGCATAAGAAGTTATCAGTGAAACAAGCTTCTTTCAAATTTAAATAAAAATATTATCAAAAAGATAAAAAAGAAGTATCAGAAATAAAATGCAAGGCAGGGACTTCAGTGTGGGTCATCCAGTGGCATGTATTTCAGCCTAATAGTCCAGATATTAAAACGCCCAACTCAAATGTAAGTTATTTAGGATCTAGTCTGTTTTCAGTTTCCTTAATATTATTACTTCAGCCTCAACTTTTCCTCACTTTCTCCATTAGAGAATAATTTTAGGCTACATTAAAAGCCACAGACACAAGAGATTGGGTAAGATAACAACTGACAGTCAAGGCACTGAAGGATACTAGCATTGAAGGACAACTGCCTAACACAAAACCACTATAAGAAATGCTAGGAATAGTGGGTCTAGTATTCTCTTGAAAAGGAAAACAGTGAAAATACACAGTTGCCACAGTGGGGCAGTTTAAAAAGTAATTTAAAATTGGAAATATTGCATTATCAAGCTTGATGATTTTATAGCTACAACAACATGAAAAATGGACTTGGGATGGGCTTGTGTTTTATTTCTAGTTTCAAAGAACTCTAATGCTCAAACCCAAAGAATTCAAACATACTGCCTGAGTTAGGAAGAAAATAGTATATACGTTTACATTACAAAAGGTTACTGGTGTGTTTCAAATAATTCCGAAGATTCTGTAACAGAAGAATAGTAAAGACTACTCCATGAATATGAGTGCTTCAATGCTATGGGCAAAAGCCATAGACCACTGTCAAGGTATTTTCTGAGAGTTCATACAGATAGAAAATGTGGGTAGGCAAATTTTATATGAAATGATTACAGTACAAAGGATCAGATGGATGGTTGCTATGAACAGTTTTCACAACACTGTGGTTGGGAACTGGACATAAGAAGGGCTCTACAAGTTTCTCTACTCCTGCCAGGGGCCAAAGGTGAGACAGTACACCATGAAGGGAATGTGAAGTGGAAGAAGATCCCACATCCTGACTAGGGCTGAAAAAGAGGGATGAAGGATCTGGGGCCCTTTAAGGATGCGTTCCCAAAGACCCAAATTCCTCCTACCAGATGTCAAGTCTTAAAAGTTGGGCTACCATCCAATAATGGAAGCTGGAAACCAGTCCTTTGATAACATGGACTCTGGGAGACATTTCAGGTCTAAACTGGGCAACCCACTTGCTGACAAGCTTTACAGATAGAAGGGTTCACTCCTTGTTCACACTGGCCAGAAACTGTGCAAGACATAGTTCTTGCCTTCAAGATGCTCTGCCTAGCAACTATTCTCCAAAGGCCGAGAGTCCCTTTCCCTCCTGCCCTTATCTGTGCCTGAGTGACACAGATAAGAGAATGGGAAGTCCACATGACAGAAAAGCACCAACAAGCAAGGCTCAAAGAGAAAGCTGCCAGTGATGCATCTGCCAAAAACCTATTCTCTCATTATTAATGTTGAGTTCTTTGTGAGTCATGTGGCATCAAACACTTGAGTGTGTGTGACAGGCTGTCACCCTTTTCCAGTCCTGTGTCTGTTTGCTGCTTTTCTTCCTTGTTTCTTCTTTAGAATGTATGTCTCATCTTCCCTTTGTTCCCCATGTATGTGATAGCTATAAACTCTAAAACATCCCCATAAGGATAAAATTTTTTACTATATATTTATAGGCTTGCCTCACAATAATGCAGTGGAGGAGCCTGGGTCTAGGAAATAAGTGAAGTATAACACTGACCACAGGAGGTAAGTGTAGAACTCTGTGGCACAGAGCTTGTTGGTCTAGCACACTGAAGTTCTCCATGTTCAGTTCCCAGCACCACAACAGGAAATGACCACAGAACAAAGAAAATACTGCAATGGGCACCTAAGATTCATTTACTGCCCTACATTCGGGGAGTTTGAACATGTTTATTTAAAAGTTAAGCTAAACTCTATATATTAGGAAAAATTTACAACATCAACATTCTACCCAGAAAACATGGTGGGAAGCTAAGGTAACACATGATGAAAATACATGAATTTGCATGCATGAGTCACTCTCAGGAGCCATGTGTTCAAGTCTTTCATTCTTCTTTATCCTCATCCTCACTAGGTCTTACCTTGATACTTTATAAGTTGGACTTTCAAAGGGTTCTAAATGATAAAATTACTGATATTTCTCTTAAGACTAGACTTTCTAGTTAGGTACTTTAAACATCCATGCTTAAAAGTAACACAGAAAAGCTTCAAGTTGACAAATGAAAGAAAGATGGCAATTAAGGTACTGGCTTTACTTTCTAGGTGGCTTGCCTCATTCTCCTTCAGGACTAACTGGGGAGACCTTGTACTCAAGCTCTGCCAGAAGATTGCAGATCACACAGTGATAATAATGCAGACCAAAGAATCAGGGGAAGACTGAAATCTGAGAACTAATAATATTTTCAAAATGACAAAGTTTAGTATCAGAGGAACCCAAGCCAGCTCCAAAACCAAGCCCGATGATGTTTCTGGCAGACATGAAATCTGGATCATCCACGAAGCTATTTTAAGTTGCTTGATATGTTACCACGACAGATTTCAAAGATCAAAACACAGGTGTGCATGAGCATTGCACAATCCTGCGGCAGTGGAGAACAGGAGCTCATTCCACCTAGAAACAGACCCAAACACAAACACCCACCTGGGGTTCAGGTGTATGGCTCTGTCTGCAGGCAGATGAATTTATCTCCGGAGTGTTCTGATAGAAATATGTTCCAATAAGACACAGAGTTTTAATAAACTTTTATTTCTCTGAACGGGGTATATCTTTTTAGTTGACAAGCAATGTGTACACCTGCCTTTAAATTATTTTTAACCCTTCAATAACATTGTGACTGTTCCTAACTTAAAGGTCCTTGATTGTTCTTTTTGGCCCAAATAAACGTAGCAGAGTAGCCTACAATTCTAAGGGCAGTGGAGGTACAAATCTGTTCTGTTTCATTGTGAACCAAGATAAACACTTGTTGAGATAAATCTCTGTGAAGACAAGAGACTTAACCAGAACTATCTCATTAAGTAATATGTGCACTATATCTGATGATCCACTTCACATTAAACAGTTCTTGTATGTACAACATTATATATCATTTCACATCAACAAAACCAAACAAGAGAAGGGAGTCCTGGCTTCTGAGGCTGCATGACCACCACTATGGTTCAGTTTTGAGAGCTTGAAAATCAAAACAACTCTGAGATAACATTTTACTCCTGTCAGAATGGCTAAAATCAAAAACACCAAAGGCAGTTTATGCTGGAGAGGATGTGGAGAAAGGGGAACACTCCTCCACTGCTGGTGGAAGTATAAACTTGTATAGCTACTTTGGAGATCAGTATGGTGGTTCCTCAGGAAAATGGGAATCAGTTTATCACAAGATCCAGTAATTCTACTCTTAGGCATATACCCAAAAGATACATATTCATGCAACAAGGACATCTGTTCAACCATGATCATAGCAGCATTATTTGTAATAGCCAGAACCTGGAAGCAACCTAAATGCTCCTCAATGGAAGAATGGATGGAGAAAATGTGGTACATTTACACAATGGAGAACTACTCAGTGGGGAAAAAAACACACACAAAAGAATCTTGAAATTGGCAGGCAAATGGATAGAACTACAAGAAACCATCCTGAGTGAGCTAACTCAATCACAAAAAGACAAACATGGTATGTACTAGCTCATATATGGTTTTTAGACATAAAGCAAAGATCACCAGTTTTGATAGCTTGAAGTATATGCTTATCACCTATGCCCAAATGCAAACTTTATTTGCTCAACAGATGAGGAGTGAGTCTGGAGTGAATCTGAGCAGAAAGGAAAGTGTCATGAATGTAGCTGTGAGCAAATAACTACACTGTGGTTCTCTAATGTGAAACTGTCTAAGAGAAACAAATCTTTTCTTAAAACAAAACACAAAGCCAAAAGCCCATGGAAAGGAGAAGCATGCACACAGATATAAATAGGGGAAGCATTTGGTCAACAGATGTTGGTGTCTGCCCGGCTCCCACAAACAAGCCAATGCTCTTCATTTTTGTACAGCAGCTTCTACCCCAAAGTAACACGAGATGCTGCTTGGCTGCTCTGACAGTGCATGCGTGTGAAGAGCTCCATGGTAGGAGTTATAACGGAGCAAACACCTGTCAAGTCTGTTTGGCTGCTGCCTGCTGAACTGGTGGCTGGCTCCATAACATGGATGCTGGACTGGACGAAAGCTCAAGCTTTCATAAAGCAACAGGGACAGAATCACTGGCCAGGTTGTGTACAGATATGACTTCCTTACTTCATGTCTCTATTATGTGATCTTCATTCATAGAGGGGAAAACATATTTTGCAAATTTTCCTCATCTATATGAGTGAGTTTACTAGGTATCTGACATTAAAAGAAGAAAAAAAGGAAGGGAGAGAAGGAAAGAGGGAGGGAGGGAGAAACATTCTCATTTTGTAGCCAAAAGAACCAGGAGATGTCTCCTACTTATTTCTGGAAGCCTTTATAATCCTACAACCGAAGACTAACTGGTCCAGATTTTAATGTCCTAGCATACACAGCACGGAAAAGGACTGGACTAGATAAATGCATCCCAGCCTTTTTGAGCATTAGCAACTTTAGCATAATGAAACCTCTGTGAAACCAATCAAACAACAGCAGTGATACACGAAGACTACGTGGATGCAGTGATAGTTGAAAATACAATTCCAATGTATTAATCACAGCAGAGTCAACATTCATTTTAAAGCAATGGTACACAGATGTTAGACGTTATTTAGTCTACAAACAACAGTTGGTATACATATGACTTTTCAAAGTCTTTGCAATAATTCTATAGCAGATTTCTGGACCTTTGTACAAAGTCTGGAAACCAGAACTCTAAAGACGAACTCCAAATCCTCTGCTGCTGACCCCACCACTACCATTTACCTGGCGAACCAGCTCTGGAAACAGGGGGACTTATGTTCTATAGTCCCCTCCGCAGGGACATCCTAGTGACATTTCAGCACAGCAATGCTGTGAGGCTGAGATGCTGAGAGTCCCTAGAGAACAGTCCCACTCTATGGAACAGGAACGCCCAACTTTTCTTGGTGTCTTCTTCCACAGAGATCCTACAATATTCTCTCATAGAAGGAGTACATCAACTATGACACATGCCTACACAATCTGAGGGACATAGAATGTTTCCTAGGCAACAAGCTCATTGAACCCCAAATAACCCATATTTGCTTTTCTAGAAAACCTGTAACTGTTGGGGGAAGAGAGTATGCACAGACATGTGCACACATCTACAGGCTTGTGTGTACACATCTGTTGGGTGAATTAGGTAGGGTGTTCATTGTGCAAAACAAAACAGGTTTATAGGATTACAAGTTCCTAATGGCATTGAATCCTTTAGGGTGGGAGCACAAGCAGACAAGCAGATCAACATAGTCTTTGAAGTCATTGAGACTGGAATCATTTCATCCAGAGCGACTCTGGCCAAGAGCTGATGGGCAGATTCTAGCTGAACAAACAGTACAGAGCGATAAACTCAGCAATGGCAGTGGAACTTAAAGAACTAGTTTATGAAGATAATTTGAATTCCCTTCTAGCACCAATCTCTCAAGGTGGACACAAGACAAGCTGCAGAGATGACTCTGCCCACCAATCCGCTGCTACTAAAGTTCTTTTGGCACCAGCAGGCCTTTGGAAGGGTATCATTACTCTCACCTCCTATATCAAGCAACAGGAAAAGACCTTCCATAGATACATTTAACAGTCAAGAAGAACTCAGTACCACTCTTTTATCTGTTTTCACAATTGGAAATGCACAGAAATTACCCCCAAATGTATAAGTAATCTTTGCAATCAAAGCCCAAATTAAAATAGTTATCCTGTGTAAGCCGCTTAATAGTCTTTACCATCAGAAAATTATTAGTTATAAGCAAACTAAATCTCTCCTCATGTTCACTCAAGGTTGTTTTTCTGTAGTTTCTTATCATGTATTTTTTCATATTTGATTTTTTTTTTTGCAAATCTCTTCATCCAAGTTAATTATAAAATAAAAACCAGGGGTTAAAGATTGCTCCGTGGTTATGAATGATTATTGCTCTCGTGGAGGACTCTTTAGTTCAGTTCCCAGCACCAGCACCAGGCAGCTCATACCCCTCTGCTGTGATCCAACTCTAAGGGATCCAATGCCTTCCTATGGACTCTACGGACACCTGTACTCTCACGCACACACCCACACACATATACATATAATTAAAGTGATTAAATGAATCTTTAAAAACCATACAGAACTTAAAATACTCAAATTTAGGTTTTTCTTTTCTTCAGAATCAGGAAGAACAACTGATAGGAAAGTGTAACATTATAGCCTGACAATAGTATATGCTATGACCATTTAAACAAAAGTGCCTCCAAGCATGAAATAGGGTCTAAGAAGAAACATAGGAGGGGAGACACTGGTACAAAGACAGGTGCTGGAAGTGAAGTTGAGGGTGGAGGCCTGTAATCCCCAATCCAAAGCCAGCCTGGGTTACTGAGTTCTAGCCTGGATAACTCAAAATGGAGTGGAGATATAGTTCATTGGTAGTATGTTTACTTAGCTTGTGAGCAGCCCCAGGTTTACTTCCCAGTGCTGCAGGAAAACACACAAACAAAAACAAATCACACACACACAAAGGCTGACAAACTGTTGTCTATGTGTAATATCCAAGTGGCTGAATGGCTTTTGGTCAGGCACAGTCATATCATTAGCTTATGAATTATGTGTTTTGCAGTGCACTGGCAGGATGGAAAAGCTAGCCTTTGAAGTACAGAATGTCTATGACAGTTCATCACAGAAATGTTGCTGCCCTTGAGTTAGGCATTGACCTTTGCCCAGGGCCGATTACAATTAGATCTCTAGGATTCAGATTCTGTCTTGTACATGTACACATCCTTGCTACATGAGCTCAACTGGGTTCCCAATCATTAAATGGCCTAGCTACCAACTACTTCTAGCTGTGCATTGCCTAGGCAGCCCCCTCTGCCCTGAGCACAAATCCACATATCCAATTGCCTTCAGTACACACTCACTTGGATGTCTCATAGACATATCAATGCATTCAAGACCCAGCTCCCATTCGTACACCTCCAAACATACTTTCCACACTGCACTGGCTAGTTTCATGTCAACTTGACACAAGCTAGAGTCATCAGAGAGGAGGATGCTTCAATTGAGACAATGCCTCCATAAGATTGGGCTAAAAGCAAGCCTGGAGGGCATTTTCTTAATTTGTGATTGATGGGAGAGAATCCAGCCCATTGTGGGTGGGGCCTTCCCTGGGCTGGTGGTCCTGGATTCTATGATGAAGCAGGTTGAGCAAGCCATGAGAAGCAAGCCAGTAAGTAGCACTCCTCCATGGCCTCTGCCACCAGGTTCCTGTCCTGTTTGAGTTCTGTCTTGACTTCCTTTAATGATGACCTATGATGTGGAAGTATACACTGAATAAACCCTTTCCTCCCCAAGTTGCTTTGGTCATGTGTTTGATCATGGAAACAGTAACCCTAAGACACCTACTATCTTTTTTTTATTTCAGTGAATTCATTCTCTAGTGGAAGAAAACCAAACAAACATAACCTTGTTATGACTTTAATTCTTCCCTTTGTCCAAACTATTGGCAAATCCTCAAAAGCCTTAGTAGGCCTAGAAACTTGCTGACATTTACCACTCCTAGTTCTACTATCCATTCAAAGCTCCCATCACTATATACTGGCATATTTGTAGCAACCCACTAGTTGGTCTCCAGGAGTCTATTCTCACAATAGTGGTCAGAAAGGTCTTATAAATGACAGATCACACAATTCTCTTTCAAGACACTCTGATGATACTCATCTCAGAGCCCCCAGAGTAAAAGCCAGTGTCCTTAGGCTGCTACAGACCTGACAGGATCGGCGGTACTGTTCCCTCATCTACCTCTCTGCCATGACAGTCACACTGGGACCCTTAATGATTTACAGATTACGATACACAGATGAGGATAAAATATGGGTTATATATTTTATTCTGGGAGAAGTCACTTACACCAGAAACAAATAACCTGCAAGTTCCCTATCCAAGGATCCACACCCAGGCTGCTCTCTGTGACCCAACCAGAGCCAAGAGGGCAAGCCTGTCCAGGTCCCCAGACTAAATACCGCACACTCACCTATGCACCTATGACCAAGCTCAAATGGGTGTGGTCAATGCCACAGGTGCAGATGGGTGGATCTCTCACTGCAGACCCTTATGTGTCCTTGGAGGTTCTCAGTAGTATCCATCCACTCCTCACATCCATGTTGACTGAGACACCTTCCTTCTGCTCAGATGTCATGACATTTTCCACAGTCTGTACCCTTCTCCCCCATACCCTCACCTCTTCCTTCATTCATTTTCCCCTCCATAGTGCTCGTTTGTTTTCTTGCCTGCTTCTATAAGCTAGACTGTAATTTCCATGAGGGCTTTGATCTCTTCTCTTCAGTGCTGCACCCGCCTCTGTTTAATGGATGACAAGTAGTCTTCACAGAGGCTTAGAATTCACTCCTACAAAACCACATCTCTGCCTTTATTATGAAGACTACCAGGAAAATTAAAATCCCTTGGAGAAACATACTTCATAGATGAAGTGCATGAAAGTTACCACTCTAGTCTAAAGCAGGGGATCACATGCCTCAACGTTTTTTCTTCACTTGAATACCTGTATAAAGTAGGGAATTTATGGTTAATCTTTCTCTTCATCCTCTTAATTCTCTTAACTTTTATGAATCCCATTTCTCAATCTTGTCTTCTTTTTAAACTTCTGGATTGTCTCCAAGGCTTTCAAACCCAAAGGTCATGTACCAGCCTGTACTACAGAATGCAGAAGTCTGCCAAAGATTTTCATTGGCAGTACAGAACTGTCACTGGTTTCTTAGCAGTGCCTTGTCAAATGATGCACTGACAAATCCGAGAGGGCAGTATCACATCACCCCAACATCCATGCCTCGCCCAAAGTACAAGTCTAAAAACAGGATGGGGAGGAAAGTCAAGGATGTTGCAGTGCCAGCATGAGGCCAGCCTGTGCACACTGGAGTCACACTCTGTGACCCAGAAGTCTCACTCCCTGCTGTACTCAATGACCTGGAAGTTAGATCACTGCAATGGTACTGTTTCGCCACAGCTGCTTTTAATGACTACAAACACACTTTTAGTGCTCTAAACCCCAAGGTATCCTAAATACCAGACTTAAAAAGATCTCCTCCCCCTCACCCCAAGGCTATCTGAGTCTGGAGGATCTGGAGGCCTACCTGGTCCTAAGCCAGAGTTTTGCAAAGCCTACAGTCTGGAGCTATACAGTGAAATTTAGGCACCAAAGGCAGAAAAGGTAAACAGAGTCATTTATTTATAGAGCAGTTGTCCATTTCTGGTCAATTAAGCTCTTGTCAAAAGTGAATGGAAAGTTGTACCAGAGCAATCTCCACAAGGCTAACTCATACATACTACAGGGAGACAAGGTTTTCCTTATAGGGAAGTATAAGCCAGGAGAGAAGGCAGCTTCAGGATAACTTGGGGAAAGCGGATATGCCTGGGCAGAGTTCCACACTCTGGACTTCTGGCCCTGTGTTCATACAGCACTCTCCATATATTTAGAGGAGTGAAAGCAGCAAAGGGAAACACCTTCCCTACTCTGTAGCTGCTCAGAATGCTCACACTCTTGTAAGAACTTGTTCTCAGCTTTTTGATGAGAAAGAATTAAAAAGAGAGGACAAACTACATATATTATTGCACATGCTGGTCTTCAAAGCTGTGAGAGAGTGCACTAATCTGATTGTGTTATGAGATCAAACATAAAAGGGATTCTCAATCTATTAAGATGTGTAGACTGGATCATGTACCTATATCCTCCACTACCAAACAAAACACAGAAGATGTAGGTAAAGCTTAGCAGGTTAAATTTCCTAAGTTCCTTTCTTCTATTCTCCTTTAATGACATCCTGAACTAAAAACTGAGTAGCATATAGCACATCAAGAAAGGTCTTGTTGGGGCTGGAGAGATGGTTCAGTGTTTAAGAGCACTGGGTGCTCTTCCAGGGGACCAGGTTTTATTCCCAGCACTCATATGGTGGTTCACAACCATGCTGAATTATACTTTCAGGGGATCTAACACCCTCTTCTGGTCTTCATGGGTTCCAAGCACTCATATGGTACCCAGACATACATGCACTCAAAACATCTACATATAAAATAAAATAAAAAATTTAAAACATCTTTGTTCTAAAGTTACACACACAATATATTGGTTGCTGTTTGTAGGTTAGCAGAAGAGAAAAATTTATTTTAAAATCTGAAGGCAGTAATATCCAATCTACAACCTTTGTTGACGTAACACTAAATGTCCCACTTGTTGACCACACCTAAGCAAGCCAGACTACAATCTCCAATGACAACTTTATAAAGGCACAAAAGAGTTGTCCAACTCCAGCAATAAAGAAATAACCATTTCAGAAGAAGGTAGATTTTTCTAAAAGTAAGTGGAGTAAGAGATACATGGAAAGTGCTCTGAACACTGCTAAGCACTGCTAGAACATGAGCAACCCATCGTCACTTCTCACTGGCTCACAGGTGTGACTCTTAATACTCGTGGTCTTCACACAAGTACAAGAAGTCATTGTTACCTTGGCATGACTAAAAGAAAACCTGCAGGCACCAGTAAGGATATGATGAAACAAATGCACTGCAAGTTCATGTCCACAGGAGCTCTGAGGATTAAAATGGAACACTTTCTGAGCCATACTGCTGGGAGATGGGCAGGCTCATCAGGATGCTTGTACTCACCACACACTACCATACAAGAGATGGGGTAGTAAGCTCACATTTGTATGCGCACTATTAGAAGGTTGCCTTTGTGGGGGGAACTAGAGGAAGTATGTCCTGTTTCTTACTCTAAAAATATTTTTAATGTGTATATATTAATCTGTTTGGTATTCTTTACTTTTAAAAAATGTTTAAGTTGGGTATGTTAGCAAGAGTCTGTAATTACTGTATTTGGGAGGCAGAGGCTGGATGATGAGGAATTTAAGTCCAGCCTGGGCTCCTCAAGACCCTGTCTCAATGATGACCCTAACTAGGAATCTAAGCAATACTGGAGTGGCTATCTTAAATGTTCTTCCCCTATAATGATTAAATGCCACCCTAGAGCCTTCATCCAGCAGCTGATGGAAGCTGAAGCAGAGATCCACAGCTAAACACTGAGCTGATCTCCCGGAATCCAGCTTCAGAGAGGGAAGAGTGATAAAACAAAGGGGTCAAGACCACGCTGGGAAAACCCACAGAAACAGCTGACTTGAGCAAGTCGGAACTCATGGACCCCAGTCTGACAGCTGGGGAACCAACATAGGACCAAACCAGGACCCCTGCATGTGGGTGTCAGCTAGGAGGACTGGGAAGTCTATGGGACCTCTGGCAGTGGAACCAGGATGTATCCCTAGTGCATGAACAGACTTCGGGAGCCCATTCCCCATGGAAGGATAGATACTCCCTTAGCCTAGAGACATGGATAAGGACCTAGGCCCTATCCCAAATGACTTGATAGATTTTGATGATCTCTCATGGAAGGTCTCACCCTCCCTGGGGAGTGGATGGGGAATGGGATGAGAGGGCCAGCGAGGGGCATGGGAGGATGGGAGGAAGAGGGAACTGGGATTAACATGTAAAATAAGAAAGATTAAATAATAAAAAAAAAATTTAAAGCATGAGAGAGAAATGCGTATTTTGCAAAGTTAAAACCTTTTCCTCTTTAGCTTCTACCCATAAATCTTCACTTAATATTTTATGATAAGACACAAAATAATAATTAAAAATCCTTCCATATGTCATATGATCCTATTCTAGTTTGTAAACACCTAAAAATAACCTTAAAATGTGATATCATCAATCAAACTAAAAGATATGGAGCATAGCCTTTAGCAATGTTAGGAAGTAATGTTTCTTATATCATAATTGTTCTTAGTTTTCTGCATGAGTAGCTAAATTCATTACTTTAATGGCAACTGGTGGTTGGAAGTTAATAATTCTAGCTTATTATGCACAGTAATTGTAATACTGTGGGCATCAGAGTAAGTCAAAATATTGACTTTATGCCTCAAAGTACTTAATGGTTTTTATGAAGATAGTATATGTTCATTGCATAAAATGCAAGTGGAGAAAAGCAAAGAGAAAAATTTAAATGGTTCATAATCCCATCACCCCCTAGAAAAGCACTATTAATTTTGATAGTCAGTCTTTTCTTTTCACTTCCAATGTAGATATGTATACTCAGTACATGCTATTTTTAAAATCTCCCTTACAGATCATCACCTCTGCCTCTGTGTGTGTGTGTGTGTGTGTGTGTGTGTGTGTGTGTGTGTAGATCAGGGGTCAGTGTTGGCTGTCTTGGCTGTCTTCCTTCACTGTTCTCCACCTTTTGTTTTTGAGTCAGATTCTCCCATAACACCTGAAACTCAAAATCAGCTACAATGGCTGGCCAATGAACATCAGGGTCCTGTCCTCCAGCACCAACACCAAGGTTTCAAGCATGTGTCACCACGACAGGCTTCTGAGAACCTGAATTCACATCCTTCTGCAGTAGGCACTTAACTGAGCCAGATAGATCACTTAAAAATTTTCTTCCCTCCTTTTAGAGCTGGGGATTTAACTCATGACCTTATAGGTACGAGGCAAGCAAGCACTCTACCACTGGGCTATGTCACAACTCTCTTTTGTTTTGTAACTTGTGTGCTTAAAATTATAAAATACACACCACTTACAAAAATCCCAGTTAGTTATATTTTTAGTTGTAATTTACATTTCAGTTTCTGATACTTGTCCACTAGAGCAGAACAAAATTTAAATTCAACCAAAATTTGCTAATGAAAATACTAATTATAAAAGAAAGTTAAATAATTAAATGTTTACTATGTTTTTGAAACTCTGAAGTGTTTATACTTGTGAAGCTATTAAGTCTGAAAGTTTCACTGAGAGTTTTGGGAGGCTTTCAATTGTGAAGATGGTCCTAGGTCATGGTTTCTTGTTTGTAGAGCTGAATGGTCCTGCTGCACTGCCAGGTCATGCTCCTCTACCTTCTCACCACTGGATCTTTGCAGAAAGAACACAAAGGGAAGAATACACTGTTGTCAACTAAAATCACCTGCCCAGGTTAGAAGTTATCAACCTGGTGGTAAAAGGAAGGATGTACCTCTAAAAAGTCTGTAACAGACTCTGTCAACTTGTTGAACAAGAAACAATAAGAAACAATGTCATCAACATTCACTATACTTAGACTAAAACTAAAATGTTTTTTAAAGAGAAAGCTGCATCCCCCTCTTAATCAAAGACACCTACAATAGTAATTAGAGAACTAGTTGCAGGCTCCCTTTGTTAGCACAGCTTGAAATAAATTCTCATGATTTAAAAGAAAGCACCAAAGGGAAGTGTGAAAGAAATGCAGTGTGAATAAGCCTGCCTGCAGTGGGCAATGAGATCAGAAGACAAAACCTGGGCTGGTTCAGAGCTCCACCACAGACACAAGAAAAGACCTGCTGGGATGCAGATGTCCTGGGATGCAGCCATAGAAGGCTTAGGAGTAAGGATGACCCTGCAGCTCAGACAGAAAGTCTGCTGGGTTGGCGGATCTGGGAGACCTTCAGAAAGGTTTACCAGATCTGTGCCCAGATGCAATGTGAGGGGAAATCACTGAAGATACTATTCCCACCCTGACTTCTGAAGGTTTAACTGGGAACTGTGAAGCATTTAGAATGGTGTTTCCCAGAGATTGGAAACATGTCCCAAGCTCAGTCAACTTCTTGTTTTCTGGGATAATGCACTGGATGAAAGGGTAATGAAGATCTACTTAGGTCACATACATTTCCTTTTCGAATGTTTGTTCCTTAGCCTTTTGAACCCCAAAAGGGGGCAGAATTGAGGCTAAATGAGGAGGAAAATGTATAGTGAACAGGAGTAATGCTGATTAAAAAAAAAAAAGACAGACCTTATGACCTTCCATGACATCACAACAAGCCACATACAAAACTCCTGAAGCATCAGGCTACAACTTGGCAAAAGAATAAAACACCAAATATACTCTGATTTTGTGATGTTGACCAAAAAGGGATAGTCACCTAAGAAAATTAGTTTCTGGCTAAAATATTGAGCACATTACATATTTTCTACTAGCTAAAGAATAGAAAGGGTACCTGTGATATGCCCTACACAGCCAATTCTGGCTTGCCAAGCCTTGCCCACAGTAACCCCTTCCCAGGGGAAGTGCTTTGTGCTGGCCTCCTTGAGTTCTGGAACAAAAAGCCTTTGGATGGGGCCCCAGAAAGTCTAAGTGTTAGTGAACCCTCACTTGTTCAGAACCACACAAGAATCTGCTCTGGCAGTAACCAGTTGTGTGGTCAATCTGGAGAAAATGACTGACTTCTCTAAGTGCCAGTTCCATCATTGAGAATAAGGAAGATAATGGCACCTGTGATGTAGAACACCGATTAATGATGTCACAAGGAAAAATGATCATGTAACCATTACACCTGTCTCAATTTAATAGATAGCATAGGGTTTATTGTTTTGGAATCTATAGAGTAAGTCAGCCTTGGCCACCAAGGAGTGCCATCCAAAAGGACTTAGTAATTTCCATTAAGAAGTATATTTTTTAAGCAATTTGTAATTAAACATACAGGGTCTTTAATAATTAGACTTCTGAGGTTCTTAAAATATTTTTAAAATGTTATCTTTCATTATGCTACCTAATCTCTATAAACTAATCCACTGTTCATTAGTCAAGTCTCCTCTTCGTGACAAAACAAAGTCAAAAAGTCTCCCCCCCCTCTCTCTTTCTCTCTCTCTCTCTCTCTCTCTCTCTCTCTCTCTCTCTCTCTCCTCAAGCTGGGCTGGAAGCTAGAAGTCATGATCCCCCTGCCTCAGCCTCCTGAGTTTAAAATTAGAGGTATACGTCACCATTTGTGCAAACTTCAGTTTCTATGTAACTAGTAGGAATATTCAGTCTGAATTATTCATTTGCATTTATTTATATAACCAGACTGAAGATTACACAAGTGAAATTCTAGTTTGCTATAAAATCCCCCAATTCTTGAAGAATTTATTTTTTCCCCCAGCATTCAACCCATGACTCTTTTCCTTTTCCCTGCTATACCATTGGCAACTGATGGATTAAAACTTAACCTACAGAATACTAAATCTATATCCAGACTCAGACTCTTTCCAAGTGTCATAATAAATCTTCACCTGTTTCCCAGATCTCCACCTAGAAGGAGACACTTTACAGTCATGGAAAGAAAGAGACAGTGCATCCAAAGGCTAGACTGAACAGAACCTACTGAGAACTTTTCCTGTAGCTGTCGATAGGGTTAAAGAAACAAGAAGCAGAGAAACACCCCAGCCTGGCAATAGCAGGCTGGCATTATTTAGCCCAGAAGGGGAACTAGAGAGATCTACAGCTGCAGGAGATGACTCCCAGTGGAACTGTGGCCAAAGCGGGAAGGAGGCAGTTACAGCCACGCCTGCTAGTTTGAAACAGGAACAGAGCCAATGGGAAAACATCACCCCTGCTATAGAAGTCAAGCAAGGGTCAGCAGGCAAGAAATCTACTTTGACATAATACCTTTCAAATAGCTTGGCCACCCAAAGTACAAACAAAAGGAGGCAAATCTAAATCTAAATGTACTATTTGGGGTTCTACTCCTCTCCACTTCCCCAAAGATGTCCCCTCTAGGGTAACTCACTAGTATAGCTCCTCAGCAACCTAGACCTTTGCCACAAGCCCCTATTGCTGCTTCCTCTACCTCATTACTGTCCATCCTAAGCCAGCATCTGCCATATAACCCCCTCACCTTTATAATCACAAACTGAGTGTATCCACTTTTCAGAGCTCCTATAACTAAGTACATACAAATGGTACTGCCAAAACAACAGAGTGTATTTTCTACAGTTTCAGGGATCCAAGACTGGCTGATGAATGCCTTTGTAGCATGCTTTCAAAGTCTTCTCCCTCTGCCGGCCAATTTCCTCTTCTGGCAAGGACCATAGTCCTACCTATTAAAGCATACCTTAACAACTTCATTCTAGCTTAACAACCAGTGAAAGCCAATACGTTCTGAGGTCCTGGGGCTTGGACCACAGCATATGGATTTTAGCAAACACAACTAAGCCCATAACAATGAGTGTGTGATTTTTCTATTTAAAAGTTGTCATTACTTTTATCTTCCCTTTTCTGTAAGATACAGCCTTTGGGCTGCTGTCCACCTTGCACTTCTAGCTTTATCTCCTTCATTTCTGCTACACTAACCACTGGCCCCTCTGACCTATTTACCGTTTTTGCAAACAAGGTCTTCCATATATGTTGTTCTATGGCTAGAATACACACAGGTCAAGTATTCTGGGAAGTCATTTTTGATGCCGGAGGCAGAGACAATTACACCCTTGCCATTTCTCAAACACTTTGAACACCTTAATATTATAGTATGTATCACCTGGAATTGTAATTAATTCTTTATATGCCTTTCTCCCTCACTACAATGGGAATTCCTTGAAGGCCAAGATGTCGTCTGGTTTTACTTACTCATTGTACCCAGAGCAGTACCTGGTACACAGCAGGAGCTACATGTATATGTATACTTTTGAACAAAGGAAATGAAAAACTAAGTGAAAACATGACCGAAACAGTGAAAGAAGAAAGGGTTTGACTTATGGTTTAATAGCTAGGATAGTGGCATGGAACTCACCAAACTTAACCACACGCTTTGTGGCTGATTGCTACATAAAATACCAACTGAGCCGCAGGCAGAACCAAAGCAATGAAGGGATCTGGAGTTATTTACTTGAAGAAAAGTCATGGAAGCAGATTATCTCTGGGTAAGAAGGAAATGGGTTGAAAAAGCCTGTAAACTTCTGGGAAGACGCGCCAACACACACGTGACAAGGCAGGCTGAGCTCCACTCAGATCCAAGAACAAAGGGTTCCCAGTTTAAGCTATGGAAGAGTCTGTTCCAGAGAGCAGCTGGGCAGAATTTCCTCACGCGAAGTTCTTAATGTATGGGAAAAGGAAAAGAGCAAAACAAAACAAGCAAAGGCAGCAAGAGGGGATAATTAGTGTAAACAGTTTAAGGTTTCTTTTTCTTTTTTTTTTCCTTTAATGCACTGGACAAACCCCAAGAAAAGGAAAAACCTTGTGGGATAAACATCTGTTCATTGGAACTTGACAGAGTCCTTCACAGGCTCTGTGGCCTGCGTGTGTCCTTAGGTGCCCGAGGTTTCTATTTGCGCTTCCATGACCCAGACAGCTCAGAAAGTGACCTGCAGCAGGCCAGGGCACACGTGCTCACTCCTGCATTGGTGTGGGGGCAACTTTCTTTGCTTTGAATTTGACATAACAGAAACCACACAGAAAAACAAATACAAAATATATGTGTATGTGGAACTGCCTGGCTTTGTTCACATACATTTCTACCACTACTATATCTGACTGCTTGCACAGAAGTCACTATGTGTCCTGTGACCCTTGGGATTAAGAGACTACGTATAACAAATGGAAGGAGTTTCTTGAACCAGGTGTGCCCTGGCATTTGTGGTAAGAAAAACACTCTCTGGAAAAACCCTCTGATTTGGGGGTACCACCTGTTATTCCTATTCCCCAGTAGAGAAGAGGTGCATGGTTGTGACCCAGTGTGAAATTTGGCAGAAACAATCCAGCCATTTCCAATGGGCAGTGGCGTTCTAAGGGGTAGGCAGCCTCGATTCTTAGCCTTATAATAGTAGGTTCCATCACGCTGGAGCCTTGGCCACAGAAGACTACTTCTGAGACCTCTGGCGCAGCTCCTCCAACCCACTCATTGAGTGCCAGCTTCAGCCTTCAGGGCACGTGTGCTGTGAGAGAATCCCTCTGTCTCCCCTTGATCCTTCTTCTGACTGGCTCAGAGCGTCCTTTGCTCTACATTCCGATTAACCTGCCTTTCCCAAGGCTCAATGCACATAATTTTTCATTATTCATGTGGCATTAATGTCTGACCTTGGCATTTGGTAAACACCAGGCTGAGGTGACTGCCTTGTATTTCTCTTCCAGAACTTTGTTTCCAGTCCTAAGTGTTTAATACCAAGTCTTGATGCCCTGGAAATGGGGGAACCATGGTTATCTATGTCAAATATGATGTGTTTCTGATGTACATTTTCTGTGACATGTCTCAGGCTCAGGAAAATGTAAGTTTTTACCCTCCACAGGCATGCATCTCTTAGGATCTCCAGTGCCTCCTGGGTTAGCTGGCTACTGGCATATACCCTATAACACAAGAGGACATGCGTATCCAAATTATTTTAAGAGCAGCCATTTGGGGCTGTTAAAAGAGCTAATTATAAATCTATCTTGGCTTACCTGCTAAGTTGGATGGAGGGCACACTGGCTCACAGAATTTCACACTCAGAGGAAGGTCATGGGGAAAACAGAGGAGCAGTAGGCTGAAGAAGTGTTGGGAAAGAGCAAAGATCCACCAGGCTAGCCAAAAAGGCTGGCTCCATGCTTGTCTACCCCATTCTCCCAGTCCACACACCCACGATACCGTGTTAGAGGCAAAGAGATTAGCTACCTGTTTGAATTTTCTACAGAAATACTATTGAAAGCCATTTTGTTTTTTACACTTAACGGATTGAATGGTTACTCCACAGTTTAATTTTATCTGAAAGGAGTGTGGGGAGCTGACATCTAGCAGTTAAATAAGTCTTTGTCACCAGAGGCCTATGACACAAATCTCGATGATATTTTAGGGGAACATGCATAGCTTTTCTTCACTTGCGGCTATAATTGCTGCTGGAGAAGCCCCAACATGGAAAGGTTGATGCTTCTGAATGTGCTGAAAGATGCTGGAACTAAATCATGCAATGACAGCTATCAAAATGTCACCAATGCAGTGTCATATTCAGTGGAAATGCTTTAAAAAAAAATAAAATGTTCAATCTACACTGTGATAGCTATGCAAGGAAGGGAGTTACCTACCTACTGTGGGGAAACTAAAATGAGGCCATCCACATTAACAGCATGTGCGCAAGGCACCTGGTACAGTTGCCCAAGCTAGCAAGAGCTACCATTCCCTGGGTGCTGTCTAATTCTACCTTCACAAGCACTTTGGAGATGGTGATGCTGAAATTGATCGAGATAAGCCCAGGATCACTGTGCTTCTTACTAGATGGAACATCCAAACTCACATCTGTATGACCACGGAGTCTGGGCTTCAGTCATTCACGCAAGATCTAGTTTCTTCCAGGTGTCCAACTGCAGAAATTAAGCTTATCACATGTGTCCTTTACTTATCTGTACTACCTGGGTAAAAAATACAAGGTGCAGAGACCAAACACAATATTCTCTTGACCATGACCTAACCACCTTTTCAGGGAACACCACAAGGGTCAAAGTACATTACAAGTTTCTAAAGAATTTCCTTGTCAATAATTACAACTCTTACCTGCCTGGCCACAAAAATTAAAAGGATTCATTTGAAGTCATTGGTCTTTATTTTAGAAATTAACAATCGGCTAAAGAGATGATTGCAGTAAATAAGATTTAAATGTATACTAAATGAGGTGTAGGCAACAACCTAATCTAGTATATTACATTTGAAACCGAAAGCCTGATGGCTCAGTAAGAAAGTGTGTAAACTACTCTTTCAGAGGTCCTGTGTTTGGTTCTCAGCTCCCACACCAGGCAGTACACAACTGCCTGTAACTCCAGCTCCAGGGGATCGAATGCCCTTTGGCCTCCATGGGCATCTGCACTCACATGCACATAACTAGACACACACACACACACACACACACACACACACACACACACACACACACACACACACACACACACTGAAACTGTATAATTGATGTCCATATGCTTAGTCCCAAACTTAACAGATCCATCTCTGGCTCCAAATCAAATAAAGATCTCATCCCTCAGTTTACTCCAATTACAAAATGCAACTAGAACTTCATCTGATAAACACATGGTTAAGTGAGCTGCAGCTGTGCCCACTTGGCAATAAGTAACCACTATGCAAGGCACTTGCACACCAGAGTGGACAAGTGCCAGGGAGGACACACCTACTACCTGTGTTATGTTGTTCTGGGTTGCCCAGGACATGGCACTGCTCAGGCGTTTCGGGGCAAGGTCATATACAGTTCTCCCAGAGCTCTGACTAACCCTTGCTTGAAAGGTGAAAGTCTAAGTTCTCCCCACTCCAGAGGAAAAAATGAAGAAGAATTTTTTGTGACAATTGGGTAGGCTGGGCCAAACCAAAGACTCTGGTAACAGGGAAAATAAAAGTGGAATTGCTTTGAGGCCTGCATCTAATTTCTACCCGAGCCAGCTATTTTGCCTCTGTTTCTAATTCCAAGCTCCAGACTCTTGTACCGAAAAGTGGCTCAAGCTCTGAATGGAACATTGGGTCTCCAGCATCTAGACCCCTAGATACCCAAGGAACCCTAGGGTCCACAGAGTAGTCCTGACATCCCAGCAACTCAAAATAAGAAAGCACCAACCAGTGTTCCCTCCCTTCAAAGGGTAAATGGTTGGGCATGTGCTCTCTGCTCTACAACGGCATTCTTCACATGCCGTATAAGCCACTTAAAAAGAACACTGCCTCCCGTAATTCCCTGAAGATGTCTGGCTGGGTTAAACAATTTCTCAGTTATGTGCCCTCCCCCTAGAAGGAATCTGCTGGAAAGCTGGCTGTGCACAGCTAAAAACCCGGGGTCAACATCACTGAGCAATAATAAGCTCACAGAAAGCATCACAGTTTAACTTTGCAGTCTCCTGTAGAAACCTGACTAAATGGTGTTAAATCCTTTTTATGTGAAAATAGATCCTCATACTGTATGCTGTGAATTCACAGGCCACAAGTGTCTCTACATTCCCGACTCTCCCTCCCATTCACCACCATCTCTTTGTACTTTACATAACCACCATCAAAACATCCCACCCTTTGCTCATTTGCCCACACTCACTGATTCATTACTGTATGCCACCTACCCATGCCTAAAAAATAAAACAGGGAAAAATGAAACAATATTCACTTCTTCCCATTTCCACTTAATAAGTGCGTGCGTGCGTGTGTGTGTGTGTGTGTGTGTGTGTGTGCTTGTGTGTGTGTGTGTGTGTGTGTGACTGAGTGTGTGTGTGTGTCACATGTGTCCTATGCCAGTTCTTGTGCCCTCTAAAGAGCCTCCAAATACTTGGAAAATACCTCTTATAGGTCTAACTTTGATTAGGAAAGATGAAGGATTATCTAGGATAGCACTTCAATGTTGCTTTGCACTGTACATTATGAGGATGTGTGGTGTCTGGACAGAGCTGCTCACCAGCAGCGTCCATGGAGGGAAGCCTCTGCAGCCCAACACATGTGGCTGAGTGCACTGGAAAATATTCTCCACAGGTGAAGACCCTGAGACAGTGGGACGAGTGACTGAGAGGTCCAAAGTGATATCAGCTACCGGCTAAATACATGGTACAAATACTGAATAACCTCTGTGCATAGGACTAGCCAAAAAAAGGACATTCCAACATGCAGCCATTTTATGCATTTCTCTGGGGATGTGAAGCTCTTCCAAATAATGACCTTTAACCTCTCTGAGTCCCAGTGTTTAAACTGTACCTAAGACTACTCATAATTAAATACCCATAATGTTCTACTCAGAGAATCTTGAATATTTCAGAACACCTCTGCTGCAATAGCCAATCCATATGATATCCCTTCTGTCTAGCGGGCCCACGCTCTCATTCACCTCTTGGGGAGAAGATTACTTGTCCTTCAAGTTCTATGTAGATGTCTTCATTTCCTGAGTCCTTCTTGGAACCTCTGGCAGATGGAGCTCCTAGCTCTCTGTGCTCAGCTCCTATGGTTGGAGTCACACCTCCAGAACAGGGCTCATGGAGTTTACTTATCTCGCCCAGGAGACTGTCTTCTTGAGCTCAGACATCTCTGGTTTATTCTTTAAATCCTACCCTAATCTCTGAACAGTGTCAGCAGAGTATCTGGCATGAGGAAGACAATTAATAAAGCTATTCAATGAATTATAGATTGTTCTTTAAAAAACAAACTCCTGAAGGCCTTGACCTAAAGGAATTCCCTCAGAATGTAGGAATTTCAGCTCCAATGTTTTCTTCCAGGTCATTTCAGTGAAATGAGAATCCTGCTGATGTTTTAAGAACCACAAGAATACTTTCCATACCAATAAAATTGTACAGCATAAACCAAAGCAGAACTGAGGCTGCCAGACAATGTAAACACCAGTGATAACCTCAAACAGAGAAAGGGCAAAAACTCATAATGAGAATGAACAAAAATTTACAGCTCTGCCAACTATAAATTGTTTTTTAATTTAAAAATCCTTCTAAAGCCCTATGTAAAAATATAAAATGTAAATTATGCAATTAAAATATCAATAACGTAGGCAAAGGCTGCATTTGGCAAGGAGAATTCATGAGTGCAGCAGGAGTCTCAAGCCATATTACATTATCTTTTATAATATTCCAAGAGTAAGAATGTGACTTCTGAGTTGGGTAGAGTATTGTATTCCTGTAATCCCCAGAACTCAGGAGGTTGAGGTAGGAAGATGAGAGTGAGGCCAATGAAACCCAATATCACAAACAAACAAATAAATAAATCATGACTTCTAAGTAACTGAGACAGAGAGCAGCAGAATGTTCCAAGAAATGGAGAACACACATATAAGTGTACAACATGGCTAGTGCACCGAGAGGAACACTGCTAGCAACACTGACAAAAGAACAGAGATCCAGGATCAGAACTACCTGTTAGGGCCAGCATGAGACACAGGCTACCAGCTGTGTCGGTAAGAGCAGTATGAACTCCAACACTTACATTTCCTGTTGTTTTGGTTTCCGTTCTCTTTCCCAAATGAATCTCTTCATTTGGCACTTATTTCTGTAGTTTTACTACCATTATGATTTAATCCTGATGTAGCTACTTTGCTGTTTTATTTAATATTTTGATCCTAAGGCAAGGGTGGACATCATTCTAGGTCTGTCCATTGTTTTATTTCCCGTTTCAGAAAAAAAAAAAGATCTTATTGTTTTGTCCTTTACCTACAGGGATTTCAAGTGATCCTCTGGTCACTGATGTGAGAGGGTGCTAACTTGTTGCTCTAGTTGTGACAATTATCTTTCTGGTTTGTTTTCAAATCATTCTCAGGGTATTTCTAACAGAGAAGAAACAGCTTAAATGGCTGAACACACTATTCATGACTGTCTCATTGATAGGCGGCATATCTGACTCCACAGTTCATGTACCTAAATAGTTTGTTGAAGAGAAAGAATGAATTTCAATTTGGGTGCATTCATGATAAGGGGACATGATGGGAAATCTCAGCTGCGTTTTACTACTATCAAAGTACATCTATCCAAAGAAGTCTGCCTTTCATCTACAGGTTCACATGCAATGGGCTAAAAATTCCAGGCAGCATAAAACAAAATGGATGGCTGCATTTTAAAAATAGGGTTTCTAGAAACTCAGATTCCCCCTCTTCTTGAGCCTAGAGATCAAGGCTCTTTTCCAGGCTGAGACAGAAGTCTCACCTTTGGATACATGGGGTTTTTCCATTGGGCTGGTGATATGACCTTCCCATAGGAGGCAGCTGATAAATGTTTGCTGAAGATGATGAAACAGTTTTCTAAGTTGCTGAGACGAAACTTTTCCAGTCAAGATTAGGAAGACTAAAAATTTCCACACATAGGGAAATAACTAGGATATTGTTTTATAGGGAAAAAAGAGTTACATTTTCTTCAAGTAACTGTTATTTTCATTTTCACAGAAGTCTAAAAATTATAGAGCAATACACTTGTTTCTATTGAGAACCAATTTAAAAGTTGGGCAGTGGTGGTGCATGTCTTTAATCCCAGCACTTGGGAAGCAGAGGAAGGTGGATCTCTGTGAGTTCTAGGTCAGTCTGGTCGACAGAGTGAGTTCCAGGACAGCCAAGGCTACACAGAGAAACCCTGTCTCAAAAAACCCAAATGGAGGGAGTAAGGGAGGAGAGGTGGAGAGGGGGGGAGAGAGAGAGACAGAGAGAGAACCAATTTAATTCAAATAAAGTTGGCTAAGAAAGAGTCCTATCAGTGAAATTGAATGAACCATATTTTCCCATAAAGTCTCAGTTAAAATAGTATAATATAGAGGGGAAATTTGACCTGATATGCAAAGATGTCACTAGGAGACTTAAAGTCATTGAAGATAAAGAGTCTATTTTTTTTCAACTCAGACAATAAAACTGTATTTCAAATAAATTCCAAAATTAAAAATTCACATACAAAATCCCATACATCTGCTGCAATGGTAATGGATCATAAGAGAAGTCTCATACAATGCTTGCAATTAACACCACAGCCCTTTCCTCTTAAAGTAAACACCCCATTTTAAAAGGCTTCTAAAATTAATAATTTTATTGGAAAATTGCTATTTATATTCTGGGGGGAAGACTGCACAGGAACTATGGATAATATTCTTTAAATACTCTACATTTAAATACTGTTTTAAATATTCTTTAAAAACTACAATTCACAAATACTTACAACTTGTGACTATCACCCACCAGGTTTTGCTATTAGCAGTTGGTAGAGACATGAAAATAATATGTGGTCTTGAGAACCTCCCAATCAATGGCAGGGATATATACACAGAAAAATAATTTTAACTCAAATAGGATATCTACTGTTATTGGGCAAACATACCCACCTAGGTTTTCCTGGTAGACAAGAAATATACAAGAACTGCTTTGTAGAAGAGGTGATGTTTGGAAGAGTATTGGAGGAGGAACACAAAGCATTATTAATAAGAAGCATTGCTTTATTAGCAAATAATCAAATCATTTTTATTTTCTTCTCAGAAGAATTATGTCTAGCATATACTATGGCAGAGATAGACATTTTGCCTAAAATACAAGCACTTCATGCCATGAATAGCCAACACATAAAACTATTCATCCTACTTCCTCCCCAGCCTATGTTGGAACAGGAAGCTCTGTGAAACAGCAACTGAGCTGCCTATGGCTGACAGCCCCACCTGGTGGTTGGCGTGGGAAATTTCCTGTCCCTGTACCCATTTTCTATGGAGTTGGGAAGGATGAAATGAGCCCTCCCTGGAGCCCCCAACCTCCTCCAGCCCAGTACCTGCCCCTTCATACACAAATATTTCCTTACATTTTCCCAATGAAGATTCATGGGATAAAGTTGTTCTGAACAAGAATTGTTAACATAGGCTTTTGTATGGCACGATCCCTTTACCCACTGAGCATGTTTCTGTTTATTGTCTCAGTACCTATGAGGGGGAAGAGAAAAAAGGCACATGAGCCATGCTTATCCCTTTACACTAAAGGACATGTGCTCCATAAGGAGATGGCTGTTGCATCAACTCTCCATATAGATGGACAGACAGACATACTGTCCTTGTCTCTGAAACAGGTGACTATTACTGAGACTAGGTCTTCAGTAGCCCTGTTGGTCTCAAACTGGCTATGCTGCAGAGAATCAGCTTGACTTTCTAATCCTCCTGTCTCCACTTCCCAAGTACTGAGCTTACATGGGCCACCATGTCTACTTCTCTTCAAATTCTTAGCCCACCATCTTCATTTTTATCTGTAAGCAAAGGGTCCTCTAAGTTGCACTCAAGAGCTATGCTACTTTCACATACACTCGTAAATGAGAGAGCCTACCAACTGTGACCATGCAGGATTATCCACTTAGACAGCCAATGAAGTGGCTGAGACACAAATGACAAGTCAGATGCTCCAGAAGTATCCAAGTACTACTTCTTTCTTTTTCAAAAGCTTTATTTTATTTACTTTTTTTGTGTCTGGGGGAAGGGTGGCACACATGTATGCCACAGAGAATGTGTGGGTGTCAGAGGACAACTTGGTAGAGCAGGCGCTCTCCTTCCACCTTCGCAGTTTCCAAAGACCAAACTCAGGTCATCAGGCCTGTGACTCAATGTACCCACTGAGCCATCTCACTGGCTCCTTTTTTAAATATTTCAATTTAGGTAATTTAGGTGGATTTTGGTTTTGCTTTTTTGGGGGGGAGGGGGCATTGAAGGTATTGACCTTCAAGATTATTTTTAATGTACTCAATTGTATTTTTGTTTTTCTCAACTAATTAGCTTGAGAGAGAAAGAGAGAGAGAGAGAGAGAGAGAGAGAGAGAGAGAGAGGGGGGGGGATGGGGGGTGATAAGAAGACTACAGCTATGGCAATGGCAGAATATCTAATAGGAGTAACAAAGAAACATCAGAGGGTCCAAAGTCAAGACCTCAAAAAGGACTATAACAGAAAACAGGAAGAAAAGAATGGTGATAACTAAAGGGGGCTTGTAAAGGGCCCCAGGGAGTCCTAACTTTATGTCTGCTCAGACAGGACACAGAGAAGAGCTCGGTTAAGCCCTACTGCAGGCATTCCCACATACTCACACTTCCTGGGCCATCTGTACTTAAATGAATCTGTTTATCTAAACATTTAATACTCTCCAGTTTTTACCTGTGAAATAACCCGGAGGTCTGAGCACAGGTCTTCAAGACGTCTACAGTTACTGTTTTGAATAGTCTCTGAATCTAGAGGGGTGGCCCTCACCCTTCCTAGTGCTGCACCCTTTAATACAGCTCCTCGTGTTGTGCTGAACCCCAACCATAAAAAATTATTTTCATTGCTACTTCACAACTATATTTTTGCTACTGTTATGGCTGTTTTCACTCAAGATGGATTCTGCAACACCAAGAGAACTACCATTCCATCACCACTCTTCCCCTGACTGAAATACAAGATTTCCCTTTTCCAAGTTAACTGTGTCCGTACCCAAAAGAAGCATCTAAGCTAAGCTTTCATTGTTTTCTTTAACTTTAAATCTAGAAGAGTGAAGAACTTAGCGTTGACCTCTCTTGCCAAAGTGTTGCATACTTTGTTTAATATGGTACTTTAGACCCTCAGTTTAAAGACACTTGAGCGGTACAAAGTATCATTATCTTAATTACTATTATTATAAGGCTCCAGAGCTTAGACTAGCTATATTCTGGTGTCTAATGTACTAAGTAGTCATCTATGACCTAGGAAGGTGATTTCCAAGTGTCACGTGTAGGTCTATTGCCCTAGCATATCTGTGAAGAGACACACCCAAAAGTCCTAAGGGGAGCCAGGAACTTGGACTCTGGTGATGTTGGTAGAGTCTGGCTTTCTCTGGGACTGATGAACCCCAGGCAAAGTGTGTCCCAATTCCTTCCTAGGAGAATAATTCCCTTGATTCAAATGAAGGGCAGAGCTGCACAAAGTCTCCATCTTGTGTGTCCTAGAGAAAATGAGGTAATAATTCCAAAATAGATGAGTAATGAGCAGACCTGAAGCCAAGAGTTCTCAATGTTTAAGGAACATTCAACTCCCGGTGAAGTTTGTGAAAATTTCAGTTTCTGAGTTTCCCCATCTCTGTTCTAACTTGGTAAATCTGAGATGGACTCAAAGAGACTGCATTATTAAGAAGTTCCAAGGGCTCTGATTCAACATGTTCAATGTGCTGAAGAGATCTCAAAGACAGGCACACCAGCTGGGATATAATAATTAGCTTTAACCATAGACTCGATTAAATATCAACTTGAGAGGCTATAGTTTGGAATACCAATTCCAAAGTCTTGACCAAGCCAAGTTGACTCGAAGAAGCTGTTTCAGAAATACTATGAGAAGTCCACATGTATGTGGACAGAATCAAGCAGAAATCTTTTAGTCAGCATAGGTGGCTACTCCATATTCCTCACTGTATTTTCAAATACACCAACCAGCATCTCAGAAAACAGGCCTGATAAACAATGAACCAATAGAATGCTCAATAAAAAACATATGCGCGTGGGGGAGCATTTTTGTGAATAGGCCTTTGCGAAGAGGCACATCCAAGAAATGGGATCCAAAATCTGAACAAGTTTTTGCATTCTTAAATGCTAGAGTCACAGTAAAAACCTCCACAACGTCAAGTGAAATGCTGCCAGGTGTTAATGTATCAAAGTGTTACCCACTAAGAATAACATACAAAACTGCTCAAGTGATTGCTGAAAGTTGTGTTGTGAAGACAAACCGGGACAGGAGAGACTAGCTGAATGAAAAAAGGATAGCTGTGCAGAACTTGACTATCCACCCACCCCCCAGCCCCCAACTACACTAAAGACGGAGCTCCTGGCAAGGACAAACACATAAAAGTTACTGTAAAACTTGATGCCAAAGCCTGGGGTAGACAGCAGCCAAAAGAAGGGAATCTGTCATTGATTCCATGCCTGACTGGTAGCTGGTGACCATCCTTCAAGACTGCTCAGATCTCACCTCTTCAGGAAGCCTCTCTTTTCTTAGCTTGGCAAGGGAAATTTGCTAGTGATGACAACAGTGGTTTGGGCATTCTGATCTCACACCATTATATACAGACTCCAATACCAATACTGCTGTTAATGGAACAGTCCGAGTACAGAGTTGGAGCTCCAGTCATCCTTGGCTCACTCTGGTTCTTGGAACATGCCCGTTCTTTCCCGTGACTTCAGTTCCTCACCCTGGCACCTCCTGTAATCTCCCCTCCACATGACCAAACCAAAGAAAGCTTAGAACCCAGGGAAGGGGAAGAGGTCCTTGGACTTGAAAGACCTCTTTCCCTCCTTTAGGGGTGGGGGTAGTGGGTTAGGGGGAGTTATTGAGAGATAGGTCAAAGCTAGTGCGAGGGCCTTGAACAGAAATGAGTAGCTCCACCCTAGGAAGTGCTTGAATATGGGAAAAATGGTTCACAGCCCTACAGTTTGCCAGTCCCAGGGCCTCCAGGTATGTGGTTAAAGCCCTTAGGGACACAGGACTCTTCACCCTAAATTGTTTAGCGAGGTGGGTTACTAAGTCTCAGGCTGGTCTTCTGACCATGGGAAGGTTGCTATATGCATACTGCTACAGCATCTGCGTCTTGTGAAAATGTACCATCCTGGGTGACTCACTTGTATATTGTATTGCCTGGTCACTACACCATGCAAACCTCTCCATTCTCTAGGGAGGGCTCAGTGCTTGTTCACAATAAAAATTGGTAAAACAAAACAAAACAAAACAAAAAATTCCCTGTGGAAAGGACATCTACCAAAATGGGGAAGGTCTGGTATCTCAAGAAGAGCTTGGCAACTCCCCTTTCCAAGACAGGGTTTGAATTCAACTTTCTTTTTTGGGGAAAAAAAATCCAGACACTGATAAGGCAACTAATGCAAACAAATTGTAGTCTGTCATGAAAGGGACCAAATCCTGTTTCAAATTATCTTGTTTTAAATGATACTTGTTCTCTTGTTCATTCTCAGTATTAGTAATTAGCTATAGCTCACTTTCAAAGAACATGTACACAAGCTCTGTTAATCAGAACACCATCTTGAGAAGGAAAAAAAAGGAGTGGGTTCATTCCTGGATGTCACCAGGAAAAAGAAATGATAGAGTCTCCCCTCCATCACCCTGTGCAAGGCCAGTCCTTCTCTTTGTCACTGTGAGCCCTGAAAAAAAAACAAAACAAAACAAAACAAAAACAAAAACAAAACAAAACAAAACAAAAACCCAGAGTTTATAGAATGCTAGCCTTAGACTCAGGGCGGCTAGAGTCCAAGATCCCCTCTATTCTCCATTGCACTGTAATTTATGTGGCCTGTCTGAACCACAGCCTCTTCACTTGTAAAATATGGAACGGCACTTACTTCAGGTGGCTCTTCACAAAGATGAAATGAGCTCACACATGCAAAGCATCTAGGACAGTGTCTGGGTTACATGAGCACCTCAAAGAAACCTGTTCCCTTTGTCCCTCTTCTGCTGTTAATGTGTTAGACAAGCAACCAGCCTCCCTATATAATGGCAGATAATAGATGCTTTGGATAAAAAGATACTATATAAAACAAAATATGATTATTAACTATCAAGATGAATACCGGAAGGCATTCATTCACTTTATAAAATATGTGAAGGTACCAATTCACTAATAAATGGGCTACAGCAGGGGCTTGTTGTGAGGTGCCAATTTGCTGAGGAGAGAAATGTGCTATGGCCAAAGTGCCCAGAACACTGACAGAAACAGCCAGAGAAAACAGACTAGGTCTCTCCTAGATGAGTTTATCACTGAGTTTAGAATATAAAGCGAGCAATACCACCCACAAAGAAATAAGGAAACTAAAGAAAAGACAATGGACTTGTATGTGGCATGGGGCATGGAGACATGGGAAGTGTGCTCTAGAAGCCCCATGCTCTCACTCCAGGTCTTCAGGGCTAGCCACAAGAGTAAGCAAGTCCTTTACAGCACCTGTGTATTAATTTTCACCCTGGGGGACAGGGATGCCAAAGCCTACATTACCCACCTTGCAAAGATAATCACTGAGCATGCATTTTGTAAATAAAACACCAAGCACTACACAAAGGTAAAGGGAAATTATTGCCACTAAACTACACACAAAGAGGAAACAGCAGGCTGAAATAAGGAAGTCCCAGGGTGATGAGCAGGAGGAGGGAAACCATGACTCTTAATGAAGACATTAAGTGACTGATCCAAGGATAAACACAAGAGCTAAAAACCAGGCAGCTGGGGCTCAGCATATCACTACATCCCAGCATGCCACAGGAACAGGCAGGCTCTGGAAACAAACATGCACAGCAAACATTCAAGAACTACTCAGCTTCATTTCAAAACAAAACTCTCGCTACAACTGTGGTGTAGCCATTCTATTCCTTGCCTTTACAACTATTCAATGGATCTGGTTTCCTCCTATTCTTCCTTATGAGAGTGACACATTCAGCACCAGGGAAATGCTTTGTTATTAGCTCCTGGGTGACATGAGGTTCACACAGACTATAGAGAGACAATCACTTATTGCAAAGAAACTTGAAAAACAAAAACAAAAACATAAAAGGAGACTACTTCATCTGCCCTATGCTTACCCCAGCACCAGTTTCCCTGCTTTGAGAGGTGAGCAAGAACCAAAAATAAAAAGGGAAGTGGCTCTGCGCTTTGGTAATAATTCAGCAGTGAGTGACAGCTTGGCTATTGACTGCCCCACATTTCTATTTTATACAAGGGAGATCTGACTCTTCATTGGAGGGCTCCTATCATATAGGCTTACACTAAGTAAACTGAGTGGATCTATTCTGCTATAGCTGGCTCACGGCTGGCTCATTCCCTAACAAGATGAGCTGTCTAGCTAGTAGCCATCAAG
The DNA here is from genome assembly GCA_030556225.1 of Cricetiscus sungorus. NCBI lineage: Eukaryota > Metazoa > Chordata > Mammalia > Rodentia > Cricetidae > Cricetiscus > Cricetiscus sungorus. The sequence continues at coordinate 71,247,509 of JANBXA010000651.1, forward strand.
GAGAAAGAAAAAGGGTTGGATTCTGTCTCTCAAAAGGTAATTAAGTAGGCACTATGGCTTGATGGACTCCTTCAGTACATCGTTTCCTTGGTAACCTAACTATGTACTAAATGGTTTCCATGGCAAAACATGTTCCAGAGTCCAAATAAGCAACCTACATATACAACTTGGACTGTATCTTATTAGCAGAGGGGCTTTTTACACTTAAGAAAACTAGTAAGCTTAAAAACATGCCTTGGTAAACAGAGTATGGAAATGGGAAAGTCAAGTATAGAGTATGCCAGAGAGAGCTCATGATTCTGCTTCACACACAACCCTCCAAGGTGAAAGCTCACTCTGAGAGTAAATGGCCAGTCAACCAGAGGAAGATTAGACGTTCTGTGGCCCCCTAGAAACCTCTTCTATGAAGAGAAAGAAGCTTCTCTGACAACTTAACAATGAAACCAGCTCACCACCTGGAGCCCAAAGGAAAAGACATTACCTTTTTTCTCAAGTGAGATTATAAGAGCTCTTTATGGGGCATCTAAACAGATACTGAGACACATTGAACAGACAGGGGCCAATAGTGTGAATTGTCCTGCACTATACAACACAGAATGGTGTGAAATGTCCTGTATTGTACAACATAAAATGATGTCTTGAAAGTACAAGAATTTTAGAATATTAAATTATATCACTGCTTTCCCTTTTTATTATTCAGAATTATTTTTTCAAGATTTTATGGGTATGAGTATTTCGCTTGCATGTATGTATGTACCATGTGCATGCTTGTTTGCCTGTGGAGGTCTGAGAAGGGTGTTAGATCCTTGGAACTGGAGTTACATATGGTTGTGGGCCACAATGTGGATGCTGGGAATTGAACCTGGGTCCTCTGCAGGAGTGGTATGTATTCTTAACCACTGAACCATCTCCCTAGCCCCTTACTCAAAGTCTTGTATCCTGGGGCTCCAAATGGCTCAGTGGTTGGGAGCACACATTGCTCTTGCAGAGGGCCCATGTTTGATTCCTGACACCCACGCTGGGTGACTCAGCTGCTTGGAACTCTGGTTTTAGGAGGTTCCAAAGCTTCTTGCCTCCACATGTATCTGTATTCAAGTGTGCATACATTCATAGACTCACATAATTAAAAATAAAATAAATCAATAAAAAACCCTCAAAATTACAAAAAAAAAGAGATGTGAAATGTCCTGCACTATACAATACAGAATGGTGTGAAATATCCTATACGATATAACACAGAAGCACAAACTAAAATGAGTACAGGATCCATGTTGAGAAATGTAACATAAGAAAAGTTTCCAATGGGATCAAATTAAAAATTTTAACATGTTTCTTTGACTTGTATTTCTTTTAAAAAAAATATTCAGAGGGACAAGAAAAATACTAAATGGCTGGGTGGTGTTGGTACCCACCTTTAATCCCAGCACTCAGGAGGCAGAGGTTCAGGAGGCAGATCTCTGTACGTTCAAAGCCATCCTGGTTTACAGAGTGAGTTCCAGGACAGCCAAGGTAGTCACACAGAGAACCCCTGTTTTGAAAAACAAAAACAGAAAAAGCAAGCAAGCAAGCAAACAAACAAACCCTAAATGTTGTTTTTAATCACTTTAATGAGAATGTTTTGCCACAAAGATGTAAACTTAAATAACTAAATAACAAAAAGAAACTTAAAAATGACTTGCCAAAATGAAAAAACTTTCACTTCTTGTATGCTAGGAGGGCACTGAGCTATACTTCTGGCACCAACAACTCTCTAAGACAGAATGAAGTTCCAAATGTGCAATGAGTAAACGCTCTACATTTATTTCTTGAAGACTGAAAATTTGGGAAAAAGGTCAATTAGAATTGGTTTCCTGTTGATCTTCAAGACAAAAATTTTTCAAAATAACTTGTTGGAGAACCCTTCTAATAAAACCATCAAAAGAAGCTTTAAAACAGAAACATGCCAGCACATTACCCATGGAGGGATACTCCCTTAGCCTAGAGACAGGGGAGGGCCTAGACCCTACTCCAAATGACTTGACAGATTTTGATAATCCCTCCTGGAAAGAAGGCATCACCCTCCCTATGGAGTGGGGTGGGTGGGATGGGAGGTAAGACTGGGGGGGCATGGGTGGGAGGAAGGGTGAGGGAACTGGGATCGATATGTAAAATAAGAATATATATATGTATATATAAATAATGCAAAATGCTTTCTGCTTAGCTACCTCCATGAGAAACCAGAGAACTGACTTGTGAATAGAGAGCAGTAATGAAAAGTGAAAAAAAAAAATAACTAAAATCAAGAATCGCACTTCCAAAGGACAGCACCTAGTGAGCTGTGGCCCTCCCTCCTAAGAGTAAGGGACAGAGGGAAGTACATGAACAGACAGCGGCATGTATGAGCACTGGGTGCTGGATCTAGGGGAGCTGGAAACAGGAAAACCAGGGAGTACTATGGATGCAAGGCTTGACCATCTTTAATTAGATGAAAAGAGTTCAAAGCATGAATGAAGAGTTTATGAAACTAAGTACAGATAAAAATAGGCCTTGGGAGTGTTCTAAAGAATGGTGCTGGTAGAAGATGTTCCTGCCACTTCCCATGCCCTTTCTCCACCGTCTTTATGCAAAGGGAATAATATAGATGTTATTGACTGTCAAGGCTGGCAGGTGTGACTGCCAATGGGGGAGGGACCAAGGATGCTGCTAAATGTCTTTCAATGAATAGGGGAGACAACCCCTCATCCTAAATAAGAATAGTGATTCAGCCCACACTGACAACAGTTCAGAAGCTGAGAACCTGTGTGGGGACTATAGTACTGAGCAACACTTCAGAGTTACCAAATGTTCAGTGGCTTCCAAAAATGCCAAGTATTATATGCACAACAGGGCTTCTACCAAGTAATACGCAGTCACTGATGAGTTGAAATGCATAGTAAATCTGATTCTTTTACTTCTTAAAAACTGATTTTAGTTTTTAAATAGTAACTTTCTTCTTTGAAAGTCTCATACATTTCTACAATATATATTGATCATATCCACTTACCAAGCTCACCCACTCATTCTCCCTAGTTCATCCCTCCTCCTCCTCTCCCTCCCAACTTTATATCTTCTTCTTCTTGTTTGTTCCCAACACATTCATTATAATTTCACATTTTAAAAGCCCAGATTCACCTTGGAAAACACTTAACCATTACCACTAAGGCCAAGGAGATCCCTTTGGTCCCTACTGTCAACACTGCAGGGTCAAACTGCCCAGACTTAAGTAGTGCTGCCTACCACTTGCCAGGTGCAGCTCATGGTTGCTGTTAGGATAGAATAAATTATTTGCCAAGCTTCACAACATCCAGACCAACAATTGAAGGTGAGGAACTGCTTTAAGAAGCAGCACTTCTGCACCTTCAAACCTTCATGTAAAATGTTCAAACTCACCAAAAGGGCACTTAAAGCATGAAACAAAGGCACACACACACATATGCATACCCATTCCTCTGCTCAAATATAACAAAGTTTTCATATATAACAAATATAACAAAGTTAGTAAATTTTATGTGCACTGTGTAATGCTGACTGAAACCTCATGCATATATTTGATCTTTAAATGTATTTATTTTACACAACTTCAAGTTCATATCCTCTAATTTACTCCTCCCCATTTCTGTGTCTTCATTGACCCTGGTAGTCACCATTCCACTCTCCTGAGCTCTCTACTTCTTTATGCTAAACCTTTAAAAAAGATTCCACATGTAAGTGAGATTATGTAGTAGTTTTCTTCTTATGTTTGTCTTATGTGGCTTAGCATAATAGCCTCTAAGTCTAAGTTGTTGCAAAATGTTCTATGTTCTTAATAATTCTCTCTCTCTCTCTCTCTCTCTCTCTCTCTCTCTCTCTCTCTCTCTGTGTGTGTGTGTGTGTGTGTGTGTGTGTGTGAGAGAGAGAGAGAGAGAGAGAGAGAGAGAGAGAGAGAGAGAGAGAGAGGGAGGGAGGGAGGGAGGGAGGGAGGGAGGGAGGGAGGGAGGGAGGGAGGGGTATATCACAATGTCTTCATCTGTTAATCTGCTGACAGACACCCAGTTATTTACATACTGAAATAATTCCAACCAGTTTGGTTGTTTTGAGCATCTGTGTTCCCTTAAAAGTTTATTTCTTCTTTTACAAAATAAGTTGGAGGGCAGTGAGATGGTCCAGTGGCTAACAACACCTTCTGCCAAGCCTAACACCTGGGTTTGATCCCTAATATCTACATGGGGGAAGGAGAGAACTGAGTCTGTCCTCTGATTCTGACCTGCGCTGTGGCACATACGTGTACACATGTGTATGCATGCACACACACAAGTAACATTGTAAAGAGTTGGCAAAAAGTAAGTGAATAGTTTCTGGTAAATAACCCTAACAGAATGGCAACAATGAAAGGTGGTTACCAGAATATCTAATATCTACATAGGAATATTCTGAGAGGTTTTAAGTTAGGAACAGAAAAATCTAAAACTTTAAATGGATTTGGCTTTGATATGAAATATTATATGATGTAAGTACTAAAGATTCCAAAGCATATTTCCTTAGTTATAAACATATTAAACAGGTCATTCTAAATGCTAACAAGATTAAAGTTAGGAGAAGGCACTGGGTCAGCAGAAGGAATCAGAACATGTAAGTTCTATCGGTGTATGTTCACAACTCCTTTCCTCAAAGAAACATGGCTTTAAAATCTGCTCAGGGAGAAAACTTTGCACAAAACAATCCAGCCTTACATCATACTTTTAGGAGATTGGGGTGGAGTAAGGAGGGGAGGTATTAAAAGGCAGGAGGGAAAAATTCTTTGCATACAGGAAAAAAGAGAGAGAGAGAGAGAGAGAGAGAGAGAGAGAGAGAGAGAGAGAGAGAGAGAGAGAGAGTGAGACTGCTGGTGAAATAATGTTTCCACTGATATATCTATCTCCAAGTTAGCAGTGCGGGCCAGCTTCAATTGGGCGAAGCAGATCTTAGGCTTTTCCAAGGATGTCCTCTATTTTGCTGAAATGTCTATAAAAGATAATGCTCACAGAATCATTCACTCCCTCTTATGACCCTGTTCACTACATGTTGGCTCATTGTTTGTTTTGTTTAAAATCAAAGGCCTTCCATTCACTAAGTCATTAGTGCTGCTGGTAAAAGACAGTGTGTCTGAATTTTAATAAGTGTAGAAAACGCCAATATAATCATTAGCCCTTTATTATGGGAATCAAAATCAGACATACCAGGGTCAAATTACACGCTCTCTAATAAAACCCACACAGTAAAAGCTGACAACACTATGTTAGACCTATCCTCCTCCAACAACAGTACAAGGAGCTCTACTTCATACACAGATTTTACATAGTAGGAGCCTTAGTCATTATGCACTTAGACCAAACAGTTGTAATCAGGGACCAGGGCATTACTTAGGCATGAAATAATTACCCTTTCAAAGCATGCTGAGGATTATATGTAGTCAATGTACTTTTTAGGGAGGAGATGAACAATTTAAAAACCTGCCTGAGATATATTTCTATGTCTATAGCCACATTCTACTCTAATAGATGACAGTTTCCTTATTACTGTGTACATAGAACCCAGGTAAGAGAAATAATGATGCCTCTCTATTGGAGCCATAAAGCTTCATGGAAGTTAGAGCCCCAACCCAAGCACTCCCCAGTGCTAGGCCCTTGCTCCCCTTAAGCGCTTCTTTCCATGTATGGTATGAACTATATTAGGTGTTTATGTTGAGTGGGAAAGTGAAAAAGAGTGACAGACCTCCGTATGAATCTGTCATCCCACTATGAGACAAAACAATAGACAAAAGAACTTCCTAACATAGTAATTATGTGAGCTATTTTGAAGGGAGTTAAAATGTTCTTTTACTTAAGCAAATATTAATACCTTTGAATACAGGGTTCTTGGGGAAATGATTGTTCATTATGTATCCTTTACAACAAGCACTCCAAATCTGTTTATTTCTTAACACTGTGGGACTAAAGAATTACAGAAGAGGTGTACCACTGTGCAAAACGTTAATTATCATGTAAGAACTTAACAAATGCTGTGTGCAGACTGAATAAATGTGACACACACAAAGATTAGTGGCTGTAGTAGATGCTCGGAACCAAACCTGGGTCTTCTGCAAAAGCAACAAGCATTCTCAACTGTGGAGCCATCTCTCCAACCTCTTGTCACCTAAAATTATATGGTGAAGCCCATAGTCCAGTGTGACAGTTTTAGGAGCCTGGGCACTTTGGAAGGTAAATAGTTTAGGTAGGGTCATAAGTTTATAGTCATTGTGATGAGATGAGTGTCCTCATAAGAAAATGAAGCCATGCTAGCACCTCTCTCTGCCATGTGAGGACATAGCCAGTAGGTGGTCTTATGTCAGTTAGGAAGAGGGGCCATAACCAGACACCAAATCGTTCATTCATTTTTTTTTTACCTTTTTATTGATTCTTGTGGATCTCACATCATGCATCCCAATCCCACTCATCTCCCAGTCCCTCACTTCTGTCCTCTGCCCTTGCAACCTCCCCCAAACAACAAAATTTAGAAGTAAAATTAAAAAAAAATTCAAACAGGGGGATTGAGAGATCAAGTGCAGCCCAAGCTACATGGTGAGACCCTAACTCAAAAAAAGCATTATGAATTAATAACTTATTAATATGAAATATTAAAAAATTTCTCTCATTTCAAGGAATCTGTGAGACATTTTAGAAATTACCTGTTACCTGCAGTACAATGTGCTCTCCATAGTGCATAATTCTCTGGGTTTTGACAGAGAATTATATGTCAACCACAACTGTGACAGAATAACTCTATCACCCCAAAATGTTCTACCTCTATGTTGTCAAGCTCTCCTGTCATCCTCACACTTAGAAAGGGCTGAAATAACCTGCTCACAGCACTTATGGCCACCTGCTTCATAATCTTAAGTCCCCTGTTTTATACTTTGCTTTCTACTCCTAGCATGTATTTGACATAAAAGTTAAAAAGGGATGAGTAACTGAAACAACAAGACAGATGCAACTAAAGGCTTAGTGGAGTCCAGACAAAGACAGCATGTTCACACCGACTGATGAACTAGATGGGAGCAGGGCTAGAGGAGATACCAGAGAGATACATGCTCACATAGAGTGATGGACTGGATGGAAAGAGGGGGAAATATCAGAGAGATGATGTATGAGGAAAAATAATGATCTCTGTTTTGACCTGAGAGAATGATGAAATCAGGTTTGTTTTTAAAGGGCCTCTCTGTCTAGAATAGAAACTAGCCTGAAAATGCTAGGAAACCAGTCCCCAGTCTAAGGGGAGCACAGTGCTCTGCAAGGATAGTTTAATCCAAAGGCACAAGAAATGAAGGGCAGGAAAGTCTGAATAGCTGTGTGTCTAGAATAGCACTTGAATGTCATTCAGCACACCCAGAAGGCCAGCCAGCCAGTCTGTGGGGAACACTGAAGAGGAAACCATGCAGACACATTTCTAGTGAGATGACAACTAGGTAACCCAGAGCCCTTCCGATAAAAACAAAACAAAACAAAAAAACAAACACCTAACCTTGCTGGGAAAAATCTTTTAAAGCAAGTCTTATTCCCCTAAAGTTAAGGGAAGTCTTGAAGAGTCCCCACCCCTGGTCTGACCATCTCTGGTTCAGGTTCTCAGAAGGCTACATGTAGGATGGACACTGAGACTTCTCAGACATGATGATATAGCATGTCCTAGACAAGTGGGTTCAGCAAAGATGCACAAAGGATGCCAGAGAGAAATCGACAGAAAAGGAGTTCAGCTTTAGGGAACTTAATGTTGCAAAAAGGAGGCCAGTTGGGGCTGAGGCTGGGGCTGGAGGCTGAGGCTGGGGCTGGAGGTGATGGCAAGAAAACAAAATCAACCAGCAGTTGTTTAGTTGGGAAACAATGGCAAGAGGAAGGTAAGAAATGGTTGGTGTCACTAGAAGAGTAGTAGGCCATTAATAAAAGCTAACATTGAGAGAAGAGCAGGGCTAAAGGAAAGTAGGGGGATAGATGGTGTTAGATGATAATTTTCACTTAAAACAATCTAACTTGTTAAGCTTTTATTCTTACTTTGTTTTCTATTTTATTGGCATATATTAAATGTGCATTCTACTGGGTTTTGTTGTGACATTTCCACACACATACATAATATACTTTGATCATATTCACCTTCCCATAATTTGCATGCTAACGAGTTACATTAATTGGCTACAGGGAGTCTGTTACTCTCAAAACTATATTTAAATCTTGTGTTTCTATCTATTCCCTGGGCTCTCATCAGATCTTCAAAGCAGTCTTCAGCAAACTGTTCTTACACCAGGGTCAACCTTGTGAGCATTTAGTCCTCAGTGCTTTGTAGTCAGAATGTGGCCTTCTTTAGATTGTTGGAGAGGCATCCTACTCCTTCCAACTAAGGGCTGGAAGTTCAGGAACACCTTAGAACATTTCCCCTTCTACACTCTAACTTCTCTGTTTCTACCTATAAAACTGCCCAGGGTCTTTGTTAACTATTACTATATCTTGCAGCCTCTCTGATTGGCCATGTCCTTATGTATGCTGTGAATGTATGCTTCTCTTATTGGTTGATAAATAAATGCTGATTGGCCAGTGGCCAGACAGGAAGTATAGGCGGGGCTACCAGATTAGGAGAATTCTGGGAAGAGGAACACAGAGAGCAAGTTGTGAGGGAGACGCCATGTAACTACCAGGAAGGTAGGCTGTCCGGGCATCCTCCAGTAAGCCAAGACCACATAGAAATACATAGAGAGAGAAATAATTAAGAGAGAGCTAATCAATAAGAAGCCCGAGTCATCAGCCAGTTTATAATTAATATTAAGTCTCTGTGTGTTTAATTGGGACTAAACTACTGAGGGACTGGGCGGGACAGAAATTTCTGTTGACAACTCTGTGTTGAGAAGTAATTTCCCACTTGTGAATATAAATGAACAATGGCTACATCAAACAGAAATAATCAATGCTCACAGCTTTGCTAGTGAAAAAATAGTGGTAAATTAAAAATCACAAATTTCTCATCTTCCCTGCAAGAAAAAACACTGATCTAAATCCTTGATAGACTGGGCAGAAGATGAGAGGCTTAGTCTTTTGAATAAGGATGTGGTGCATTTTCCAGTGCAGGATAATCCTTACACAACAGAGAAATAAGGTACCAAAGTGATTGAGGGCACACAATTAACCCAAGGCTGAATGCACTGAGGACATCTGAGTTATCACAGATTTGTGCACATCTTACTTGTAAAGCCATATTTTCTGCCTAAAAGAAATCTATGCAAAACCACTGAGCTAGCACTGATTTCCAAGGCTGGAGAGGTGGAAGCTGCATACCAGAAAGTTGCAAAACATATGACATTTAGGGACTGATTGATCTTCTCATAGAAGTCTGCTTGCAAAGTTTCATAGCAAAGGCTGAGATCTTGAGGCACAGGCTAGACAAAGGGCCAAACTCACTAATGAAAACTAGCTGAACTTTTCAGAATTCCATTCTAAGTCACGAAGAACCCATCTGGCCCTGCTACCAGACCAGTAAATGGAACATCTTAAGTCCCTGGAGGCTAAGACAGCTTTTTCTACCAAAAGCAAATACACATCTCCCCTGACAGCTGGTAGTCTTAGCGTATACTGGATGGTATATTTATCAAAGGGGGGAAAAAAACTCTCCAGAAGCACAATATTTATTATAGGATTATTTGAGTGACTCATGTAAACATGAATACATCTAAATTAAGTCATGTTTACTATGCTGTGCTATTGCTTCAATCTTAACCCAAAATTACCTCTAGTGATATGGGGTTTTTTCAAGACTACTGGCAAAAGATTGTTTTTTCAAAGACAAGAATTACATATATTTTTGCCAATCAATCTGCTTAGTCACACATTTTGCAAAGTAACACATTTGAGAATATACTCAAGGAGGTCATACCCACATTGCAACACTTGGGAGGTGGAGTTAGTAGAGGATTAAGGGTCAAGGTCATCCTTGACTACATACTGAGTTCAAGGCTACTTGGGATACACAACAAGGTCATGCCTCAAAAAATTTCTAGAATATCTAAAATGGTATGTTTTACCCTGCCAGGTATTAAATTCAGTGGGACATTTGAGTACAATCATAATATAATGAATTTTCTTATTGAATTAAAATTTTAAATTATTTTTAAAATTAAAAAAAGTTTAAATTATTTTATCTAATTTATCTGAATGTAGTTTTTTACCTATAATTTCAAATAGCATTATTTTAATTTTTGGGTCCTTATACTCTTTTCATCAGTCCCTGAGTCAAATTTCAGTGTATTCTAGTCTCTGGGTTATAACCCATATACCAGGAACAGTAGGGAAAAGGGGTCCAGAGAGGCCACCTTTGGAGGACATAAGGAACTGTAATTTCAAAAATTGTAAGACCCAAACCATGTTAACCTGCAGGGTTTAGTTGAGACAGCATTCCTACATAGTACAATCTCACAGAAGCATGGTCCAACAGCCACCAAGGAAGCTAGCTGTTGGCTACATGGTATAGAAAAAAGAATGAAAAACAATTACAGAGATCATTTGCCTTGCTAGGCACAGAGATAATCAATTCCTGCCCGTCTGGAAAGTTGCATTAGTAGGCCGCAGGGATAGGGTAGGGCCAGCTTGGCAGGAAATGGGCTATGTCTTCCCCAGCCCTCAAATGACAGTGAGTTTATATTTTAATAAAACAATATGCCCAGAGAGTCAGGAACACAGGAGGAAAAAGTGTAGTCTTACTAGAAGGCATGTGGTGGGTGGTAAAGACATTTCCATGGAAGAGATGACCACCAAGAAGACCTGAAATGATGGGCTGGCGACCATTTGTAGACCCTGTGTGTGTGTGTGTGTGGGGGGGCAAATGTAATGCTCTGGAACAAAGACTAGGCTGAGCAAAATTACTGATGTGAAGAAACATAAAGCCTGTTGAAAAAAAATGACAAAACACTTGGCTGAATGACAGGCTATGTGAACTGTCCAGATGAGGTGGAAAGGTGAGTGGAACAGCCACACAGGATTGCTTGAATGCCAGACGGCTAGCTGAATTGCTTGGGGAATGTTTGAGCAAGGACACATGCGAGCAGAGCTTCAGATAGTGACAGCTCTGTGCCAAATAGAAATAAATTGAAAGTTAAAATGAGGAGTTAACTGCAGGAAGTGAGCAAGAGTCAAGAGTCCATCAAGGGGCATGGCAACAGAAGGACAGAACCAGATAAAGGTAGGAATGACAACGAATGAGAGATGCTGTAGTGGGTGGACTCCAGCATTAGACCAGTGGCTGGTTCATGAAGAAAGGAAGAGTGGTAGATGCCTGTGAGATGTGCACCTGAGCACCCAAGAGAACCAGAGGGTGAGGAAGAGAGGCAGTAAGAAGAAACGCTGCCTGTTCAATGCGATAAGCTTGGTTTCTGATGTTATGCTAACTTAGACATTTGAATTTGAAGTGATAATGGAATATGAACACAAATGTCCATCAAATTGCTAGAAAAGCAGTTTGTTAAGCTAGGAAAAATATTAGAACTGAAGACCAGGGAGCCATCCACAAAGAAGGCCATGAAAATGATCTGGGGGCTCGGGGAAGACTGGGAAGTGTTAAGAGCACTGGTTGCTATTCCAGAGGTTTGGTTCCCAGCATCTTTGTGGTAACTGACAATTACCTGTAATTCCAATTACAGAAGATCTGGCCTCCTCTTCTGGCATCTGAAGGCACAGCACACATATGGTGTACAGACATACATTCAGATAAAAAACACCCATACACATAAAACAAATAAAAATCTCAAAGAAAAATATTTAAGAAGGAAGAAAATGATGTAGGGGGTTGGTGAGACAGATTGGCTGGCAGAGGCACTTGAGCATAGGCCTGATAACCTGAGTTTGATCCTCAGACCCTCTGTGGTGGTAGGAAACAACCTGCTCCCTAGGGTTGTCCTCTAACTTCCATGTGTATGTTGTGGCATGCACACACCTGCATTACCACACACATAAACCCACTAAAAATAAAAATAAGGAATGATCAAGCAATAGAAGCATGGAAATACAACCCAGTACAATTTAAGGAGTTAATAAAGGAATCTGTCAGTGAAGGAGACCAGGAAAGGTCTAAGAACACCAGGTTATAGGGGAGGGAAAGCTCTATAAAGAACGAATGCCAGGAACACCATTGTGAGTGTCATATGGTAGAGTAAAACGAACAGCAACCTGAACATCTGAAAGTACTAAGCACATATATTGTCACTGTGTTACTTATTTAATTTCTAGAGAAGTCATGTGACATTAGAAAAGCTGGGCCTTCAAAGGCCTTCCAGAGTTCCCTTCAGGGAGTCGGATGAAAATGCAATCTCCTCTGGCAATTACAGTGTTGGTAAGTTTTACAAGTTATTTCTACAATCAGAAAAGCATTTGCTGATCAATGACCACAGGCTGACACTATTAAAGGCCCTTTCCTGTGATCTCACTGGAGTAGGTGCAATTAGAACTGAGTTGTGCCCCTTTTCAGAAAAAGAAATTGAGCTCAGTCACTTGAGCCATGCATGCTACCCAATAAGTAGAGGAACAGAGGGCTTCTAGCGCCAAGTCTCACTGTATCTTCTTCACTAACCACAAGTAGCAACTTGTGGTTGTTTTTATGCCTCTGACTGTACTCTGAGCAAACGAGGGCACAGGGCCACATCACCTTTGTCTTGACAGCCTCAGGTGCACAGGCAAAGGGCCTTGCACTTGCTCAGTTCTTGCAGGGTTGCCCCCGCTGAAGAATGACCACATGCATGTGTACAGGCACACAGGCCTCACTATGGGTGGACATTTATGAGCTGGTAAGTTCTGCGTACTTCTTCCCAAGGCTGACTGTAACTTAACAATAAAATAAGTTGTAAAAACAAATTCTGTACTTGTGAAAGATGCCACCTGGTCTGCCTCAGGGGCTAAAGTCCTCTTTTTATGCACTGAGTGAGAACAACATGGGGAGTGACGAAGCTGGTTTTCTTTAAACCACTCCCATATACTGGCTGCAGACAAGACAAGGGCACACACCTTTCCGAGATGAGCACTATGCTGTCTCAGGTGATCATTTCACCTTTAGTTTCACTGTGGGTACTGCCAAGCGTCTGGGACCAAGGGGAAGGCACAGCACATTTAATGCCAGCTCTGATGATGTAACCCTTAACAGCCACAGCTTCTTTGCCAGGAAAAAGCAAAGCAACTGGTTTAGAAATGATTTTTTTTTTCCTTCTCTAATATGCAACCAAAATCTAATATTTTGCATTTCTGACCACTAGCCAATCCTCCACGTCGCCCTCGCCCTCATCCTTCTTTTTGCACAATTCCCATGGGCTTAATTTTTTTCAATAAGCAGGACTGGTTTTGATTCCTTGGAAAACAAATGTATATAGTACATGAAATATGTTTATTTCATAAATGTCCCTCATGCATGAAGAACACAAAGTTCTTCTGAGGAGTGTTTATTCTTCAAGCTATATGCATGCACAGTGGGAGGCTTGAAAACAATAGGCATCTCCACACCATGAGGGCATGCAAACCATGTGTGATGGGTTGTCAAAGGCACCAGGCAACTACTCCTAGGTCCTGGAAAAACACAGATTTCAGCATCATAAAAGCATAATGCACTTGGGAGTTTTTGACCAATGTATCTGACAGATGTTCCTTTTCGTGGGGATTGTCTAATTTGGGGACATTTGGTACTCATATTGTTAAAATCTTTAGAGTATAACAAATTGATCCCTTTTCCTTCATGTGATGACAACACCCTAAGTAGTATTTTTCTCTTTCTATTTCTGGGACTAGTTAATATCCTTGTCTACTGCACAGACAAGCAGGGACAGAGTGATAATAGCCAGACAGGCCTGGAATTTCCCTTTGCCCATGTACTGGGAGGTGGAGAAGCTAGACTCCTTTTGCCCATTTTTAAATAATGTATAACAGGCTCTTGGTCTCCTGGAGCTTGTGTCTGTGAGATACCCTGCATGTGGCTTGAGACTTCTCAGAAAGCACCACAGCAGAAACCGAAAGGAATAAACCCTCAGCTAGACAACAGCCAGCTGAGAGTTGGCTGGGTAACACAAAACATAGGTAGCAAATGAAAGCTTAACACAATGTCCAAGATAATACTAATCCCCTTCACTCAGTTCTGAAAACTTATCCCATGAAATCGCCTTCCTGAAATGACATCATTCCTCTTTTATACTTGGAACTCTGCAAGAATTAGCTGGATACAACAGTCTCCTTTATCCATGAGGGATATGCTCCAGGACGCTCAGCAGATGCCTCAAATCACAGAGAGTACTGAATCACAAATACCCTGGGTTTTGCTATATATGTACTTAATTATGACAGTTTAATTTATAAATATAAACCGTGACATTAATAATAACCACAATGAAACAGAGTAGTAGCAACTTCAATAGTCTTACGTGCAAGAGAAAACTAGCACAGGTTTCTTGTCCTTCAATTTCATGGAAACAAGATCTGCTTACTGTAGAACTGAGTGAACTGAATGGCCTCAAACTTACAAACATCCTCCTCCTGCCTCTGCCTCCCAAGTTCTGGGATTTCAACACATGTGTCACAATACCCAGCCACTGTGCCCAGACCACAAGTTGAAAACATTCGTCTCTCCATTTTAAGTGAAATCACTTTACGCAAGCCAGGGCTTCTCGTTTGCATGCCTGAATTACCAGCATCATTATTCTTACACTTTGGGCTATTATTAAATAAAAAAAAAAGGGTTTCCTGAACACAACTACTGTGAAACAATGACAGCCAATCTGATAAAATATCTACTAATGACTAATAGGAAGGGAGCATGCACAGCATAGAAAAGCTGGACAAACAGGCAACTCCTATCCCCAGCAAGATGGAGCAGGACCACACAAGACTTAAGGCTTCTCAAGATGGTGCACAAATTAAAATTTATGAATTGTTTATTCTAAACTTTTCCAATTAATATTTTCAGACATCAGTGGATTGTGGGTAATGAGAATACCAGAACATGCAACTATAAATAATGATTTAAGGAACTACTGAAATCAATTTAGCAAATATGTAAGCCCTCACAGAGATGTACCTAAAGATTACCATCTTTCATTTTAACCCTTCTCTAAAATTCATGTTGAAAACTTCTACTTAAAGATATAGTAATGTCTGACTGTTTGCTTTAGTGTTAGAAATATAGTTGTATTAGGACAATTATATTAACCAGGAAAAATGTTAAAGCTTTCAGGATAGCTAACCAATTTGGGGGTGAGAATTACATACTAACTTATAAGACTCAAAAATTAAGCCATTGTTGTGCAAGGCACTCTGGGATGGTACACTTATCCAGCAATCTGAGGAGCATGCAGCTCAGCAAAGGATTAAAGAAATGCACATCATGTGGAAGTAGATGGCAAGATGAAGACAAAGTGTGATGGGGAGGGTACACCATTCAGAGGCAGTGTTGGGGCATATGAACAAAGCCATAGAACACTTGTATCTTCCCAGCATGGGGAGACTACTACACTGTGTCCAAAAGGAACAGCTTTTAAACACCAAAGGCACAGTAACAGGAGTGAGAAGCTGAGAACACTTCAGCTGAGAAGACACACTAAGCGGGAACAACAGAACAGTGATGGGAAAGACGTGCTACAGCTAGTCCTCCACATAAGGAGAGGCACACTGAAAGCTGAGCTTCTGTTTATTTGTTCGGCTTTGCTGCTGCTGCTGTTGTTGTTGTTTTGACATGGGCCTCTCTGTGTAGCTCTGGCTGCCCTGTAACTCATTCTGTAGACTGGGCTGACCACAAACTCACAGAAATCTGCTTGCCTCTGCCTCCACAGATCTTGGATTAAAGGCATGAGCTACCACACCCGGCCTAAAGCTGGGTTTTAGAAATAGGGAACGTGACTTGAAATTGCCTTTCCTTAACTGGTTGTCCAACCACATCTCAGGTCTTTAGAATAAGGATATTTTATTAGAAAGCTTCCTTGCAAACTAAACAAAGTTAAAGAAATATCCTGGCTTCAGTTGAGAAGAACAACAAGTCTTTCCAGTTAGGCTCAGTGGTACAGGCCAGTAATATCAGCAGCTCAGGAGCTGATATAGGAGGATTTCCACGTTCAAGGCCAGCTTAAGCTTCATTAAGACCAGCCTGGGGAATTTAGTGAGAAAAGATTGCTAACTAAACAGTAAACACTGGACTGGAGAAACAATTCAACAGCAGAACATTGGCATAACATATGTGAGACCCTACATTCCACTATCAACAACATTCTTCTAAGAGGGCAATTATCTGCCTATGGGTAACTAACATGCTCATCTCTCAGACATCTTGGGATGTTTATCTCTAACTTTCTCATCATCAAAACAACTGAATTTAGTTCATGCTGATGGTCTGTAACCAGTGCATGCTCACTCCATACTATCCTTTCCACTTCTCCTCTGACTCTTCCCTGCCACCTACCCACTCAATCATTCATTTGCCATGAACTCTCATTGAAAACAACAGCACAAATAGCTACTATTCGGTGGGGGTTGCTCCAGTGCTAGGCTCTAAACCTAATGCCCTATGAAAAGTACTTACTATAATTCTAAAAATAGCATTACTAAATAGGTACCAGTATTTGTATTTTATTAAGAAATAAGATCCAAGGTATTAAAACTTCACTATTTGCTAAGACCAGAATCTGGGTGTATGCATCTCTGTTTGACTCTGGAATGTCTCCCTTTAATACTGTGTGTTGCCTCCAGCTTATGGCCTTTTAGTAACATGGGTCAGCATTTTAAGTTAAAAATCCATGCATTGGGCAGGACAAAATACAGTCTTGCTACTGTAAAACCCCACTCTAGCTGTTATTAGAGATATATAAATAAATGAGAGAATGCCTGTACATTACTGATTTTCCCAATCTCCCACATTTGGATAAGCAGCTGTATCATATCAATTTGTAAGATGGGGTATCTACGACTCATAACTTAGAGCAACTGAGGTCAGAGAACATGAAAACAGCTCAGTATATTAATGTCAGACAACAATCTACTCTCAGACAGAAATCTGCCAACCCTGACTAAATGACCTACAGAGAACTTTAATAATGCATTTCAGTCAGAACCTGTAAGAATTTCTCTGTTGATGAAAAAATGTGTCTCATCAGAAGTTCCCAACCAAATCTGTTTATGATCCATTTTCAATGGACCTCGGCATCCTTTGAAGTGTAATAAACTGCTAAAGCATTAGGCAACAATAAGCACATTGTAAAGTAAGCCTTTATAAAACTCATTACTAATGAGAAAAGATACTTGGTTAGACACAAGTATGATAGCAAACTGTTTTTACTATGTGACCGGACATTGTATAAAACCACATAGAGCTATTTAAACAAAGAACAAACTCAAACATCATCATTTAAAACCATCTACTTTTAATATTACCTTCATCAGTTTCTGATTAACTTCTTGTTTAATGTCTTAAAGAAACTTGTTATACTTTCACCGATAAGTCTGACAGTTTCAAATAAATAAGTCAGATATTATTCAGCAGACAACAACTATGGCTTGCAAACCCTGGAGTCACCCTGAGAGAGTAACAATTTAGGCCTGCTGTACCTACAGTTCTCTCAAAGATTCATAGGCACAATACAGAGACCATAAAGTGCATGAAAAAGATTCACTAGAAGATTAATTACACTTGCAAATGCTATCTTCATGTAGCCACTGTGCCACCAAAACTTTCATCCAGAGCTGCAGAAACGGCTTGGCAGTTAAGAATATTGGCTACTCTTGCAGATGACCTGGTTCATATCCCAGTACCCACATGGTGCAGCTCACAACTGCCTGTAACTCTAGTTCCAAAGGACCTGATACTCTCTTCTGGTCTCTGTTGATCTATCCATCCAAGTAGTGCACTTATACTCAGGTGTGTGGACTTCGGTCCACACAAAAGAAAAAAATCTTTGAAAAGAAGTTTCTCAATAGACAAATCTCTGAGAAAAGAAAACTAAAAGAATTTAAGAGTTCACACTTCATAAAAGGAAGAGTAAGACACACGGCTTACTAAGGAGAAGCATCTGGCTCAGAATGTCAATGACACTGACACTTACTGCTCAATTCGGGGTGACAAGTACAACTTGGGGTACACTTGGGTAGCTTCAGTATCCTCAAAACTGACAGAAAGGAGGGCCACATCTTCTCCGGGGTCTTCGTTTACATCCTTAGAAATGAAGTGAAAAACAATATGAGCACCTGTTCTCTGAACACTTGGTTTTTTGAGACAGGCTCAGGATGGCCTTCCTGCCTCCCAAAAGCCAGGGTTCAGCCTGTATCATCATGCCCAGCTTACTCTAGACTCTTATCAGTGATGAGCTCACAATTACTGGCATGAAACCATGGTTGTGAGTCATCTTAAATTCAACCAAATGGCCCAGCATACCCTTCCTCACTTTTACTCCTCAAGGGAGTTAAATTTCCTGACCGACACCTACCACAATAAGACACACAAATAAGCCATCGAATATTTAGCTTGTTCCCATATCCCCAGTGAAGCAGGGAAATGAATGTGATGGTAACAAATTAGGCAGAAGCATAGTTAACAATAAGTAATCATACTGTTAAAAACGTCCAGTTATGACAATATTTAAAGCAAATTCCCCATTAATCTTAGAATTATAACTACTGATTAATCAATCCATCAGAGGACACCTTGGGGTTAATGGTAAACTGAATCAATAAGAACTGAATACCAGGCTCACGACTAAATGTCAGAAGTAATTCAATGAAGAATTAATGACACACGGATGAAGTGTACTTAAAAGCAAGGACCAGTCCTTTGCTTTTAACTACGTGCATGTGCTTTATGATCATTGCCAAGTACCAAGTTGTCTGCCAGAGTTCTGAATAAAATGCTGAATCAAAGTAAGTCTAAAGCATAAGGACTTTAATCTGATACACAACATTTCCGTAACCCCTAGTAACCTGGCAGTGTCTCCGAGTCAAGAACAAAACCTGAAACACTAGAAGTGAATATTGTTCTCATGTTGGAAATGGTAAAATGTGATCTGTGCTCGCATCTCTCTTCTGGTTCACTAAGGACTTAGTCTCAAGGCTGTTTCAAGGACCAGTCCTTTGCTTCCAAGGTCAGAATGGGGGCTATAAAACAATGCTGCAAATTCCAAATCAGGGTGAACAAGACCCAGTCAAGATGGCAGTGATGTGATTTAAAGGAGCCCCTCCCTCCCACCCTGCCTCTGCCTTACAGAGGCAGAAATCTTATTGTCTTATACGAGCTACACCAGGAGCTCCACCATAACTAGGTAACACCAGAGTCTGGAACTGGAGAGTGAGTGCATAGCTCTCAGTGTCTGTGATCACAGGCCTCTGGAGCACTTGCGGGATGTAAAAACGAGAAGAACTGTAAAATGTATGGTCTTCATGGGAGGAGAGTTCTCTGCTGAGCCACATGGCCTGCTCTAGATAAAATACAGATAAAAGTAGAAGGTGGGGGTAGATCATGCTGGACTCTATGTCAGCTCAGTGTAGCTAAGTGAGGGAGACACAAAAATGTTGACAAAAAGGAAAAGGGTTCTGAACAGGCAATAACCAAAGTTTAATTTAAAGTCAAATGCAAAGTTCATCCAAAGTGTTTCGAGCAGAGCTTGTCCACAGTGCATGTGTAAACTCACAATGTCTTGGTCCTAACATACAACTTGCATACATTGTACTATGTATGCCATCATACCATACATACCAAGAAATGTGTACTGAAATAATGCCTAGGCTCAGAACTCTTGACACTGTATGTTATGAACTATAGTATTTTTATACAAACACAAAGATTTAATTACAAAAACAATGACTTTTTCTACAACATTCCTCAGCAAGTAACAAATCAGTGTATTTTGGGATTCTACTGAGTTATAATGTTTGATTTTAAGAACTGTTGTTTGAATTGCTGACTTGAGTTTCATTTTAAAAAAAAAGCCTCAATTAATTTGGTTTGGGGTTAGGAAAGAATTTTCAACAATTCTAAATTGGCCCTAAACACATTTCTGTCATTTTGTGCCTTGTATTATATAAACAAAGACATTGTCTCAACATGGAAAGTGATAGAATCAAAATGTGCATCAACTCAAATATTCATCCAAGACTTAGTTCTTTTTTTGTTTGTTTTGTTTTTTTGTTTTTTGAGACAGAGTTTCTCTGTGTAGCCTTGGCTGGCCTGGAACTCACTCTGGAGTCCAGGTTGGCTTTGAACTTACATAGATTCCACCTGCCTCTGCTTCCCCAGTGCTGGGACTAAAGGTGTGAGCCATTACTGTTCATTGATTTATTTCTTTATGTAAAAATAAGCAAGTGCATAATGTCACCAGTATGCAAATTTGCTTTTATTTAAAAACATGGTAAAATTGCACAGCTATCAAAAACTTTCATTGAAACACATTTCCTTAAGACATCAACAAATGTTTGGTGTGTATACATAATTTTTTATAGCTTTAACAGGGTTGTATAAAAAGTCATCAGATAAACAGACCCCATGAGTGGAAAGAGTTTAAAAAGCCCTGCATTCACCACCAATATAACCTAGGATGTGCTGGTTCCGTATATGGCCTTCGCAGGGCCCCTAACACAGTGAGCTTCTGTCTTCAGCTCGCCTGCTTTCTCATACCTCTTCACAGGGATGGCCACTGCCTCCAAAGGCTGTCCTCTCACTTTCTTCCTTTATAATGGTTCTGAACTTCTGCCTCGGGCTTTTGGCCCTTCCATTTTCATCTTTTTCTTTTTAAGTTCTTAAATTTTTTGTTTGGTTTTATATTTTAAAAATTAGGCTTTTTTTTCTTTAAACAAGCCCATATAGAAATTTATTTTAAAATTAGTTCTTCCATTCCTACCCTACCATTTATTTTTCAAACTAATCAGTATTAACAGTGTTGACTTAGTCAGCTTTCCAGCACTCATAAACGCACACACACACACACACACACACACACACACACACACACACACACACACACACAAAACCTCTTTAACCTTCTGTTTTGTTTTCCCTTGTGGGAGCCTATTACACATATCACTCTACTAATTGCTTTTCAAATAGCCACACACTATTTACTAGCATGCATATATCTCTTATTTAACCATTTCCCTAGAAACAAACCTTCAGGTTCCTTACAATTCTTAGCCACTGAAAATGCTTTGATGTATCTTGGATATATGTATATAGTCTTTAGTAGTGAGATGTCCATTTTTTAATAGATAAGTAATACTAAGTTTAAAGGCCACAAATACCTTATATTTCAGTACAATTTAATGGATTTTTTTAACTCAACAATATTTAGAAATGCATATTTGGGCCAATGCATATCTGCAATAGTGTGAGAGGGCCTATTTTCTTCACAGTAACTTGGTAACATTACCATCACTCTTTTTAAATTAATATTGGCAATTTGATAGCTGGAGGCAGTATCCCAATTTAGAATCAGTGTCGAGCTGAAGCAACTTTCCACTTGTTTCTTGGACATTCACATTTCTTCTATATAATGTAAGTCCACTGTGGGCATGTCTTTAAGGATCTCACATCTTCCATATAAACATGAGTCCACTGTGGATATGTCTTTAAGGCACTCAGATCTTCATTGTTGGCTAATTTTATTAATGCTCTCCCATAACATGTGTTATAAATATTTTATCTCATTCTGGCTTTGGGCATTTATTTCAAGGCTCTTCTAACATCACAGAAAATTTTAGGTATTTATACAAATGAAATTAAATCTAGTCAATAACATTATATTACTACAACTGTAGTTTTTCATTTAATGCTTTATTTTTTCAGGTGGGATTATAATTCCTCTAGAATATATTTTAGGCATTGTGGCATAAGGAAATATGACTTGCTGCTTGTTTGCTTGCTTGCTTTATTCAAACTTGAGGAAAAGGCAGGAGGGACAGGAGTGGTGAGAGGAAGGGTTGTAACAAAGTGCTTGGCAGTACAAACCCCATGTTTGCTGACCTTACAAGCTGAAGACTAACAAATCTGGATTCCTACCTTTTGTTCTCGACATCTGATGATAACATTTGGAACCTACTGTTCCACAGTTGTTATTAGCAGTGAAGTCTGGAGACCAAGTGCTGGCCTGTGCCCCTCCCCTTACAACAAAGTTCTATGGGGACTGACTGATGGTTTTAATAGCAGAGCCCACGTTGGGAGTCTAATCTTTCTTAAGTCTCCTTGTCCTTTTACAGAAAGTAAAATATTCAACATGGAATATTCTTTTCTATAAAATAAGGGATGAAACTTAGAAAAAAATACTTAGGGCACTCAACAAATAGAAACGACCTAATTATATAACTCTAATTCTTAGCGACGCCATCCACACAGCTTCATTTTGTGATCTGAGTGTAGAGGGGTCATCATAAAGATCTACTGTGACAGGTCAGGGCTCGAACCGTGAGCACAAATCACAAACCCTGAAAAAAACATACTACAAAAAAACCCCTACAGGCCACTGAGATCCTTTTTCAGTGGCAATGTCATCCATATGCCTATGAATAATTTCTCTTGCCACCTTTTCAATTTTCCTTTTCACTATCATTCAAATAAAGAACACAAATGCTTGAAGAAAATCCTTCAAAAGCGTGACCCTGGATTACATGGTCAACCCTTGAATCTGACAGCCTAGAGTAAAAGTGCCAGAGACACTGATCCAGTTGTTTCTAATTTATCTTCTCAACTACTGCAATGTTTTACTCTTCTTAGTAAAGAAGACACTCGTATTTTCCTTGAACTGGCATTTGAGTCCTAATGGATAGGTAGGTTTGCTTTTGGGGTGCTTAAATAAGCCCAAAAGGTTCCAAAAATACAAATCTACATAGTGCTGTTTCCAGTCTCTCCAATTCTAACAGGCTTGTACATGTGTTCCCTCCCATCTGGGAAATTAGAAAAGAGGCTCTTGTACCATGGTTCTCAGAAGCTAGCATTACAGATGATTATTGCAACCACTAATGGCAGCATTTGGACAACAGGGGATGGTTAAAACATAGTAAGGGACACTTTAAAATGTACAACTATACATTTTCAGGGCTTCTGTCTGCGCCATTTGAAACTGCCACAGGCTAAAATGGGAGGGAAAGACGCCAAATCTGCTAAAACTTCAGAATGTTGCCTTCTTCCTCCACAAAAGTGTGTCAGGCACTCACATGTACATGGCAAAGTAATAATAGCTGTGATATTCTGCTGAGCCCCCAAAGTGCTTCTGACTCAGCCTTTGACTATAACAGAAAGGGGTACCTGATATTTATAATGAATATTTACAATAGGCCAGTTCTTGGGAGTCTTAAAAACAAACAAACAAACAAAAACCTTTTGCATCCCAGTTATGGAACATACCATATATACAGGGAATTAGTTGAAAAACAGAACCAATTAATGCAGGGGTAACAGAACAAGGAAATGAATGATATTAACCATGGTGCTTGCTTTTTTAGTCTGAAAACTCTTGAGTTTCAGGCACATTGTATAAAACTAAGGAGGAAGTTCCTTCAACTAGGAAGATCTTCAGTATTTATCTCAAATGTTCTAAACTATAATCATTTATATTTATTAAAGAAAACTCAATTTTTAAAAAAATTGTACCAGTCAAGGCTGCATCAACTATATTGAGAAAACATTTCGTTTTAGGTCATGATTCACTTGCATGACTATACTCAATTGAGGCTCTTTGCAAATATCAAAAGACTATAGAAAAATAACAATTAACTCTGGAAATGTAAGTAAATACAAGCATAATTTATCATTTTGTGGTACTTCTTTGATATGCTAATCGTTTTAAGACAGAAGCCATTAAACAAGTCCTTATATGTTGAAAACATTAGTGTCAATATGGGTACAAACTACCAATTAACTAATTGCTGACAGACATTAGCTGAACCAAAAATGTTATTAACTATGGGTCACATGGAAGGACTGAAAAAAAAAGCCACCGTATTTCTCAATTGAGAATCACTTACAACTAATCTATAAGTGTTACTGGCAAAACCAGTTGGTGGGCATAAGAGGCTATAAGAAAGCTATTATATAGTATGTCAGAAATCTGGTTTGTACCATGTGAAGTGGTACAAACCAGACTAGAAACTGACCAGGATTCATAGGGTGACCATAAAATGATGGCTAAATATTGTTTATATGAAAGCTGTAAGGGTTTTGAGAAGCTACTAACAAATTAAACATTTCTAAAACAAAATCTTATTCAGAGACATCCTGAGAAGTTTTAGCCAGATCTTCTGGTACCTGGTGTAGATTCAGCACTCTCAGTGTACAAAAGTTAGATTTCTTTCAAATCAGTTATTTGTTTTGTTTTGTTTTGTTTAGGAGAGGGTAAGATTGTTAAATAAATAAATGGAATTCACAGAATGTTACAGATATTAGAGAGTAAAGTTACAGCAGAGTAAAGGGATGAGCAGAAAATGAAAATCTAATAATGGTGCTCAAAGAGAATCTAACACAGAATTGGGGGTGGCCATTAATTACTTAAGACAATGATTTAGAATACAAGGTTTTCCTGACTCACAGCGCTGCATATCAACATAAGGAATTTGGAGCAAGGTCTGACTTTGGAGTCTACTGGCATTAAGACACAAACTGTATATGGTATGAATATGATTAAATATAAGCAGAAATAACATGTAAGAAAATGAAAATAATGTACATAAGATTTTGGTTACTCTGTTCCATGATGCTATAGGTATTTCTGAATTTAGGTCCCTTTCTCTTCATTCAAATACCAGGAAATATGCAAGTGCCAGAGAAAGCTGTATAGTCAGAATGCAAACAGATCCAAAATGAAGATCAAAAAGTTGGGTCAAAGAGACACAGCTGGGTCTCCCTGTGCCTTGCCCATGCTGCTGGTGGCTTCCCATTCTGAGCTCCTTTCCACACAACAGAGGGCTGAAGCATTCACTGAACTACAAATTCTGAAGACTCAGTTACAACTCATCTCCACCATGAGTTGATTTCTTTTTCAAAATGAGAGGAGGAGGGAAGGAGAGAGAGGCAGAGAGAGGCAGAGGCAGAGGCAGAAATATCTTATATAGGTGGGAGTATTTACCACAGTCATTTCTGATTAGTTTTGCCAAGTGGAAATGGATATACTACCCTGCCTAATCCAGATAAATTAAACCATTCTCCATTTATTTTTCTAGATTTTAGCTAATACCTCTATACATCATTCCCTTCCCCCCCTGTGATATGCACATATGTATGATGGTATGTATTCCTGAGTGTACACGGAGCTCCGAAAAGGACATCAGTCGTACTTTCTATCACCCTCCACTTACTACTTCGATACAGGGTCTTTTGCTGAACCTGGAGCTCAGCTGGTGACCATAAAGACTTAGGGACCCTCCTCTCTTCCCTGACCCCCACCCCTACCCCCCATGTTGGTGCTATATAGACCCAGAAACAGCTATACCCTGATATAAAGAGGTAATGGCCATTTGAACTCAGGTCTTTTGCCTTGTACAACAAGAATGTTTACCTGCTAATCTATCTCCCCAGAACATTTCTTTCTTTTCTTAGCTGGTATATTTTTTAATATCTTTAGTTCTATCGAGCTGTGGATTTGTCTGTTCTATTAATACTGTTTTCAACCCCTGGCCTCCCTAGGTCCCTTGCACCATGTTGCTTCATGAACTCCCCATACTCTGCAAGGACCGAGTAGAAATCTGTGCTAGTGAACATTTATCACTAAACAGAACACTTGACAGAAACAACTCAGGTGAAAGACTTACTTGGTTTAAGAGTTCAGCGATTTCAGACTGTCATATGGCTCTGTGTTTCTGAGCCTGGAATAAAGTGGTCTTCATGATGGGAGGCTGTTCATGGTGGGTGGGCAGGAGGGAGGGAGAGACAGAGACAGGCACAAGGACCAAGTATAGCCTTCAAAGGCACACTCCCATTCATCTACTTTCCCCTGCCACTTTCACTCCATAAGCTACCAAAGTAAGTAGGTAAGGAAGCACACAATATATGAACCCTTTGGGAGAACGTCATATAAAGTGTAACAAGACATACCTTCCACTTTGTCATGTCTAATAATAATTTATTCAGTGTCAATAGTCAACCGTCATGTCCTTCGTTCTTTAACAATTTTATAAGGTAGGTTGGAGATGAAACTGAGGCTCAAAGAGATTAAATGGTGCACAGGAATTTTGAACTTGTTTGTTGGCTTAGAACCTAGACTGTGAGATGATGTCATAACCCCCTCCCCCCAACTATCAAGCACAAAGAAGATTCAGTATCAATATCAGAGAAGAGAATGAAAACCCTGGACATCCATGTGAAGGAAAGGTCACTATGCACTTTGCTGATCCCATTTAGTGTCTAAACACTGTATGCTCCAAATGACCCTGAGCACCCATTTTTTATTTCCTTATTACCCAGAGCAGGCAACCCTGCCCAAAACAAGCATTTGGTGGGCATTCAGAGCAGACAGAAATATGCAAGCATTGTGTATTTACTGTTTATTTTTGGAAACTAGAGAGAAAGAAATTAAGTTATGACAATATAATTAATAAAGGCTACAGAAGCCACACTGTCAAATAAAATACATTCATTTGACCATTACACAGACTCAAGGAAAGAGTGCTTCTTCAAGGGTACTGATAAGAATCATCAAGTCCTAACACCATAACGCCAGCCTTCCTTCACTAATATATGGTTGGGCATCTGCTGCTCAGTGAAAATACGAAGTGCTGTCAGGTCAGAGAGTGATAACCAATGTTCCTGAAATAGCCAACTCTTCAAGAATGACCTGTTGCTACCTGCCTGTGTCTTCCAAATGTGACACATTGAGTTCATGACTCTAGGAGTCAAGATCCAGACTGGGTTTAGGCTTTACCAAAAGTGTATCTTGCTTGTTTTCTTGACAAAGGCCACTGCACAGCTTTCATTTATGTAGGAATCTGCTTGTGAAGTTGTGCTCTCCCTTAATATGTTGGGTATAACTGCTGTTTAGAAAACTAAATCCAAACACATGTTTTTCAAATAAATGGGAGGGGGTGGATCTTTTAAAATAATAGTGATAAAGATTTTCCTGGTCAATTACTATCCCATCAGTAATTACACAGACCCACTTTTCTTTGGGCATTCCAGATCTACTCTTAACACTTGTGCAGTGCACCCTTCTCTCAGGAAGCTAGAAGAAGCCGAGTGAGGATAGCCTTTGCCACAGCTGGGTTCTTGCTAGTAGCATGAGGTGTTTCTTGATTCTGCAAACTTCTCTACTCATCAAAACACAGGCTTTTCCCTATTCTCCAATAATTCTACTCTTCATGAATCTGACAAGACCTCTGGGTTTGTCTAAGGCATCAATTCCTGAAACTGTATAACAAGTTATATTGATCTGCAGTTTGGAGACCTCTGGGTTATGGTTTTATGTAGGTATACCCATACAAACCTTGAACCTGACTTTTATTTAAGAACAAAATAAAACAAATGAATGCAACAGTGAAACTTTAATTAGGCCTATACAGAACATATGTGAACACTAATTACCATGCCTCTATAACTTAAAGAAAGGCAGTGTTTTTTAAAACTTAAATTCTTTATGCAGTCACTGCATAAGTGGCAGACAGACAGACTTAAAGGGTCAGTTTATATGGTAGTTACTATGATGATCCTGCCTTACCCTTCTCTTCTCTTGAGAGACATCACTCTTAGCATACCGCTCCCAAGCCCAATCCTTATGACAGGATGGATGGAGAACACCCCATAGCATACTATCTTCTTACACCTTGAGAACATCTGGTATGTCTAAGGTAAGACTAGTCCTTTCTTCAAGATTTCTAACTAAGTATAAGCCAGCCACTCTAGAGAAGCAGACAGGATCAGCAGCAGCCATGTTTCCCACACATGAACAAGGCCAGGCTGCAATGGAGGACAATGACAACAACTTACTCAGAGAAATGGAAAAGTGAGAGGCCAATTTTGATAACATTTGATCCTTTATTCCCTTGGGTCCATCCAGCTGTGTCCCTTCAATTGCTGTGGTTTAGCTATTCAGCCTGCTCCTGGCTTTAGAAAGCTAATAAATTCCCCTAGATGCCTAAGTTAGTTTGAAGTGGTTTTTTTTTTGCTTATACTCCACATTTTTAAAAAGTATTGAACTGACTAATAGAGATGATTCCATGGCAGATTTACAGAAGTGCTAGAGAGAGTGAGGGGGGAGAAAGCTTATCTCTGTGTAGCTGGAATATTTATTACATGCTATGTAATCTGGGCCCTTAATCAGAATCTCAGAGGTCCATAGGTAAAGATGTGATACATGCTACACACATACCAGGAGGAAGTCTTTTAGATTGTCTCTTGCAGCAGGGCTGGCTTTGGCTGAAACTAGGCTGTCTCTGGATTTGCTGCCTCCTGTCTTGATACACTTGAAACAGCCCCCCAACCCATTCCAGGTCCCAGACACCTTTGTGCTTTGTGCTCCTACACAAACACACACACACACATACACACACACACACACATACACACACACACACAAATAGTATGAAATATCTATGCTAAAAGTGGAATGTTCAAAGCAATATGCTTTTTGAATACATGAAAAATTTTACAAGTCTGTCCTACAACTTGAAAACTGCCCAAATATGGTGAACTTTTAGCTATAGAAAAAAATTGCAAAGAGATTACATGTTTTTGTTATTTTGGTTTTTTTTTCCATATGACATGCCAAACGTGGGTATTACAGGAAGCAACAGGCTTGCACAGCTTTTGCAAATGAATATCAAAGTGCCAAGTACAGAACCCATCAGAAAGCGCGCATTCAACAAATGGGAGTTTCACTTCTCTTACTCTTTCGAGAGTTGGTCTGCTACCATTTCCTCTATCAGACCACTTTTCCTGGTATTACAAATACATTTTCTCCTCTCCATGTTGTTTAGTTTTGGGGTTTGTAGATTGTTTGTAGTCAATTCTGGGCATGAAGACAGAAAGGGAAAGACCTTAAAAGTGAAAACTACTCAATTCCACTACTCAAGCTCTGGTGGCTTGGACTGCCCGCTGCCCACAGCAATTAGGCAATACTTATTTCCAAGTTATTTCACCTACCTGGCACTACACCTTTATTAAATGCAGACCAACACAAGCCACAGATGTTAAAAGACAGAATGGAGCCTGTTAGAAACTCTCCCCTTATAGTGACCACTCATTTCTTGATTTGTATATTGATATTATTTATAAAGCACAAAGGGTATCCTGTAGTTCTTCAGGGAAAGGGGAGAAAGAGAATGAAAGGCTTAAGCTACATCTCTCTGGAACTCTCTAAAGGAAAAGGTCCTGAGTAGAAATAGGTTCTGAGAAGCAGATAGTAGTCTTTGAAGTCTGTTTCATCTTCTTGGGATTCTCAGCATTGTCACCTGATGGGATGGCTTTCCTCTGCACTAGGCCAGCTATTTGTCTACACTCTTTACATGGTAAAGTTTTTGTCTGGAAGTATTTTTATACATGTGCTCCTGCCATTTCTCTGACTGGATTCTTCAAAAACAGCAATCGTGTTTCATTCAGTTTTGTATTCCCATTGCTTAGTATGGTGTGCTCCACAAAAATAGACAGCCAGCATTTGATGGCAAATGTCTAAATGACTACATATACTTGCTCACAAACACCCAAACAAAAAATGGACTTCACAAGCAGACATCTCTACTAAAATAAGCAGTAATTATTAAGTTGGCCTTCCAACATAAATCAGTTGGGATAACTTTGTTCTCAGTTTCGAATATCCCTAGGAATAAAGAAAAAAGGGTGGTTATACAACTGAATGAGCAAACCTTATAGCATATAAAGGCAAGGGCAATCTTTTTTTTTTTAACCATTTCTTTTTTTTTATTTTAATTTTTATTTTATGTGTATTGGTATTTTGGCTGTGTGTATATCTGTGTGAGGATGTCAAATCTTGGAGTTACAGACAGTTGTGAGCTGCCAAGTGAATGCTGGGAATTAAACTCAGGACCTGTGGAAGAGCAGCCAGTGCTCTTAACTGCTGACCCATTTCTCCAGCTCCCCCCTTTTTTGCCATTTCTCATCATAACCTACCTTCCTAAAATTAACAAGCTTCTCAATAACACACTATGTGTAGTCTCCACGGCTTACCAACCATGTAATAAACATGACGAAGACAAAAAAAAATGGCAATTTTCTCTCAATAAATAAATAAAACGCATGAAAATGAAAAAAATCAGTTCCTCTCTTTTGGCAAGAATTCTTACAAAGACAGGACAACATGATAATCGTCAAAAACCCTACGAGAAGAGGCTGAAGAACTCATTTAGTTTCAGGGGATTTGCAATCAACTCCTTGGGCTCTTTTCCTGTCCAGCCCCCACTCTTATTAAGCTCTATTTTTTGTTTGTTTTGGTTTTTCAAGACAGGGTTTCTTTGTATTGCTTTGGGGCCTGTTGTGGAACTCACTTTGTAGATCAGGCTGATCTCGAACTCAAAGAGATCCTCCTGCCTCTGCCTCCCTAGTGCTGGGATTATAGGCATGTGCCATCAATGCCCAGCATGCTTTTTTTTTTTTTTTTTTTGGGCAAGCAAAGCTCTCCTTTCTAGCCAGAGGTAAGTTACGAGCACTGACTGTTTTCCAGGGAAGACCATTCTACCTCTTTCATATTTTAGGCTCTTGGATTCAAAATACTAGAGACAGAGGAACAGGGAGGCAGCTGGAAATGGGGTTGAGGTATGACTTTCGTGAACAGTGTATGTAGTGAAGTCTATATCGTGGCTGGGATATAGAAGTTCAGAGCCTTGCTACTAAAACTAAACACCGCTAGGGCATTGGTGTGCACATTAAAATCTCAGATACTCTGGCTTAGATGTCTGGCAAACTAAAGAAAAAAAACACAAAGGTGACCATAAACAGAGAATTGAAAAATAACAGGGTGAGCTATTACCCTTTGACTTCAGAGAAAAAAGTAGGAATGATATCTCACTGCACTAGGAGACTACATAACATTTAGACTTATGTGAAGTTTAGGTTTATGAATAAGTACATAAACAATTAAAGAAAAAACTGACAAATCAGACTTTATGAATGAATTTTATACCTCAAAATCCAGTGTTAACAGAACAGAAAGGCAAACTATCAGATGAAAGAAAATATTTCACTATGTAGACCTTGGCCTTGAACTCAGAAATCTGCTAGCTTCCAATTTCTAAGTGCTAGGAATAAAGCCATGTACCACCACAAATCGTATTTTATAATAAATGAATATCCAGAATACAGGGAACTCCTGAAACTCAACAAGAAAATAAACAATCTCATTTTAAAATGTGCAGAGAATCTGAGGAGGCATTTCTCTAAACAAGACATACAAATCAGCAATAAACACACAAAAAGTTGCTGTTACTAACCCAAAGTACAGTGAGGTGCCATCTAATCATGAGGATAACTACTATGTTTAAAATGGAGGGCCCCAAAAATAGCAAATATTGGTAAGAATGTGAAGAAAAATAAAAACCTTACTGTTGATGGAAGTGCACTAAAAACAAACCCAGAAAATATTAAAGGCAAAACAATCTTAGAGGTCTGCACCCTTTTTCCCATGGAGAACTAGAGTCTGGACATCTTACAAGTTTATCAGTGCAGCCCAGGGCAGCCAAATGCACAGGCTTCCTGGCCCTGGCCCCTCCATCACTTGCAGCTATTATTATTCTATCTGTTTTATATTAAAAAGGAAAACCTTCTAAGCATCTATTACAACCCCCACTGATTCCCAGAGACACTGAGGTAAGAAAAGTGATTTATGCTATGTACAGATCTAGTGAGTCATGGGGCAGAAACCCAAATTCAGGCTGCTGACTCCTGCTACAATTCCTTTCCATGATTCTTCTAGATCCAAATTTGCTTTGAAAACTCTTTGTCATGTGCTGAGGTCTGTGAATCAAAAAGGAAATCAAGATGCAAAAGAGGAAGAATAGAACAAAAGTGTTTCTGCAGTGAATTATGAGGAGTAGAAATATTCCTAAGAGGAAAGACATGATATAAATAGCTCCATAAATGAACCACTATAAATGTTGGACTTAGCATAGATCTTGAGTAGGTGGATTTGCTAAAACTTTACTAATCATAGAAGTGCTAGTGCCAGATTTAGAAGTATAAATTGAGTTGGGCATTCTCATTGGCCTGGATTGCTGAGATAGATCAATAGATGGACATTTGCAGCTTTGTGCTTATAAGGAAATTCTGAAGAGGAATTGTGACATTTCACTACTCATAATTGATGATGAAAGTATCAAAGCATCATTTCACGTCGTAGTTCTCCAGGGAAGCCATTAACAGCTGAATACTTCTAACTCAAGTCCAGAGTGTGGATTTGAGTTGCTGCAAAAACAGGTTTCTACTAAGTAATATCAAAGAATGCAATTAAGACAGGAGATGAGGGTAAGAACTTAAGTTGGGTTTCTTGACTCTGTAACTTAATCACATATGTGTAAGGATACAAGAAAACATGCATAGCAAACCAGACCAGCATTCAAAAACTGCGTTAAGAAACAAAACTTGTTAAAAATGATGATAACAGCAACAAATAAGGACAAAGGGAACTTCCCCAGATCTCAACAAAACATTCTGGGCTTTCCCCATGGCTAGACACACTTTCAGAGGCAGTGAAGCAAATAAGTAAATAAATGCTAGGTAAAATCTGTTATAAATGTATGCTCTAAGAGAGGAACACCCTGATGGAAGGGTTAAACAGGAATGCTAAAAGGAGGGCAAAGCTGGGTGTTCCAGGAAGTTTCCAAGGAGGAGGTGATACAGTGTTCTAAGGAATAAAAAGGGTAGGGAAGAGAAAGAAGATGCTGAGGTTAAAGGCATATGGCACAGGCATGATACTATTCGGGAAGGCTGAAGGACTGGATTCTGAGGAGAACTGATAAAGATGAAGCTAAGCAACTGTATGAACCCGACTATAAATAACCCTGATGCAGTTTAGTTACAGAGACTTTTCACTCCTTTTTTCTTTCTTCCTTTCTTTCTTTCTTTCTTTCTTTCTTTCTTTCTTTCTTTCTTTC
The DNA here is from genome assembly GCA_030556225.1 of Cricetiscus sungorus. Taxonomy (NCBI): domain Eukaryota; kingdom Metazoa; phylum Chordata; class Mammalia; order Rodentia; family Cricetidae; genus Cricetiscus; species Cricetiscus sungorus. The sequence goes on from JANBXA010000651.1 coordinate 71,280,568, forward strand.
TTTCTTGTTTCTTTCTTTCTTTTTAAAATGATGTGAAAGGAAAGACAAGGTACATAATGATAAGAGTAGATTACCTACTGTATCCAAAGAGCTTCAGAAGGCTGGAGTGAAGGGGGCATGATTGAACCTGGAGTGGAAGAGGAAGCTCTACAGCTGTCCAGAGAAGAAGTCTACACAGAAAGGTATGCTGGTCAGTTTTTGTCAACTTAATGCAAATTAGAGTCACCTAGGAAGGGGGAACTTCACCTAAGCAATTGCCTAGATCAGACTGGCCTGTGGGAGTGTCAGTGGAGCATTTTCATGATATACGATTGGTGTGGAAAAATACAGTCCAAGGTAGTCATTCCTATACCATGGGCAGGTGGTCCTGGATTAAATAAGAAAGCAAGCTGAGTAAACATGGAGGGCAAGCCAATAAGCAGCTGTTTCAGTTGCCATTTTCAGAGTCCTGCCTTAAGTTTCTGCTTTGTCTTCCCTTGGTGATAATCAGTAAAGTGTAAGATGAAATAAACTCTTTCCAATTCAAGAGCAACAGAAGGAATATTTGAATAAGGGTAACCTGGTACAACAAGTCAAAGTTCAAGCAAAATGAGGGACATGCCCACCTAGGGGAGGGGCAGAAGAAACGATAATGGAAGAGTGGCTCAACACCAAGGGATGTACAGTTAAAATAAATAAGTCCACACATTTTATATAATAACACACTGAGATCATGAGAACCATAGTTTAACACTTTCAGAAGAAAAGACAGAATGTGTCATATGTCCCTGTGCTGAACTGGAATTCGAAGCATCAGAATGTACATGGTTATCAATACAGATGGATAAAGAAAAAATACAAAAGACCTTAGAACAAAATATATACAAATAAAAAGTAGGTAGAGTGACTTTATGGTAAAAAGCATAATAGATATCACATTAGTCAGCTTCCTATGGCTATGAGAAAACAACCTGAAATAGTGCACAAGGGAGAAGCTTAGTCTGAATCATGGTATCAGAATTTTCAGACTGGGATCTCTTGAGCCAAGGCAACATAATACAGCTTTGTCAGGAGCATGTGAGTAAAAGATCTGTGTATCTCATGATGGCTGAGGAGGATCAGGAGGAGAGAAGAGGAGAGAAGTGAGGAAAGCAGAGGGAAGAAGAGGAAGAGGAACTGGGGTCAAGATAACCCTCCCTCTGAAAGGCTCCACTACCTTCTGAGAGTACTATGGGCCTCTGAGGGACACTTAAGATCCAAATTATGGTAGATAATTAGCCCCGAAACAGGTGATGAGCATACCATAAGTCCAGGCAAACAGAAAGGGTTTGAGGCATTTGAGAGGAAACAAACAAACAAACAAAAAAAAAATACAGCTAATTTCTGTGCTACCCTGCCATAATGCATAAATGAAATTCAATTATAATAAAACATCAGACAAACCCAAAGTAGGAGACAGTTTACCAAATAAATGACCTGCACTTTTGGCATGTTGTGAATGCCAAAGAAAAACTGAAGTTCTATTACAAGCTGAAAAGACATACAGCTAAAGATAATACACAATTTCACAGTGAATTATTCTGCTACCAAGAACTTGCTGGGTGACTTGGTGAAATTTGAATGAATCTTAGAACTGGATAGTATCAATGTTAGCTTCCTAAACTGCAAATATAATTACTGGGAGAGATCTTCACTTATAAGAGTACATATCAAAGCACATAGAGCTTGTGTCCATCACGGCAAACCCTAATTTTAAAACGACTAAAGGATAGATATGCTTATACTGTCTACATTTTGTTGTAAATTTGTTATAGCTCTAACGTAAAAAGTTAAAAGTAAAAAATATAAATGCATTGGGAGAACAGAGAAGATCACAAATATTTAAAACAGAAACTCAAAGACAGGTGTTGTGGAACATGCCTGATCTTCCAGCACTTGGAAGGCTGAGGCAGGAAGATGGTGACTAGACCAGCTTGTGACACATAACAAGACCCTGTCTAAAAAAAGAAACAACAAACCAAGCAAACAAAATCACAGAAAAAACATTAACATGCTTTACAAATGTACAGAACATTTATATTCAATTACATAATAAAACTTGTACAACTATCAGACCATGATATGGGCTTAATAATTCTCCCCAATATTGCAATCTTCCTCCAATTGGGAATCTTTCCGAGTTTTATCATAGCAACCTACTGGGGTAGATGGCCTCTTTCTGATCATGGAATCCAGATTTCATATCCAGAACAGTCAAGTCTATTATCAATGTCTCTCATGGGTGATGCCTCATAAGGTTCATTTCTATCTGGGTGCTATGTGTCATGACTTGGCATAATCGCCAACAATTTAAAGCAGGTTTAAGGCTCATTTCTATCTGGGTGCTGTGTATCATGACTTGACATAATCACCAAAAATTCATTAAGACAGGTAGGTACTATTATACTGGCACTGGGAAACTAAACATTTCTCAAAGATACCACACAAAACATCCAGAGTCTTCAGCTAGTATCAACAGGGCATCTCGAGAGACATTTCATCGTCTAGATCATAGCCCATGCTTTTCTCACCACAATCCAGGACCCCACTGGGTACAAGACATCATGCTGCTTACTGTAGCAGAGAGGAATACAAGTGAAATGAGATCTCAGAAAACCAACTGTTTCTGTCTTTTCTTCCTAATGCTACAGTTTTCCCTCTTACCATGACTTTGTCAACACTGGGTAAACCCAGGGTCAGTGTTTCTTCTAGTCTCTTACTGGAGAAAGGTCCCTGAATGCTGATGCTCCACAAATGTATCTTAGAATGCAAACATAAAAATGGTTTCTTAATGTCCAGTGCTCAATGAGTTTGTGGAGTCTATGATCCATAATCCAGATGATCATAAAAATAGAAAGAACAAAATTACATAGGAGGAGCATAGTGCTAACTATAACTACTGAATAATTTGATGTTAGATAAGAAAGGCCAAAGATCACACTGGGAAACATTAGGAGCTCCAAAATGGTGACCTTCTGACTCTTGTGTTTCCCTTGGAAGCAGATATCCTAGGAAGGTCTCAGAAATCACAGCCAGGTTCTGGCAGAGAAGAAATAGGACTGAGAAGCAATGAGGCTTTGAATTTATGTATCTGTGAAGACTCTGATTTCTTCCCATCTAAGTAATGATGTGAAAACCCAGATGCTGGGCAATAGCAGAGGAAGAAGAATAAGATACTGTGTCACTGAATCAGTAACACACTCAATCATGATCATAATATGAAACAGGGCACATCCAGCATTCATCTATAAATCTGATTTGTCCATCAGAAACACTGGCTATAAAAATCTTCCTGAGATTTTGAGATGTATATACATATACTGAGTAAACTTTCCTAAAAAGTGATAGTCTAAAATAAAAGACAAGACATAAGCACTTTATAATTACTTTCTATGGGGGAAAGGACATCCTCAAAACAAACCAAAAACCTGTAGAATGTATACAGTATATGGAAATAAGGACAACTTGATTATTCAAATTAATATTGGCTATCCAAATTAAACAAATTCAGGAGCAGTATTAATGCAGGAAGTCATAGGAAAACCAGCAGGGTATGCTTTTTGCTGTTAGTGCTAGGTCAGGGAGGCCACTGGCTTTGGTTTACCTCCAATGATCTCTCACAAAAACACCAACTGACTGTGTCTATTCCTGGAACTGCTCTGACCTCCCTCATGTTCCATCCTCTTGCACAGTGTAATGCACCGGGAACAGTGGTAATATGTGAAACAAGTTCAAAGATCCCGAAGTGGAAGACACTGTTTTCCTGCATCTTACCTACTGTAACTGAAAAAGGGGAATTTACTGGAATTGAGGATTTATTATGAGTCAGACGGCTGATAGCCTTTCCAACCAAAACATCTGCTGCACAAAGGCACAACTGCTAGTCCATTTCCTCTTGGGCCTGGAGAGTGACCAAGTTACTTAGCCCTTTTCTTAAAGACACAGGATCTTAGAATGAGAAATGAGATAAAGGGGATCTTGACATAACCTTCCAGCTTCTATTACTTTCTAAAATGCTATTCAAAATCTAAGAAAATAAGAGAATGAATGGACATATGACAAAGCAAGCCAGCTCAATGGAGTTCTCAATAGTTTATCAGATCCTACACATTTTCACTGGGACAGCAGCAGTGTGATATGTATGTATGCATGCATGTATGTATGTATGTACATATAATGTTTTTCATTTAAATTTGAAACAAATTTAACCCTTGTTTTAGATATCAATCCCAGTTACCGCACCATCCCATCCTCCCCTGTTCCCCCCACCAATCCCTATTCTATCCACTTTCTGCTCCTCGGTGAGGGTGAGGCCTTCCATGGGTAGTCTTCAACGTATACCATATCATTTGGAGCAGGGCCCAGGCCCTCCCTCATGTGTCTAGACTTGAGGGAGTATCCCTTTATGTAGAATGGGCTCCCAAAGTCCCTTCGTATACTAGGGATAAATACTGACCCACTACCAGAGGCCCCATAGACTGCCCAGTCCTACCAAGTAATACCACATTCAGGAAATCTGGGTAGGTCCTATGCTGGTTTCCCAGCTATCAAACTGGAGTTCATGAGTTCCCCTTTGTTCGGGTCAACATTTTCTATGGGTTTCTCCAGCCTGGTCTTGACCCTTTTGCTCATCACTCCTTCCTGCCTGTTACTAAATTTCAAAAGTTTGGGTCAATGTTTAGCTGGGGGTGTCTGCTTCTGCTTCTATCAGCTACTAGATGAAGGCGCTAGGATGGCACATAAGGTTGTCATCAATCATATTATCAGGAAAGGACATTTAAGGTAGCCTCTCCACTATTGCCTAGATTTTTAGTTGGGGTCATCCTTGTAAATCTCTGGACATTTCCCTAGTGCCAGATTTCTCTCCAAATCTATAATGGCTCCCTCTGTTATGGTATGTTATATCTTTTCTTGCTCACCTCTATTCTTTCCCTGACTCAATCTTCCTGCTCCATCATGCCCATCTCCTCTTCCACCTAGCTTCCTTTCCCCATGCTCTCATTTTTCTTGGGAGTTCTTGTCCCATTCCTCTTCTCCAGGGGACCATGTATGTATCTCTTAGGGTCCTCCTTGTTTCCTAGCTTTTCTGGCGGTGTGGGTTGTAGGCTGGTAATCCTTTGCTCTATGTCTAAAAACCATATATGAGTGAGTACATACCATGTTCATCTTTTTGTGACTGGGTTACCTCACTCAGGATGGTTTCTTCTAGTTCCATCCATTTGCCAGAGAATTTCAAGATTCCATTGTGTTTTTCTGCTGAGTAGTATTCCATTGTGTAAATGTACCACATTTTCTCCATCCATTCTTCAGTTGAGGGGAATTTAGTTGCTTCCAGGTTCTGGCTATTACAAATAATGCTGCTACGAACATAGTAGAACAGATGTCTTTGATGTATGAATGTGCATCTTTTGGGTATATGCTTAAGGGTTGAATTGCTGGATCTTGATTCCCATTTTCCTGAGGAACCACCATTTTGATTTTCCAAAATGGCTATACAAGTTTGCACTCCCACCAACAGTGGAGGAGTGTTACCCTTTCTCCACATCCTTTCCAGCATAAATTGTCTTTGGTGTTTTTTGATTTTAAGATTTGATCTTACTTCTGATAGAAGTAAGATGGTATCTCAGAGCTGTTATGATATGCATTTCCCTGATGAATAAGGATGTTGAGCGCTTTCTTGCATTCTTTCTTTGGTATGGTGTCACCACAACTGGGAAGACTACAATTCAGCCAATCTTCCAACAACTGCTTACTGGGTCGTGCCATGGATCAAGAACTGCTCTAAAGTTAAGCAGAAAACAAGCTGGGCAAGGGTCTGCCTCTGAGAACTTGCCTTTCTACCAAGAATCACAACCATAAGCAAGTAAGCCATTTCATGAAGAATCTTCAGAATATTACAGGAGTCACTGCCTTGATCAAGAATGTTTCCCCCAGCAATTACAAAGTAATGAGATTCTGAAAGATTTTCAAAACCAGAAGAAGAGGAGGAGGAGAAGGAGGAAGAGTAGTAGAAGAAGAAAACAAAGGGGGTAGAAGAGAGGAATAGAAGAATAAAAACAAAACAAAAGGGGCAGAAGAGAAAAGAAGGGAGAAGGAGGGTATCAATGAATCTTTCTTCTGGGGGTAAGGAAATCTGAACGATGAACTACTCACAAAGGTTTGGGTCTACTGCCTTAGAACATTTATGCTTAAACATTTAAAACCTTAGTAATCAGTAAGAAGTATTGAGTCTTATATCACTATTTCTATATATTTAATTTATATCCATGAATCGCTCTACTAATACATTATAAACAGTACAATATATGCACCAATAATAGAACTTTTATGAAGGTGACATTAGAATACAAATAAAATTGTATAGCTTGGCTTAGTATCTGGGCCATGCCTAGAGATCTGCAGGTTCCACAGTCAACCCAGGCAGTCAGACAGACACTGGCAAGAAATGCTGGTTCTCTATCAGGATTTTTCTGTATCATAATTACATCTTTAACAGGTGCAGAGAATACACAAAATGCATTAGAATTACAATTGTCTTGGTGACAAAAAAAAGTGCTTTACTCTATCTGCTAACATATATCTGCCAGTCTTTGTCAATATGAAGTATGGTAAACCTGGCCTGAAAAACAGATGGCCCCTATCATAGGGCCAGAGGTCATAGCCCCACAGTATCATTTGCTTGACTGGTGTGTGAATGTGTCCAAGCATGTTAGATGCTAGACACATTCAACATGCTACAGTTGAAAGATCTCAGCCTTTGGGGTCAGACTAGGGAAAATCATGGCTCTACTGCTTCCCAGCTCTGTCAGTCTTGCTGGCTAGTTATTTAAACCTAGTACCTTTCTACAGCTACCAACACTGTCGCTCTTACCCAAGCTCCTGCTAGACTATCTGACTCCCCTGTTCCCTGATGATGGGAACACTAAACGAATGATGCTGGCTATTATCAACTGTGTATGTGAGCTCTGTTGCAAAAACCTGGACTGTCTGTACAGAACCTGTTCCTGCTCTGGTCCTTCCTGCCCAGGATGAGTAGGGAGTAGCTCATTCAATGCCTTCAGGAACCTACTCTCTCCTGGCCAGGTCTGTACATGTTTCCCTGAACTGAGTTTCACAGCATTCCTCATGGGCCAGAGCCATGAATCAATACCAAATTAAAGTTAGAAAAGGCAATTGATGGAGAGAGGGCTCAGTACAGAGCAACTGCTAAGTTTCCAGAGGACCTGAGTTCAGTTCTCAGCACCCACATAGTGGCTCACATTGGGATGTAACTCCAGTTCCAGGATACGACCTCTTAAACTCTGAGGGTACTAGGCATACCTGTGATGGGCATTAACATATGTATGCAAACACCCCTAACACTCCTACACATAAAGTAAAAACAAATCTTTAAAAACATAAATTGTTTAAAAGGCAAAGTAAGTAATTAAGAGCAGACAAGCAAAGTGCATGCCCCAATAAAAACACCCTGAATTAATACTATAAGTTAGAAAATAGGATTTAAAAATAATTATGTGATTATAAATCTAGTTATGTGCCAGTAAGTTTAGTAATAAATGGAAATGAGATTAAAAGTATAAAAGGTATTAAAACATTACAAACTTAAATAACATTAGTATTAACAACTAACTTTTTAAAAAAGCTATCAGTAGGCAACGAGTTTGTTAGAGGATGTATGTCTTCAAGCTTTCCAAAAATAGGTAAGAATGTTCTGTTTTTCAATCTACTTCATCAGGTAAATATAGTTTTTATTTTCCAGAAATAGATAAGATATGCCCAACTTCTATGACTAATAACAAAATCTTCAATAAGTACAATGAAAAACTATGCTAAAATAATTTTCCACTATGAACAAATGAGGTTTATTCTTGGACTGCATGAATAGACACAAGGAAAACAATGCAATTAATCACATAAGAAAAAAGCTTAGAAATCATATCTTGATTTCAATGAATGTGAACAGAAATCTAAAGCATCATTTTGTCCCCTGAGGATGCACATAAGGGTCTCTCCAAAAGGCACCCACATGAAAGGGATCATGAACCCATGGATCATGGGTGGGTGACATTGTATAACTAGAATGCTAACTCATTAACTTATTCTAAAAAATTAACTGAGCACTAAATTAGTCAACATTCACATGGAAAATGAGTTTCTACCACAACAACTCAGTCCATTATTTTGTATGGTAAAGTGCAGTTCAGGAAAGGAATACTCCGAGCCCTTGATATAAATGTATTGTCTTTTTATAAAGCAGAGAAACCCCCTTATGTGGTATGTGGGTCCTGATGGAGCCAGAGGTCAGAACAAGAGGAGACAATGGCTTGCATTTTAACAGATGCCATACCCTAGGAATATCCCAAATGGCTTGCATTTTAACAGATGCCATACCCTAGTAATATCCCAATCAGTGGGGAAATGGGAGTAGAGAGAATATGTTAAGTCTGTCACTAAATCCTGATCCATTGGCCTCCACTACAGAATATTCAAAGTTCACTGGTGAAGCCATTGCTCATTTGGATACTTACTATTCCCATTTTGACTCCGTTACATTCATCCTCCAACCTCTCCCCAGCTTAGAGTTTATGAACTACTTCCTCAGATGCATGGACACATTCAAACAGGAATGACATGGTTCACCTGGGATCCATTTTATCTCCCAAAGAGAGTATCATGTGTTTACACCTTAATCCACATAGGTGCTGTCTGCACTTTCCACAGGGTAAACTGACTCCTTCATTTCTTGGTCCTTTGGAAAGCAAGGGTAGTTACATGGTTGAATGGGCAATTAATCATTAAAAAGGAGAAAGAGTTAATAAGTATAAACTTAGAAAGATACTACACTCAGTCTTAGCCAAAGGCCAAGAGCTGATTAAGCAGGAAGAAAAGAAAAGGCGTGCTTTACATGGAATAGTTCTACATCAGGAAGTCATAGTCATATGATTGCAAAAGTCAATAAAATCAACTTAACATAACTAGTGATAGCAAAGGATTTCATCAAATTTCAGTATAAAAGCCTATTTGGAACCATTATAAGCCTGCATACTATGGGCTACAACTAGAACATGTAGTAGATGAGAGACCATTTATAATCCTGACAAAAATTCACTAAGTGGGTATTAATTTAAATCAGAAAATTAGAAGCTTACTCAAAGATGACATAAAGTCTGACAGCAGAATTAAAGAAAGATGGATAAATGGAGAAATACAATTTGTTCCATGCTGTGGAAGCTAAATATAGTAAAAATGACAACATTCCCTAAATCATTATGTAGATTTAATAAAATACTGATTTTTACAGAAGTTGATATTGGTATTAAAACACATGTTGGAAAAAGAGGCAAGATTCCCAAAGGAAAAACACTGAAGTTATAATAGTGTTTTTAAACTATCAAGTTTTAAAATTTTTATAGGAAAAAAAATGTTACTATAAAAAGATATGGTATTAGATAAAATAGAAAAAAACAGAATTCAGAAATAAATAAGGCAAGTGGGATATGACAAACCAGAGCTTCATTAGAAATAAAGGCAAAATGAGGGAGCAAATGGAGAGGGGATGGAGATAAAGAACTAAGTTACCTCTTCAGCTCATGTGCAAGTTAAAGAGAGGGGGAATGTATGTAGAAGAAAGGGACTTATACACTCTATCCAGTTGTTAGAGAAGTAAATATATAAGCCACCCAAAGAAAAATATATCACAAATATTTTCAAATGCCACTCTAAATAAAATTTCTGTACCCTGAAACAGATCAAATATAATATTAATCACCAAAATAGACAGAGAATGCAGGACACAGGAGTGATGAATGTTAAATGATATAAAGTTACTACACATGGTATGTAACAGAAAAGAATTAAATACCAGATATACTAAGAGATGGATCTGGAAAAGATATGCATCCTGACAAGGCAAGGAAACAATTTGTTATTGCTAGAGTTATTAACTTAGAAAGTAATACAAACATGACAAAAAGTCAACCAGACCTAGGTTACAGGTTTGCTTCATGGTCCCATACAATGGGGCAACTCCCATCCAGTACCAGATTTTGAAAATGGTTGTTTTCTGGGTCTTGCCTGGTTATTTCTGGTCAAAAATGTACCCGCTACATATTCCAGTAAATGAATCTGGGTTTTATTTTCCTGTCCCTGGGTTGTCTGCTGCCAGGCATCACACATACCCCACAATTACAGCCCCACCTGGCTCTTACCATGTTCTTAGCCACTTACTGTAACCAGGCTCTCTCTGGATAACTTGAATCTCTTGCCAATATCTGGCACTACGACCTTCCTGGATTGGCCATCCCATTCATCATCTGCTTATTTTCCAAGGCAGGGCTTTTCTCCGGACAAGCCCACAAAAAACAAGGGTACTGATTAAACACAGAAATACATTTTCATATTGTTTGGAAGTTAAGCTAATCTTTCATGGATGCCATCTGGAACCACACACACAAACATGTATATCCTCCAAAGATATAATTAAAAACATTTACAAGATATTCAAAGCATCACAATCAGCAATAGAAAGAGAAAGGGAAGAAGGGAGGACTGTTTGTTAAATAATAAATGTTATGAGAATGCTGACAAAGATGACATATTATGAGCACAGAGAACTGGCTCAGCAGTTGAGAGACTAGCTGCTCTTCTACAGGACCTGTGTTCAATTCCCAGCACCCACATGGCAGCTCACAACTGTCTGTAACTAAAATTACAGGAAATCTGATGTCCTCTCTGACTTTCATAGATGCCAGGCACACACATGGTACACAGCTTTACAGGGTTAGAAAACACTCATACACAATTATGGATCTCTTTGGTGATATCTTGCATGTATGAATAAAGCCTGTCTGAAGATCAGAGAATGGAGCTTGCCACTAGCTAATCACAGAGTCTGGAGGTCTGTACAGACAGACAGGAAATGAGATGGCTGGGAAATATGCAAAAAGAAACAGGAACTCGCTCTCTTGTCCACTGAGAAGCTAAGGAGATAGGTAAAGTGACTTTGGCTTGCTCCTTCTTGTCTGTGATTTCACAGCATTTGCCTCTATATCTGACTCCAGGTTGTATTATTTAAGCCAACTAAGAACTCCATTTTATATTTTGGCACCCAACATGGGACACAATCCCAGGACCCTGAGATTAAGAGTCTTAATTTTCCTTTTAAAATCAACTCAGAGATGTCTTCCCTCTGCATTAAAATTCCAGTAGGGGAATATTCAGAGGGTGATATGAGTAGAACACAATTAAGCCTTAGATCTACATGAGCCACATGTGCAATCTGCAATTCCCCTTCCACCAATGGCAATTCTTTTCCCAGCTTCAGCTGTTAATTCCCTGGAACTATTTAAGTCCTTGTCACGTCTACATTTTTGTTTAAATTGATCAATTGATCAGGTTTTATCCCAATAATGTGCCAGAAATGAGAAATGTCTCCTAGCACTCTCTGAAAGTCATTAAAAGTCTGCAATTTATTTCTCCTAATTTGTACCTTCTGGGGTCTAATTTTTTTAAACCTATTTTACAGACTAAATAATTAATAGAATCTCCTCTTTGTATTTTTTTTCAGGTGCAATTTGTAGTACTCAACAAAGCAAAATTTTCTTTACTTCTTCAAACATTCTTTCTAAATTATCTGCATTTGAATCAGATAACAAAATGTCAACCATGAAAAGGTAAATTATAGACTGAGGAAATTGCTTATGTATTATTTCCAATGGCTGCTGTACAAATATTGGCACAGGGTGGGACTATTTAATATTCCCTGTTGGAGAACCTTCCATTGATATCAATTAGCAGGTTGAGAATTGTTGTAAATAGGCACAATGAAGGCAAATTTTTCCCTATCTGTTCTTGAAAAGGTATAGTGGGAAAAAAAAAGCCTTTTAAGTCAATAACTATAATAGGCCATTATGTAGGTAATAAAGAGGGCAAGGGCATTCCAGGTTGTAGAGAGCCCATTGGCTAAATTACTTTATTAATAGCTCTCAGGTCTGTAAGCATTCTCCATTTTCCAGATTTATTTTTAATAACAAATACAGGAGAATTCCAAGGACTGGTAGATTCCTCAATATGTCCAGCATTCAGTTGTTTCTGAATCAGCACCCACATGGCAGGTCACAACTGTCTGTAACTCAAATTATAGGAAATCAGATGTCCTCGCTGGTGTTCATGGATGCAAAGCACACACAGGATACACAGATATACAGGGAGGGAAACACACACAATTGTGGGCCCCTTTGTTAATTAATTACCATGTGCTATAAGCAGTAACTTCTTGGATGAGGGATGAGCAAAGTTCTGATTGATGGGTAGAGCAATATATAATGGGAGTCATTTTATTTCTATATACCTTTAGCAAAATAATAAATAGTACTACTCTTTCCTCTAGGCACATGGTCTATCTAGTCTCAGGTTCTTGGCTACTTTAGAACAGCCAGGTATTCTTTCTATCTCATGGAGTGAACCTTCAATCCAACCAAAATTGGATTGGATACTCACATACCATTTGTGCCATCACTGCGCCAGTACATCTTGCAGACAGATCTTTGCTATAGAGCACAGGGTTTGTAGTTGAGAGATACTGGTGATTACTTTCTCCTCTGGTGGTATGCAAAGTACCTTCAGCACCATCAATGCTAGTCAGGAGGACTTGGCAGTAGCTCAATTTCTCCATGTTTGATGACATATGAAAGCTGTGTCTTCACCAGTACACCCTTACTGTTAGGTTATAGAGAGTAAGCAGCATTGGCATAGAACACAACTGGACAACATACAGAATAATGAGAGACTTTGAGCTCTCAGGCCTGATTAGGGTATTTTCTTTTTTTTCCATCAAACCCCTCCCCTCAAGGCTCAGGGATCTATGCACAAGAGGAGATGGCAAGATTGTGAGAGCCAGGGGTGATAGGTGGCTCCAAGGAAACAGCATCTTCCAGATATAACAGGACAGCACACACAAGACCCAGAGCAGTTCAAAGTGGACAAAACCCCAGCTCTGAGAAACAGAAGTATAAACAAAGTCCCACTCTTAACCAGAAAACTATTTGCAGCTGTTACCTGCTGGAAAGAGAAGATCAGTTTTCTCCAAAGACATGTCAACTGGGTATTGGTTACAGTGATGAGAATCATAACTAATGTAGAAACATGTAGATACCAAGGAGTGAGTCATTCCTGTGATAAATCTGACAGACCATTGGAACTGGTTTTGGGGAAGGAATGTGTTTGAAATTTGGAAGGCTCTAGAATGTTGTAAGCAAAACTTAGTGGACCATTCTGGTAGGAATCTAGAAGACCAAAATGGATTTGGAGGTGCAGAGCCACCAACTATGTAATGGGAAAAAGTATAGACTATTAAAATGTCTCCCATATTTTTCTTAGAGGTCATTTTATAGATTTCAATGTAAAGATTCTCTAAACATATGATTAAATTTATTCCCAAGTAGTTTATATATTTATGTTATTTAAAATGATATTACTTTTCTGTGAGTGCATAGGATGTTTTCCAACTTTTTTGTTAATACAATGAAATATAATAAATTACTTTGACATTAATATTTTAATATCCATTTATAAATTAATTAGATGTCTTCAACATATATAATTATAGTCTTTAGAACCAAATCCAGTTTCATTTCTTTCCAAGCATATGGCTTTTTTCAAATTTATTTTCCTTGCCTTGTTGCACTGGTTAGCACACCCAATACAAAACTGCAGACCTTGAGAGCTTTGGGGAGGTTTTAGCAAAACACCCTTGATCCAAGAACAGACCTCCTATATCAGGGAAGGTCATCCTCATTGAGCATGCAGCTATGGGGTGAACACACAGGGAACAGTGAGAAAAGAAGGAACACAGCCCTAGCCAACCACATCATTGGAATCAACTCTGGCAATGAGTGAGATAACATATAATATGGTAAGGCCTAGAAGGAGGGAAAGGAGACATCCTTACATTTCTTAGACCTCAGTGAGAACATGTTGACAATTCTTAATTAAACACAATATCCTTAACCACAATGGAGATGTTCCCTTCTACTCACCATTTGCTAGATGTTTTTAAATATAAAGGAGTATTGAACTTTAGCTAATGTTTTTCTGGTTCCTATTGAGATTATCATGTTTTCTCCTTTAATTCATTAATGTGACCAATTAAGTGTACTGATTTTTGAGTGTTAAACAAATTATATTCCTGGAGGAAAGTTCACTTGAGGATGATGTGGTATTCTGTTTTAAACACAGTATTCACTTTATGGCTAATATTCTGTTAAAATAAAACAGTTTTTATTTTCTATCCTACTCTATTCTCATTAATCCCAAACTTTTCCTATTATGTCTTATACATGTGCAACAGAAAACACTTTGAGACCTGAGTAAGAAATATCTAGATATCACCTTTCCGTTTAGTTAATGATATTAAAGTATCCAATATTGTTTTTAATATTTTAAATCAAAGCAGGGTTTCAACTGGGATAAGGCCTCATTTTAACTGTTTTAGGACATGAAAACAAGAGAATCTGGTGAGTATTAAAGCTGATGTGTGTGTGTGTGGAGGGAAACACTCTTCTATCTTTATCTTATATATGAAATTTAAAATGTAACTTGTAAGGGTAGTAAAACAAGGAGAAAAATTTATTATCAAAGTTCAGGAACCAGGAAATGACATTACCATAATGGTAAACAGAAAAATAATGATTCCAAGTGTTGATATGTTACTTGGCAACTAAGAGAATGACTTTAAATATGACATGTAATTCTTTCACAACTCAGGAATATAGAAAGAAAATAATACGGCCATTATTTTCTTAGTAAGAAAACTGAATAAAAAGTTACATAACTTGTCCAACTTCACACTAACAGCAGATGGCAGGTTTGGGAGTGGACCTTTGTCCTCTAACCCAGGTTAAATACCTCTACCTAGTTATGGATCATTTGTTGTCAGCCATACATACAATATACACACAAGATTGTCCAGACGTTACATAACCCCACTGGCTTAAAGAACAGAAATCTTACAGAACTACAGCTCATGTGGAATGACCTGAGCTACAGCATACCACCAATTCCCAGGCTAAAGGGAAATACTCTCAAAGCAAAAAGGATGGCAGCACATAAAGACAGCAGCTAGAACAGAAACCAGAAAAGCTCATTCACTCTTCTCAAAGACCCAATGTCACTGACCAGATATCAGCACACTGCCATTTGACCATCTCGTGATTACTAACTTTTACCTGTGTGTTAACAACTTAAGGAAATGTGACTCCTGTTAGCAAAAACAGGTAAAAATTGTTCAGAGATGATCTGAACCTCAGAGACTGAAATCCCAAACCAATGTACTTCAACAATGGTCCTACATACTCATCTGAGAACATTAACTCACTGTCAGAATCCAAATCCCAAAATCTTCCTGAAAATAATATTAACAACAACAATCCCCCCCCAAAAAACCCCCAAAACCAACCCAAAACAAACAAACTAGAAAACAGCTTAATCTCTACCTTTCTCTCTTTCCCTTCTCCATCCCTTGGAGGTAAACACCAGAGTTTGACCTTTGTAACTGCTGAGTAATTAAAAAATGTGCATTAGCATCACTGAGAGCAATTTATTGAGACTACATTTTTAACATTATTTACCTTTACTGCCTTAAACTACAATGTTGGACTCACTCTGCCATTAGGAGTATTAAGCTTTCTTGCTCATAGGATTTGAAATCAGAGGCCCTTGACTGAATCCCAGCTGGGTTGGCCCTACTTTATGAGGCTGAACAAGTTATTAAATATGTATTAAAAGTGCTCCCTCAGCTACAAAATGAGGATAATAAAAATAACTATTTTTCATCATCAGGTTGTTTATCAGAACTTCAAAGATAATTACAGCTTTCATTATCTATTGTAATACCTAGGAATCCATTGTTTGAACTCCAGATCAAAATAGGATCAAGAAAAGAATGAAAACTGGGACCTAAAGTTCAATTTTAAAGGTGCTTGGCAATATCAGAGGTCCCCCAAGGGGACCTCCAACATCTAGAATTATGTCCTGCATAATATAAAAGGCAGCCAAGCCATACTCATTCAAAGGAAGAATTAATCTTGTCCAGAGTAAAGTGCCCTTTACCTGGGAGTGTTTGATATTTCTAGATACAATAGCTGGGGGAATTGGTCTCATCACAACCACCCTAACCCTGTGCAAGCAATGTGTTCTGGCCACAAAAGGTGCCTTCCTCCACAGAATCAGAGCCATCCAGAGCTGGTAGAGTGTGGAAAAAATCAAGAAAAGGGGCCACTAACAGATTCTAAAATAATATTTGATAGGTAAAGAAGTTCTGGTGGGCTGTTATTGCACAAGGGACTGACCATAGACAGCAATAACTGACTTCACACTTCAAAAAGCTGCAAAAAAGAACTGCTACAATATTAACCATAAACAAATTATAGGTGTTTAAGGAGTTACATATGTTCATTCTGATACAAATAATACTTAAATGGGTACCCCAATAATACATAAAATTTTTGTTCCTGGGTGTGGTGGCACATGTCTTTAAATCCCAGCACTTGGGAGGCAGAGACAGGTGGATTTCTATGAGTTCAAGGCTAGCCTGGTGTACAAAGCTACACAGAAAAACCCTATTTCAAAAACAAAAAAGAATTTTTTTTCAAAACTCAAGAAATGTGAAATAATGACACGATCACTTAACAGTCACTGTCCATTTTCAATAAAATAGGGGAAAAGAACATGAACACAGTAACTTTATTTTTTGAGAAGTTCCTGGGACAGGCCCTATTCTAGGCATTAGAATGCCATGGAAAACAAGAGAGAATGTCTTTCCTCTGAGCAGTCAGAATTGTCACAGCAAGGCAGGTGGGTGTGTATACATGTGTGCATGCCCACACATGTACACTTGCACATAAGACAAACATGGCCATTATTTACTCCCGAATCCCCACAAGACATGTACTGAACACCAGTAGGTACAGATACTACACTTCCAGGTTGGCCCAGATGCTCCAAAGGATTCCTTAGGTATGAAAACATAAGGTCTTGCACCCTCAGTAATGTACTGACATTTTTAGAGAGCTTTCAGGACTATAGCTGTTGGGGCCTGTCCCCAGAGACTAGAATTTAATTGGTCTGGGTGTAGCAACACAGTGGAGTTTTTCAAGTTCCTCAGAATTGAATACACCTACTGAGGGTACCTTAGAATTTCCTGGGGATAAACTCCCACTTTGTCCCACAAAAGCCTCCTAGCCTGGGAAAACAGAACAGAACAAAATCCCAAGGGCCACCATAACCACACCCAAAGCCGCCAAGGGGTCCACACTGAGCTCTGGAGTTAGCAGAGCACATGCACGGGGAGTCTACAGGCATCAGCAGGGTGTTGCTGTGAAGAGCTGTACCAAGTGGCAGGACAGGATTTAGAACTCCAATCTACATGAGAAGGAGCTGCTGAAAAGAGTGGAACTTTTTACTTCCTGATGATTAATTACAAGCATGCAGTTCTGTTTTCTGAGAATCCTCTTAAATACTTTTTTTTTCTCAGCAATGTAGAAAATACAAATAGAAAGCATTACCCACAATCTATGGCTTAAATATGAGTCATACTTTCTTCTGCTGTTTGTATGCATACATAAAATGCCCAGATTCCTACTGCATGCTCTTTCTGGTCAGAGGTTATTATCAGTTAACAGTATGTTGTGATGGAATCCTCTGGTTAGGATAACAGATTAACTTCAGAAAGCATATTGAGGAGAGACAAAAGCTCACCCTGAGAATGTCTCTAATGGCAAGAACAGAGATACATTCTGTGGAAGGTGATATCATAGGCAGTGCTGAGCAGAGGGGTAATAATTTGTTTTTTATGAGCTTGAAAATGGGTAAAAAGTTGCTTCTAAGTCTGCCGGTCTAGAAACTTCATTCTTCTCACCCACCCCCGCACCCCCCACCTCCCATCCCCAACCCCCTTCTAGCAAGTAACCAAAATCTCTACCTTGGTCTTCCTTAAAAGAATCCAGACGTCATGCATGGTGGCACAGGCCCTTAGTTCCAGCACTTGGGAGACAGAGAAAGGTGAATCTCTGTGAGTTCAAGGCCAGCCTGGTCTACAGATTGAGTTTCAGGACAGCTAGGGCTACACAGAGAAACCCTATCTCAAAAGGGGTGTGTGTGTGTGTGTGTGTGTGTGTGTGTGTGTGTGTGTGTGTGTGTGTGTGTGTGTGTGTGTGTGTGGTGGTAGTGGTGGGAGGAGGAGATCAAGAAACTTCTGCCTCAGGTGAGCAAATGCTTGTTTTGAATCACTCCGAAAATCTCTGTCCCTGTCCAGATTTGGGGATGGCCATTTGTTCTGTAGCATTGGTCCTGTGGTGAGTTCATAAAACAACTCTCTTGCCCTCCCTCCCTCTCTTTTGCCCTTAATCCTTATCGTGTGTGTGTGTGTGTGTGTGTGTGTGTGTGTGTGTGTGTGTGTGTGTGTGTGTGTGTGTGTTTTAAATACAGAATTTAACTCCAACCACATGAAGGACACCAGATACTGAAACTTAACCAGAAAAGAACTACTGACTGACATTTGAGAATTTCTTAATGAACAAGGCAGCTCCTTGCCTGGTCTTACCATAGTTTAAGTCTCCATTATCAAGATATTTCTCTATTAATAAGTTTATTTAAATTGACATTAGAATTATTTTGTGGGCTGGAGGCTGGAGAAATTTACTTAATGGGCAAAATGCTTCATAAATAAGTATGAAGACCGGAGTACAAATCCCCAGAACCCATGTGAAGCAGTGCATGGTAGAGCATGCTGTAATCCCAGCATTCCTACATCAAGAAGGGAGGCAGACAAGGAGAATACCCATGGGGCAATAGCTTAGTGTATGCAGAGATGAAGACAAAGATGGACTACTTCTCAAACAAGGCAGAAGGTGAGGACTCACACCCAAGGTTGCCCTTTGGCTTCTACAGTGGGATGCACTCACACATATATCATAAACAGGCATTTTTTAAAAATTTTTAAATTATTTTTACACTCTTGGTACAAAAAGCCACCAGGAAGAAGCTAAAGAATGGAGGCAAATGAGAGAAAAACTAAACAAAGGCCAAGATTCCTCCCCCCCCCGTTAGAAAGCAAATGAGTCGATGCCACAGTTTTGGAGGGCAAAGGACAGTATGAGAAGCAAGTCAACAAAACACTGGAGTTGAGAAGGGGCACTGGAGATTTATGGAGCATCTCAGGCTGGCCTGAAGGACTTGAAGTTGAAGGGAGGGGAATGCATCTTAAACAAGCTCCTCTATTGTTGTTTCTAAGTGAAGTTTTATAGCAGGTAAATAACACAATGATGAGGCTGGAAAAGGAAGGGTGATAAAGCCCTTGAAACCAAATTGCAACACACCCCTTTCCTTTGGGTAAATGCACACTTCAATCAGCCCACAGAGTAACTATCTGCCACAGTAGACCTAATAAAGTTTTTAAGCCTTGAAACAGGTGTCCACATGCCCTAAACAAGTATTTACACATGAACTTGGCCATCTGTAAAGTAAAAACTGTAAATTCCCCTGAGAATAAGACATGTTTACTTTGCAGTCTAAATTAACTCATTGTGGCTAATAAACACATGATAACAAAATCACATTAGTCAAAAATAAAAAGCTTAAAAGAGGAATTATTTGTTTTTGTAAAGTCCAAGGCAAGCTTCCCTTGGCCCTGAGGACTGTGGAATGTGTTGACACACTAGGTCACACACACACACACCACCATGTTCTTGGATATGAGCTTCTCACAGATATATTCAAAATTCTTTCTTCTATCCATCTGAATTATATTTTTTATACTTGGGCATATCCTGACTATAAGGTACAGATGGACAAGTTCATCTGAAAATTGACTAATTAAAATATATTGATCATAAAATATGTACTGTTATCTTTTTCCTTAACACATCCTAAAGCTAATCTTAGCTGAACACTTACAAGTACTTACCCCTGTACAGCATAAGACAAGAATATAATTCAATGAAACCTTTACAAAATGTCAGATTAATTACATTCTTTCAGTGCAGATGGATTTAAGGAAATCATCTCTGAAAACAGTACTTCATTTAAAGTAAAATAAAGACAAAATCTTCTGTGACAAGTCAATGTGTAGGAGATGCCAAAATATTAAAACAACCATATATTAAAGACACTTTGCTATGAGTTTTTAAAATACAGTAAATTTGCAACTCTTATGAGACAACGGCCTAGACATACTAAAGTTTTTGTGATTGCACCATAAGAAGGATCAGAAGACACAGAAGAAATAAACTATGTCATGTGGGGCAAAAAAAAATCTCAAATATCAGAAAGGTCATTAATACACAAGTCACATGTGTGTTCCATGTTCACTGAGTTAACAAGTGCCTGTTAGCTGCAATGCACAAGTATTCAAATATATCTGTAACAAAAACTTGAGTTGGAATGGGAGTGATCACACAGACAGATTTTACCTCTTGTACACAGGTCAGCATGACATTTCTCTAAAGTGATTTTTTATGAGGTTTTGAAATTCAGTGTCATAAAAGTCAGATGCATAAATCACTTCTGGAGAATACATTTATAATGTACTGCTCATTGTGCAATGACTTCATGTTTCTGTGGACTTAAAAGATTTACTGTTACTGGAGTTAAACATTAATAGGGGCAAAATATTTATCTCTTTGCCCAATAAAGCTTAATATGTGCCTTAAAACAATTTATATCCATGTATTTGCTAGCAAAACACAAGTAATATACTGTCATCCCAAACTGAAATTTGTTGTTTATGACATCACCTATGTCATATTTGACACTAAAATGGCACTTTAGAGAGTATTCAAATTAGGAAAAGTGCAAAACAGAAAAATCTGAAGTTGTCTAAATTACACTGCTAGCACTTTTCCTGCTATCATTTCTGTGCTTCAACTTTCATTCTACAGAGGCCATCTTCTGTCTGTGCTTTTAAAGCCCCAATAAAGAAGAAATTGTTTTCATTTGCTGCTAATAGTACGCTATATAAAAAGAAACTGGGAGTGCCTGGATACACACGCTGTCTTTAAGATAAATTATTTAGACAGGACTAAGAAGTGTCAAAAATGCAGATACTTAGTGTTAGCTTAATTTCATCTTTTTCTATGGTTTCCTAAGAGACCACAGGAAGGAGGAAGAGTCCCCTGGCTAAATGTTCCTCAATTATGGCCTCTGCTGTCTCATATCTGCGTGACTCCTCCAGTCCCTTCAGTAGATCAAACCTCTAGAATTACTTTTCCTAACAAAAGGCATCAATGTGAACCCCCACTTATAAGGCACCAGCACTTCCTCTACAGGAAACCACCCCAAATTAAGACACCCAGACACACTTGGGTGAGAAACATTGTCTTCCACATTGTCTTACTCAGTTCCAGAACTCTAGAAGTAACAAAAAGAAATGAATGACAAACTATTTCAAATGGAGGTATCACTAGTGCACAAACAGACTTCAGGAGCCCATTTCCCATGGAGGGATACTCCATTAGCCTAGAGACACAGGGGAGAGCCTAGGACCTACTCCAAATGACAGATTTTGATAATCCCTCATGGAAGGCCTGACCTTCCCTGGGGAGTGGGTGGGGTATGGAATGGGGGGGGCAGCTACTGGGAGATGTGGGATGATGGGAGGGAGAGAAAACTGGAATTCATAAGAAAAAATAGTTTTAAAAATATCATTCAAGAAATCTTGGGCTACATAATGAGACCATAACTCAAAAAACAAACAAACAAACAAAATACAATTCACACACACACACACACACACACACACACACACACACACACACACACACACACACACACACGAGACAAGCAAATTCTATCATTAAGAATTGTTGACATTATGTTCTCCCGTAGAGAAATACCCTATATGTCCTCATTGCACATCAGTCAAGGTCCTCTCATCAGCTGTTCTAGCAGAAATTGCTACTTACATCTCTGAGATGTCTTTTGCTCTCCAACTCACCAAAACAGCATCTTCCTCCTCCCAAGGCTGATCCTGACAGTCCTCTGAAATCACTGCTCCAATACTTTTCTGTCTTTACATACCCTTTACAAAAGTACAAAAGTTCTGCAGAGTTGCTGTTGTATGTCTGATACCCATGTGCACAAATAGTAACAACAGCCTAAAATCAAAATCATGTTATCAATATGTCATATCTTATATCATAAGAAAGGGCAAGGTACCATTAATGGAATCGAATTCATAGTTAGAAATAAGTACTTAAGAATTAAGTTTTATGACAGGCATGATGACACATTAAGAGACAAAAAGATTGTCGCAAGTTTGACACCAGTTGGGTCAACAAAGTAAGTTTCAGAACAGCCTGAACTATATAGGAAAGCCTTGTTTCAAAACCAAATGAACATAAACATTGAAGTTTTACTCAAGTACTGTTGCCTTCGTTATCTGTTCATGGCATGGACTATAGGGATGGATTTGCTGTTCTTTTCCTAGTTTTCTTCACTACTTTCCTAATACACCATACAATAAATGCAGATCACTAAATGATCAAATGCAGTGTACAAAGAAAAAGAGTTCATTAGTTTCAAAGATGACTACCTTCTAAAGCTGAGACAAAGACAGGAATGAGTCTTGTTACTCTAAAGTTAAACAAGACATCATGGGCACAATGGAACTGTGCAATATTCTGCTCACCAACATCGCAGGAACAATGAGCATACACAACACAAAGAGCATCCATCCATCATGTCATTGCAGAGAAAGTGAAGGGACAGCGAGTTCCAGTTAGAACTGGAAATACAGGGAGAATGGAAAATATCTAATAGTAACTGAAGAAAATGTGCTAAAGAATCATTTTTTTTTAAGTCCAGCCATAATAAGAACCCCAAATGAAATCAGAACTACAGATTTTAGGAGACCAAATTATTACAGCTCTGGGGTTTTCTTCTCATGTTCTATCATCAGACTACAGAAAAAAGGCAAAGCATGTAGTGACAATCACAGTGGACAAAGTGTACAGTTAGGAGAGGAATGGAGATGGGGCTGGGGTGGCAGATCTTTGTGACAAGACTGAGCAGACAATCAGTGTGATAGGCTAAAGGCCCAGAAAAGATCCAAATGTGGAAGTATGAAAGAGACAGAGGTTTCAGGCTCGGAAAGCAGAGAAGGAGAGTGCTGGGACTTCAGACAAAGGGGGGGGGGTGAAGTACAAGGTACAGCAAAGATGAGGGAGAAGAGGGCCAAGACAAACCAGCAGTCTAGAACAAGAATGAGCCATCATTATATATGCCAAAAACTAGTGAAGAGGATGGGAGAGGGCTGGAAGAGACTAGAACCCAGTTACTGAGGTCACACACAAAATGAAAATAAGTCCTGGGTTGACATAAGTAGCAATAATTACTAGAAAAGAGTGATATATGTAGACACGTGAATATGTTGTCATCTCTTCCCAGTGAGTCAGAAAAAGTGAAAGAAGGTGAGGCCAATTTCCACCAGGACAAGAGTACTGATCCACAGAAGGAACAGGGAGAATTAAGGAGAGAGTTAGAGAGTATGTCTCCAAATGGAGAACACCCACACAATTTCTAACTACTATTATGTTGCCTGGATTACTCAAGAACAGGATTAACCAATAAAATACCCTAAAAGCCTTTATTTAAAATGACAAACAAACAAACAAACAAAAAACCAAACCATAAAGTGTAGAGAGCCGCGAAGTGCCACGCCTTAAAGTGGTGCTGGCTTCTACCTTACACCTTCCCGCTGGTAAAGACTCTCTGGGTAAACAAGCCCTTAATTGGTTAAGTCTGTTCAGCCTGTCTGCTTCCTCATTAGAGTAGCCTATCTGCAGGGTCCACGTGGCTCACTGGGGTTGGTTAGCTCAAGGGTATTTAAGCCTGTGCAGGGCTCTCCCCCTCTCTCTCTCTCTCTCTCTCTCTCTCTCTCTCTCTCTCTCTCTCTCTCTCTCTCTCTCCCTCTCCCTCTCCCTCTCCCTCCCTCCCTCCCTCCCTCCCTCCCCCCTCTCTCTCCCCCTCCCTCCCTCCCTCTCTCTCTCTCTCTCTCCCTCCCTCTCTCTCTCCCTCCCTCCCTCCCTCCCCCCCCCTCTCTCTCCCCCTCCCTCTCTCCCTCCCTCCCTCCCTCCCTCCCTCCCTCCCTCCCTCCCTCCCTGCAGGCCAGAAGCAACATGTTTAAAGGATCCTGATTAAAACTGCATGAAGAAGATCTACCCGGAGTCGCGTCTTCCTTGCTGGCGAGGGCAGGCGCGTACAATAAAGTATATCAACTATTATCATCTGGAGATGTATCATCACTCATCCTCACAGATACACTATAACCTAGGTATTACATTCATTTCAAATGAGATATAAGGACAGGATTAAGCAACTTGCCCAAGATCTGGGTCAGTGACAAAGCTGAGACTGGAACTATAGGGAATCCTGATAGCTTTCCTGTTCTCAACCACTAACATGACATCAAGTATTCCTTCTACTACTATGTCTGATTTTATTTTTAAATCGTAAGTCATTTCTTTTAAAGCTATGTGATGTCAATTTTTAACCACATCAGAAAACAACCGCCCCACATTTACTCGCATCATGATAAGAATGCAATTTTGTCTTCCTGGAAATGCCACACTTGTAAGTTCAAGGTAAAAAAATACAACATGCTAAAAACACAATTGCACTTAACTTTCAAGTTACTGACAACTTGGTAAATGGCCTGTTTTGTTTTGTTCCACAGCAACATGAAAAATCACATCATAAACTCTTGGGCATCTCAATGTTTTATCTCAATGTTTCCTCATCTCCAAAGAATACATACAACTTCCAATAGGATCCGTTTTGTTACTGCTAATTATTACAAATAAAAACATCTTTACAGCATTTCATAAAACATCCCTATGCTTTTTACGTTGCTAGGCCATTTCCTTATCCAGACAATAAATTGGGTTTGGTATTCTGGGAGATAATTTGTCTGAAATATAAAAAAAAGAAAATCATGGATATCTTCCAGTTTGAATGAAAAGGGTTCTGTTTAACAGACAGACAGACAGACAGACACACACACACACACAACACACACACACACACACACACACACACACACACACACAGAGACAGAGAGAGAGAGACAGAGAGAGAGAGACAGAGAGAGAGAGACAGAGAGAGACAGAGAGAGAGAGACAGAGAGAGAGAGAGAGAGAGAGAGAGAGAGAGAGAGAGAGAGAGAGAGAGAGAGAGAGAGAGATGAGGAGAGAGTGTGAGTATGCTTTGTATCCCAGACTGGATTTCAATTCCAGATCCTCCTGCCTCCATCCCCCAAGTGCTAGGATTACAGGGTATACCACCACACCAAGATCATTCTACATTCTTTTATGGTTGAAAAAACAGAGAAGCAGTCAAAGAAGATTGGCAGGCTCAGCATTAAGAACTGTGAGAGGGGCCCAGTACAAATTACACCAGTGAGAAGGCAGGCGCCTATGACCTGCTGGGATGTGATAAGTCTTTCTCGATTGATAGTTGGGCTACATTAATCTTCTATCATGGTAATGGGCTCCAGCATTAAGAGTTCTTGACACACTATGCCAATCTGTGGTGGTGAGTAATTTCCTCTCCAAAAGTACCTTCTCCATATGGAAGACACGTGACTGGTCTCCACCAGGGAGAAGGCATCAGAAGAGGTGACTCCAGCATTGGCACCGGTCTCTGGACCACAGACCTGGAAACACTCTTCCTGTACAAGAGAAGCAGCTCATTTGTCCTGCCTGTCTCGGAGGCTGCAAGGAGAAGTGCCACGAAATATTCTGCCCTGATGAGAGCCCACAGAAGCAGGAGCTCTGTGAGCAGCCCGTGTGAGTCTGAGAGACTTCCAACTACATTTCCCTGCCTCCTGTCCCCTGCTATAGGAAGGCCTCTTCATGGGCTCATTATTGCTTCACCAACTGCAAGGAAGGAAATATTTCTATGTAATAAAAATTCTTTTGGTGTTTTTACTCCCTTCTCATCCATGCAAAATAGGAAAGCATGACACATTGCCTTTTATGGTTATAAAAGATCCAGATGAAGGTTCTTCGTGTTCTCAGACAATTGTGCTCACAATATTAACACAACACTTTCCTAACTGAACACTGTTTAAAGAGGGAAAATGCCTTCTATGCTCTCCAGGGAAGACAAAGACTGACAAATGTTTACTGAATCAGGTCACTGAATAATCAAACAGGGAGTTCATGGCAATAATAAAATTAATATGCTTGCAGATGGCTGCCTAAAATGAGAATGAGAAGGTAATTTTAACGGCTTTAAAAAGAAAACAATTTTCTTTTCTCTTTCAAATATCTAAACCACACTTTTAACAGTATGGTCCACAGAACACTTACAACCTAGGGCA
Organism: Cricetiscus sungorus; assembly: GCA_030556225.1. Lineage (NCBI taxonomy): Eukaryota > Metazoa > Chordata > Mammalia > Rodentia > Cricetidae > Cricetiscus > Cricetiscus sungorus. The sequence goes on from JANBXA010000651.1 coordinate 71,306,960, forward strand.
CAAATTGGTTTCTTACATGATAATTTAATGAATTTGCATACTGTTCAATAACCATTATTTAAAAGAAAAAAAAAAGCCATCATCTGACTGGTACTTCATCTAAGGTAGAACTTTTCCTGCCTCGTTATATCTCAGACCTTTTCCTCACTAAGGCACATGGTCTATGGAGTCTTCTTCTTCATGCAGAGTGTAACTGGTGTTATCATTTAATGATACATAGGCCCTTAATACTTTTCCTCAACTGCTAGGGGATGTCATTATTTTTGCTTATGTGTTTTGGCAGCATATATGTCTGTGGACCTACAGAGAGCACCAGATCCCCTGAAAATGAAGTTACAGACAGTTGTGAGGCTCTGTGTAAATGAGTGCCGAGTCAGTCAAACTCTGGAAGAGCAGCGAGTGTTCTTCACCACTGAGCCGTCTCCTCCAGTGCCATGATTTTTAAAGCAAGTACCATAAAATTTTAAGGCAGAACATTTAGAGATTATGACTGCTCATTTCTGGAATTACAGACAAGGCTGGAACTCTGAAATGTTTCTTAACTTCCCTATGTTATTTCAAGTGTACTAAAGGACACCCAATTTAACTACGTAGAAAAATCTAATTCCCAAATCCACATTTATAAACAATTACGAATTTTAAATAATGAACTTTCCTATTTTCCCAAACCTGGGAGGATTTGGAGCCAAAAGGTTTCTTAAATAATGACTCACAAGGCTTAAGAATCACTATATGAAATAATTAATATCAAATATATAGAAATATATCTGATAGTTAACTATAAGCAAAGATTCATAGCTGATTTCTAGATAACATGAGTCATATAAAATAATTTTAATTACTAATACTAGCAATAAAAGTAACATAAGTCTGCCTTCTTCAAACGAGGTCCATGTGAAAATAAACACTTTACCTTCTAATGGCCTCAACATGTTTTCAATCAATAAAATGGAATCAACCCACACTTACTTCAAATTAAAGGTAGTGCTTGCACTTACAGAGAATTATATTCCTTAATAAGCCCTCTAGCTCCCAACAGTGTAATTAGACTAGGAATTTCCATGAAAAACATTATGAAGGGGCTGGGGAGGTGTCTCAGTTGGTAAAGTGCTTGAAAGATACACATGAGGGCCTGAGTTCAGATGCCCATCACCCAGAGAAAAAAGCCATGTGTAACAGTGAGTGACTGCAATACCAGAACTGGGAGGCAGAGACAGTATTCCTGGGCTGGCTGAGTCAGCAGGCCCTAGGTTGAATGAGAGTCCCTATCTGAAAAAGGAGGTGAAGAGCTGATGCAGACTTCTAGCCTCCACATGCATGCTCACACACTCATTTTGCACACCCACACACGAGCGTGTGCACATATAAAAGAAGAAAACAGGGAAAAGCTTCAAGCTCAAAGTTTATTTAAAAACTATTTGAGGGTAACACTTCATCAATCTTGTAATGATTATTAATGTAATGTTTTTAAATAAGGTTTCAATCAATAAAACAATGAAATTCTTTGAGCACAAATTTTCTCTATAGTAAGCTATATTTCCTAATGAAGGAAGAAATTTAATTTTACCTCTGTAACTCTTGCTCACTCATATTTTTAAAAAATGAGTAAATCATCATTGGAAGCATCAAATTCCAAAGATTTTATCTAGAAATATATGCCAGAGTTTGTTTTTTATCCCTGCTCCAGGTGAGACAGTCAAGACACTGCCATGGATACCAAGCTACCTAGCATGCAACGCTAAACAAGCAACATGGGGCCCTTTGCTGCCATCTCATCCAAGTATCCATCACCCTGAAATTTCTATTTGGAAGAAACTGACACATTTGATTTTTTTTTTAAATAAATTATTCTTGTTGACATCTTTTTCCTCTGCAAATTTCACCATATTAAATATAGAACATAAGTTGCTAGATGAAATGAGATCAATATTCCACAACTTATTTGAAAAATACACTTCTGTTTAATTGACATGAAAAGAAGCTAAATGTAACTAGTAACGATTTCTTAGATGACTATGGAATAAATGAATGAATGAATGAATGAATGAAAGAGCTAGTCACCATAATGTTTTGCCTTCCTCCCTGTCAGTGCTCAGCAGCATTAGATATAATTGAGCATGTCTCCTAGAACACCTCTTTTCCTAAATGGATGGGAGGATGGATGGATGAAAGGATGGAGATGGTGGATGGATGAGTGGGTGGGTGGGTGGGTGGATGGAAGAAAGGCAGGATGGAAGGATGGATGGATGGATGGATGGATGGATGGATGGATGGATGATGCTATTGACACTTGTGTTTTCTAACAAGCAATCTTTAAAGTCTCCAGTTTTTACTGCTTCTCTTATAATTGACTGCTAAATAGTCCTCAGAATTTGGGGCTCTTCTTTACATACATTCCCCCATAGTGATGGTGGGCATTTCTATAAGCAATTTTTTCATGCTAATGCTTCGAATTTATAGTTCCACCACTGTCTTTCTCTTGAACTCCATATGTAACAAGTCCCATCTACTAGACCCATTCCAAATGAATACAGATAAACCATCACTTTTGGTCAAACCTTGAGACTGCGCACCTTACCTGAAACTTGTACCTAAACCAATGTTTAATCTCATATCATGGCAAAAGGCACCACCATCTACATGGTCACTCAATCTAGGAACCAAATAACCACTCTTGAATCTTCTCCAAGAACATTTCTTTCTCTTTGTGTGCAACAGATTCCCTGAAAACTACATTGAATATTGGCCTGTCTTCCCAAGACAGTGGTACACCAGAAAATTAAGGAAAATAAATGACATGGCATATGGTATTTTTAATTTATCAATTGGGTGTAGTCTTTGGGGTGGGGTTGAGAGTGTTTAGTAAATAAATACAAGAGGAATGATCTACTAATATATTAATGCTAGACAGTTTGGGGTGCTCACAAAAACCCATAGAAAAGAGTTATGCTTCTAAACCAAAATGTTCTACCCTCCCCCCAAAGTTCATTCTTTCTCTTAAATTACATTTATTTAGGTTTAAATTGTCTAAAAAAGATACC